>OZ021730.1:28845238-30045238 GCA_963978545.1 Linyphia triangularis | reverse complement strand
TCCAGCGCTTGGAGCCCGGGAACCACCAATAGAAGAGGTGCACACATGGAGGACTTTATTCACGATATGGACCTGAATGTTATTAATGACCCTAACAGCCGCCCTACCTATGAGGGAGCCCACGGTAGGAGTTGGGTCGATGTGATGTTCACTAAGGGATGTGACCCCGACTTGGTATCCAGTTGGGAAATCTCTGATAGCATCACGCTTAGTGACCATAACAGGATGGATTTTACCTTGGAGACCCCCAGGCCTTCCCCGCGCACTGCGAGGCTTTGCTGGAGGATTGAAAATGTCGGCTGGGTCGGTCTGAAAATCGATCTTGCCCAGCTTGTTACAGGATATAAATTGGATACGAGGGACATCGAGGTGCGACTCGAGGATATCCAGAACAGAGTAGCAGAACTCTGTTCCAAGCACAGGGTGAGACCCCACTGTCACCGGACTTCTGCCATTTGGTGGAACCAGAGCCTGCGTGTCCTCCGCAGCCGAGTTAGGGCACTTAGGAGAAGGATGCAGACAGAGAGCGACCCAGTCCTCAGGTTGAGAAGGATGATTGCCTTCAAGGGGGAAAGGGCGAGATATAAGAGGCTCCTGATCACTACCAAGAAGGCGCACTTCCGCTCCTATATGGAGCATATCTCGAGTAAGAGCGCTTTTGGACCTATCTATCGGATAGCCAAGGGGTCCAAAAAGAGGAAGGAGCTCAACCCGGTTAAAAGGAGTGACGGGACTTACACTGAGACCCTAGAGGAAAGTGCTGGCACGATCCTTAGGCACCACTTCAAGAGTGTTGGTAACACTACCTATCAGGGGACGACCCAGCCCATGGGACCCTATGATGAGGATATCGGAGTCGAGGAGGTGGAGCAGGTCATTGAGTTGATGGATTCCAACAAAGCCCCGGGGCCGGACGGCCTCACACTTGGAATCATCCGAGAATTGTTCGTTGCGGACAAGGTCTGGTTCACGGGGCTCCTCAACGAATGTTGGACCGCGGGGAACTTCCCTAAAATCTGGAAACTGGCGGATGTTGTCCTGATCCCCAAAGACGGCAAGGACCACTCACTTCCAAATGGTTATCGACCGATCTGTCTACTTCCCGTGTGGGGGAAAATACTTGATAAGATCACGTGCAGCAGACTCATCCACTTCCTTGAGCAACACGAGCTGCTGCACGAAAACCAATTTGGTTTCCGAAAGGGCAAGAGCACTACGATGGCTCTTGCCAAGCTTATCTGCGCAGTTGAAGAGGCCAAGACGGCGAAAAAGGTCTCCTGTGCTATCTCACTTGACGTGCAGAACGCCTTCAACTCTATTCGAGGCTGGGACATACTTAGAGTGATGAATGACTTGAAGGTCCCAGCAAGAATCTGGAACTTAACTCAGAGTTTCCTCTCTGACCGAGAAGTCATGACTGACGGAGCGACCTGCAGGGTCGCCTACAACGTTGGAGTCCCTCAGGGGTCCAGTCTGGGGCCAACCCTTTGGCTCCTCATTGCCGATGTGCTGCTGAAGAGGGTACAACATGGTGAAGATTCCTGGGCACAGATCTTCGCCGATGACATCCTTGTTGTCATTCAAGCAACGGCGTCCTTTCACTCTACTCGCCTGGCTTGCCCTATCATGGAAATCACGGAGCAATGGGCGCTGGACTTTGGGCTTGAGTTCAGCGACCAAAAGTCCCAATTCATCATGTTTCCGGTGAAAAGGGACATCACCCACATCCCGGGGATCAAGCTCCAGGGCAAACGGATCAAACATGTGAAGACCATGACCTACCTGGGGGTCGCTATCGATCAACGCCTCTCCTGGAGAGACCATCTTAGCACGGTGAGGGACAAAGCCGCAAGGTTCGGCGGCAAAATCTTTCGCTTCACCAAAGCGACCTGGGGAGTCAAACCTGACATTCTGAAGCAAATGTACCTTGGGGGTACTGAAAAAGTCGTCCTCTACGGCAGCGAAATTTGGTTTCGGGACACTGTCCGTATGAGGACGCAACTAAATTCCATTCAGCGCAAGGCGCTGCTCCAAATAACCAAGTGCTACAGCTCGACCTCAGCGGAAGCCCTGCAAGTCATTGCGGGTTGCGTCCCGGTCGACCTGAAGGCTAAATACTCGAAATTCCTGTTTGATATCAAACATATGAACAAACCCATCTCCATAAACGAGTTCACGTTCACTGGAGAGCACCTCCAAAAGCCACTTAACACTACCCCGGCTCACTGGGAGCTGAAGAGGACAAATTTCGACCTGGACTCTCAGAGCAGGACTGGGAGGTCCATCTTTACTGACGGATCGAAGAAGGACGGGAGAGTAGGAGGGGGAGTTGCTTGTTACTCCAATGGGACCCTCACTCACACCATGAGCTTTAGACTTAATGACGAGGCGACCGTGTTCAATGCGGAAGCGCTGGCGCTCCACAAGGCGGTCGTCATGGCAAAAGACCTGGGCCGGGAGGACACACACATCTTCTCGGACTCCAGGTCCGCGCTTCAAGCGCTCAACAGACTCTACCCACGAGATGAGATCGCCAAGAGTACTCGCACTGCTTTGCAAGAGTGCAACTTTGGCATTTTCCTTCACTGGATCAAAGCCCATGCGGGGCATACTGGAAACGAGAGGGCGGACTCTCTTGCCAAGGCTGGGACCGAAAAGGGGGCGATTAAAGACAATGTCAATGTCCCAAACTCCTTCCTCAAGAGGAACATAAATGATGGAATGATGAAAGACTGGCAGGTTAGATGGGATGATAGCGCCCACGGCTTGTCAGTCTACAATGTATATAGCAGGGTCAACACCCATCGGTGCCTGGGAGACTTCTTTGTCAATCAGCTCTTGACAGGGCACGGATTCTTCCCGGCGCACCAAAAATGGCTCTTTGGAAAGAGTGCGCTTTGTTGGTGCGGGGAGCATGGCTCGGCTCTCCACATCATACTCCAATGCAAGCTCTTTGAGGACCTCCGCAAACAGCATTTCCCGGCTAGCTTTGCGGGGCTCACCCAGGCGGACCTGGTGAGGAGGAGGACCCTCCACCACGGGATACGACGGATCCTGGAAGCGGCGATGCAGCGCCAACGTGATGACGACTCTGCAGCGACGGATGCAGCCACGGACTTGGACTCGGATGAAGATGATGAAGAAGCCCCTGTTGCCTGACTGCCTTGATGTCTTTTATTTTTGTAACCTTGTGCTTTGTTACTTGTTTGTCTGTGATGTGATGTCTGTTGATGTTTGTTTTGATTTTTCTGTGCATTAAATAAAGGGCGTCGCCCCTAGAGAAAAAGTTGGCTGCCAACAAACTGGGGATCTGTACATCCCAGTATGGGGACCGGTGCTTGGGCCGTGACGGATGCGTTGGCACACGCGAAGAGTTGAAGGAGCGAGCAAGGCGCGGGCGGTGCCGTTGAAGGTGATACGGGTGAGCTGCTGCTGATTGAACCTCGGTTCATGCGGCTGGAGTCCTACTCTGCGTTGCCTCTCGGGCTGAGTCGGCCTGCTTAAGCAAATGAGCGTCTTCAGTACTTCACCGTATACCCCCGGACGGGGGTGGGACGGTAACCTCCGGTTACCAACAGGGCTTCCCATTTCTTCTAAAACAGCACACAGGTAACATTACGAAGTTTATGATTTCTACCACAATAGCGCTGCGGCTACTCCTTGACAATTCCAATAAATTTGCCAAAGCGAATATGCAAAGCTAAAAAGTTTCTTCAATAGGGTACTTGACACCATCAACAAATAATTACCAAATGCGGTATATATATAGTATTTAACGAAGTAAAAACAATGCAAGCATTTTCTACTCGAAATAATTGCTCAAATTTTTATAAATCGAATTTTAAAAAATGATTTTTTGAGCGCTTAGTCAAGTGATCAGAAACGATCGTTTAAGCTCCTCCCAGAAGATGGCGCCACGACTGTGGAGTGGAAGTTTGTGAACAAACAACCTCACACGTTTATTTTTTATCTTGGTTCGTCTTTCTTCCGACTTTATGATTAATTATGACCATTATAGGTGAGTTTTAGGAAATATTTATTTAAAGGAGCTTTATTGGTAAAATGTATGACAGTTTCGTAAAGGCAGACAGTTTAAATTTACCCAAAATAGACGCATTGATGGTAAGATTCTTTTTCAAATCAAGCCCAGAGTTTTTTTCTGCTGTGTTTAGAAATGTTAAAACATCTGTCTGTAATAAATCTCCCAGTTATTATAATTTGTTAAACAAGAACTACACACTTTCACAGTTATAAATATTATAAAATCTTAAACAAAATGATTAGCAATTAAAATATTAGCGACAAAATTTCTAAATTTAACTTGATTATCTCATAAAAATTACTATATGAGAAACTTTAAAAAAAAAATTTCCTCAGTTCTAAAAACAATTCTTCTAGATTTAAACTATATGCTTTCTTCCCAAGTCTTAACCATATTGCGCAAAATTGCGAAAAACTATTTAGAGAAAACAGCATATTTAGCGATAAGTTGTTACTTAAAAGTTTCTAATTCATTTTGCTAAACAATTTTATAGTGTTTGCTGTTAAGTAGAGCTCGTCATATCAAACCCCTCCCTATTATCATACACATCGGTGTTCACCTGGGAAAAAACGCACCTGTGATATTTCAAACACTAATCTAGACGCCTTAACTTACAACTCTGAACTGAAGTTAAGAAGGCACTACAACCCTTTTTTAGAAAGGAAATAAAGCCGGATTTACACGCTACCAGTCGAGGTTCCAGTTTAGATCGCCAGTCAGTGACGTCACCAGGCTACTGGTTCCAGTAAACCAAACATTTTCTATTTATTGGCGCCGGTGACTCCAATCAATCAATCAATCACGTCCGCTCTCCCGTCGTCACCGATAGACGGCGCAACGGTCTCTTAGGTGACGTCACAGAACTGGCTATCTAAACTGGAGGCCCGACTGGTTGCGTGTAAATCCGGCTTAAGACAACACATTTTGCTGGAACATATTTATTTTCTCATATTAATTACATAACAGATAATTTCCTTCCTCACTACATGTCCAAATCATACAGGTAACTGTATAAATATAAAATTGTTATAAAATCTTAATTAAATTGTTATTCATTCTAGAGGGAATGTTTACACACTCTCTGTACAACTTTCGTTCTTTTGAGAAAAACGTAAATAAATAATAATATTGTAAGTGATCTGGCAGATGGTCTCGTCTATCAACCATTCTATTCTATTATAATAGAAACATTTGATTGGAAACTAAAGTAATTCTTTTGTTAAAAGAAAGTTAAGTCGTTGTTATTCATCTCAAACAAATAATTTATTTTGCCGATTACTGCAGGAGTTTTCCATAAACATGTCACTTGTTTGGTTGTATTCAGATTTTCTGGCGCCGTCAGCAACACGAGGGCTATAATGCGCCGAAACATTTCGTCATTTAACAAACCAACATACATTTACTAACATACAGTGCCGGAACTAGGGGGGGGGGCAGGCGGGGCAGCTGCCCCGGGCGCTAACCAGAGGGGTCGCCGAAAAGCCAACAAAGCACTATTTGTTGTATAAATTTTAATATTTGGACGAAAAGATAATTTTTCATAAATAAATTTTCATTTTTTCTTAAAATTCTGGATGATCTTTAAGATATCCAACAGAAGAAAAAATCCACTAGAAAAAAAAATAATACATTTCTGTACAAAGAAAGTAGTAATCTATCCTTTTACAAAAGAATGACAACGAATTCTCCCTACCCCCTGATGAAGAATAGGTTTGTGCTACATGGCAGGCTGCCAGAAATGCTAATTTAAAATCGCATTGGTAATATAGTCGCAATGTAGTTAGATAAAATATTTAATGCTGTTGAAATTTTCGTAAATTGAAATATGTCGAAGAAATTATCTGGGGCGCAGAATCGCAGAAAAGCAAAAGAAACTGCAAGAATATCCCAACCTTTTATCATCTTGGCTAGTTCACGAGACTGAAACCAATGAAGGTAAGATTTTTTTTAAATTTGTAACCTAATAAACTTCGGAAGATGTGTATTAAGGACAAGGGTTACGTTTGGGATATATCTCTTGCCAAATATATTTATTGTTCTCTAGGAGTCCGCAGGAATTTTTACAGGGGGCTGCAAGATGTTGAATTGTTTAGAAATCGTTTACTTTTGTTTTTGAGGTTGATTATCATTAACTTTAAAGATTCATTGCGATTCCTAATGAAAATTAATTAGCAAAAAGTTAATTAAAAATTGAAATAATTAACGATTGAAACGTTTTCTTTAAGAGAATAATTTAGTATTTCTTCAGGATTTTTTTTTCATTTTTACACATTTTGAATCGTGCTGAGTTTAAAAAAACTGGGGGTGTTGAACTTTGAACAACTTTCAATTCCCACTGTTTCCTTCATTTAATTTAGCAATTATTTTGGCTGTAAAAATGACAGCGCAAGCACGATTTTGACAAAAACCGTAACGCCAGGTGTAATGGCCAAAGTAGGTCAATCCGTTTGAAAGTAATGCTGACCACAGACAACACACGGACCCACAAATTTTTTTCTAGAACACTTTTTTGATTCAGAATGTTCTGAAACGTGAAGAAATGCAAAAAAATTATGCGATTAAAAGTTGACACAAGAATTCCTATTGAGCACAAGAATTCCTATTTATCGCAAAATATATCGATTTTTTAAAAATAAAAACGAAATCAGTAAATTACATCCTATCCAAATCTCAATTTAAATGCACTGACTAAATATGTGACTATATATTTTTAACAATATATTTTACTATATATTTTTAAATCCCTTATATTAACTTCACTGGTAAATTTCTAGTTCACGTTTATGGGTTGGCGCACTTTTGAAAAGTTGGCGACAAAGCCAGAATGTCTCCAATTCGGAATTCCAATATGAAAAATTGAGAAACGAACCAGCTCCATGATTTGTAGTATAGGAAGGTTGAAGCCAAAGCGTCATGGGTTTTAAGCTAATTGGCCAAGTTTCAGGACGATAGGATGATGGGAAGGGGGTTAATTAAGCATCCGCAGATTTGTACGCCAGGCTCAAACGCACACTCAAACAAAAGTGAAGTGGTCTATTCCTAGTTGACGTTAAAATATCGCCAAGCCGATTTGGCGCTGTTTTGTAGGCGATACAGTTCTAAATTTGGCAATCCCATTTTTTTTATTGACGCGCTTTGGCTTCAACCTTCCTATATTACAAATCATGGAGCTGGTTCGTTTCTCAATTTTTCATATTGGAATTCCGAATTGGCGACATTCGGGCTTTGTCGCCAACTTTTCAAAAGTGCGCCAACCCATAAACGTGAACTAGAAATTTACCACTGGATGAAGTCTTGTTGCCAGTATTTTTTCAATTAAGATAAATAATTGTTCGGGGATAAATCCCATATTAAGTTTTTTTTTTTTTTTTAATCGACGAGGAGTTTCGAAAGCATTTTAATAAATCATTTAAAAAAAAAATACTTTTATTGTTAATAAATTGATAATTCTTATAAGGGATTTGATTAAAAAGTTTGTTTTTTACAGGTTAAATTATTAACACTCCTACTTTTCTTTTTTGATCATACACAAGCATTCAAACATGTTTCGTAAAGAGAGAAAACGGAAGCATAAAAGTGCCTAAGTGTAACATTTTATCTATTCCTAAATAATGAAAAAATAATAAAACATCAAGGCATGAATTCTAAAAATAGATCTCAAGGCCTTATTTTTCATAAAAAATAACGAAAAGGAAAGTATTTTCCAGGAAGTGATAAATAAAATAAAAAGAATCCAGTCTCCATGCTACGAGAAAAAGGCGCCAATTTTCAGCGTGAGTTATATTGTCATTTTGACGGCATTATTTTTCACCAAACAGATGTCATGTTCGTCAAATTTTGTCCATTGCATTGGTGAGAATTTTAAATTCTCCAAGAAAATGGAGAACTCACACATAGCACAGTAAGTAATATATTATTCATTCTATTATTAAAATGAGTTTCAATAAGTTTAAATTAATTGTTCTAAAATAAACATTTATGTGTTTACCAACTATTCAATGATTTTTGTAGACAAGTCATTAAATTAATTTGCTTTTGTGTTCAATGAGTTCTGGTAATATTCGGAAGCTTTTTAAATTTTTGTATTAGTATTTTGCAGAAGAAAATATTTTTCGAAATGTAAAACAGCTTAATTGTTTATGATCTAAGACGTTTTGAAACCAGGTTAACCAGATTTTGTGTTAAAAAGTGTTACATATCATTCAACTATGTTCTTTTATTTCATTGTAACTGACATTATTTGTATTGATTCATTAGTTGTTGTTTTTTTTGTCTTTATGCAAATCTTTATGCAAGCAGAATGAACCCTGGTCATTAATAAGGGCTTGTCAAATATATTTATTTAAAATTTCAATTAATTAATTCTTTTATTGTTTGTTTCAAAACAGAATTTTACAAAGGAAAAACCTTTTTTAATTTTCAATGTATATATAGTTAGCTTCAAATCTAAAAAATTATTGTGGGGGGCGCCAAAATGAATTCTTGCCCCGGGTAAAAAGTGACCTAGTTCCGTCCCTGCTAACATACATGTCACTTGTATTTCATAGTACAGTCAAACCCCGTTAACTTGAAGTCGATGTGGCCGCCAAAATTTTTCGCGGTAACCGAATTTCGTGTTAATCGTCTAAAAACTTTTTCGTCTAATTCATGCAGATTTTAAACTTTCAGCTATTAAAACATTTAGCATACAAGGTTTATATTTAGTACAATAGTTTAACAAGCTATTCATTGGGGAAACACATATTTACCTGTAACTTATTGTTTACTTGACTTATTAAAAGGTCTTTTATTGACTTTTTGCCTTAAGTTATTAATAAAACATTTTTTTAACTGTGTCTACCTCTTATAAATTAATTAAAGCTCGTGAGTTATTGTTCTGCTGTATTAGGAAACGTTGCAAGGTTTCATCTAAAAAAAGAAAGCATTTTTAAGAGCAATTTTTTTCCCTCTTAAGCGGGATGTAGAATTCGTGGTAACATTGAGTTTAAGTTTCAGGGCACAGAGAACTGTTTTTACTTCGAGTTAAACGATTTCGTGTTAACGGGAAATGACTGTATTCCAACACATGGTACTGTCAATTGAATGGAAAACAGGTTTAAAAAAAAAAAAAAAAAACTACAAGAAACATTCCCTTAAAAAAAGTGCTGCTGAACAATTAGTTTGTATTTTGATATGTATGAGGGGTCTTTTTATGCAATTTCCTGCAGCATCTGTAGGGGGCATTTGAGGAACATTCCTCGGATAAAAACCCAATGAAAATTTCGACAAATATAAGCTCGCTTTTCAACCGGGGCCCGTTGCAATGTGACAGACATGAAATCAATAATTTACCCAATAAACACACTTCAATTCTTACTTGTAATAATGCCTACCAAACGGTATAGTGGTTAGCGTGCTAGCCTCTAGACCACGAGGTTGCGGGTTCGAGTCCCGTGTTAGGCATGGGTGTTTGTAAATGTATGTTGGCTTGTCTAATGACGAATGTTTCGGCGCATTATAGCCCTCGTGTTGCTGACGGCGCCAGATAATCTGAAAACAACCAACCAACTTACTTGTAATAATGAACAGCATTTCACAAAGTTGTGAGCCAGATTAAAAGTATTAATATTAAGTCCCCTTATTGGATATTTGATTTAATTAAGAATTCATGAAATTAAATTCAGTACTCTAGTGCAAGAGGGTCACAACTCAAATTATCTGCATAAAAAAATATTAAATGGTAAGATGTGTGATCTCCATGTAATTTAACATGTGTAAGATTAAAAACTTACAATTGGAAAAATACACAAGAGAAGGGGTTTGAGAACCACCAAGAAAATGTAACGAGTAACTACTAATCCATACCATCCCGCGGGACCCAGTGATAAAGATTATGATACGTGAATGTAATGTTATGCTTCTTCAAAAGTATTATTGCTATTATCACTATAAAAAACTATCAAGACGTATAATCTCAATGAAACGTAATTTTCTTATACATTTAATACTATATCAATTTTAGTGTTCAAGTAAAAATTAAAGAACAAATGAAAGAATATTGGGACTTTATTGATAATCTAAATAAATTATTTGCTTTTAAGATTCTAATTTCTTTGACAAAATTTCTAAATTTTAATTTGATTATCTCAAAAAAATTACTTTATGAGAAACTTAAAAAAAAAAAAAAAAAAAAAAAAAAAAAAAAACCGTTTTAAAGATCTTTATTAATTTAATATGAAAGTATACACATTTAGAAGCATTATTTAAATCCAAGGAGGTTAGAAGAGAAGGAGGTGTGAGCAAGCTGGAAAACCATTCGAAACCGGTTGTACCTATGAAGCAGGTTTATCGCCGTTTACGCCAAGCAACTAAGCCCTTTTCGACGCCAAACTCCCAACTGCGCCAAGCTTAGTTGATTTTCTCTACCAGCGGTTCCTACCCCACGGACCGCGAGTAGCGTGGTACTGGGCCGTGGACGCTGGTAGAGAATCGCCGAGATAAATATTATCGGAGCTTCAGGGTTTAAGATGGAAACAATCGAGCCACTCGATTGTATTTTTCGATGTTGTAACGAGTGAATAACATCGATAGTGAATAATGCGTGAATTAAACAGCATGGCTAAGTTTTAATCTAGATATTGACTCTCTCATTGACGGGGGATAAACAATGTCAAAAATTCCGATGATTTTTTTTTTTAAACTTTGGTCACTTGTTTTTTAGTTTTCTAATTGTTGTAACAGCCAAGTGCAATAAAGTTCCTCACTTTATAAAAAAATATAATTTAATTTTTCGTGTGCAGTATATTTTTTTCAAATATAGATAGTTGATCCGAACAACTAAAAAGGTTAGAAACCGCTGTTTTATACAATATAATTTTTCTCTTTGTCAAAGAGAACTTCTTCTGTCCCCCCCCCCCCCCCCTCTCCCAATTTGTTTGGGAAGTTGTTTTGCGGGAGAATCTGTGTTGAGTTAGTATTATTTTTGTAGCTTTTATTATTCTAAAACAATTATAAAATGGGCTTGTTTACTGTTTAACATTGCTTTATAAGCAGTGGCGTTATTGACTTGATGATACTTTTGTATCGATAAACAAAATTCTTCTAAAAATCATTAAATTTTTTTTTCTAAGAATAGCGATTTGACCATACAAGTATAATATACGAAAAGGTTGAAAAACAAATAATAAGATGCAGGTGCAAATTTGGAAATTATGGTAAGTCACAATATGTTCCAACTTATATCAAATGATTGTATTTCATTTGTTCTGACAGTTACTTACAAATTATTACCTTTTTTAAAAAATTGTTCATATAAATTTCGATTTTGTGTGTGTGTGTGACCTACAAATCTGCGAATGGCTAATTAACCCTCTTACCGTCATCCAATCAGGCTGACCAACCTGATGGCGGTGTGGTTAGCGCTCTGGCCACTCATGCCAAAGGCCGGGTTTGAATCCGGGTTTTGCCATGGATGTTCGTTGTGGTTCAGAATCCACATTAAGCTGTAAATCCTGGCCTGATTAGCCGTTATTGTGCATAAAAATAGGTCGTTGAGCGAACCAACCAACCAATCGGGTGAAATTGGTCACATAGATTCGTTATCGATGACAATGCATTGTATTAAGTTTTGGGGGCTGTCACTAAAAGACCGCTATTGCAGACACTACATTGTCACTTCTAATGATTTTTTTTTATTAGCACCCGTTCTGTCATCCAGTCGAAATGAAACTTTGCAGATTGATTTGATATAGATTTCTATCCATTGTATCAAGTTTTGGGGGCTGTCACAGACACTCAAAAAGATCGCTTTAACACAGGCTTCTATTATCGTTTCTGAATGCTAATAAATCCACTTACCGTCATCCAATCGCGCTGAAATTTGATAGACAGATTCATTTTCGCTAAGAATGTATTATATCAAGTTTTGGGGACTGACACTATTATAAAAGAATGCTTTTACACAAGCAACTATCGTCGCTTCGGATGACATCACACTTCATCCAATTGGACTGAAACTTACCAGATAGACTCGCTGTGGATGAAAATGTATTCAAGCAAGTTTTGAAACTAGTAAATATTTCGGAATAGATGTTGTTTTTTCCCCTTAGTGATCAAACATTATCAAAACTTGATCTGAGTTCAGTGACTTAACACATAAAACATATATATAAAGGATTTATATTAGAAACTTTGTTTTTATGAGTTATAATAGTAAAAAGACTTCTTGAATTTAAGATGTTAATGAGATAAATAATTAAATCATCGAACAGTTTTCTTTCTGTCTTCAGATATTTACCCTTTAATAAGATTACATTATTAAATAAAACAAAAGGTGGTTCTTCTAATCTGGAGCCGTAATTTCTGTGTAGTTTGTAAAAGTTTAGATAAATCTGTTAATTTTTAATTCTGAGTTTTATTATGTAGGTTTATATAATAATGTCAATATAAACTGATGATAATAATTATTGTTAACCGTTTCAGTGCTTTTTGAAAGCTTTTTTTTTATTTGCGTTGAAGAATTTTCTCTTCTAATTGGTAAATAAATAAAAATTATAATATTATTTAGTACAGTGCATTATATTTTAAAGGATAGTGCTATGCATGAAAAAAGTTATTCATTACTGAACTGAGAATTTTATTATGAGTCGAATTTATGAATAGAAGAAAATTTATAACAAAAGATACATGAACATTGGAAAAAGTTTAAAGTGGCATCAGACAATTGCGCAACAAATGTGACAGTTCTTGCAGTAAAGAAATTGGCAGGATTTTTTTTTTTTTTCATTACTCTTTTATCAATTTTTTCTTACAATATACGAGTTAAATATTGATTTCTGGCGAATTACAGTATTGAAATTATTCTTAATTAATTACTTTTGTGAGCATTTTTTATTGAATTCAGTATTTCAATCACGTAAAATATTCCAAAAACACATCAGGTCTTCATAAGTAATAATATAAATTAAAACAAAGCAACGTAGAGAATATCTGATTATCCATGATATTACAATAATCATGTTTTGTAAAATTATTTTAGTACAATTCGAATCGAAAAAGAGCATCCAAAGTTTTCAATAGAATCAAATTTTTGTCCATTATTCCTTTTCTTTTCAAACATAAAGTTCGAAATCCAAATACCTGAAGAACAAAAAAAAGAAGCCGCCTTGTTCATCGACAAGTCGTAAAACTTCGGCGTACAAGTCACAATAGCAGGGGGCTTTTCTCTGTTCCTATTCCTCCCTCAGGCCATGGAGTGATAATGGACTTGCTTTCGGACCCTTTTGTACCCTACTATACCCATCGTCCGTTACAAATTATCAAAGAGGGGCGACGCTGTTGTCACCCGCCACCAAGGGGGGGGGGGGGAAACCTGCTCTCGCATCTCGTTTCATGCCCACCCACGGAGTTGACAGCGGAACCTCAATTGCCCTTTACAAATTAGCACCGAGAAGTCTTCAAAAGTATGTCATTGTAAAAGCTACGGTTTAGATTTCAGCGGACATTCGGAATTTGACGCACGGAAAACGAAATAATCAATCGAATTAAACAACCAAAAACTTTAATTAATATTCTTTAATTATTTTTTAAGCTTTTTTTATAAAGTGATTTTAAATAAGGGTAGAGCTCTGAAATTTTCGGCATTAGTAGATCTTGCCTTCTAATTTTGATTTTCTTAAACAAAATGCTAACATTTTAATTTAATTTTTTTAAAAAGTTTTTAAAGTTTTTCTTTGTAAAGTGACTTCAAATAAGCGTAGAATACGAGTTTCAGTGAGCAAAGTGAACATATGCTTGCGCAATAATTAACCTTCCAGTGAACAAAACAAGCCTGTGCGGGCGTAGCAAAGAGCGAAGGGAGCTTGTATTTGCGTAGCAACTAACCTTTGAACGAGTGAAGCGAGCCAGTTCTTATGTGTCAATAAACTTTTCAGCCAGTGAAGCGAGCTGTTTTTAAATTACAATTAAACTTCCAACAGGCGAAGTGAGCTTGGTTTAGCGTGGCAATGAACCTCTCTGCGAGTAAAGCCCCAAAAGCTGAGATGAGACCTATACACCAATGATGGATATCCGCAACGAGGAACAACGCAGCTAGTGTAAAATATTTCCAATAGATTACGAAACGATTAAATTACGTAGTGTGCAAAGGTAAAAAAAATATTGTACCCATTTTTTAAAATATTGAATCCATTTTTAAAATTTTCATCCACAATGAGTCCATCTGCCAAGTCTCAGTTCAATTAGATGACGGCAAGTGGGTTAATTAGCCCTTTGAATATTTTCCTCGGTAACTTTAATAGTAGAAGATTTCAGTCATTAAATATTGCTAAAATTGAACATGTTTGAATTAAGCTTTGTATCTGGATAATAGAACGTGAGTAATAAAGGCTACTGATAATTCTAACGTAAGGCAATAGAAACGTATGTAAAAACTGCCGTTGTCTGACAGTACCAAAACTTAATAGAAAGCATTGTCATAGACAACGAGTGCGTCAGCCAAGTTTAAATGTTTAATCTCATGATATTAAATGGGTTTATAAGTAAACCAAAGCGTCAATAAAAAGAATCTTGTAAAAGTGGCCTTTTAGTGGTAGTGACTCGCCTAAAAATTTGGAATGTATTGTCATCCAAATTGAATCCATCTGCCAAGTTTCAGGTTGATGGGTGGATGGCAAGTGGGCTAATTAGTCCAATAGTAGCGTGTGTAAAAGCAGTCTTTTAGTGATAGTAATAGCCCCCAAAACTTAACTGAGTGCATTGTCATCAACATCGAATCAATCTGATAAGTTTTTTTCTCGATTGAATGACGGCAAATGTGTAATTAGTCCTCCATCGATTTGCACGTCTCATACAAAATCGAAGTTAGTGTGAGGGATTTAAAAACAGTTGAATATTGCTTAATTATTAGCTGTGAAGAGTAATACGCATACCATTTGATAGTTCAGGTCTTGAACTATAGCCTACAACCACAGAAATTGCTTTTTTAAAAACTATATTAAAAATTTGGCAGAATTACAAAACCTACCCACGTTTTTTCCCGTAGAAGAGCGTACTAAAAAATCGGTTTGTATAGGCTTAGTTCAAGTGAGAGTAGGGTTGCCAAAGTCTGCTTCTTCGCGCCAAGCTTGCTCGGACCTCCTCTCTCTTCTAACCTAATTGTTTAAATCTAAAGAAACAGTTATCTATGTAATTTTTAGTTATTACTTCACTTTATTTCTTATTTCCACGTAAAAACTAAGTCGCAGAATATTCATTAAAATAACAATAAATTTTCAATCCTTGTTCAATGTTAGTGTTAGGAAGTATAAATTATCTCCTCTCTAGTTAATATTTTTAAAATAACACTGGCAATTATAACATTTATCGTTGAAGGTGAAGGAGGGGGGGGGGGCAGGGGCTTGCACTTGTCACCAACTTTTAGCCATCCCCACTTCCCCCCTCCCCTCCACCACTGACCCGAATAAAGATTTTACTCCCTTCGTCTTACCTTTCAAATTCCGCCACTACTATAGCCATGAATAAATTTAATACTACCATGAAAGTGAAAAACCTGTATGTTACACTTTTAAAATTCCTCTATCTCAGCAGACAGCAAATCACTTTTTGGATACAAATCCTCAAGATGTGAACTCTCACTTTGAAAAATATTAATTGAAAATGAAAAATCAACTGATTTTTCAAACACTACTTCTATATCTTCTCTAAGCTTCTAATTCAAAACAGAAGATCCGAAATGATTGCCCATAGGGTGGATCAGCCCATGGCGCCATCTACTGACATTTCTGCAAACCATGTCCTAAATGAAGCTACTTTAAGCTCGCAATTTAACAAAGCTTTCCCGCTAGTTATTATAAAACAGTCTTAGATCAAACTGGTTCTAATAATGATCTTAGTTTCACCAATGCTAATTTCCCCAAATTAGGATAAAATTTTCAATTCAATACCCAGAATAAAAACAACCCCGACTTATAAGTGGTAAATAAAGCCTCATCAAGCAATGAGACTATTTCACCAGATTCATTGCAGAAAATTCAAGCGCAAAATAAAACACATAATTTTAATAAAGTTGAATCCGTTGAAATCAATAATCCCACCTCTTATGGAGGTCCAATTGAAGAAAGCAATATTGACATTCATATTCCATACAGCTGATAACAAATGATGTGCTAACAGATGGTAGTACCACGAATATTCAACCAATCAAAAATGGTCTGCCAGTTCAAACCATTCCAAATTTCCCATTGACAGCTGTTATTAACACCACCGAAAATAATTCTGTTGATTCAGATATAGTCCAGGGAATAAAGACATTTTGTCGTCTTGCAAAAAGTTATGTAGTTCTGAATTTTTTAATATGTTATAAAGGTTGGTCTCGTAGCTATAAACCAAGTTTTCGACCTCCTAAACCTTGTGCGTTCTCCGTGGTGCACCAAAAACTGAGCCGTTTTTTAGTTTATACGTCATAACTCTCTGCTAATACATCTTAGAAACAAACATTATATTCAAAAGTTGTTTGAATATTTAATTTTCTACAATTTTTATATACAAAGTTTTTTTTGCAGACCTAATATGTAAATAGTTATGTTGCATCAAAGTAAAAAACTTTTTCGTAGAAAAGCTACTTTGCTAAGAATCGTGTCAAGTTTCTTAATTATATCTCCATAATGGTACGTCTTAGAGAAAAAGTTTGTGAATAAAAGTTGTTGAACAATAAATTTCCTACGTGTTTTATTCATTAACTTATTTTCTAGGATTAACTTCAAAGGAATTGCTCCGCTTCGTTTATTTTCTGTAGTGCACAAAAAAAAAAAAAAAAAAAAAAAAAAAATCAGTTTATAGATCATAACTCTTTTGCAATGTATTTTAAAAACAAACATTAGATTTAAA
This sequence comes from Linyphia triangularis, assembly GCA_963978545.1. Classification (NCBI taxonomy): domain Eukaryota; kingdom Metazoa; phylum Arthropoda; class Arachnida; order Araneae; family Linyphiidae; genus Linyphia; species Linyphia triangularis. The sequence continues at coordinate 30,028,332 of OZ021730.1, read as the reverse complement.
AGTTGTAGAATATTAAATTTCCTACAACTTTTATGCACAACTTAATTTTGTAAAGTTATTATGTAAAGAGTACGTAGCATCAAAGTAAAAACTTTTTCGTAAAAATGCTGCTTTTTAAAGTTTTTTGCAGAGTTTTTCAATTATATATTCATAACAGTAAGTCGTAGAGAAAAATATATACACAAAAGTTGTAGAACTATAAATTTGCTATAAGTTTTATACAAAAAGTTACTATCTAGGACTACTAACTAAGGAGCTACATTTCTTTGAAGGTTTACGAGATGGTAACCTATAATATTTCATGTATAGGTAGAGGTATAAAAATAGCTTCTTACTTCGTAATCTGACAATTTTAATAAAAGATATAGATAGTAGCATTTTTACGAAAAAGTTTTGACTTTGATGCAACATAACTATTTACATAATAGCTCTACAAAAAAACTTTGCATACAAAAGTTGTAGAAAATGTAATAGTCTACAACTTTTGAATGTAATATTTGTTTCTAAGATGCATTAACAAAGAGTTATGACGTATAAACTGAAAATCAGCTCAGTTTTTGGTGAACCACGGAGAACGCACAAGGGTTAGGAGGTCGAAAACTTGGTTTATAAACCACGGGACCGACCTTTATAACATATTAAAAAATCAGAACTACATAACCTTTGCAAGGTCAGACTCCTTTATCCGTCTCTATTCCCCGGACTAATACAGAGAAAGCTGCTGGGGCAGATCCTTCTTTTACTCACCCCAGATTTTCAGCTGAGAGAACCCTGATCATTGTAGATGATGAAAGGTACTAGTGGTCGGAAATATCGATCAAAATAAATATCGATACTAAATCGTTGCATAGAAAAACATATTGATAAAATATCGATATATCGTTACATGATATTTTTAAAAAAAATTTTCAATTTTGCCAGTTTTTTGGAGCAAATGTCTATTATTCATGATTGCTTTTTTGTAAGGTGACTACTTTTTTCAACTGAAATGGATCTATTAAAAAAAAAGTTATATTTTCGCTTATTTGGTGCAGTGATTTAAAAAAAAAATAATTTTCAATAGCTGTTTAGTGTATGGAAAAATATTGAATACTGGTGCCATTTTAACTGTCTCTCAGACAAAAGTTCAAACTTAAGTTTTGAAGTTTTGGAAAAGGGAATAAAGAAAATCGAAAAAACACATGGAACTACAAAACGATCATCAAAAAACTAAAAATGTTTGAAAATATCGATATATCGGTGACTTTTATAGATATTTTTTTTAAAAATTGTGAGAACCCTATTTGATCAAATTGAAATTTGCTATCACTCTTCTGTGTTACCAAGTGATAAAATAATTAGAGTAGTCATAAAATCACTCACCGTTTGACACAGATATTGAGGAATTGGCCACAGATCTCAGAGATGAGGGCTATCCAGCCACCAAATTTTGTTAACTAAGTAGACCTAGGGCTGCAACCACTACCAAATTACCACTTTTCATGATTTTTTATTACATTCTTGTATGTATCAATCTCTCATTAGATTTTTAGAGATAAAGTTGAATGAAAAAATCTTTACACTTATAAATTAAATCTAGGATAATTTGTTTTCTAAAGAATATTTGAAATACTAGTATCACTCGATTGACATTTTCTTGTAGCCGTTTCCTACAAACTGTCAAAACAAATTATGTTAAGAACACACATCCGAATCTAGTGAAACATTATTTTATATTTATCTATGTTACAAATTTTAAAATTAGATAACTAAAAATCTCTCTTTTATAATTTGGAGTATAAATCTTATTTGGGATTCCTTTAAAAAAAAAAAAAAAAAAAAAAAAAAAAAAATTGTTCATTAGATCAAGTTTTTCGTGAAGCAGGAACACTCTCAAGAAATCTTTCAAAACTGCCTGATGAGAGTTTAACGAGTTTCCTATCACTCGAGACGTAAATGCGCGATAGTTTCATACGAAAGATCACTTGGTTGGCGTCCATCAGCCCCCTAAAAATTCATATTACTTTTGGTTCAGATGCGCTTAAGAGGAAGACATAGTAAGGATCATTCCCTATAAACGCTATGTTACAATCTTATATCTCATTGCATTTAGAAACTACTTTGTATAAAATCTTGACATTTGGTGAGTAAGTACAAAAACGATAACTTTATGAAATGAAATAAATCAAAGATTCGAAAATAGTGTTTAGTATATTTTATTTTATGTGTGATTTATATTTATGCAGTGACTCCACCTGGTTTTGTCTATTGCTATTTTACTTTTCATTTATAATGAATAGACTTAAATAAACACAATTTATATCTTTTCATTAAGTGATCTTTTTGGTAAGTTCTCAAGCTACACACCAAATTTCAAAGTTTTGAAGAAAGTAGTTTCGAAATGCACTGGGCTAGAATATTGTAACCATAGCGGGTATACGGAATGATCCTTACTAAGCCGCTTAAAAACAACAATGCCTACCTATCTAATAATTAAACCTAAGTTTGTTGGACGCCAATTTGGCAGCAGGGATTATTTAATTCATTTAATTATATTTCGGTTCATGTTTGCAATGGATCCGATTATTAATAATGTCAGATCTGATTAATAATAAGTCGATAATGTGACAAATATCAAATTGAGTTTAACGACACCTCATTCATTGATCACTTAGTTTACTATGAGAGAAAGAAATGACCATAAAATTAGAAAGGACTAGAATGTCACTGATTGCAAGTAGAAATTTTTAACACTGAACACCATAGGAAAACGTAAGATCATATTTTACGACCGTCCGTTCTCAATAAGTCCATACTGGCTTATACTGACGTTCCCAGTCCATTCGAATCTCTGTTCTGATATACTAGCAGCGTGTCCAACGAAGGACTTTATGATTTCGAAATTAAGTAACTCAGAAAACAAAAATCTATAAGGAAAATGAAAAAAAAGTATAGTTATTTTGAAACCTATAAAAATCTGATACTTAATTTTTTTAATCAGTTACAAATTACAGAACGATCAGTCTTTGGACAGTTCCACTGTACAAACGAGAAAAAAAGTTATCGTGATTGCAACGACTAGATGCAAAGAACAAATTTATAACATATTTCTCGAATTTCAGAATTACAGCGCTATCTGTTGGCATCATTTATATCAAATTTGGAAACTTTAGTTTCAGATTTTGACAGCTTTCAAAAACTATAACTTTCGTTTTATTTTTCTATTGATTTTTATTTTTGAGTTATTTAATTGAAAATCAGGGAGTCTTCCAATCCACACTCCTTATATCCATTCGATAATATAGTGAGATATAAAGTACATACCCTTAAAAGACAATTTGTTACAAAACCCTTTTAAATTAAGATTTTTACTATTTGTTGCAATTTTTTTGAAAATTAGATCCTCTCATATAACTAAGATATTTACAACCACACAAAAATATCTCCCTTGGATTAAAAATACATTTCTTTTAATCTGTATTGAAATCTATGTATTGATAGTAAAGGAAGTGGAGTTAGACATTTATGAACAAAATTACCATAAACATGAAAAATATAGTAATTTCTTCTTTAAGAATGTTTTTTTTTTTTTTTTAGAAAATTAATCATTTATCTGGTCATAAAATAACGCAATTTTTAAAGTATAAAAATGAGTAGTCTTACCACTATATTCTTCTGTTGATAAATAAACGTAAAATAATAAAGCAGACTTGCATTAAAACACCCAACGACAATATTCATTCGTATTCGCTTGAGCTATAATAGAGAAGCATATCGACCAAATTGTGAACAACTTCACAATGGAATTTTAACAATTATGTAATACCATGGAGGAAATACTAGCAGGAAGAGTTAGAGAAATAAAATAATTTTCGTAATGAAAATCACTGCATTATAAAACTTATCGCTAAAATAAAACCTCACTTCATGGTATTTTTCGTAGTTTATTGAAGACATCAGAAATTTTTATAAGATAGAAAATCGATAGATTGATAATTTAAAAGATATTTTTCATGGTGACTCCTTGTGGGGTTGCATATTAATATTTCGGCACCAGACAGCCATTTATACCAATATGGGCGTCATCTACATTTAAAAGTTACAATAGAAATAAACATCACAGTCATTAACGGGTTGGAGAAGTAAAATTCTCGGTCCAAGTATTTTGCAGAACTACAATAAAATTAAGATACTTTTAGTTATTAACTTTTTTTTTTTTAAAGTAAAATTGGTAAAGTTTTTTTGACGATTTTTTTAATTATTTTTAAACAGATTTTGAAAGAGTAAAGTGGGCGCCGCCAAGAGGGTGCAAGCTGGTGATCTTGGCTAATTATTTTGCACAAATTTAGATTGCTGAATGTAGAAACTAACCAAAACTATTCCAGCCTAATATGTGAGAATGCGAACGCTTGTGTACAATGATTTTTCGTATATAGTACATAGAATAGATTATTTCGTTAAAATCCTTAAAACCTGTACCTTAGTATGACTTGCTTAGATTTTGCAAAACAAAAAATTCATTTTATTTGACCGGTGTTCTCGATCGTATCTCGATGTATCTCGATCGTGTTAATTTGAGAATATTGCTGACTTATTACTTCAGAAACCACTTGAAAGAAGCAGATAAAATGTTCGGGAGTAGTCTGCTATATATTTCTACACATTTTATTGAAGGAATTTATTAAATTAATTTTTATTTTCGTTTTATAATTACTATAGATGTATTAGAAAATTTCCTGGAATTTTTTTTTCAAGGCTTGGGTTTTCTATAATTGTCCTGTTATCTTACACATTTGTTATGGTTTGTAAGATAACGGGGCAATTTTTTGAAAAACTAAATTTCTTTTAGGGGTGAAAGGTAATGTGAAAAATCACTGGACTTATACAAATACGAGTATTCACATTTATGGCCTTAACTTATTTCCTATATGCTGGAATATTAAAACTAAGGTCTCGAATTAAAAATAATAATCTATAGATTGAGAATATAAAAGCATATATACATATTTTGTCATTCCAAGGTACTGAACTTCCTTAACATTTTAAGGTTTGGTTGAAAACTCGTTTTTCTATGGAAAGTAACATTTGTATGGAGTTATAACGGAATGCAACAAATGGCGCCACGGTGGTTGAACGGGGCATCGTATCGAAGAGGAGAGTGGAGAAGGGGGGGGGGGGGGCTTATACACTAATTGTCTATGACAATACTTTCTATCAAGTTTTGAGGCTGTCATTAAAGGGCAGCTTTTACATACGTTTCTAATGCCCTACGTCACTTATGAGATTTTACTTAAGTTCTAATATCCAGAAACCAAGGTAAATTCAAATATGGACAATATGCCCTTTTTAATGACTGAAACAGTTCCTTATCAACGACGAAGTAAAACCTTCGGAGGGCTATTTAATCCACTTGCCGTCATCCATTCGAGCTGAAACTTGGCAGATGAACTAACTTCGGAAGACAATCTGTTCAATCAAGATTTTTGTTGAAAAAATGTAAATAAATAGTTCGAAATGGATGGTTTCTTCCTACTGTTCAAACTTTATGCAAACTTAATTTGAACTTAATAACTTGCAACTGCGCTTGAAAAATTGCAATGCATATAAACTTTGTATTAAATACTTTCTGTTTACTGGTAATTTATTGTGTAATCTTATTCTGTTCCAAAAACTATGTTTTGAATTCCGCGAGAACTACTTGGAAGATGACATGGAGAAATAAAGAAACCTATAAAAGGTTTTCGTATCCCCCCCCCCCCCCCTACACCAGCTGCAATTAGGCATTCCTCACTTTGATTCAAACCACAGAAGGGAATGAGAGTGCGCCATTGGTCAATCTTCCTGTCAGTCTGGGAAGAAGTTAACGCCCACAGAAAATGGCGGCTGCATGCTGGATGGAAAGTTGATAGTTCTAACAGACATTTCGTATTTTCTTCGTTTGTTTTTGAAAATATGATTAGAAAAAAAAAAAAAAAAAGGAAGATATTGTTTTCATTTCAAGCAACGTCAAATCATTGTATGAAAAAAAATCCTGGGTAGAGATTTTTACAGTATTACTCAGGGCTGAATTCGACGAAGCCATATTCTTTTTAAATGGGAAAAGTTATGTTTGCTAGTATTTCTTATTAATGTAGCTTTTTTAATGAAGTTTGATTATTGTATAGTCGCACTAAGTTAGCTTGTGACTTCAAAATTGTAATATACTAATCGTAAAACTGATTTTTAATAATAATTAATTGAAAATTTGAATGGTGGTGCTATCTATATCAAAATTTAACAAATATCAATCTTAGTTTTATGAAATATTTTTACCAGCATGTAAGAGTCGTGATAATTAATATTCAGTGAAGACGTTTTATGTGAAGAAATATTATTTTTCTTTTTCATTTGAGGATTGAAAGAAATGTCGAACTATATTATATTTATATTTCATTTTTTACTTTCAGTTAAATTATAGAATAGACATCTTTATAATTTCTATAACTTCCAACTATCATAAAATAGATAAATATAAATTAATTGTCATAACTTATGTTCACAATATTATAATCCAATATAATACTAGACTGCACATTAATATGTTTCTTATTAAATACAAGTCAATATTAAAAAAGCTCAATATTTATTATCATTTATTATTATTATAAAAATGGAACAGATGTAGTATATGAGATGTAGCGATATTTTTTATTTGATAATAGCAAAAAGGGTCCAAATCAAAATACAAATAATAATAGAATAAGGTTAAAATATTAATAATAATTAAATTAAAATAGTAATAAAATTAATATAACACTAAAATTAAGCTACAATGTAAATAATATAAAGTTTCAAATTAAAATAAAACTTAAAATCTGTTTCCAGAAACCGCATTTATCCGGAAAAAAACAACACCTATATAAAATCATGTCGAAGAAATGTCATATTCTGCATCTGTGCCTTAAAAATTATTATAACAAAAAGGCTCTAAAAAATTTATGCGTCGCTTTGATGCTGTCATTTTATTCAGAAATATTTTAGTTTCTTCCTTATAATGGCAGCAAACAAATGACTATTAATAAAATAATAAGAATAAGAATTGTTAATTTCAGAAGTAGCTTTCGAGTTTCTGAGTCACCCGAATTTTTCTTTTACATCTAAATGTTTACAAAAAAAAAAAAAACTTAGTTTCAAAAATATATTCCAGCTGCATAATTTTCCTTGATAAATAGCCAAAATTTATACTTTGTTGTTAAAAGCAGTTAATTAGATTCAATTGGAGTAAAACATTAATCAGGAATAAAATGATCATTTACAAAACATTCGCCATTTAAAAATCAGTTCCTAAACTCAAGATATAAAACATGCGTTAAATTCTCTGTGTCAACACAATAAACCTTGTCAGGTGTTTAGCGGCTTCCATGAAAGCAACGTATCAGCCAATGGTGCACTCTCATTCCCTTCTGTGGTTTGAATCAAAGTGAAGTATGCTTAAATGCCCCCCAGCTCCTTTTTCTTGAACTAGATTTTTTTTTTAACATGGTTGCTTTGGGTACCAAATAAATATCTACAGAGAGGAAAATTTCCTACTAAATATCTTTATTTTTTATATTATCAAAGTAAAAATTAATGCACAATTGTTAATCAACATTACATTAGGAATTGCAATCAACATTTCTGAAAAATTAAAGATTTAAACAAAATTCTACCTGTCTTGCATCCCGCTGAAAATTATCCTGTAAGCGCCCATGAACGTAATACTTTTTGAGAACTTGGCTCACTTTTGAAGCATGCAAAAAAGACGTCTTTAGAAATGAAATCGTTTGCAACCTTTCTTATTGAACTTCTGATCGGCGGTTTGTCAAATTAAAATTAACAAGTTGTGATATATTTGGTAATCGGAATTAGTTGGAATTAATTCAAAATCGATTTTTTAAATGTTTCGTTTACTTTTGCTCCATAAGGTTTACGGTTTACTAGCATGTCTCTGTATTCCACAAAAAACTCAGAAACATGTCTCAGAGGTACTAAACTTGTAGCTGCCTCTTAGTCTAATTCGTTTTGTCCTATATTTTTCACAAAACCCTTCATTAAAATTGTGTGAGTTAAAAGAAATGTCAAGGGTAATAAAAAATTTAATCTCTAAATCCAGTAGAGCCCCCCCCCCCCCTCCCCATCCCACACGCTGCAATGTTAATTTATATAAATTTTCAATAAAACTTTTTTAAGAAACAATCAGAGATACAGAGTTGATATATTTCGTTGTGATAAATCGAACATTTCATGTTACCATGGTAACATGGGTTTTTAAAAAAATTTGCCTTGTAGCTTAAAAAATAGTTTTTTATTAAAAACACTACCAAAAAAATGAAAAAATTACTTTAGTTTTAATACTTTTTTTTTTTTTGACATTTGTTTTTGTATTGATAGTTATTTGTTTATTTGGTTCGATGATTTTGACTTCTAGTTATGTATATCTGCTCATGCAAGAAGCATTGCGGAACAGATTTTGAAATTTGAAAATAATTTAACATTAATGGAAGGTGCACAGTGATAATTTAATATCTGTTTTAGAATTTTAGAAATAACTGGTGGTATTTGAATATATAAATACCCAAATATATTTTAGGATTTTCAATTTCAATTATTTATGGGTGGAATTTCAATGAACAATTGAAAATAAAAGTTTACAAATCCCCCTTTCGGTTTACGTTTCTGAAATCACAGAAGTTTTATTACCAACAGGGCTTCCCATTTCTTCTAAAACAGCACACAGGTAACAGTACGAAGTTTATGATTTCTACCACAATAGCGCTGCGGCTACTCCTTGACAATTCCAATAAATTTGCCAAAGCGAATATGCAAAGCTAAAAAGTTTTCTCAATAGGGTACTTGACACCATCAACAAATAATTACCAAATGCGGTATATATATATAGTATTTAACGAAGTAAAAAAATGCAAGCATTTTTTACTCAAAATAATTGCTCAAATTTTTAAAAATCGAATTTGAAAAAGTGGTTTTTTAAGTGCTTCGTCAAGTGATCAGAAATGATCGTTTAAGCTCCTCCCAGAAGGTGGCGTCACTACTGTGGAGTGGAAGTTTGTGAACAAACAACCTCAGACGTTTATTTTTAAGCTTGGTTCGTCTTTCTTCCGACTTTATGATTAATTATGACCATTGTAGGTGAATTTTAGGAAATATTTATTTAAAGGAGCTTTATTGGTAAAATGTATGACAGTTTCGTAAAGGCAGACAGTTTAAATTTACACAAAATAAACGCATTGATGGTAAGATTCTTTTTCAAATCAAGCCCAGAGTTTTTTTTCTGCTGTGTTTAGAAATGTTAAAACATCGGTCTGTAATAAATCTCTCAGTTATCATAATTTGTGAAACAAGAACTACACACTTTCACAGTTATAATAATTATAAAATTATAAACAAAATGATTAGCGATTAAAATAATAGCGTTAAAATTTCTAAATTTTAACTTGATTATCTCATAAAAATTACTTTATGAGAAACTTTAAAAAAAAAAATTGTTTCCTCAGTTCTAAAAAACAATTGTTCTAGATTTAAACTATATACTTTCTTCCCAAGTCTTAACCATATTGCGCAAAATTGAAAAAAACTATTTCGAGAGAAGAGCATACTTAGCGATAAGTTGTTACTTAAAAGTTTCTAATTCATTTTGCTAAACAATCTTATAGTGTTTGCTGTTAAGTAGAGTTCTTCATATCAAACCCCTCCCTATTATCATACACATCGGTGTTCACCGGAAAAAAACACACCTGTGATATTTCAAACACTAATCTAGACGCCTTAACTTACAACTCTGAACTGAAGTTAAGAAGGCACTACAATCCTTTTTTAGAAAGGAAATAAAGCCGGATTTACACGCTACCAGTCGAGGTTCCAGTTTAGATCGCCAGTCAGTGACGTCACCAGGCTACTGGTTCTAGTAACCAAAACATTTTCTATTTACTGGGGCCAGCGAATCCGATTAATCACGTCCGCTCTCCCGTCGTCACCGATAGACAGCGCTACGGTCGCTTAGCTGACGTCACCGAACTGGCAATCTAAACTGGAGGCCCGACTATAAGCGTGTAAATCCGGCTTAAGACAACACATTTTGCAGAAACATATTTATTTTCTCATATTAATTACATAACAGCGGGACCAAGCAATTTCCTTCCTCACTACATGTCCAAATCATACAGGTAACTGTAACTGTGTGCCCGAATAGTTTTCTCAAATATAGTAAAATTAGATTGTTCAGTATGGTCCACCTATATGATATTGCAGTCGTGTTTTGTGTACCCCCCTTTACATTTGTCGGATTGAATACCAGGCATCCATCACATCCAACTTGCGCAAGCCATCATGCACAGCAACCGTCGCCAAGCATTTGACAAACATGCTGAATCCGTAGCAATTCTTCCTATGTTAAAGTAAAAGGGCAACAGTTATTATATTGATTCAGAAACGAGTTCCTACTAGATGGATTAGACTAAGTTCTAAATCCATCAAAATCCATTAGCTTTATAACTGAACGAAATGGCGAACGAAAGATAAGAGTGTCTTTTAACTACTTCAGTAAATTTTAGCTGCTAACTTTTGATTACTTTAAAGAAAAGTGAAAATTTGTAAACTCGTCACTAAAATTAAAGGAAGTGTCATTTTTTATATGTATAACACAACTTGATTTTAATTCTAGATTTATGTGAGAATATATGGATAAATTATTGACTCATGTCAAAATCTCTATTCAAGACGAGAAGAGTTTGTTACGTACACAAGGCAGTTATTATCAGGCATCTTGGTAGGGGACCTATAGAAATTTTTCCGTTAAAATTGGCCAAACGCATGTCCTTGATGGTAGTCCTTCAAAAGCCTTTACAAGCTGCAGTGACAGATCAAAATGTAGAAATACTAACGAGTTACGTTTCATTACAGATACCAGTGCACCGTTACTTGTTGCGAAAGTACAATATTTGGAAACACGAACTTGAATTTATTTCTGAACATGTTTTTTATTTTTACATATGGCAATATTTTAAGGTAAATTTCACAGGTTGAATTTTCGTAGCAAAACCAGATGCTTGGCTAACAATTGTTATTATGTTTGTTACTATTATTTTATAAATATGGAATTGCTATAAAATATTATTGTTACAAATAGTATTTTTATTATTATTATTATTATATAAATATAAAATTGTTATAAAATCTTAATTAAATTGTTATTCATTCTAGAGGGAATGATTACACACTCTCTGTACAACTTTCGTTCTTTTGAGAAAAACGTAAATAAATAATAATATTGTAAGTGATCTGGCAGATGGTCTCATCTTTCAACCATTCTATTCTATTATAATAGAAACATTTGATTGGAAACTAAAGTAATTCTTTTGTTAAAAGAAAGTTAAGTTGTTGTTATTCATCTCAAACAAATGATTTATTTTGCCGATTATTGCAGGAGTTTTCCATAAACATGTCACTTGTATTTTATAGTACAGTCAAACCCCGTTAACGTGAAGTCGATGTGGCCGCTAAAAATGTTCGCGGTAACCGAATTTCGTGTTAATCGTCTAAAAACTTTTTCGTCTAATTCATGCAGATTTTAAACTTTCAGCTATTAAAACATTTAGCAAACAAGGCTTATATTTAGTACAATAGTTTAACAAGCTATTCATTGGGGAAACAAATATTTACCTGTAACTTATTGTTTACTTGACTTATTAAAACGTCTTTTATTGACTTTTTGCCTAGTTATTAATAAAACATTTTTTTTAACTGTGTCTACCTTTTATAAATTAAAGCTCGTGAGTTATTGTTCTGCTGTATTAGGAAACGTTGCAAGGTTTCATCTAAAAAAAGAAAGCATTTTTAAGAGCAATTTTTTTTCCCTCTTAAGCGGGATGTAGAATTTGTGGTAACATTGAGTTTAAGCTTCAGGGCACAGAGAACTGTTTTTACTTCGAGTTAAACGATTTCGTGTTAACGGGGTATGACTGTATTCCAACACATGGTACTGTTAATTGAATGGAAAACTGGGATTAAAAAAAAAAACTACAAGAAACATTCCCTTAAAAAAAGTGCTGCTGAACAACTAGTTTGTATTTTGATATGTATGTGGGTTTTTTTTATGCAATTTCCTGCAGCATCTGTAGGGGGCATTTGGATAACATTCATCGGATAGAACCCCATGAAAATTTCGACAAATATAAGCTCGCTTTTCAACCGGGGCCCGTTGCAATGTGACAGACTAATGCATAAAATCAATAATTTACCCAATAAAAACACTTCAATTCTTACTTGTAATAATGCCTACCAAACGGTATAGTGGTTAGCGTGCTAGCCTCTAGACCACGAGGTTGAGGGTTCGAGTTCCGTGTTAGGCATGGGTGTTTGTAAATGTATGTTGGCTTGTCTAATGACGAATGTTTCGGCGCATTATAGCCCTCGTGTTGCTGACGGCGCCAGATAATCTGAAAACAACCAACCAACTTACTTGTAATAATGAACAGCATTTCACAAAGTTGTGAGCCAGATTAAAAGTATTAATATTAAGTCCCCTTATTGGATATTTGATTTAATTAAGCATTCATGAAATTAAAATCAGTACTCTAGTGCAAGAGGGTCACAACTCAAATTATCTGCATAAAAAATATTAAATGGTAAGATGTGTGATCTCCATGTAATTTAACATGTGTAAGGTTAAAAACTTACAATTGGAAAAATACTAAAGAGAAGCGGTTTGAGAGCCACCAAGAAAATGTGCCGAGTAACTAGGACCTATTCAATAATCAAGACCATCCCACGGGTCCCAGTGATAAAGATTTTAAGTGTGCTCTTCTCTCGAAATAGTTTTTTGCAATTTTGCGCAATATGGTTAAGACTTGGGTGAATGTAATGTTATGCTTCTTCAAAAGTATTATTGGTATTATCCCTATAAAAAACTATCAAGACGTATAATCTCAATGAAACGTAATTTTCTTATACATTTAATACTATTTCAATTTTAGTGTTCAAGTAAAAATTAAAGAACAAATGAAAGAATATTGGGACTTTATTGATAATCTAAATAAATTATTTGCTTTTAACATTCTAATTTCTTTGACAAAATTTCTAAATTTTAATTTGATTATCTCATAAAAATTACTTTATGAGAAACTTAAAAAAAAAAAAAAAAAAAAAAAAAAAAAAAACATTTTAAAGATCTTTATTAATTTAATATGAAAGTATACACATTTAGAAGCATTATTTAAATCTAAAGAAACAGTTATCTATGTAATTTTTAGTTATTACTTCACTTTATTTCTTGTTTCCACGTACAAAAACTAAGTCGCAGAATATTCATTAAAATAACAATAAATTTTCAACCCTTGTTCAATGTTAGTGTTAGGAAGTATAAATTATCTCCTCTCTAGTTAATATTTTTAATATAACACAGGCAATTATAACATTTATCGTTGAAAGTGAAGAGGGGGGGGGGGGGGGGCTTGCACTTGTCACCAACTTTTGGGCATCCCCACTTCCCCCCCTCCAATCCTCACATTTACCACTGACCCGAATAAAGATTTTACTCCCTTCGTTTTACCTTTCAAATTCCGCCACTACTATAGCTATGAATAAATTTAATACTACTACCATGAAAGTGAAAAACCTGTCTGTTACACTTTTAAAATTCCTCTATCTCAGCAGACTGCAAATCACTGTTTGGATACAAATCCTCAAGATGTGAACTCTCACTTTGAAAAAATATTAATTGAAAATGAAAAATCAACTGAGTTTTCAAACACTACTTCTATCTCTTCTCTAAGCTTCTAATTCAAAACAGAAGATCCGAAATGATAGCCCATAATAATCCCACCTCTTATGGAGGACCAATTGAAGAAAGCAATATTGACATTCATATTCCAAACAGCTGATAACAAATGATATGCTAACAGATGGTAGTACCACGACTATTCAACCAATCAAAAATGTTCTGCCAGTTCAAACCATTCCAAATTTCCCATCGACAGCTGTTATTAACACCACCGAAAATAATTCTGTTGATTCAGATATACTCCAGGGAATAGAGAAATTTTGCATTGCAAAAGTTTATGTAGTTCTGATTTTTTAGTATGTTATAAAGATTGGTCTCGTGGTTTATAAACCAAGTTTTCGACCTCCTAACCCTTGTGCGTTCTCCGTGGTGCACCAAAAACTGAGTCGTTTTTTAGTTTATACGACATAACTCTTTGCTAATGCATCTTAGAAACAAACATTATTTCAAAAGTTGTAGAATATTTAATTTTTTACAACTTTTGTATACAAAGTTTTTTTTGTAGACCTAATATGTAAATAGTTATGTTGCATCAAAGTAAAAAACTCTTTCGTAGAAAAGCTACTTTTTTAAGAATCGTGTCAAGTTTTTTTATTATATCTCCATAATGGTACGTCTTAGAGAAAAAGTTTGTGAAAAAAAGTTGTTGAACAATAAATTTCCTACGTGTTTTATTCATTAACTTATTTTCTAGGATTAACATCAAAGGAGTTACTCCGCTTCGTTGATTTTCAGTAGTGCAAAAAAAAAAAAAAAAAAAAAAAAAAAAAAAAAAAAAAAAAAAAAAAAAAAAACTTTTTCAGTTTATAGATCATAACTCTTTTGCAATGTATTTTAAAAACAAACATTAGATTTAAAAGTTGTAGAATATTAAATTTCCTACAACTTTTATGAACAACTTAATTTTGTAAAGTTATTATGTAAAGAGTTACGTAGCATCAAAGTAAAAACTTTTTCATTAAAATGCTGCTTTTTAAGGTTTTTTGAGAGTTTTTCAATTATATATACATAACATTAAGTCGTAGAGAAAAATATACACACAAAAGTTGTAGAACTATAAATTTGCTATAAGTTTTATACAAAAAGCAAAAAGTTACTATCTAGGACTACTAACTAAGGAGCTACATTTCTTTGAAGGTTTACGAGATGGTAACCTATAATATTTCATGTATAGGTAGAGGAATAAAAATAGCTTCTTACTTCGTAGTCAGACAATTTTAATAAAAGATATGATAGTAGCATTTTTACGAAAAAGTTTTGACTTTGATGCAACATAACTGTTTACATAATAGCTCTACAAAAAAAACTGTGCATACAAAAGTTGTAGAAAATTTAATAGTCTACAACTTTTGAATGTAATGTTTGTTTCTAAGATGCATTAACAAAGAGTTATGACGTATAAACTGAAAATCAGCTCAGCTTTTGGTGAACCACGGAGAACGCACAAAGGTTAGGAGGTCGAAAACTTGGTTTATAAACCACGGGTCTGACCTTTATAACATATTAAAAAATCAGAACTACATAACCTTTTGCAAGGTGAGACTCCTTTATCCGTCTCTATTCCCCGGACTAATACAGAGAAAGCTGCTGGGGCAGATCCTTCTTTTACTCACCCCAGATTTTCAGCTGAGAGAACCCTGATCATTGTAGATGATGAAAGGTACTAGTTGTCGGAAATATCGATCAAAATAAATATTGATACTAAATCGTTGCATAGAAAAACATATTGATAAAATATCGATATATCGTTACATGATATTTTTTTAAAAAAAATTTCAATTTTGCCAGTTTTTTGGAGCAAATGTCTATTATTCATGATTGCTTTTTTGTAAGGTAACTACTTTTTTCAACTGAAATGGATCTATTAAAAAAAAGTTATATTTTCGCTTATTTGGTGCAGTGATTTTAAGAAAAAATAATTTTCAATAGCTGTTTAGTGTATGGAAAAATATTGAATACTGGTGCCATTTTAACTGCCTCTCAGCCAAAAGTTCAAACTTAAGTTTTGAAGTTTTGGAAAAGGGAATAAAGAAAATCGAAAAAACACATGGAACTACAAAACGATCATCAAAAAACTAAAAATGTTTGAAAATATCGATATATCGGTGACTTTTATCAATATTTTAAAAAAGTTGTGAGAACCCTATTTGATCAAATTGAAATTTGCTATCACTCTTCTGTGTTACCAAGTGATAAAATGATTAAAGTAGACATAAAATCACTCCCCATTGACATAGATATTGATGAATTGGCCACATATCTCAGAGATGAGGGCTATCCAGCCACCAAATTTTGTTAACTAAGTAGACCTAGGGCTGCAACCACTACCAAATTACCACTTTTCATGATTTTTTATTACATTCTTGTATGTTTCCATCTCTCATTAGATTTTTAGAGATAAAGTTGAATGAAAAAATCTTTGCACTTATAAATTGAATCTAGGATAATTTGTTTTCTAAAGAAAATTTGAAATACTAGTATCACTCGATTGACATTTTCTTGTAGCCGTTTCCTACAAACTGTCAAAACAAATTATGTTAAGAACACACATCCGAATCTAGTGAAACATTATTTTATATTTATCTATGTTACAAATTTTAAAATTAAATAACTAAAAATCTCTCTTTTATAATTTGAAGTATAAATCTTATTTGGGATTCCTTTAAAAAAAAAAAAAAAAAAAAAAAAAAAAAAATTGTTCATTAGATCAAGTTTTTCGTGAAGCAGGAACACTCTCAAGAAATCTTTCAAAACTGCCTGATGAGAGTTTATCGAGTTTCCTATTTCTCGAAACGTAAATGCGCGATAGTTTCATACGAAAGATCACTTGGTTGGCGTCCATCAGCCCCCTAAAAATTCATATTACTTTTGGTTCAGATGCGCTTAAGAGGAAGACATAGTAAGGATCATTCCCTATACTCGCTATGTTACAATCTTATAGCTAATTGCATTTAAAAACTACTTTGTATAAAATCTTGACATTTGGTGAGTAAGTACAAAAACGATAACTTTATGAAATGAAATAAATCAAAGATTCGAAAATAGTGTTTAGTATATTTTATTTTATGTGTGATTTATATTTATGCAGTGACTCCACCTGGTTTTGTCTATTGCTATTTTAATTTTCATTTATAATGAATAGACTTAAATAAAAACAATTTATAACTTTTCATTAAGTGATCTTTTTGGTAAGTTCTCAAGCTACACACCAAATTTCAAAGTTTTGAAGAAAGTAGTTTCGAAATGCACTGGGCTAGAATATTGTAACCATAGAGGGTATACGGAATGATCCTTACTAAGCCGCTTAAAAACAACAATGCCTACCTATTTAATAATTAAACCTAAGTTTGTTGGACGCCAATTTGGCAGCAGGGATTATTTAATTCATTTAATTAAATTTGGTTCAAGTTAGCAATGGATCCTATTATTAATAATGTCAGATCTGATTAATAATAAGTCGATAATGTGACAAATATCAAATTGAGTTTAACGACACCTCATTCATTGATCATTATTTTGTTACTTAGTTTACTATGAGAGAAAGAGATGACCATAAAAATAGAATGGACTAGAATGTCACTGATTGCAAGTAGAAATTTTTAACACTGAACCCATAGGAAAACGTAAGATCATATTTTACGACCGTCCGTTCTCAATAAGTCCATACTGGCTTATACTGACGTTCCCAGTCCATTCGAATCTTTGTTCTGATATACTAGCAGCGTGTCCAACGAAGGACTTTATGATATCGAAATAAAGTAACTCAGAAAACAAAAATCTATAAGGAAAATGAAAAAAAAGTATAGTTATTTTGAAACCTATAAAAATCTGATACTTAATTTTTTTAATTAGTTACAAATTACAGAACGATCAGTCTTTGGACAGTTCCACAGTACAAACGAGAAAGAAAGTTATCGTGATTGCAACTACTAGATGCAAAGAAAAAACTTATAACTTATTACTCGGATTTCAGAATGACAGCGCAATCTGTTGGCATCATTTATAACAAATTTGGAAACTTCAGTTTCAGATTTTGACAGCTTTCAAACACTATAACTTTCGTTTTATTTTTCTATTGATTTTTATTTTTGAGTTATTTAATTGAAAATCAGGGAGTCTTTCACTCCACACTCTGTATATCCATTCGATAATATAGTGAGATATAATGTACATACCCTTAAAAGACAATTTGTTACAGAACCCTTTTAAATTAAGATTTTTACTGTTTGTTGCAATTTTTTTGAAAATTAGATCCTCTCATATAACTAAGATATTTGCAACATCACAAAAATATCTCCTTTGGATTAAAAATACATATCTTTTAATCTGTATTGAAATCCATGTATTGATAGTAAAGGAAGTGGAGTTAGACATTTATGAACAAAATTACCATAAACATGAAAAATAGTAATTTCTTCTTTGAAAATGTTTTTTTTTTTTTTTTTTTTTTTTAGATAATTAATCATTTATCTGGCCATAAAATAATGCAACTTTTAAAGTATAAAAATGAGTAGTCTTACCACTATATTCTTCTGTTGATAAATAAACGTAAAATAATAAAGCAGACTTGCATTAAAACACCCAACGACAATATTCATTCGTATTCACTTGAGCTATAATAGAGTAGCATATCGACCAAATTGTGAACAACTTCACAATGGAATTTTAACAATTATGTTATACCATGCAAGAAATAGAAGCAGGAAGAGTTAGAGAAATAAAATAATTTTCGTAATGAATCACTGCATTATAAAACTTATTGCTAAAATAAAACCTCACTTCATGGTATTTTTCGTAGTTTATTGAAAACATCACAAATTTTTATAAGATAGAAAATCAATAGATTGATAATTTAAAAGATATTTTTCATGGTGACTCCTTGTGGGGTTGCATATCAATATTTTCGGCACCAGACAACCATTTAATCCAATATCAAAGTCATCTACATTTAAAAGTTACAACAGAAATAAACATCAAAGTCATTAACGGGTTGTAGAAGTAGAATTCTCGGTCCCAGTATTCTACAGAACTACAAAGAAAATAAAAGAATACTTTTAGTCAAGTTTTTTTATTAAAGTAGAATTGGTAAAGTTTTTTTGACGATTTTTTTTTTTTTTAAACAGATTTTGAAAGAGTAACGTGGCCGCCGCCAAGAGGGTGCAAGCTGGTGATCTTGGCTAATTATTTTGCACAAATTTAGATTGCTGAATGTAGAAACTAACCAAAACTATTTCAGCCTAATATGTGAGAATGCGAACGCTTGTGTACAATGATTTTTCGTATATAGTACATAGAATAGATTATTTCATTAAAATCCTTAAAACCTGTACCTTAGTATGACTTGCTTAGTTTCTGCAAAACAAAAAATTCATTTTATTTGACCGGTGTTGATCAGTACATTGTATCTCGATCGTGTTAATTTGAGCATATTGCTGACTTATTACTTCAGAAACCACTTGAAAGGAGCAGATAAAATGTTCGGGAGTAGTCTGCTATATATTTCTACACACTTTAATGAAGGAATTTATTAAATTAATTTTTATTTTCGTTTTATAATTACTATAGATGTATTAGAAAATTTCCTGGAATTTTTTTTCAAGACTTGGGTTTTCTATAATTGTCCTGTTATCTTACACATTTGTTATGGTTTGTAAGATAACGAGGCAATTTTTTGAAAAACTAAATTTCTTTTAGGTCTGAAAGGTAATGTGAAAAATCACTGGACTTATACAAATACGAGTATTCACATTTATGGCCTTAACTTATTTCCTATATGCTGGAATATTAAAACTAAGGTCTCGAATTAAAAATAATAATCTATAGATTGAGAATATAAAAGCATATACACATATTTTGTCATTCCAAGGTACTGAACTTCCTTAACATTTTAAGGCTTGGTTGAAAACTCGTTTTTCTATGAAAAGTAACATTTCTGTGAAGTTATAACGGGATGCAACAAATGGCGCCACGGTGGTTGAACGGGGCATCGTATCGAAGAGGAGAGTGGAGAAGGGGGGGGGTTTTGGCTTATACACTAATTGTCTATGACAATACTTTCTATCAAGTTTTGAGGCTGTCATTAAAGGGCCGCTTTTACATACGTTTCTAATGCCCTACGTCACTTATGAGATTTTACTTAAGTTCTAATATCCAGAAACCAAGGTAAATTCAAATATGGACAATATGCCCTTTTTAATGACTGAAACAGTTCCTTATCAACGACGAAGTAAAACCTTCGGAGGGCTATTTAATCCACTTGCCGTCATCCATTCGAGCTGAAACTTGGCAGATGAACTAACTTTGGAAGACAATCTGTTCAATCAAGATTTTTGGGAACAAAATGTAAATAAATAGTTCGAAATGGATGGTTTCTTCCTACTGTTCAAACTTTATGCAAACTTAATTTGAACTTAATAACTTGCAACTGCGGTTGAAAAATTGCAATGCATATAAACTTTGTATTAAATACTTTCTGTTTACTGGTAATTTATTGTGTAATCTTATTCTGTTCCAAAAACTATGTTTTGAATTCCGCGAGAACTACTTGGAAGATGACATGGAGAAATAAAGAAACCTTAAAAAGGTATATAACTAAATTCTTTAATACATGAACTTGAAATACTATTTTTTATCGTTTAAAACGAAAATTATCTCAAAAACCTTATTTGGAACCAAGAAATTACGACATAATTCAAGAGAGATATTTCGTTGATTGACGGTTTATTCCGAAGATATTTCGCTCTGGACAAAGCGCCATCTACCTTTTTTCCCTTATCAGAGGGAAAATTCGACCAGTTAATTATAGTGCTCTTCCCTTCAGTCAAACCATTGAATAGGGACCCCCCGCTATTATAGGAACGGCCCTGTTTGCGGTTAGCATACCCCTGCCCCCAAAAGAAACCCTCCTAAAACTGTTCCTGTCCTGCTCAAGGCGTTTAAGCACGGTTTCTACAATCTCAACTGTGGAGTGTTTTGGATTATTTCAGTAATTTTGCCGCTATTTACTTCACAGCGTTTTAAATCTAATGTCAGTGTTTGTTACTGGAATTGACTCTTTATTTGCTCCTGAATTATTTTTTATTTTTCAAAACCTACTTAAAATTTTACATAGCAGGAAGTTCTTTTGCCCGTAAATTTTGCAATTAAGAGGGAGGGGAACTGAGAAGTCAGATATTTCCCATCATTTTCTTTTAACATTTAAACAAAAGTATATTAAGACACTTATGTCATATTTTTGATAGCCTGTCAACAGTTGCTTTCATTTCATACCGAACAGAATGTTATTTTATTGATTTTTTCATGTTTGAGTTTTTTACAGACAGGCGTCGAAATAATTTTATGTGCTCCGTTTTGTACATTGACAAACGAAACAATCGATTTAAATAAGGAATGCAGCGAAACGTTTAATTTAATAAAATATTTTCATACCTACCAACTTTTACGGATTAGCCATAAATATATGGTTTCCGACCATTTTTGTATGATTGTACGAATAGCTCACTAAATTATCCGAACTTCGCTTCTTTTTAGGGGCGCGCCCAGCGGGAGGGGGGGGGGGGCGGAGTGTCAGAACCCACTCTGGTGACGCTCCTAAAAAGAAGCGAAGTTCCGATAATTTAGTGAGCTACTCATACAACCTTACAAAAGTGGTCGAAAAACATACAGAGGGGGTTGGGGAGAGTATCAGAAACCCCTCACTAGGACCCTAAATTCCCGATATTTTCTGATGTATGACTAACAATCACATAATAATCATAAATAATTAAAAAATACTAATACGTTTCTAATTTACCATCATTCAGATAGCATAATCACACTAAAGTAGCTATAAGGTCCTAGATCTTTGAAACAACGTATTTGTAAATATCATAGCACCAAAATATCGTTATACAACATTTTTGATCTACTTAGGTCTAATATAAACTGGTGACAAAAAAAAAGTTCGTTTTCTAAGTGTTATAATAGTGTTTCAAAGCTATATGGTTGTTGAAACTAGCAAACTTCTTAAGTTCATGGGTCTGCATCTACCCGATGCTGGGGTGTTTTAGAATAACGGGAGAAGACATTTCGTACAGCACAAACATTTATTTACTCCTTTCGAGACGAGCACAGATCGAATAACATTACATCATACAGTTACAAGGAACACACGTCAGAAAACAGCGCCGCCTAGCGGCCAGTACTATTCCGTTTCACAATAATGGTCGTTATATTTTTAGCGGCATACATATCTGATAAAATCAGTCTGATATGATATTGATATTTATCTGTTCTCCTAAAAATATTACGCCGACCAAACGGTATAGTGGTTAGCGTGCTAGCTTCTAGACCGTGAGGTTGCGGGTTCGAGTCCCGTGATAGGCATGGGTGTTTGTAAATGTATGTTTGCTTGTCTAATGACGAATGTTTCGGCGCATTATAGCCCTCGTGTTGCTGACGGCGCCAGATAATCTGAAAACAACCAACCTAAAAATATTACTCTTTCACCAATTGAATATAAACAAAACAAAAATTCAGATTACTCTATAATCTAAACAGACAAAATGGATAAAACATGATCTATATAAAATAAAGTCCCCCGTTGGGGTATTTTGTATAACTCGAATACTGGACTATTTTGCAATATAGGAAGCATATTACGAAACTGCAATAATATTGCAACTTGTGACAAATATGGGTTGAGAAAGTTCTACATAGATTTCCCCCCTCCCCCCCCCTTCTTTTATAGAGAATACAGGTTTAACTAATTGCTTGATTGAAAACTCACACAGAAATTATTTAAACGCGCCCCTACTTCTTTTACGGGAGACAAGTGTTCGAGCGTGTTCGTTCAGAATTGCGGAGGACCTTTTGATTTGAATTGGTTCAGTTGGGTAGAGTAATAATTTTATAGCTATACACGATCCATAACATTAAAAAAATAAACTAATAATTACCTCATTCAAAATTCCAATGTTTGGTGTTGTACGAGCTTTTGGTTGTTGAAATTGAAGGCCTGCAAAGCAAAGGGGTTCAAGTGACTTTTCTTAACTTTTGAGGAAATATAGTGCGACTCATAATTCAAATGATAATCATAGTTTGTCCTAAAATAGCAACAAAAGAACTTCGAATGAGCAACACGAAAACGATAAGATAACTTATTGCAATTGCAACACTTTTAACATACTTTTCAGCAAAACACATAAATAAATTATTCTGATATTTAAACAGTTCTATATTTTTGTCATTTTGTATTGGCTCATAATTATAAGGACAGCTGATGTATTTTGCCACAGCTACCCCGCAAGGGTTAAATTGTAGGTCAATAATGATTTTGTTATACTGTGGGTCATAGATTATTCTTCGTTCAGTACCATTTTTGACCTGATTTGTTTTAGAATGCCTCGTGGAAAAAACTTATTGAAATTCCAAATATATGGAATTTCCTGAAAGTAGTATATCTTGAAAGTAGTAATCTAAGGATATATTATTAACGTTATTCAAAGATTGAAAGGTTCTATTGAAAATGTATCAAAAGAGGAATTAATGGTTCAGGACAATGGTTCGAACAAGAGCGAAACCCAAGTTGTCTCAAAGAGATCGGAGACGAATCGTCCGCATGGCTGCCCACCAAAACACATGCTTGCTCGCCGAAATGCCGATGATTTGAGTAAGAAAGTTTCAAAGACAACTGTTTCGCGTGTTTTGAATAAATGCAATAAAGTGAAATACACAAAAATGCACAAAAAACTATACTTGATGAAACGACATCATCAGCTTTTGCGAAGAGATGCAGTATTAAGATGGATGAAAGAATATGTGAAATGATAAAATTTCATATTTTCTGATAAAAAAGATTCAATTTGGATGGCCCTGACGGTCTAAAATATTATTGGCACAATTTAAGGCCCGAGAAAACTTTCATATGGAGCAGGCGTTTTCAGAGTATGTCTTTAATGTTTTGAGGTACTATTCCTTCAAGTGGAAAGACAGTTTTAGTATTTGTTACTACAACTATGAACACACAGAAGTATCTTTAAATCCTAGACATACAACTTTTAGCATATGTTTACCTATGGGTGGAGAAAACTTCCTATTTAAAAAAAAAAATGGTGCATTATGCCACACTTCTAATGCTTAAAAAATGATTTGAAGAAATAAACATCGAGCGCTTAACATGGCCTGCGCATTCTCCAGATTTATATATTATAGAAAACGTTTAGGGATATCTGGCAAGAAAGTTTTATGTAAACGGAAAGCAATATGACTCATTGGCAGAGCTTGAAGAGAAAGTTTAATATGTATGAAGTGAACTTGACTCTAATTACTTGAATGAACTGGTCAGCTGTATTCCAGAAAGAATGACTAACTATCTAGAAAGAAAAGTCACTTAGACTCCTTTGCTTCTCAGTCCCTCAATTAAATTAACCACACAACTTTTTCCATTATTTTTGGTCTTTTCTTAAAGATTCTACAATTTTATTCAGAGCTCTTTATTTTCTTGCGCAATAATTATATTATAAAGGATTTAACGTATTTTCTTTAAATTCGCATAGCTCGTTTTGTAGTCATTTCATGAAATAGACAATGTGATGAAACTAGTTTTGACCAGTGTGATATGCATTTTTTAATGCATAAATAATTATTCAAAATTTGGTAGGATTTAACATTAGAAACATAACAATCAAATACATCAAGTTCAATTGAGTTTCTCAAATAGGAAAGAGTGCGTTTATGTTGTATGGTTCCTCAATATCGTAAAAGTTAATCTGGTAAAAAAAAACTAAAAAAATCTGATTTTAAAGTATTTAAATGGAAGAATACTAAAAGTACATTAGTTCCAAATTGCAAAAAAATTTCATTAAATGCATGATGCATCAGGAGCAATTAATATAGGAAATAACGTCTGACAATGCAACAAAACGTAAGCTGTTATATATAATTATATATTGTTATTCCTTCATTTATACTTTATAATGAATGCAAACTCAATCATAAGTTCTAAAATTTCTAGAATATTATAATTATATAAATCCAATAATCCTTTATCTAGAAAAATTCTCAAACTTTTTTATTTAGCCTCTCTAATTCACAATTTTCTTGGATATCTTGGATTTATTAACTCCGGAAGAATGCATTCTAAGTAATACTTCCTCAACTTTGGAACTAATGCATTCCAAAATTCCGTGTTCCGTTTGACTCGAACTACTTTTATTTGCAGTACAATGATTTCAATTCGATTTTAAACTTCATTCATAAGCGCAGCCTCGGAGGTGCAAGGAAGTGCATTTGCGCACCCCCAGACTCAAAATAATGTAGAAAAAGTGGTATGATTCACTGGAAATATAAGTATGGTATAGGCTTTAGAATTTTCAATGGATAAGAAATGTAATACAAAACTATTTATTGAAATTTTATTAATATAGCCAATTGAAAAACCGAGATTAAAACAATGAATTTTTCCCCTTGCACCCCATTGGATGCCATGTGATGGACCCTTCTGAAAATAATTCTACCAGCTCTCACAACTTCATTAGTTGAATAATTTGTTTTCAAGAGACACATGACAATCCTTTTTGTTGTGTTATTTTTATTCGAGTTAAATAGGATATTGTCAATGGATGTTTTTTGATTGAATAATCAAATCGTTTCTCAAAATACGAAGTGGTGTAAGAAACGACTCTTGCTATTGAGAACAACTACAAATACGTGTTACGTTATACAGAGCTTTAGGTTTGTAAAAAACACCCAGTTAATTTCTTTGAACTAGGAATCTCCTTATCACACCCAGAAGAAAATATTTTTTTTTAAATTAAATATGTACCTATAATTTTTTTTAATTTACTTGAGTAAACAGACTTGCAAATGCATACTAAAAAAATACTATTTGAAAGTATGACATATTTGAAAAATAAGTACTTGCTTTTTATCCAAAATAATTGAGGATTGCCAGGTGCACATACTAATAGATATTAAAAAATGCATTTGAAAAACAACTTCTAATTAAAGTTTTGAAAAAAATATTTGTTATTATTTCGAGAAAAGTTTAAGTGATCTTCGGTGAATCAGGTTAGTGATCAATAAGTTCAAGCCAAACCGTGTTAAAAGTTTGATTTTAAAATGCAAGTGGTTGTCTGTCTCAAAATTGAAACACGTGCTTTTAGAGCTTTTATAAACACTTAATTTAATTGAAAAATAAGTAAATTTTACTTTTTTCTTATCATAATGTTTTAATATTTCAACATTAAGGTATCAATATAATTTCATTACGTTGAGTAAAAGAGGAATATCCAAAATCTTTCGACACACTTTAGTCATTCATTACCATCGCTATAGTGGCTAGAAGGGGTAGTGTGCCGTTCCTTATGGGAGCGGGGAGAAAAATACGTCGCGAATCAGGCGATTTCCCCTAGAGGCGCTGCGATCACCTTCGCAGAATTGTTTACAAACAACTTTTGCATCTGTCGAATTCTATCGCTTGAAATTAACTATATTTTCGGAGTTTTTTTTGTACTTAATATAATTTAAAATCATTTTTTCATTTCAAGGAATACTTCTTAAAGGCTATGGAGGCCGATGAATCGGTTGAAAGAGACTCAAATTCTAAGAAACGAAAATCTAATAGAAGTTGTTTCGTTCCGAAGTGTACAACTGGTTACAAGAGCAATACCGAAAAAAATTCGCTTTTCAATGTTCCAAAAGATGTTGAACTACTTCAAAAATGGATGAATATGATTCCAAGGAAGAATAAAGAGCTTGGGGTGTATGATGTGTGCGAGAGGCATTTTAAAGAAGAATGTATAGAACGCTTTTACAGGCATGTGATAAATGGAGCGGAAGTTTTAATTCCAAGAGGTAAGCCAAAATTGATTGACGGTGCCATTCCTACAGAATATCCACAACTCCCCAGCTACTACACAAAGAAATTACCAGAAAAAACGAAATCCAAAATGTCGGGAGCCTGACACCAAGAAGACCAGAATCGATGAAAGCAATGTTATACTGGATGAAAAAAATTGCCTTTTCTCTGATTCAAATCTGCCCTCCGAATATTGGACAAAAATTATTTTTCAAAACCAAAGAAATGTTTACGCTTTTGCCCTATGGACATATATTAATACAAATGGACCTGTTGATTTATTTTTAAAACCCGAGAGGCTTATTATTGTAAAAGAACTTGAAGATGAAACTGCTCTTTGTTCTATTTACATTAATGCCCGCACAACAGTAAAAGACAAAATCTCTTGACTGTGGATGATCTACAAAAGTTGTTGATTGATGTGAATGCTTATACATTGTGTAAAGGGGCAGGATTTCTAAATGAATTTTCTGGAGTGGAAGTTCATCGAAATGACTTTCACATTCAGGATAATGTCTTACGACACAAGTCATGCAAGGGTATTGTGGATCGCACTTCTTTAAGCATATGTTTATTATGTAAATGTGTGCATAAACAATTACTTGACAAACGTTCCAAAAGTAAGAGAAGAAACCAGCTAAACGTTTAAAAATGTGTACAAAATACAGCTCTAATCGTAGACGTAACAATGCGTTGAAGTTAAAGGTTAAAAACTTTAAAGGGTGCATTTCACATATAAAATGTCAAATGAAACAAGTTGCTGAGCATGGCTTAGATGATAAACTTAAGTTATTGCCTCATAAACAAGCACTGGCATGCTGCTTGGAAAATATTTTTACTGAAAGTCTCAGCACAACTAGCCTACACAGGGACATGACATTTGATGTTATCGAATCTCTTCACAAAATAAATTTGTCATTTGTAGGATGTAAAGAACATAAATATGAATTGACGAAAAGAATTGTTAAATTCTATGTTCTTACAAGGATGCATTTTTATTTGAAGAGTAACAATAAGTTTGAAGAACAAAAAAGGAAACGTATGAAACTACTCAAGTTAAGGAGAACAGTATAAATTAATTTTTATTGTATTATACAATTATTTAATGAATATTTACTTCAATGTGTATCTTTCAAAATTTGTCGATGAATGTCTCGTAAATTTTCACTTTCTAATTCCTTAAATTGATGTGTGCGCGTGAAAAATTCACTATAAATAAACAAGATTCCTCCTTTCTAATTAAAATCTGGTGGGAAAGTTTCATATGAAATTTTAATATCTTCATTTATTTGTCTTTTATTTAGTTTTAATTAGATAGTATGCTACTTTTTTGTTACATAAAAAGAAGTTTGGTTAGATTAACTATTGAACTGCAAAATGGAGTATTGAATTCATGTGTGTGTGTGAAAAATGCACAGTAAAGAAAAAGATTCTTCCTTTCTAATTAAAATCAGGTGAGAAAGTTCCATGTCAAATTCAATACTTTTATTTACTTTTAATTAGATGGTATGAATTTTTTTTTTTAATTGAATTCATATGTGTGTGTGTGTGAAAAATTTACAATGAAGAAGATTAGATTCTTCTGTTCTTATTAAAATTAAATGAGAAAATACCATATGAAATTTCAATACTTTCTTGCATTTTATTTCTCTTTTATTATGTTTTAATTAGATGGTATGCTACTTTTTTATATAAACATTTAATATAGAGAGAGTAGTTTGGTTAGATTAACTATTGAACTGCAAAATGGAGTATTGAATTCATGTGTGTGTGTGAAAAATGCACAATAAAGAAAAAGATTCTTTCTTTCTAATTAAAATCAGGTGAGAAAGTTCCATGTCAAATTCAATATTTTTATTTACTTTTAATTAGATGGTTTGTAATTTTTTTTTAATTGAATTCATATGTGTGTGTGTGAAAAATTTACAATGGAAGAAGATTAGATTCTTCTTTTCTTATTAAAATTAAATGGAGAAAATACCATATGAAATTTCAATACTTTCTTGTATTTTATTTCTCTTTTATTATGTTTTAATTAGATGGTATGCTACTTTTTTATATAAACATTTAATATAGAGAGAGAAGTTTGTTTAGATTAACTGCACAGTGGATTATTTGAATTTATGGGTATGTGTGAAAAATTCACAATAAATAAGATTCTTCTAATTAAAATCATCTGGGAAGGATAAGTTTGGTTAGATTAACTATTGAACTGTAAAATGGAGTATTGAATTCATGTGTGTGTGTGTGTGAAAAATTCACAATAAAGAAAAAAGATTCTTCCTTTTTAATTAAAATCAGGTGAGAAAGTTCCATGTCAAATTCAATACTTTTATTTACTTTTAATTAGATGGTATGCTACTTTTTTATATAAAAATTTAATACAGAGAGAGAAGTTTGGTTAGATTAACTGCACAGTGGAGTATTTGAATTTATGGGTATGTGTGAAAAATTCACAATAAATAAAGAAGATTCTTCTAATCTGGGAAGGATAAGTTTGTTTCGATTAAGTATTGAACTGCAAAATGAAATATTGAATTCATATGTGCGTGTGTGAAAAATTCACAATAAAGAAAGAAGATTCTTCCTTTCTTATTAAAATCAGGTAAGAAAGTTCCGTATGAATTTTCAATACTTTTATTTACTTTTAATTAGATGGTATGCAATTTTTTTTAATTGAATTCATGTGTGGGTGAAAAATTCACAATAAAGAAAATTAGATTTTTCCTTTCTAATTAAAATCAGATGAGAAAATTCCTCATGAAATTTCCATACTTTATTTCTCTTTTATTTAGTTTTTATTAGATGGTATGCTACTTTTTTATATAAAAATTTAATATAGAGAGAGCATTTGAGTGGATGGAGTATTTGAATTTATGTGCATGTGTGAAAAATTCACAATAAATAAAGAAGATTCGTCCTTTCTAATTAAAATCATCTGGGAAGGATAAGTTTGACTAGATTAACTATAGAACTGCACAATACAATTCTTTCGCAAAGGAAATCGGGACCGTGTAATTGTGTACCACGCAGACAAATTTTAAATGATTCCTTCTGCATCTTATTGCATAAATTTATAATTTTTTGCCTTTGATTACTGCTTCAATTTAATTAAGAAAAAGAAAAGTTCAAAAAAGCTGAAATGTACACTCTAGAAATATTCTGTAAGTAATTTAATGCATGAATTTAATTCTGGTGGCTGATTTCTCTCGATGATTTATTCTGCTTTCGCTATAGTTTCGCTCTTCCATGCAGCGGAAGCGATTACAGCGCCACGGTGCGGATTTCGTCAGCTCCGGGGAAGAATCGCTATCATAGGAACGGCACACTACCCCTTCTAGACACTATACCATCGCTAAAGTTCACACGGTTCCGTGATCATTTCTGGGGGAAACCGACCCTCGTGAGTATTAAATCATATAAAAGGTTCTTCAAATAATAAAAAAGGCCCTTCCTCTAATCGGTTTAGAAGAATGAAAAAAAGAAAGATCAAAATTCATCGAACCGTCTTAAGAGTAGCTATAAATATCTTAAAAATTAACATAAATACTGGCATTAGGTGTATATTAATACATTATTAAAATACACACCTGCCACATAGATTCACATCAATTAGTAGAAAACAAAATACCGAACAAGGAACAACCTTCTTTTCAAGCCAAAGAGGCTGGTAATTTTTAAAAACCGCACACATTTCTTATATTCCTCCAATTTGAATCTCGAAAAAAAGCATATTTATGTCAATATTTCATGTTATTGTGAAAAAAGTTTTACAAACGCAACGCTTCAGTAAAATTAAGGTCATTCGAAATGTCACCAAATATACATCCACCTAAACAATTCTGACAAAACAATTATTTTTATTACGGATTGCTTTTTGTATGTATTTTTATATTTGAGTCTCCTGTAAAATCGAAATTTTGTCATTGCATCATTTTCATTTTGTGGTTTTTAAGTTAAATTATCGTTTCTTTCATATTATCTAGTCCAACCATTATCTTATATATTTTTGGCATTGGATTTGGAACGGATCTGTGGTCGGCTAATAGCGATCAGGAAACCTGGTCCTCTCCTTCTTTTTCTAAGAATTCAAGGAAATGCTTAGGAGGGGCTTTTAGGTAAGTATTGATGGCCGATTTGCCCTCTGCTGGACATGTGAACCTCTGTTGAGAGGGGTGTGAAAGGAAAGTAACGTCTCACATGACCCCCTTTGCCACCCTTAAGAAAGATAAGGGAAATGTTCCTTTACAGGTTGATTTCCCCCAATAATTAATCCCTCACTCAATCAGCTCGCACTGCCATCTATTGGATTACTTTCAAGAATTTTTCCGGTTTGATAGTGTGTTAAGATAAGACGTGAAGAAAAACTTCCCCTCCTTTTGCCTATTTGCGCACGCACACTTCGGAATGGGGTGTGATGCGGTCGACTCGTGGAGTCCGCACTAGTTCTTTAGCTCGGTGCACCAAAACGAATTGAATGTCTATGAGAATAATGGGTGAAGCGCTACTTTCTAGTACTACTTACTCATGAAATATGTTCTGTGGATGATATAATTGAATTATTACTTTCCAAAACAATTCATCAGATTCCGAAATGTTGGTATAATATCGTGATTATGAATAATATTATTATACATGTATACTTGGATACTTATATTATATACATCATGGTGTTTGCCGATTGGCGAATTACCATTCCATCGAAGATGTGACATTGGTACCGGACATACAATATCTTACATGGCTGTTAGTCAGCCTAAAATTAGAGGAGAGCCAAAATTACTGCTTCTTGGATGGGATTGATATAAAACGATCTAGTGATTAAGAATAATCACAACATAAATACAAAAGGGAAAAGTAAAAAGATGTCAAGATTGGACAAAACTAGAATAAATACAGAAGAACTAAAGACACATCAAATCAATTGTAAAATCAGTTTTCTGATTTCTCTATATTTTTTCTTTGATTTTCTTGTTTTTTTATTTTTATTTAACTTTTGAAGTTTTTTTTTTTATTTTGTTTTTTCCTACAATGATAATCAGATATTTATATTAATACAGATCAATCATTTTTATTTTCATCTATATAAATAATTCTCTTGCATAACGTCCAAATTCGACTGTATTTCTGTGAGCAGAATGGCAACGTCTTCAAACATCCGATCACAAATCTTCTAAGTACTTTATGCATGAATTTCCAAATTCAGCAATCCAGCCAATTACAATATATCTTTTGAAATTTTACTAATACATCTGGTAACAACAACAATTTGGATTAGCTGAGTCCTCTTCTTCTTGTTCTTCAAAAAAAAAGTTTACAGATAGATATTATTGCCTATTTAAAACGTATGTTACGATGAGGCAAGAATAAATAGATCCAAGATGTGTACATTTCTTTTGGATTAGAATTCCGGATAAATCAGACTTTTCGGAAAAGTTATCTACTGGAACATGTTCCGGAGGTAAAGCCTGATTTACACGCTACCAGTCGGGCCTCCAGTTTAGATCGCCAGTCAGTGACGTCATATGTCGTCACCAGGCTACTGGTTCCAGTAAACCAAACATTTTCTATTTACTGGCGCCGACGACTCCAATCAACCAATCACGTGCACTCTCCCGTGATCATCGATAGACGGAGCAACGGTCGCCTAGCTGACGTCACAGAACTGGTGATCTGAACTGGAGACCCGACTGGTAGCGTGTAAATCAGGCTTTAGTAGTAGAATGGGGGGTGGGGGGATGCTCTTTCTTCTACATGAGTATCAATTTACTGCAATTCTATAAGGAATGGTCCACTCTGTGTGTTGGGCAAATATAGTCGAGCTCGAGCTTGAACTGCCGGGAGAAGTGTTGGGATTTTTTACAGAGCAAGTACGAGGAAATGATTGTGAATTAAATTGGGAGAGCCAGAGAAAATAGACACAAAATATTAGCTATCTTTAACTCATTCAGTTGCCTGAAATATCCATTTATAAGGGCAACAAATAAACGAATTTTTTCAGGTACGTTCCACAAGTGACAAAATGGCTCTCACTGAACAGTATATAAACAACCAAAATATTTAAAAAGTAAAAATACAAGATTGAAAATATTTTTCTGTTGAGTAATGAAATTTTGAACTGAAATATTAATGAATCAATGTGCATTCATTTTATCTTTAAATGAATAATTTAAAATAAATACTTTTTCTGAAAATCTCACCACTTTTCTTCTTTTCCTTTTTAAATTTTCGAAATTCATGAGCCATTAAGTTCAAAAGCCATGGAACATGGGGGTTAATTTTCATAAGCTATTGGCTCTTACGAAATGCTGAAGTGTTGAATTTGTTATAATCATTAATTTTATAAAAACATATATTTTATTAAAATTTATTTGGATAATTTGTATAGCTGCTCTTATAGCTTTGTTTTATGAGCATTTGAATAACATTTAATTGCTTGAAAATCATGTATTTTGAAATCTCACTCCCCCCACCCCCTTCCCTCAAAAAACCATACCATTGTTAATTTGGGCCCCCTCACTTTTACTACTCACGAGCCGCCACTGGTTTGTTTTTATTTTTTCATCTCATTCCGCAGGCTAGTTTTTTTTTTTTTTTTTCCCCATTAACTTTTCTTTTTTTCTTAGTTTGACATCACTTGAAAGAATGTTTATCACTTGTTAGTTGTATAAAAGCACTCAATTATTATGTGTTTGTTATGATTTTTTTGAAATTTGACGCCAATCTCAATTACTATTGCGGTTTTTTATTTGGTGAATTAATAAAGCTAAATGATGATTGTCAACTGTTAGTAAATTCTTCTAAACTAGTGCATGCTAAATGATATTGGTTTTTGTAGTTGCAAGTCATTTTTAAATTGCACTCAATAACTAGATATTTTTTTAGTTTCCTAATGTACTGTTTCGAAGAATGCATGGAAACTTTATCGAAACATTTTCTTCTAGAATGTGTTTCAATAATTTTGTAATTAGTAATTTTGTTAATTCTTGATGTTCATATTTCTTACGAAAACTTACTAAAAGTTCAACAATACTGGAATATGCTGTAAAAAACCCAAATCTAATATTAGGATTCGTATTTCAATACAGGATGGAACTTTTGCTATGGTGGTTTAATATAATATTAATATTGTTTAAAAAAGTATTAAATTATTTTCGTTAAAAATATAAATTTACATAAATTTGGTTGGGTGTGTAGCTTTTTTAAGTGAAAGTTTAATGAGCTAGGCAGATTTGTTCTTTTTTTGGATAAAAGATTTCTGAGAAACCATAAAATTTAATCGCCAATTGAAACCAGAAAGAGCGATAAGCTTACCAATGTAGAAACCCTGCAATGACGCCATGTGCTCTCAACTTTTTTACATTATCTCTATGGAAGCTTGCCATCTTTAACCCGAAGGGTTATCATAGTATCTTTGGTCTTGCTAATGCATCCTTGACTGTGACGTAATTGCAGTGATGTCTATCATTTAAATAATTTCAATTACTATATGGTGTCTGCCAATAGTGAGATACCATTTAAACTAAACCGATTGATTTTGTTTTACAGCTCTAAAAACTTAAATAATTTATTTTATTTTTCTGGGTGTTGGCCCGAAGGCGCTATACCCATTCATCTTATGTGGTTACAATCGCTGAGGTAACATATATCTTGTAATGACATGGAACAAGACAGTTGAAACTTAACACAATCAAACGTAATAAAAAACTTAACAACTACAAACTTAACAACTAACAACGGGGCCAAAGGCAATCTGTAGAACATGTCTTGTGTTGGTTTAACAGGCAAAGAATAAAATGAAGATCGCAATAACAGAGTCATGATGGTAACAAAAACTTAACAGCAAACTTAACAATTAACAGACGGGGCCAGTGGCATTGTCTTGATTACAGGTCGGGTAACTAAATGAACATATGGTGAGATTACAGTCAAGTTAAAATGAAAAAACGTGAAGCACGGTGAAAATAAAGGTTGGGGGCACATATGAATAACAGTAAAGTACACGGTGAATTAGAAGTAGAATGAAAATACAATTGGTAATAAGCACAATCACTTGGTTACATCAGAGTATGAAGAGATGACAAACATTTGTCAGTTGAGGATATGAAGCACTTGGTTAAAACATGAGTGAGACTATGTGAGTGAAACAGTTGAGCACGGTGAAAAACAGGTAGGTAGAAATATACAGGTTATAATTATTTACAGGTGAGACTTGTTGAAGGCCCTGGAAAGGGGGGCATCTGACATCATGAAGGCAGCAAAGGGGCGGAACCTTTCGTCTCCTGGAATGATCTCGTAAAGTAGAGAGTCATAAATGATGGAGTTGGGATGATTTGCTCCTCTGAAGAAGGTGATGTTAAGCTTGTATAGATGACAGTTAGTGTAAAGCGTAGGATTACGGCGTGTTTACTTACAGAATGTACGCCTTTTAAAGAAAAACTTCCTGAAGTAGAAGCGAAAAAAGCTGTACCAAGAGGAGATGAAGATTTCAAGAGAGAAATGGAAGAATTTAATTGCAAACTGAACGAAGCTCAAAGTAAAATAAAAGAATGTGAAGATGAAATCTTACAGTTGCATACAGAAGGTACTACTTTCAAAGTATAGTACTCTAAACTGGAAGTTAAGAATGATGCATTACAAGCTAAACTTGAAGAAATAGAATCGGAAAATTTAAAGGAACTGGCAGAAACCACTGAAATTCTTGAAAAATACAGAGAAGATATTGCAGGTTGTGAAATGGAAATTGGATCAGCTAAAGAAGAAATTGTCAATCTTAAAAATGAATTGAAGCTAGCCAAGTTACTACAAGAACAGTTAGGTCAACGATGCCAAACTCATGTAAAATGTGAGTTGATTACCTCTAATAAAGTCAACCTCTTGCAACCCTCAGTCACAAGTTTAGAAGAAGGAGCAAACTTAAAGAGACAGCTGAAGGAGAAAAATCACAGCATTGAAGTGAAGAGAGAATTATGTTCCAGACAAAAAGAAGTAAAGGAAATGGATGTGAAGATAACTAAACAAGTTAGAGCAATGAAGGAAGATTCTATTCTCGTTGAACATATTCAGCATGGAAAGAAACTTCAAAATGCAGAAATTTCAAAGATTAAAATGAACCTTCAACAAGATGAAACCAAAAAAGAAGGACAGAAGGATGTCAAGGAAAAACATAAAAAGAAGAGATCATTATCAGATGCAAATAAGAAGACTGAAGAAACCTCAATGAATAAGGAGAGCCTCAAACAGTTTAAGAAAAGACGCAAAAAACCCAGAACATTTAAAGTTTACACTCAGCGAGCAAAAGTTTTTGGCCATTACAAAGAGACACCAATCAAAAACAATCATAGATGTGACAATCATAGTATCTGTGCATATTGCTTTCCTTGTGTCTTTCTATTTCAGATAACTTCAGATATAAACTATGAGGACATAGTTCGCCAAGATGACCGAGTGTGGAGATAGGGGGCGCACCACTAGAGAACCCCTCGTGGCGACTCCTAGCGGCAGAGAGAGGTATTCCTCATTCTGATGAGAGAGACAGATCACTGAACATTCTCGATGTGAATATACGTAAGAAAGGCGCTTGTGCCTAATGTAGTATGAGATAAGAGGAAATAAGGATTCATTAAAGCTGGATTCTACACTCAGCAAGTGTCCCTTCTCTGATCGTCTACTCCCACATCAATTACTGTCTAATATTTTTCTTTATCAATGTGCTCCCATTAGGCCTGGAATCTTTTAGAGAGAGGTACCTCTGGTTTGGAATTTATTAATGCATTTATTCAAATCTGTATCAATAACAAACTCCAAAATATAGAGTTGACAACTCTCGTGAAATAGCTTCCTGTTCATGTTTTGTTCAAGTAAGATACAGGAACCATTTCTTTGACCAGTATTAACACTCTTTCTATCAAAAAGCACGTACTTTGTCATTGAAGGCTAAGCTCCAATTAATGTGATAAATCCCTTTTTCAAACTCGGCAACGTATTTGACTGGTGCTATCTCAATCATCAAATAAGCATTTTACCCCAATTTGAATAAGTATTACCTTTCCAACTAGTCGCATAAATAACTATTTTTAAATATGCTAGATATCTAATTTTTCTATTAAAATCTTTTCGAAAACTAAGCATCATTTCGAACTATGTTTCGATTAAAGATTGAAAACAAAACACAATCACATTAATTTTTGTCCATTTAAAAAGAATGTTTTTATTTTGCGTTAGTCAACTCTTAATTTTTCATTCAAAATTACTCGAGGCATATTTCAGTTAGTAAGGTTTTGCATTCAGAACCTTGTACTTGTAAGTGGAGTATATCGAAGCTGCACGTAATTAATTATGGCTATTTTATTAATTACAACGAACATTCAAGATGGTAGGCAATTTAACAGTTTTTTTAATTTACTTAACAGCAAGAAGAAAAAATTATAAATTCCAGGTTTGATAATTATGAAGTTAGTGATACAGCAACTAATGCTCGACACTAAATCTGTGTCGTGAGTAAATGATTTTTCAATTAATGAAACCACACAACTTCGTTTAATAGTCAATGAACTTCAAATAACTCATCAAATATAATTCTATTAATACACTCATAGTATTTTTTTCAGCTATCTTTTGCTAAAGCTTGTTTAATATGCATTTCTTAAAGACACTAAAACATATTGGATTTGAATCGTTAGGGGATCCAGCGTGGGACGGATCACTCCCTCCGTTATTCATGGACCACTCACGTCACGTCACAAGCACAGCTTTCAGGTTTTAGATGAAATCAATCAAGATTTGACGAATCCGATCTGAACATTTTTAATATAAATGTTCTCATTCCAAAAATTCAATTCCATTTTTCTTTTTTTATTCGCCACAGGGAACTACCCGAGATGATGTAGTAATGGGCAACCCCTCAGGCAAGCACAACAGCATTTATTTATGATCTAAGATTTGATCTATTTAACTGGGTAGATTCTGAAGACTTACACCTTGTACAGTAAGCAAAAAAAAAAAAAAAAAAAAAAAAAAAAAAAATTACAAGTTTTTTTTTTTTTTCAAATCAAATTTACAGGTCAGGGAAGTCTTTTGACATAATCTCAGTATCTTTAACGAATACATTTAGACAAATCTTCGCAAATGGCAATGCTGTGGGGAATTGCAATGGAATTTTGTGATACATCAATGACATACAAATATAAGCATTTCTCCTCTAAGCACCTCCAGTTACTTTTCTTATTTCGGGATGTCTTTTAAATCTTCAAAAGACTTTACTTTATCGTTTTTCAGCAAACAATTCATCCTCTCCTCTTTGTATACACATTTCATGTCGTTTATTATGACTAGCTCTAGTAAATTTATTTTCTTCAGAAAGATATTTCAGTAAAGATGGAATAATAGCAGGTTCTGTTTTTTCATGTAGTTTGAAATGCTTTTGATGCACAGTAACGTCAATTCCATTTGCTTGTCTGTAGATGTTTTTAATAACATCTTCTTCATGAAAATGAAGGATGCAAACAACAGTTCGAGGACCCGGCTTCCAATCTTGTTGAGGTATTTGTCTCATCCATCTGTCGTACAGTCCTGTTCCTTCGCTTGAAATTAAAAAACTCTCACTGAGTCAGGAGCTTTGTAGTTGGATTTACATCAAGGAACACTGCAAGAAGATGGTATTTCCTGGGGAAAAAAAGTGAAAGGAAAATGAATAATTATTTAAAACTGAGCAGTAATACGATATGGTTCAAGTTATTTGGCTTTTAAAGCAGGAGTGGAAATTAGGATTCTTACTGCAATATATTATTGATGAATAAGTAGGAAAGTCTATGTCAAATAAAATGGATGTACACATATAATGTACGCAGGAAATGAAAATAAAATAGCGACTTTTTTTTTGTGATAATAAATATAAACACTGGTACATATATAACGAACTTTTGGTTAAGATTTACTATACGGTCCCCCTTGACGATTTAAAAAAAAAAAAAAAAAAAAAAAAAAAAAATCAAAAAAAATCACCAAATTGAAAATAGTGTCTAAACACGCCGTGTCGCCAGATCCAAACTGTCACTAAAGTTATCGGAAAACCTTGGCGATGGGTTGCACATTCGGTGCCGATTCGCCAACTTTCATAAAGTTGCCAAAGGGGACCATACAATAAATTTTAACCAAACTTTTAAAACTGATGTTTTGCCTGCTATAAAATTTTAATTCTTCAAAGCAATATTCCAAGAAAAGTTGTGGTTGAAATAAAAAAAGGTGTCCAGAAGGTTTTGAATGAAATTACAATAAATTCTCAAACAGTATAGTTTGTTTAAATAATTTAAAGCTTAGACTAGAAGGAAATTTTTGGTAATGACATTTGTGTACACAGATTTGTGATCCAGATAAACTTAAAACAGAACAGAAAAGTTGACCAAATAGGCAACTAGAATATTTTAAAAAGTTAGCCAAAAAATTATGCTTTATCAAAAATTTAACTGGCATATTACTCAGCAAATGTTACTATATATCATAAAATATTTGAAACATGCACTGCCATTTACACTAGTGTAAAAATTAAAATGAGCTAAATTGTACATGTATAGCTTCAAAATTACCCACTAAAATGTTTCAATGAAATACGTAATGTTGGAAATTGTAAACAAATCTATGAAGCTATGTTTGGTCAAAAAATTAATAGAATTTTACAGTAACTATATCATAAAATAATGGGAACTTGATGTTCAAACTATGCAAAAACTCTTAATCACAAGACTTTAAATTGAACATGTTTCACTTCAAAGTTGTCAAATATAATATTTCAATAAAATGACTTAAAAGTTGGAAGTTGCAAACACAGTTGCTTGTAGCATTGCAAGTAACGCTATTTAATGAAACGTAAAAGATGTTCAACAAATTTTAGCAATAACTTTTTATTACAACGACAAATAGTCCATTGAAATTAAGTAACCCAATGTTGAAAACAGTCAATGATCAGAAATTATCCTTCAAATATTAAAGCACTATAAGAACATCAGCTTCGCATTAGTAGGCTTAAGAGTTCAACAAATTACTAAAAAAGTAATAAAAGAAACTTACCTTAATTTTAAAAGAGTTGTTCAATGAAACACCAGCAGTTTCTCATCTAATGTCTTCAAATTTCACAGCTTTGAAATAAAAAAAAAAAAATAAAAAAAAAATACTCCAAAACGAATCGAATTCACAACGTTTACATACCAAACGGTATAGTGGTTAGCATGCTGGCTTCTAGACCGCGAGGTTGCGGGTTCGAGTCCCGTGTTTGGCATGGGTGTTTGTAAATGTATGTTGGTTTGTTAAATGACGAAATGTTTCGGCGCATTATAGCCCTCGTGATGCTGACGGCGCCAGATAATCTGAATACAACCAACCAACCACAACGTTTACATGCATCTACGAAAATTAAATCTCATTGCTTAGCAAACGTCTGGACGTAAAGGTTTTAGTTTGTTCCTGGCCCTCTTAGGGAAAGAAAGCGCCATCTCGCGGCGGCCCCGATATTAGGCATATGAGTCTTTGATATCTATTTTTAGAAATAAGTTGTTTATTTACAATAAGGCCTATTTTTGAATTTTATTTTCGTTATTCTTTATCGAAAAAGAGTTTGGAATTGTATGTTGTATTTTTAAAAAATATTAGAAATTATAAAAATTAGATTAAAAAGTCGCCGTTAACAATTCTTGTGATCTCAGAGTTTTCAGCACTGGATATTTTTATTTTAGCTGGCGTTCTAAACATTTTTCATCACACTTTTTGATTTAATTTTTTTAACTTCTATAATTTTTTCAAATAGAATTGATGTTATCCTTTATTAATTCATAAATAATCAAACATTTTATATTGTAACATAGATATGGTTTCATGCCTTTGAAATTAATTACCTTATTAAAGAACTGTGCTGAAACTGAAATTTTCTAGTTATAATACATGTTTAAAGTTTTTGTAATTCATTCAGTTGAAATAAAAATAGTGTTTACTTAATATTTCAATTTGGTAGCAGAATATTAATATTTTCGTGTTCCTGTAATATTTTTTACAATCCTACTTCTAGTAAATGCAGTATTACTGAAACATCATTTTCTCTTTGAATTGCATTGTAGTATATGCAAAAGCATATGTAGTATTAAAAGTCAATATAATATTAAAAGGTATGTATAGTATTAAAAAAGATATTTTGATTGAAAATAAATTCTGATTTAGGTTTAATATCAGCTAAAAATGTTAAGGATATTATCTTTCTTTTGAGAAAGACGAATTCTTGATTTTCAGAAAATCCTATTAGAGATTGCAAACTTTCTTTGGATTGCAACGTTTTTGTAGTAGGAAGAAGAAAAAAAAAAAATACTGCAACTTTATGCCAGAAGTTGGAACGAAAAAAACCACATTTTATCAAATAATAATATGACCCATAAGAAGAAAGTTATTAAAGTAAATCCCTTACATGCATTTCAACTTTTATGCGCAATTGCAACTTCTTAAGCTCAGATCGAGTTTCCATAGTGTATGACAACTAAGATCAGAAGATCTATTCAGAACTATTTACTAACTTCGTTTTGGTCCCAAAAATTTTATAAAATACATTGTTGTCCACAACGAATCGTTCTATTCCTAGTTGACATGAAAATACCGCCAAACCTATTTGGTACCATCTTGTAGACGATAAAGATCCACATTTGGCAACCCTTTTTTTTTTTTTTTTTTTTTTTTTTTTTTTTTAATCGCGCATGCGCAACTGCGATTTTATGATCATTCTAATTGGAAGGCTTTGGAGAAGAGATTTTTTTTGGTGGTCATTTTGAAATTTGCTTTCAGCCTATGGTGTACCGTACCAAACCATACACGTAAATTAGGAATTTATTAAAAAATCTAGTTGTTAAGATTCAGACTTCAATGAATGACGGAAAGTTGGTTTATTTGCCCTCCGAAGATTTTGCCTCGTCAACCTTAATAAGGACAGATTTCAGTCGATAAATATCTCCAAATGAAATATGTTTTAATTGAGCTTGGTATCTGGATAATAGAACATGAGTAAAAGGTGATAAGTATGAAGTAAGGCAATACAAACGTGTGTAAAAAGGGGCCTAATAGTGAAAGTGACATCCCCAAAACTTTATGCTATGCAATCGTATCGACAATGAATCTATCTATCGAATTTGAATTCGATTTGATGAAGGATGTAAAATTATTAGCAATCCCAAGCGTCAATTGAAGTAAGAAAAAGCGACCTTTAAGTGACAGTGACACCTCCAAAACTTGATATAATGCATCCTTATCGTCAACGAATCTACCTGCTCAATTTCAGCGCAATTGGATGACGGCAAATTGATTTTTTTAGTATCTGAAGATAAAAGCGAGTGTAAAAGTGACATTTTAGTGACAGTGACTGCCCATCCCCCCTCTCCATAAAACAAACAAACATGATATAGTACAACATTATCGACAGCGAATCTACCGGTTAAATTTCAGCGCGATTGGATGACTGCAAGCTGGTTTTTTAGTAAACTGAAGATTTTGCGTGTGCAAAAGCGACCGTTTAGTGACAGTGGCACCCCCATCCCCAAAGCCTGGTAGAATGCAACCTTATCGACATCGAATCAATCTGCCATATTTCAGACAGTGACATCCCAAAAACTGTACGTAATATAATCGTATCGACAACTAATCTATCTGTAAAATTTCAGGCAAATTGCATGACGGCAAGATGTTTTTAAAGTATTCTAAAGATAGAAGCGTGCGTAAAAGCGACCTCTTAGTGACAGTGACACTCCCCCCTCAAACTACCCCCCCCCCCCCAAAAAAAAACCCTCCATGATACAATGTAACATTATCGACAGCGAATCTGCTTGTTAAATTTCATCGCGATTGGATGACAGCAAGTTTTTTTTTAGTATAGTGAAGATAGGAGCCTGTGTAAAAGCAACCTTTTAGTGACAGTGACAACCCCAAAACTGTATGCAATGCAACCGTATCGACAGTTAATCTATCTGGGAAATTTCAGCCAGATTGCATGACGGCAAGTTGTTTTTATAGTATTCTGAAGATAGAAGCATACGTAAAAGCGACCTTTTGGTGACAGTGACCCCCCCCCCACCCCCACTAAAAAAACAAACATGATATAATGCAACATTATCGACAACGAATCTGCTTGTTAAATTTCATCGCGAATGGATGACTGCAAGTTGGTTTTTTAGTATACTGAAGATAGAAGGGCGTGTAAAGTGACCGTTTAGTGACAGTGATACCCTCAAACTGTACGTAATGCAACCTTACCGACTTCGAATCTATTTGCCATATTTTAACTCGATTGGATGACTGCAAGTTAGTTTTTTAGTATACTGAAGATAGAAGCGTGCGTAAAAGCGACCTTTTAGTGACAGAGACACTTCATAAAACATAATATAATGCAACTTTACCGACAACGAATCTACCTGTTAAATTTCAGGGCGATTGGATGATTTGCAATTTTGTTTTTTTAGTATCTGAAGATACAAGCGTAAGTAAAAGTGATCTTTTAGTAACAGTGAAAATTTATAGAATGTCATTAAAATTAATAGAATGCCTTAAAAATTTAATAGAATACATTGCCACAGACATCAAATCTATCTGCCAAATTTCAGCCCGATTGATTTAAGGCAAATGTGTTAATATCACTATATTGCAGTTTCAAATCTGGTTGGATCGCAGCGCCTTCGTTGTTTAGTGGGAGAAAATGGAACTAACAACTTGTTTCCTTCACACCCATAGACTTTTGAAAATTGTCACGGCCTGGTTCAATCCAGTCTGGCCCTGCCTTGACCGGTTAACTTGATGGTTGAGAATTTTGGAGTAAGATGGTTTATTTTATTGGAAGAAACAAATTTGTAACATTTTTACCTCTAACTCTTTTGTATAAGAATTTCGGTAGTGGGAACTTCCAGAACGATTTTGATCTAATATTTGTTATTCATTTTTGATATTGGTGTAAAACGGAATTTTTCGATAGCATCAACCTCTCTGCATTAGCTCTATTTTATGATTATCTTGTAATCATGCTACACTGTCATTGCTTATTTTATACCAAATTTAATCACCAAAACACGTTTTATTGAAAAAGTTATCTATGCACATACAGACATACTTATCATTTTCTTCAAATAATTTTTTTTGTTATTAAAGAATCACGGAAATCATCGATAATCTCGGCATTGATTTTAATGTATACCATATCGATATATCTTACTAGTTTAAATAGAGTGATTTCAACGCTTGGTGACGCTGTCTTCAAAGATAACCTTGCGAAAAATATAATTTATGCATCGTAAGCCGAACGACTTAAACCGGGAGTATAATTGATTTTAACAATGTGTCAGAGAACCCTGTCTTTAATGGACACCATTTTGTAATATATAATATGAGATGACAAAAATATTGGTTTGGGGTAAAAAATATTGTACAAGAAAGTACTTGCAAAAGAAACATACAATAATCATTATGTAGTGAGAAAAATTATGTTAATGTTAATTTGTTATGTAATTGTGTTGTAATTATGTTTTTTAAAATAAAAGAAATATTTTTTTAGAATACTACCAGTATTAATATTTGAGAATATTATATATATTTAAAGGTTTATTTTCTACTTTTTAACAATAATTAATGATTATACTTAGATACGACGACGTTTATAACATATGATTAAACGTTGTCAAACTCTTCGAAGAGAATTGTAGTAGAGAGCAGCGCTATGCTAACTCCCTGCGTTTCGGTGCCCCGTTGTTAGGGCAAAGTCACTTGGTTTTCAAACTACAATTTTTGTCGAAAATCTTTGGCGCAGTGTGTTTAGGCAATTTTTACGTCTTCCTATCAACAACTTTTTTTTTAATCAATTCGAAATTAGAGTTAAAAACAAAAATCTGTGAGATACCTGAAATTCATTTATATAGCTTT
Source organism: Linyphia triangularis (assembly GCA_963978545.1). NCBI lineage: Eukaryota > Metazoa > Arthropoda > Arachnida > Araneae > Linyphiidae > Linyphia > Linyphia triangularis. Next base: position 29,983,774 of record OZ021730.1, on the reverse strand, counting down.
TGTTTTAATGTCAGTACTTTTTTTTTCTAATTTTATTAATTTACCAGTACTAAATTTTTGTTATATTTACTATTATAGAAAGCTTATGTAATAATTTTGCGAAAGAAAAAAAAAAATACAAACATGAGTTTTACTCTATAAAAAATAAATTTTATTTTAAGTACGAGTTTGTAGTTTGGTAGGTAATCAATATTAAAATATCTGACGGGGAAAAAGATGAACTTTGAAACTACATTACAAGTGAAATTTCCCATTAAATTATTGTTTTGGTACTTTTTATCAATTTCCCATACACATTAATGATTAATGTATTCTGGCGATAAAGCACATACGAATTTACTAAAAATGTTTGATTTGTGAAAGTTTTTAAAGCTAAATAGTAAAATTCACCAGATAATAGTAAAATTCGCCAATAGTAGATTGCGCATGATGAGCAAAGAATAAATTCTATTACATGAAAAATAAAGTATGAAAAGGTTAAAAAATCGTATATTTTTACCATGGTGTTTGTTATAAAACACTACATATATTATATTGAATTAATTTCAAAAAGAGTATACAGATGCAGTTTATGACTCATATATGTAGGGGATTGTAAAAATGTATTTAATTACTTTGCCAAGAAACATTGTTGAATGAAGTCAATTATAAAATATATTAACATTATTGCCCCCAAAACAAAGTATTTTTGGCATTTTCACGACGAATTCTGCCACTTTGAATTCTTTCAGTGAATGTTTTAAACCAGTGACAGTCTTATTTTTAGGTCCTCAAATAAAATTGACTTCAACAACATTCGATGATTTTCCTATTTTCCAAGGATGATTAATCCATAGCATGGCAAGTAATTAGATTAAATAAATATGGAACATTTAAATCAATACCAGAAAGACACTGAGAGACTACCCTATGCATTAAATTTTTAAATTTAATTTCACAATCAATTAAAAAATACATTTTCCCCCGCAGTTCCACATAATTTTATTGCATCTAAAGTAGGTTTTGTTAATCCACCTTATTTTTTATTACGATTTTAACCTTATCTTAGTTTTTCTCACTACATAATGATTATTGTATGTTTCTTTTGTAATTTCTTCTTGTAAAGACTTCATCATTAGCAATGACATCCTCACATTTGTTCGGTGATGATAAAAGCGGGTTTACTGTCAAAAGACGTTTAAGATATTAGTGTTATCTAAAACAATTGAATTTCCAGTATCTGTGTCAGCAACTGTTTATATAACGTCTTGAATTGACGTGCTGTTCGAAGTATTATTGAATCCACTTTTGCTACGAACGGACTAAAAACTTTTCCTGTGATCCTGGGAAAGTTTATAATGTATGCTTTCCATAACAGACGTTGACGCAACAGTTAGCAACCTCTTTCAATGGAAATTTAAGCAACACATTTTTCAAGGCTACGCAATCACCATTGAAAACCCATACAAATACAGCTTTGCGGGGGAGAAGAATTTGCCGAGAGACTTCAAAGTCACGTGACTTTATCAGGGAACACTTCCTTTAGGGTTTCCCTACATCTACCTCCCATCTCTCCTCTAACGTTAAACTAGACTTAAACTTAACTTGACATCGCTAGACGGTAGATCTTCACAGTGCTCATAGGCATTTTATCCGTTTTGGCGCCGTGAAAGCGTAATGCTCGCCAAACCACAACCCTGTAGAGAACAAAAGGCTATAAGATTTGGGGAGCATTATGCCTTCACTCCGCTAAAATGAATTAATTGCCTATGAGCACTGGTGACGATCTACCGTCTAGTGATGTCAAGTTAAGTTGAAGTTTAGTATAGTTGAGGCAAAGATGGAAAGCTTGCATAAAGATAATACAAAATAGTTGAGGTCACATGAAACCATTGCAGAGTTTCACATTTTATTTCACTCGAATCCCAGAAATCTTTATTTAAAAAAAAAAAAAAATTCTACCTTGCTCATTAAATTTTTACTTGACAAATTTACACATTCAACCAAATTTTTGTTAATTTATATTTTTATCTAAGATAATTGAATACTTTTTGAAACAATATTAGCATTATATTGAACTACTAAAACAAAAGTTCCATCAAGTCATGAAATAAGATTCCTAGTATTTCATTTGGGTTTTTGTAAAACATATATAATATAGAAGTGGTGAACTTTTAGTAAGTTTTCGTAGGAAATTTGAACATTATGAATTAACAAAATTACTAATTATAAAATTATTGAAACACATTCTAGAAGAAAATGTTTCCAGTAAAGTTTCCATGCATTCTTCCAAGCTGTACATTTCGGCTGGGCACCAAAAAATACCTAGTTATTGAGTTCACAAAAATTAAATGACATGCATCTACAAAAACCAATATCATTTAGCATGTACTAGTTTAGAAGAATTTACTAACAAATGACAATAATCATTTAGCTATAATTCATCAAACAAAAAACAGCAATGGTAATTCAGATTTGCGTCCAAAAATCATAATAAACTCATAATTGAGTTCATTTTATAGAACTAACAAGTGATAAACATTTTTCCAAGAGATGTCAAATTAAGAAAAAAGAAAAGTTTATGAGAACCCCCCCCCCCCAAAAAAAAAACACGTACATTTGACATAAAACTAGTCTGCAGAATGAGACAAAAAAATAACAAACGAATAAGAACACATACCATCAAGTTTTATTACACTGAAAAAAAATTTCCTTCTGTTAAAATTCTCTAGCGAAAATTTTTTAATTTTCAGAACAATACCGGAATTTATTGAGCACAAAAACGAACATTTTGAACAAACTTCAATACATAGTGGGGAAAATATTATGTTACTTTGCCATGCAGAATCCTCCATAGCAAAAGCTATTAAATCTCCCCCGAATTCGACAAAATACATCTGATGTTCGCCAAGGTAAAAATAATGCTCTGCGCATGTCTGGAAATCTGTTTAATAACATTCGATTTTGTTCATACATTCTCTACAGCAAAATAATTTTGTATAATCTCTATACCCATAAATAATATTATCTCATTGTACTTTTATACAAGGAAAAATGAAAACGTCAGCAAAGAATTATTTACATAAACTAGGAACTTGCACATTCACATAAACTCGGCGCACTTTTCCAAAAACAACTTATTTGCCCAAAGTGCAACAGACATACCCTTAGAACGAAAATCCCGTAACTGCCAACAAAATCAGTGCAATTTGGCTCAGGGATCAAGCGAGTTTTGTGCGTTTGATTGGTAAATCCGTGAGATGGCACCACTTACGCTTCGGCAAAGCTTGCCTTCTTATAGTTATTAGTTCTTTGGGTAAGGTCTGATGGGTTAATACGCGGAGATCACCAAAGAACTTGGAGTCGATTGTTTTACTTCCTACATCGATATTCGGTGGTGGGAACTTCAGGAACGACTTTATTTGACTTTAATAATTTTCAATGACTTGAAGCTTTCTATGGAATAATCTCAACGCTAGATGACGCTGCCGTCAATAAAAAATGTGATTTAGAAAAAATTACTTTAGATAGGATTTTTTCTTTCTTTTCTTCTTTAAGATCATAATATTCTATTTTGTTTTCTCCAGTTCTTTTTAAGACCTATGGGAATTTGTACACACTTTTACTCAAAATTAAAATTGTTTAGTTGTGTCACTTTTGTAGCAAGGGTGTCAAATGTAATTAATCATTTGCAAATTAAGATTCTTATTTTTAAAAATATCCTATTGAAATCTTCAATGCGGGGAAGTAATACTAAGTGCTAGAAATTTTTATTCTAAACCTTATTGATTATTCTAAATCTTTTATTGAAAGTAGTTAAACGTATATTTAAATTAAGAATTTACTAATTAAATTAAACATACTAGATTTTTTTTCCCAACAAAATTATTTGAGGTACGCAAAATAGACATAAATACAAATTTGAAGAAAAAAAAATTGTAATTTGATTGTATTTTTATTAATAACAATTTCAACAATGGAAAATGAGCGTTACTATTCAATGAAGAGAAGAAAAGTTACTTTGTTACCTTTTCTTTACTTCTTTACATTTCCAAACATTGTCTCCATTATTTAAATATAGTCAACAAAAAAGGCTTTAAAAAAAAACTTTTGCCCACCTGATGACTGTGGGGTTAGCGCTCTGACCTCGCATGCTGAAGGTGCCGAGTTCGAATCCTGGGTTAGGCATGGATGTTTGTTGTGGATCGGAATCCATGTTAAGCTGTATGTTCCTGCCTGGTTAGCCGTTATCGTGCATAAAAATGGGTTGTTGAGCATAGAAACCAACCTAAAAATCTTTTAATTACTGCGAAACAGTTTGATAAAATATCGTAGGGATGTATAAAAATGCTTTATAATCTATGCACAAAAATATTAAACTAGGCGCGTGTTTTAACGAATTCACAATTGATCAGACCTTATTTCTTAAAAAGAAAAGTGTCACAGCGCAAATTTTTTTTAATCACTTTTACATAATTAAGAATTCATATTATATACGAAGTAATTGCAATGGGTTATTAGGAAATGACATCTTCTCTAGAATTCCTGCAGTTTGGATAAATAAATTAATTAATGGATTATGATTTAATAATATGGTTTAATTATAAGGCTTTATTTTATTGCTTAGTGCAATTTTACCATTAATGATTTTGAATATTTTTATACTTGGGTGACTTAAATCGGATTTAGTATTTTGATACTTTGAATGCAGGTCTAATGGCCGAAATAGTAGTAATATAATAATAATAATAAAAATAAAAAAATTAAAAAAACGAGAAATAAAACGTTCCAGGAAAAAACAAAACATCTAACAAAATAGCCTTATTTCCAACTCTGAATAATTTCCCAGTTATCTTAAATAATATGCTTTCGATTATTGGACTGTGACCAGTTTTTGTGACCTACCCAACAGATAGATGATTCACAGCTCAATTTGTGGTGTTATTGATTTTCTAATGATTGGAGTATTGATGTAGGTTGTTTCTCGCATCTTCTATTGCTTTCTATTCTTTTTCGGACAGTGATTTTCGCTGGTGCTCTTTTTCTTTTGAGGAGAGTAATTGCTTTTCGAGCATCTTTTTACTTAACAAGGAGGCAAGGCGATGAGATTTAGGCAAGAGATCCAATTACAGCTCCACTGATGAGGTTAGATGATAAAGGGATTAGGAAACAAGAATTGAGAAAGTATACTAATTTCTTTCAAAGTAGATATTTTTCAATTCAAACAGAGGGTTAGCGAGCGTGGATTTGGGAATTTTTAATAAAAGGATTTCAGTATTAATATTTTAGTTGAGTTTTTTTAGAGAACTGCAAATAGAATAGGGATTATTTTGAAAATTATGGAGGATTGAATGAGACCTAACCATAGAATATTGTTTAGAAAATTGCTTAGTTTTTAACTTTACATTCAATAGTCCTGGTAAATATTTAAAGGTATGATCGTAATCTAGTACGCACTTTATGAAAATTTGCTTTTTAAATTAGTTTATTTTTAAGCACACAATAACTTCAAAATTCTGTTTTCGATTTTGTTCAAGAATTTCAATAAGAGAATTTTGTCGACATTGTTAATAATTAGGCAGGAGCGGATCAGTGGCGGGCCGTGATACAAAATGCTAGTGCATACGGAAACATGCATTCCTCCCCCCCCCCCCACCACCACACACTTTTCCCAATCAGGCATGAACTCTAAAAGAGTTGTTGGTTGTTCAATAAACGATTTGTTATGTTCCTTGCCGTGTCGTTACATGGTGCCGAATAATATAAGTATTTTTTAAATTAATTTAACGGCCGGCATACGTTTTACTTTGTATTAGAGTTTGTATTAAGTTTTAAAGGTTTTCAAAAGTCTTTTAGCGAGAAGGCGCACAACAGTGGCTGCCGTGAATGCTCGGTTACCGCCCCCGTTAATGCTTGGTGCAACAGTGACAAACTGTTCTGGGCAGTGGAAAGCCTGGTTACAGCATTTCGAGTGGTATGCTCTAGTCTCGGATCTGGAGAAAAAGGCTGCTAATGTTCAAGTAGCTGTATTTATGTCTGTTATAGGGCAAGACGTCCTGAATGTTTTCAATACCTTTCCTAAGTGTAAGCAGGCAGACTTGAATTTGCTGAAAGAGGAGTTCAACAATTATTTTTCTCCCAAGGTCCAATGTTCTGTTCCTTGCCGTGTCGTTACAACAATTTTATAAAATTAAGATCCATTTCTTAGGTAAATGAAAAAAAATCAATCCAATAAACGGCAACCTTCTTGCCTGAATAATTCACGAGAAAAAACCCGCTTCCAATCAAAGTGATCTTCCTCCGAACACAGCAGCCGTCTTTCCTGAAACGTGTTTCGGGCAGCCATGGTAACCAATGGAAAGCAACAGAAGCCTTCCTTCTTCGCAATATAATAGAGGTGCTGCCAATCGATTATTATTTCTACCTTCGGCTGCCCTTGAGAATTCGATGAGCTGATTGGCTCATCATATGAGAATCTGCGTGGGTAGGGTGAGTGTGTTAGCAAAACAACGTCATTTTATGACGACATCATTGACTGATTCACAAGTTTAAAAGGAAGGAGGATTGATTTTGTTTTCAAAAAATAAGTGTTTTCTTTCTCATCTTATTCATTTTATAAAAATTGAAAGGAAACTTTGATTTGAGTTTGAGTATTAAAGATTACTAAGATTAAAGACTTATAACAACACAAGCTATTATATACAAATCACAGGTTACAGTTAACAAGGGTATGTAAGAAGTAAATAGGCATTTTACTGTGACGTCATATATATGTATATGACAATCGTTAAATAAATCATTTTAGTTTTGAACTAATAAATTTAGATGCATCCCGGCTGTACTGGCTGTAGTACACGAGCCGCCTCCGGGGTTGATCCAGAGTTTTGTAACGAGGGGGGGGGGGGGGCTGTTGAATAACTTATGTAAAATTTGTTAACTTAAATTATAATACTATAACATGGGATAACTTAACTTTGATTATACAGAATACATTACAAAGAGGTAAAAAGTCTCAATAACATAAAGGCGACACAATGGTTGGCTATTTGTGAATTTACGACAATAAATTAGAGTTGTTTACAACTATTTGATTCAGAATAAATTATTGCTATATATGATAGACAGAACAATATAACAAGGAATATGTATACACATTGAACATTTTTAAACTATAATTTGCTTTGTTGTCTTACTTCGTCCTCGGCTCTTTCATCTCCCTTTTTTGGGATGAGAACGTTTATATTAAAAATTTTTAGTGCGGATTCATAAAACCTTGACTGATTTCATCCAAAGAATGAGAACAGAGCACGCTAAAATGTGGCGGTCCAAGATTAACGGAGGTGGCGATTTCGCTGGCCTCGCTGGATCTGCCACTGTAAGTGGGGAAAGTACAGTCATGGAGGCAATAATTGGGAAACGTTATTTATTTTTATTTTTTTCAAGAATATTTTTTCAATTATTTCACCTATATTCTAATTTCAGAAATAGTCAGTTCTTGCTTAGAAAAAGACTGCTTAAACTTCAACGCTGAATAAGGGTGAAGGATTAAAAGTTTGAAGCCTACTAATTCTTAATCATTATATCACCTAGGATATTGAGTTTTATATTTCTTAATTTGCAGTCACTAAACTGGGCAAACGCGTGACATGATGTCGAAGATTCTGTTGCCAGCGTGGTTTTGGTGTTTGTAACAAAATAACAAAACATGTCCGTCAGCAACATATTCGTCAAACTACGTATAAAAATTTATTTACTAAAAAGGAGTGTGAATTGTTGCATCCACGTTGAAATATCTTTTATTTATCCTAATTAAAACAATTTTGGCAACGGGAAAGAGGTTCGACAAAGATCGGTTAAAATTCATTATCTTACAGCATTACTACGCAACTCAGCGTTGAATTAACTGGACTACACTCCATAATGAATATAGGCATTCACGCTTAATTATCTTTTATTTATTCTGATTAAAATAATTTTGGCAACAGGAAAGAGTTTCAACAATAATCGGATGAATTGTATTTATTAGTATTCCAAAACAAACCAAATCTTGGTAAATTTCATTTTCCTCCTCGCAATAACAATTATACAAATAGAGTTCTCCAACTAAGTATAAAATGCACCGAGATTTATCAATCAAAAAATACACCTACTAATTTTATTAATAAGTCCGGCGATGAGATCGACACCTTAGCGAGCACTTTATTGTCAACATATTAAATTAAAGGCCTTAAAGCTACGGTAGATTTAACTTGCTGAAGGCACCATTATTTGCCACGTGAAACTTTTTCACAAATCTATTGTTTAACTTCAAGTAAAGAAGTGAATAAAAGTATTAATTTCTTCTGACATTTAGTCGTGAAAGTTTAAACAATGCGTAATAGAATTTACAGGGACTCCAGCAAAGGAGTCCCCGATTTTAAAATTAAATAACCTAAAAATAAAGATCGAAAAAAAAAAAATTAAACAAAATGTAAAGTTATTTTGAAAGCTGTAAAAATCTGAAACAGTTTCAAAACTAGTTAAAAATATTGCCAACAGATGCCGCTGTTGCAAAATTCTAGAAATATGATACACATGTGTCCTCTAGAATTAGTAGAGGTCCGCGATATATCGATACAATATATATATCGATATTTAAAGAAATAAATCGATACTAAAAATATTGATAAATGTCACCGATATATCGATATTTTCAAACATTGTCAGTTTTTATGATGATCGTTTTGCAGTTCCAAGTGTCTTTTCGTTTTAATTATTCTCTTTGCAAAAACTTCAAAACTATAGTTTGAACTTGTCTGAGAAACAGTTAAAATGACACCAATATTCAATATTTTACCATACACTTAAAAGTTATTGAAAATTATTTAAAATTTTTCTTAAAATCACTGCACTATTTAAGCAAATATATATATATTTGTAATAGATCCATTTTAGTTGGAAAAATAGTCACTTTACAAAAAGCAATCAGGAAAAGAAGAAATTTGCCCCCAAAAAACTGTTTCTGCCAAAATTGAAAATCAAATTAAATAAAAAAAAAATCATACATCGATACATCGAAATTTTATCGATGTTTTTTTCTTGCAACGATATAGTATCGATATTTATTTTGATCGATATATCCGACCTCTAACAATTAGTCGCTGCAATCGCTAACTTCCTTTTACGTTAAATAGTGGAACTGTCCGAAGACTAATCGCTCTGAACTTCAAAGCACTCTTTATTCCTAAGAACTAGAACATACAGCGCCACCTTTTGGACATATTTGTAACTTATTTTGAATATTTTAATTCAAATTTCGACAACCTTCAAAATAATTATATTTTTGGTTTCATTATTCTATTGATCTTTGTTTTTGAGTTATTAAATTTTAAAAACAGGGAGTCCTTAGCTGAACACACGCATTAAGATTTTTGGCCTAATTATAACGTCCCAATGGTTTTTAAAAGGTACTAACATATTTCTATTTGCTTACCTGGTTCCCATTCGAAGCTGATGTAGTTCCTGTCCACCGCATACTTTCCAATGGATCGGCTCTTGAGTGCTTCCTCCATGATGCTCTTGGTCCATGGTCCATGGTCTCTGTGAAGGAGTTGGCGAAACCGAAATTGATTTTCTTCGACTACGAGTCCTAATTTAATTTTGTACATTCAATTATCCTTTTGTTAATATAGTGAAAGTATTATATTTCCATCAATTTTTCAATTTTTTTAATATATATATATATATATATATATATATATATATAGTATAAATCCCGAACTAAATAAACTAAAATGTTCAAATTTGGTGTACAGGTTGGTGGTAGCCATTCATTAAGGTTTTCGCCAATATCACGCATGCACATGCTTTGAAAAAACCATGTTTTTCAGCAAATGCTAAGAAAAGGCTCTATCTATGGTAACAAGACAAGCCAAAATTTCCAGTGGGATTTCAAGAGAAAGACATCTACTCTTTATAGGCTTTGATTTCCCGCATGCCTTAGGCCAAATCAACGAACCATGTTTTTATAGCAACCGCCATCTGGCGGGAGTTATTTTCTTGCCAGACAATAGTTCCTGTCGTTTTGAATCTACATATTACGCTGAAAATAGATACATCAAAGATACTTATTTAGTTGGGCTTGATTAAACGTATTGAAGAAAGAGAATTTGGGCCTTCTTCGATACTAAATATATTAAGTTATAAGCATAAAAAACATGAAATGAAAGATTTATGATGAAAACATCCATTTAACACCTTAACAATTTATTTTTCATTTCCGTCATATTGGAACCAAAAATAAGCAAATTCTTGATAAAAAAAAAATTGTATTCAAACTTATTATTTTATTCCAATTTGTTAGCAGCTGAAACCTCAAAAGCATTGAATTGCTTAATCCGTTCGTTTTTATAGCGTAAAAAAATTTATTCCTTTATAAACATTGCAAAAAACCATTATCTCTAAGTAAAATAACTACAAGGCAATAAAGTGACACAAAAAGAACTTCCTGATAAATTATGACGTCGGTAGTAACATTCGAAAATGAAAGGTGTATTTGTTAGGATCCTCTTTAAAACTGTCCCTGCCAGTTGGCAAAAAACTATAAATTTTAGGCATATTTTTTTTTTTTTTTTTTTTCAGAATTGTGCATCTTTGTACCTTACTCCTGGAAGCTGGAGAGGAAAGATTTATGATTTTACTTAGCATCTAAATCTCTAGAACATAGCATGATACACTGGTGATTTCTTTAATATTTACTTTACCTTTAACATTTATTGTAGTGAGTGGACAATATATCCATTCAGATGATTGAGTTACATTTAGGATTAACTTTTTATTGAGCTCAAAAATACAGTTCCAGGAATGAAATACAAACGAACTCTGAAATAAGAAATTGAAAACTAAATTTTCTGAATTTACTTTATGTAAAAACTGGTTACTTAAGAAACGTACCGATAATTTATTTTGTTCGTTTTCAAAAGCGATGTCTGGATTTCAAAAAATGTAGTAATCAATTGCTCATTGAAGTCGTAAATGAATAATTCTCTAAAAGTTTCAATTAGAAGACGTTTGATTTGAAATTATTGTGGTTAAAAGTGGATGGAATGAAACATTTAAATGCCAATCGTAGTCTATAAATTTCATTTGTGTTAAAACAAAAAAAAAAGTTCGACCTATTTTACGAATGAGTAACATTTTAAAAAATTCAGAAATAAATTTAGATAAATTTAAGTTTTAAGTAGTACAATCTTTAAATATAGATCTTAAGAAGACACATATATCGTGTTGAAATGAAAATTGAAACAAAAAGTTTAAAATTTTGCTTCTTAAAATTAGGTACTTGAATTGGTAATAGATAAGAGAAAGGGACACTTCGTACAAACGTCAACTTTTGATTAATCGCTATGACATTTGGGATCTCAGATAAATTGATACGGAGTAAGTTTCTACACGTAATAAAATATATATGAGCGAAAATTCATGTGTCTAGGTGGAATTTTGAAAAATCGACATTTGACCATCTTTTAGAGGCAAATACCCCAGTGTGTGACGTAAGGATTTTAACTAAAAGTTAAAATATATTAGACGCTATTTTTGAGTTTTTAATTTATGTCATTCTGGGAGCGAGTATTTTCTACCTACTGAACGAATTTAAAAGTTCTATACAGTTAAAAGTTATACAAGTTTCAGAACGACACCTTTAAAACATGCCTCATAGTTTATAAATGAAAACATGTAATACGAAAACTTAATTTCATACAGAAAATTAGATTATTGAAAGTTTCAAAATTTGAGGTAACCCAAAATAGCATTTTCAAAACTCATCCAAATACAAAACAGTGTTCGGAGATAGCTCAGTTTTTAAAAAATTTAAGAAAGAATGGTCAAGACGAGTGTTGACAGTTTTTATTAATATTTGCAAGTTGGACTGAATGAAAAATTATCACTATCCAAGGAGTTAACGGGAGAAGAGAGAGGGAACTCTCTATTACAAATCCCCCAAAGCGCCGAAATCAAGCCATAATGATTCATAGACGAAATAAAAAAGGGTGGGACAGGAACGGTAAATACGCGACTTGCGCAATTACAGAGGCATTAACAAACAGTTTTTATGTTATATCTAATTGCAAAACTAAGAAAAATATATCATAATTCATCAATTGTACTCATTTCGAAATTTTTATTTCTTTGGAAACGAAACATTACAATACTAACATTAATTGTGGGTTACTGCCCAATTTTAAAGTATTATGTTTGAATTAAATGTCACTTTAAATATTTATTAATCAACAGAATAGTATAAAATCTATTAATAAATAAAATTACTTTTCCTATAATTAATCTATAGGGCACTTTTCTAATAAAAGAAGATTTGAGTAATTTTCTATACCCTCGTTTCTTACTCTAGAACCCAGGGTTCTTTCTGTTGTTAAATGCGTCATTACCAGACTAGAAATGAAAGAAATAATCTGTTAGCGGATACACCATAGTAAAATAAAATATTTTGATATAATTGATTAACTTTCAGTGCAAAATTTGTGACAAAATGCCAATAAATGTCCTTACAAAAGAATTATAAACTTGGATTTTCAATTTTTGAAAAAATGGGATATCATATATATTAAATTAAGGAAACATATTTAGGCCTCTATTTACATACAATGTTCTTCAGGTGAGCCGATGTAATATGAATAAAATATTACCATATTTACAATAGTTAAAAACAAATCTATCATAATATTTTTAAATATTGTTCTTACAAAGCGACTTCTTATTTGCGTACAGCTCTACAATTTTCGACGTGAGAAATTTTGGCCTTCTAGTTGGACTTTTGACCAAAAAAAAATGTTAAAATTTTTATTAATATCTAATAGTTGTACAGCTCCGACATTTTCTATGTAAGTAGATTTGGCTTTCTAATTGTAATTTTGTCAAACCTAATGTTACTTTCCGCAACGCGGGGATACGTAGTTAAACTTACTTCAAATAAGTTAATTGATTATAAGACAAAGCACTACCTCGGAAACAGATATGAGATTGCATATTAATTTTTAAAGGTTTCATTTCTTTAACAAAACCTCTTTTTAATCATTGAGTATTTCACACGGTTTCATTACACTTAAGCTTAAATATAAATTTTATTAGCGGTGACGGCCCTAAGGCACTATACTCCTTCATCTAGTTGGTTACATGAGGTGAGTCACAACGAGTTGGTTCAAAATAAAACTGGCTTTCGTTACACAAACTTAAATAATTTATTTTTCTGGGTGTTGGCCCGAAGGCGCTATACCCATTCATCTTATGTGGTTACAATCGCTGAGGTAACATATATCTTGTAATGACATGGAACAAGACAGTTGAAACTTAACACAATCAAACGTAATAAAAAACTTAACAACTACAAACTTAACAACTAACAACGGGGCCAAAGGCAATCTGTAGAACATGTCTTGTGTTGGTTTAACAGGCAAAGAATAAAATGAAGATCGCAATAACAGAGTCATGATGGTAAGAAAAACTTAACAGCAAACTTATCAATTAACAGACGGGGCCAGTGGCATTGTCTTGATTACAGGTCGGGTAACTAAATGAACATATGGTGAGATTACAGTCAAGTTAAAATGAAAAAACATGAAGCACGGTGAAAATAAAGGTTGGGGGCACATATGAATAACAGTAAATTACACGGTGAATTAGAAGTAGAATGAAAATACAATTGGTAATAAGCACAATCACTTGGTTACATCAGAGTATGAAGAGATGACAAACATTTGTCAGTTGAGGATATGAAGCACTTGGTTAAAACATGAGTGAGACTATGTGAGTGAAACAGTTGAGCACGGTGAAAAACAGGTAGGTAGAAATATACAGGTTATAATTATTTACAGGTGAGACTTGTTGAAGGCCCTGGAAAGGGGGCATCTGACATCATGAAGGCAGCAAAGGGGCGGAACCTTTCGTCTCCTGGAATGATCTCGTAGAGTAGAGAGTCATAAATGATGGAGTTGGGATGATTTGCTCCTCTGAAGAAGGTGATGTTAAGCTTGTATAGATGATGTTGGATGAGGTCGATTTTCAGGTCACTGTGAATGCGGGAGTTCCTGACATAGGTTGAGGCATTTACCATATGTCTCAGGGTCTTGTTCTGGAAAGTCTGTAATCTCTTAATATCTGTGTTGGAGGCTGTAATCCAAGCTGGGGAGGCATAAGTGAGTACTGGGCGCACTGTGCTTTCATACAATCTCTTTTTAAGGTGCAGAGGAAGTGTTGAGTGTTTGCCAAGGAGAGGCCAGAGCCTAGCCTTGACAGAATTAGCTTTACGGATGGATTTCTTGGTATTGTCTGTCCAAGTCAGTTTTTGATTAAGAGTGACGCCCAGGTACTTAGCCTTTTTGACGATGGGGATAGTTTGGTTGAAGAGGACTACAGAATTTTCCACAGTCTTTCTGAGATGTTTGGCCCTAACTGGGAGGATTTGGGATTTCCCAGCGTTGATCTGGACCTTCCACTTTTCACACCAGTTCTCAATGTCAGGAATTTTGTCCTTGAGTTTGTCCACAGCATTCTGGACACTAAGCGATTTTGTGATGATGGCAGTGTCATCAGCATAGAATGCTGTGAGACTATTTGGATCTTCCTTGAAGGTAGGGAAGTCTGATGTGAAGAAGAGGTACAGAATGGGACCAAGTATGCTGCCTTGTGGAACTCCCGCCTCGACGTCTCTTGGGTTGGATGTGGCCTTTCCAAATTTGACACGGAAGGACCTCTGGGTAAGGTAGGACCAGAGTATCTTGATGAGGTTTCGCGGGATCTTCAGGTTTATTAACTTGTAGATTAGCCCCTGGTGGAAAACTCGGTCAAATGCTTTGGCGACATCAAGCATGAGGATGGCCGAGCTCTCCTTCTTGTGTTTGGCATCTCCAACAAATTCCAGAATCCTGACGAGTTGGTGAGTTGTGGATCTCCCTGTCATGAAACCATGCTGCTCCCTGGGGATGTGATGTAGGTGGTTTTTCATTCGAAAGTAAATGATTCTTTCGAAGATCTTTGCTATTCCAGAGAGTAGGCTAATTGGTCTATAGCTGGAGGTCATGACAGGGTCCTTACCAGGTTTCTGAATCACGATGATGAGGGCCTCCTTCCAGGCAATTGGGAAGTAACATTCATTAATGCATGAGTTGAAAATGGTAACAAGTGAGATGATAACTGAATTGGGGAGGCTCCTCAGCATGTGGTTGGAAATCTTGTCAATGCCAGGGGCTTTGCGAGGCTTCAGCTTCCTGATAATGCTGTTGATCTCTGCCGGTGTGGTGGGGTCAAGTGTAGATTGGTCATCACTGGACTTGTTCCATCGACGCACTGCACGCGTCACATGGTCCTCGAAGTCATCATCTGAAGGGTCGTCGTTTTCTCTGAACTGCAGCTCAAAGGAGTCGGCAAAGGCCTCAGCCTTATCTTCCTCAGTATAAACTAGCCCACTTTCGCCATGGATAGGGCGGTCAACAGGCTTGTTGGTTTTTAAGGCCTTTGCCAGTTTCCAGATGGAATTGTCTGCCAGGTTCAGTGAGTTGACTTTTTCCTGCCATCGCTTGTCTCTATTTTCCTTGGTGAGTTCTTTGATTTCTCTGCCAAGGGCATTGATTTCAGGTTTTATTCTGGGATCTTGTAGCCGATGCCACCTCTTCCTTAGGTAGTTTCTATATTGAATGAGCTTCCTGATATGGGTAGGAAGTCTCATGTAGTTTTCTTTGTAAGGTTTATGTGTAGTTGCAATGTTGTGCGCTTCATGGATGTCATTGTTCAAGTGGTTGATTGAGTCTTCAATTGAGTTTGTAGATAGTGAGGAATTAATGGAGATGTGGTGAGTGTGGAGGTGGTTGTGGTACAAGTCCCAGTCAGTACGAGCAATTGTGTCTTTGTGCTCATCAATGTGGCAGCCAATAGAGGCGATGACAGGCAGATGATCCGAGTCCAGTTCATTGAGCACGTCAGAGGCCATGTTGAGGTTTGTGTTGGTAATGAAAATGTCTAGGATATCAGGGCGGGTGCCTTGGTGATGATAGTATGTAGGTTGAATTGGGGCAATGATTCTCAGGTTTTGTGCAGCTAGTTGATTTCCAAGGAGTCTCCCATTTCCATTTGTGATGCGGCAACCCCAAAAGGAGTTCTTGGAGTTGAAATCACCACCAGCAATGGTGGGTCTGTCAGAGGGCAAAAGGTGTTTGATAAGGTCAGCAGTTAGTTTATTTTGTGGGGGGCTGTATACTGCTGAGATATGGGTGATTTTTCCTCGTATTTCGAGTATGATGTTAGTCTCCTCAATGTTTTGACCATTGTAGGATCTATACAGGGATGTTGGCAGAGATTTTTTGGCAAAAATAGCCGTGCCACCTCCCCTATGATGCAGTCTATCAGTCCTGTAGGTCTTGTAGTTTGGAATCTTTAAGGAGTGACACGGCTTGGCATGCGTCTCAGTGACAAGACAGATATCAACATCATACTCTACGAGGAAATTTTTGAGCTCTTCAATCTTGTTGATTATACTGTTGGCGTTCCAGTTTACTATTTTGAGAGGGTTAAAAGATTTAGTTGCATTAGTCATTATTTATGTTGTAAGGTGCTGGAGGAGAGTTGTTCAAGTTGTTTTTAAAGGTGATGAGAAGTTCTGCTAGGGATGAAGATCTTGCCCAATTGATCAGTTCAGAGAACTCTCTTGCAATAGATTTGGCTTCTTGGAGGGTATTTTGAAGGATGGTGATTTCGTTATTGGAGCTGGAGGTGTTTGGAGTGCTTGCCTGCATGTGGATGTTGTCATCTCTTGTGCTGGGGGAAGTTGTAGGAGGGGTGTTAGCACTCATCTGGTGGTTGACGTTGGCCGCTCTGTTTGTCCAGAAGTTGGTAGGGGGTGGCATAGTAGAGTTTACAAATATCCTGGAGTTTGAGGAATTGGGAAGAGCTGGAAAGTTATCTACTTCACTATGTTGGGGTCGTTGTCTAGGAGGGTTGTTACGTGGGCTAGGACGCTCACTGCATTTAGAGTAGTTAGATGGGTGGGGGCCTCCACAGTTGATGCAGGTGGCTTCTGTATCCTTGGACTTTGTACAGAGATAACTGAAGTGAGGGCCTGCGCATTTAAGGCATTTCGCCTCTCTGCGGCAGCTTTTCTGGGCGTGTCCAAACTGCTGGCATCTATAACATTGCGAAACTCCTCCTCGACCTTTGTAGGATTCGATGGTGATTTTAAGATTTAAAAGATCCTTTAAATTGTGAATTTCCCGGTTGTGGTCCGTGCGGTGCAGTTCCACGAGATAAAGTGGCATATTTACAATGTTGCCATCCCTGCGTTTAGTTAGTTGAGTGACTTTGATGGGATTGAAACCCTTCTCAACAATTTCTTGGTAGATATCAACAGTGGGTATGTCCATGGGCAATGATCTTATTACAACTTTAAGGGTTTTATCCTCATTAAGCAAAAAGGAGTAATACTCGATTTCGAGTGAGTCAAGAAAGGTGGCAATGTGCCTATGTTGGAGGTCACTAGCTGCTTGGATTTTGAAAGCAGGTCCATCATTATGGGTGATGGTTTTACCCATGTACCCTGCAAAGTTTTGTTTTTGCAGAATATTTTTGAGAAGGGTCCAGTTATACCTTTTATCAGTAACGTATATGGGTGTTCTGCAGGAGGTATTGGTTGGGTTACTGAAGTTATTTAATATAGGGGAGTGAATGTCTTGCTGGTTGATGTCGGAATGCTGCAAAGATGAGGGGGAGTTGGAAGGGGGTTCAGGAGCTGTCGCCAAGTTGACAGGCTCAGCAGCTGATGAGGCAGGGACTGTCGCCGAGTTGACAGAGTCTGTATCTTGGGTGGCAGGGGTTGTCGCCATCTTGACAACTCCTGTTTCTTGACAGGCAGGAGCCGCCGCCCTCTTGACGGTTCCTGTTTCTTTGATTTTGTAAGAATTGGTTTTGACATGTCTTTTAGTTAGTGGAACTTGCTTATATGTAAAGGCAGGATAGGTATTAGTATCATTATTAAAGTTAGCAATCAAAATATCACTGTCTTGGGTGTTCAGAGAAGGTGCACCAGTGTTGGTGTTGTATATCGTATTATCGGTAGATGTACCTGGATGAAAGTTTAAAGTGACCTTTTTCGGGTTAATTTGATCGTTTTTTAACGATTCCGCATGTTTAATTTCAGTAGAAATAGTAATATCCTGCTTAAACGGTGTCATAACAGTTGGAACTGCAGTGGATGAGAAGTTTCCATCATGGGGGGAGGAGCTAACCTGAGCTTGTTTCTGATTGGCTGTTGCCAATGCAGAGGTCTCCTCTTTGCTGGGGTTAGGATCACTGGAATTATAGTTAGATTCATCGATGATAGATGGCGCTACCAATCCAGTGTTGGAATTGTTGTTATCGATCTTGAAGTGTGAACATTTAGATTTATGGGATCTAGTTTGAATATAATCACATTTACAATTTTGATCATTTGAGGATGTAGAAATGGTTAATGCCTTGTTTTTAATAGGGCTCACTAAAGGATGCCTTTCATTAGAAATAGTTTTGGGTGTAGTAATGATCGTCTCTTCCTGATCAAAGATGGAGGAGTCCGTGTCAGCTATTGAATGAATAGAGCTGTCACTGTCAGTATTTAAATTGTCAGGAGTGGTACATTGTGTGTCTCGATTAAGGGAGAAATTGTCTTTCAAATTTTGTAGTTCACTCAGTCCATTATTGATGATATCATGTGCATTAGTGTCCTTAATGGTTACAACATTGGAAACATTTAGTAGAATGGTGATGGTAGTGGAAATTAAAAGTTCTATTTTGTTCTCAAACTTGGTCATCAGATGATTTAGTTTCAGGTCCATGGTTGTAGTCATTGACCTGAAATAAGAAAGAAAAAAAGGGGGGGGGGGAGGGGAACCTGAAATAAAGTTGAGGGACCAGGTTAGATAGGAATCCAACTAGTCCTCCTTACAAAGGAAATAGTCGGATGATAGGGGACAAATGTCTCTCAAATTAATATTTTCGTGCATACAATTAAATTTGTGACCGAATAATAAAGTAAGTGCGTATTTTAATCCAAAACTTGACATTATAGAACAGAATAAAGTAAAAATTAAAAATTACTATGAAAATAATTTGAAGAAAACTGTAAGATTGCTTTGATCATGGGCTACTATCTATAGAGAAGTTGATTGTGAGGAACATTCGTCAATCGCGTGACTAACAATGGGTTTAGGAGAATGTCTATTTCGAAATTTTTACATATTCGTCACCAGATAGCGCTTGAAGCGACCCCAATAGAATTTCGCCAAACAAAGCAGTTTAGGGGGGAATAAAAACCGATTCAATAGACATTCCGGGTGGCCATAAATCTGGCTTATAAAGCATAGAAGTCAATGGTAATCTGCGACTGTACTGCAATTAAACTGTAAATAATTCAGTTTCATTTAACTAATTCATTAAACAAATGTTAAAAATAAAGACACACATTTGGAAATATTTTTTAAATTAACTAAAATCGTAATTTTTATTTTATGAAATTATTTAATAAAATAATTTTATTAAATTATTTAATAGAGTAGAGAAACCCTAAATTAGAGCAGCCTGATTATGACCTCCTTAAGGTAATGACAATATCTCAGTCACAGGCATAGTGTGACCTTGATTGACTACCAAAGCTTACATATAAAATGCCAACTTTAGCCGCTAGGGGCGTAGTTTTGCACCTCAATTTTTAGTATTTACTGATACAATTGTACGTACAACTTTTTTTCTTCTTCTTTTTCTGTGACAATTTATTTTAAAACTTATTTTTTTTAAAACTTTGTGCATATTTTTCAACATAATGCAATAATTGCGAAGGAATACAAGCTTGTCTAATCGCTATATTATCTGATATTGATAAAATCTCACATGAGGCTGAATTTTTAAAAACTCATTATAGTGTCGAACTCACGTTGGTTTTCATTGTTTTTTTCTCGACGTGAAAATATCTAAACGAAGGGGATACCAAAATATCGTAACACTTACTCTTGATATTATTCTAAATTTAAAAGGAAAAAGTGGATTATAAAAAGGTCTTTTCAAGAAACTATTTCTATGAACAAGTGAACACAAAATCCCAATTGTGTTTATTAATATTTCCAGGTATCGAACCTGAATTGTTTGACATTCCTGGCGTGTGTTTTGCTTCTGAACTAGGAGCTTGGCTTCGATCACTGAATGTAATCCACTAAAGAATGAATCTGATGCACACTACTCAAAACTTGCAGTTCAACTTCCACAAATCTTTAATATATATATATATATATATATATATATATATATATATATATATATATATATATATATATATATATATATATATATATATATATATATATATATATATATATATATATATATATATATATATATATATATATATATATATATTTAAAATGGTCAGAAATTTTATCAGAATATACTCGATAAGTATTGTATGAGAAAAAATTATTTCCGATTTTTTTTTCTTATTGTGTACCATTGCCTCTTGAAAGCTATTTTGAATGTTGAGCTTTATATTAAAAATAATAGCAGTCAGAATCATTTACAATTGAACTTGAATAAACGCGAAAAGAGAAGAAGTGGTATGGTAAATTTTCCGAAAGAGATTTATTTATGCAAGCAGTTTCTCCTTTTTGAAGTTTTTAGACAACTACTTTCAAGTCATTCTGACCCATGGTACTTTCGAGCCTTTAGAACGTTGCACTTCAATTGTTGTCACTCTGCAATTTTGAGGCTACTTGACCTTCTACAGAAGAATTTAAATTTTTAAGTGTTCGAAAATGGCTCATGTAGCCCTTTTTCGAACTCGTTATATGTTTCTATTCGAGTTCGGAGTAGTGCACTTTTTCATGATTGCCCTAGTTGACATTTATACAAAATTTCGGAGTTGTTATTAAATAGGAAGCGAAGCGTTAAGGTATACCTTGTTTGGAATGTTTATCCTCTTTTTGACCCGTTAACGTTATTTAATCGATACGAGAATCCAACTGACATTCTCTATGTTTAAATTTGTTGATATTTGTATTAAATCTCAGAGTTGCAGCCATATGGAAAGTAGGAGAAGTAGTGATGAGTCAGTCAGTGAGTCAGTTTTGGCTTTTATATAAAAAGATTGTTGCTTTCAAATTTAAAATACTTTTTATTGCTATTACTTTATTTGAAATACTTTTTATTGAATTAACATTGAATTCAGCTACGTTGCTATGAAAGTACATGTTGAAAATCCCGATTGTTTTGAAGCAAAATTTCGGTTGAAATTTTGTCCGAGAAAACAAGCAGCGGGAGACTTCAAAGTGGTAGAGGTTCTTCATCTTGAATCATTCGGATACATCCTAATTTCACACTCGTCACCATCCCGTTTCCTGCGTCAAAAAGGGATATTTGCTGCATTGCTGCCTCGTCTCCGCAGTCGACGAGTGAGTTTTGCCTGTCCACACTGGACTCCTCAAACGAGTCTTTCTTGATGCCCGCGTCCTTCAAAGGGCAGCACATAATGGTTATTGAATGAACGTGGGCATTCGCGATATTCAATTTGATGCCTGGAAGAAAACATGGTCGTGATTGTGTATCGTGTATAAGCAATTAGACGACTTTTAAAAACAAACTAGATTGCATTTAAACTTAATTGTAAGTTAACATATGCAATGCTACTAAAGATCAACATAGATCTGCTAAGCAGTATCGTAGGTTACTAATATAGGGTGTCGAGTGAAGGACTCCCTGATTTTAAAATTAACTTACACAAAAGCGAAAATCGATAGAAGAATGAGACTAAAAAGTATAGTCATTTTGAAAGCTGTAAAAAATTGAATCAGAAGTTTCGAAATTAGTTACAAAAGTTGCCAACAGATGGCGCAGTAGTTGCTAAATTCTAGAATTATGTTATAAACTAGTCTTCTGCAATCTGTCTTTGCAATCACGATAACTTCCATTTACGTTTAAAAAGTGGAACAGTCCGAAGATTGGTCGCTTAAGCTTCAAAGTACTCTTTATTCATAAGAACTACTGTGCACAAAGCCACCTGTTGGCAACATTTGTAAGTAATTTTGAAAATTTAGTGTGATAATTTTACAGCTTTCTCAAAATAACTATACTTTTTTTTCGTTATTCAATCGATATTTGTTTTTGAGTTATTTAATTTTATAAGGGAGTCCTTAACTGGATACTCTGTATCCAGGCTTGCATAAGCCAGTGAGCAAGAGATGCTGTGCAACCTCTAACATCCACTTATATAGTAATAGAGCACATGAAAAATATATATATATGTACTTTAATACTAAGTTACTTGCTTAAAGGACGACATAATTAGTTGGTTGTTTTCAGATTATCTGGCGCCGTCAGCAACACGAGGGCTATAATGCGCCAAAACTTTCGTCATTCGACAAGCCAACATACATTTACAAACACCCATTCCTTGCACGGGACTCGAACCCGCAACCTCGCGGTCTAGAAGCTAGTACGCTAACCACTATACCGTT
This sequence comes from Linyphia triangularis, assembly GCA_963978545.1. NCBI lineage: Eukaryota > Metazoa > Arthropoda > Arachnida > Araneae > Linyphiidae > Linyphia > Linyphia triangularis. Next base: position 29,961,281 of record OZ021730.1, on the reverse strand, counting down.
TGGTCGGCGACGACGAAATAATTGAAAAGAGCTCTAAAATGTTCATGCCAGATCTTTTCCGATACAGGAAAAGAACTGAAATGAATACCTATTTGTTTCAGGTGGGAGTTAAGCCGGATTTACACCCTACCAGTCGAGGTTCCAATTTAGATCTCCAGCCTGTGACGTCACCAGGCTACTGGTTCCAATAAACCAAAATTTTTTTATTTACTGGCGCCTGCGACTCCGATCAACCAATCACGTGCGCTCTCTCGTGATCATCGATAGACGGCGCAACGGTTGCTTAGCTGACGTCACAGAACTGGCGATCTAAACCTGAGGCCCGATTGGTAGCGTGTAAATCTGGCTTTACAATAAGCACGTAATTGGATTGTCGATCCAGTAAAAATAGAAATGTAGAAGTCCAAAAACCGTAGCCAAATTAATTTTTTTTTAACAGTAACGATTTTGTGTTCTTGATAAATCATAAATTGAATGCTTTTTCTGGGTAACTGATGGCATTTTTCCTCGCATCGCCTCTCCTGGGAAAATGGATGTAATTATTAAAACTAAGAAAAAATAATAACTTCGTAAGAAATCTTGAAAAAATGCTTACATTCTCAAAGTGTTGTGGACAATCACACAAATTTCAATTACATTATAATATTGGCCCTTACGTTCAAATTTGATGTGGAATGATGTATGTACAGTTTTTTATATTTTCATTGCAATAATTTATACATAGGCCGAAAATATCTGTTGAAATAAAAAACGAGCCTTAAGAGTTGGTCCCATGGCCATCACTAACCAGTACACCAAATTTGAACACCCATTTTTTGGATTCAGGATGTTCCAAAACGTGAAGAAATGCCAAAAAAACCCGATTTTTTTTTTATATTTGCCCAAAATGATATAGGTAATTTGAATATAGGTAATTAAAAGTAAAAAGTGGTCTAGAAAAAATGAATGAGGAAGAGAACTCTGTGTTAAATACATTCGTTTTCCAGCTTTTTAAGCTTTTATCGCATTTTACAGAAATTTCGAAGATAGGAATATTTAGAACATTTTTATAGGTATTGCACCACCAAATTGTTAGAGACATCATTAAAAAATTGCTAAAAATCGTGATTTTTTCAATGGAAGCTACCTTATGCGCATGCGCAATTTTAGCGAATCCTTAATGGTAGATCCCATGGCCACCACTAATCCATATGCAAAAGTTGAACATCGTTGGTTAATACGTTTCGTAGTTATGCTGACCACGGAAACATACTTTTTTTTTCCTGTATCACTTTTTTTTTTAAACTTAGCTCCATCAAAAACATGCAGAACTACCACAAAAAAAAAGAGAAAAAAAAAAAATTGAGCGAATGCAATACTTTCACTATTATCGAAAGTAAAAGAACCCAGTCTTTGTTTTAGTAAAGAGAATGTGTTTATATGGAGTTCATTCAATAAATAGTTCATATCCATGGAACACTGAATTCCCCCCCCCCCCCTCCCATTTATTTCACCATTCTATGCTGGTTACTGGTCTTAATATTTCTTTTAGTATATAAATGTGTTGAAAACCCGTTCTCTCTAAATTTTTTTTAAATGTCATTTTCCGACTCAGTACCTCAGATAGCATTTGCCCCCACCCCCTACTCCTCTCTGGCAAACTTTTCTGGCGGCGCCCTTGTCGTCAACTCTAGAACTCATTAGAAACAATCGCGTATGATTAGTTTGATCAGCACAAATCAATGTATATATTCATCTTAGAATAACAATAAATGTTATGCAACTAAATTTTTCTCAACAACAAATAATTACGTAAAAAAACCCATTTTGATCAAAACAAATAACCAGGAAGGCTCTATCATCCCTTAATAACTCATGCTTGTTAATTTCTCATTATATCCAGCCTACCCAAAAAAATTTACCTTTACTACAAATTAATCAAGCGGAGTTATTTTATATTTTATAAATAACCAAAAACTGAATTTTCAAGATATAGCCTTCTCTTCCTGAAGATTCACTGACTTATAAAAATGAAAATATTACCCGGAATGTTTTGGTAAACAAGATAATTATCGTTGTTGAAACTTCAAGCTCATTGTCAAATCCAAGTATTGTATTGATTAGATTTCGCTACCTCAATCCCAGAAAATACCGCAAGAACAATTACAAGATGACAGTCGAGTACAGAACAATCTTCCTAATACAAATCACATAAACTCACCAATTTATATACTTTTTCGTTTCCTAGAGTTGAAAATAGGCTTAAATTCTTATAAGTGAAATTTAAAAGAAAATTATATTTCAGGAAAAATTCAAACATTAAGAAAGTAAATAAAGCTATTTTAAAAAGAATTGGAAATAAATTTGTTGCCCTACACTTTGATATAATGTTATATGTGTCGTAAAATTTTACCGAGTTTGATCTCAAATGAAATTAAATAACTGCAGAAACTTCTTGGCAACATTCGGATTTAATTTGTTTTACCATCTGCTCGTATTTTTCCGGAGCACGTGTTGAGATTATGAAAAATGAAGTGGCCAGCATACTTTTGATGACCTCATTTTCGTCCGGGCACTGAGCATCCACAGTGAGTCCGTTGTCAGGCGAAGTATATGTGTAGGATGTCTCTTGTTCACTGCATACATCTCCCATCATATTAGTGCACATTGAGGCAATCGCGTCTCCAAAGAAAGGACTCCTCCTAAATAAAATATGTTAAGAATCCACCATAAAATTTAAAAATTTAAAATGTTAACAAGAAAACTAAACTGTAAGTAAACGCCTGTTTTTTAACATCGAGGCTCATTGCCAAAACCAAGCTTTCTTGGTACATATCCTCAGATTTTTCAAGGATTGGCCCATTTTACTGCAGTCTTTTACTGTCAAACGATGGTCCAAGAACAAATCAAGTCTTGATCGATAGAGGCAAGTTCACCTTCTCCCTCGATCAGATGTGCTGTGAGCGGTGATGTTTTTATTCTACTTTTTTTGTGCCAATGAGACGAGACCTACCTGACATGTTCGTCCTACGAGCGCCACTTCGATTGATGGTACAGTGCCTCATCAACTAAAACCCAATATTATAGTATAGTAGAGTCCAGTAGAGACTAACTGGAGGCATACCAGGGATTCCTAGATCCGTAGACAGATACTCTACCGCTATGCAAAAGTGTACTCTAGTGCATAGAATCTTTATCTGTTATTTATACACGAGACCACTACATAGCCCTTTCCCCGTGAGACACGAAGGGGCTAACGAATGAGTTGCCTGCGTGTGAGTTGAGCGCTTGGGGCAGGAGGTGGAAGTGCCGGAGGTGTTGCTTGCTGTTTTGGCGGTGAGTCGCTAAATATGCTGAGATGATAATATAGAACTCATGCAGTAATTTCATAAGATGCCGATAGATGGCAGCATGATTCAGTTGTCCGATAGTCATCAATGTAGCGATATGCGCTAATGGGAATCGAACCAGGGACACCTAGATCCATAGACAGATACTCTACCACTATGCAAAAGAGTAATCCAATGCATAGAAGCTTTATCTGTTATTTATACATGAGACAGCCACATGTAGACCGTTTTAATAAGCAAGTCGTGTCCGGATAAACAAGAGTTTAATTCAAGAGACAAGAAGAGCGGGGTGACGATTGGAGAGAGGAAAAAGATTTGAAGTCTCAAATTGTGCATAAAGTGTAAAAAAAAAAAAAAAAAAAAAAAGTGTAGCTGAACAGAAATCTGGGACTTTTATAGATTAGAAGAAAGAGAACTGGTCTGAACTGGTCCTAGCGAGATTTGACCAGATTCAATGCGCATCGCACTAATTCTGGAAAACACTAGAATATACTTAAACGAAAAGAGAAGTGTCAGTTCTGTATTGGTGTCACATTGGGCTTACAGAATTTGGCGAGATTCGCCAAGGTATTTGTAATAGTATATAAGTACCAGAAATAGAGGTTACTATTCAACTCTGAGCTCTTAAAGATGGTACCTCGACAATAACTTTCTAAAACTGACCTTAGAAAAAACATGGACACCTATTTAATATTTTAAGTGAGGCTGCGCTTCATTAGACAAGGTGTGTCGTGAAGAAGAGACATAGCGGAATGTCATTCGAAATTCAGTCAATTACTCTCAAGTTTTGATGTGCCTCAATATATTATTCAGTGAAGCAGTTATGAGTAATATGTTTTTGAGTATATTTTGAGTGAAGCAGCTCTTTATTAGACAAGGATTGTTGTGGGGAGAGATATAGTAGAATTCCATTCGAAATTCACTCAATTCTGCTCAAGTTTTCTTATGCATTAATAACGTTCCGCTATTTTTTAGTGCACTCTACACCAATGGATAAGATAGATATATTTTCAGATAATGAGTTTTCTTGAAAATTATCAAAATAAGTTAACTTTAATCGTGGACGTTATTATGAAGTCATTTAAAGAATTTATAGAATAAATGGAATAATAGGATGTTACTTACGATCCAAAGCCTCTCAACAGGAAATTATTAGCTGGGCATGTCATGTACACTTCAAAGAATTCCTCAGATTCATCTGTAAGAAAAATAAACAAAAGTATATCTGAACAACTCGCGAAATTTTGTTTTTGGGGAAATGCGTTTGGTAGAGAACTGTTTTGCTTGAGCAGCATTGCGCTGCCTAGCGTTATCATGCAAAAGAATGCAGTTTCCTTTCTTCCGAAATTGAAGTTTAGATCGGTGGAATCAATACCCACATAAGATTCCCAATTGCTGAGTAGTTTATTGACCATCATGGATGGAATAAACGGGCTGAACAAGTCAACAACCATCATAGATCATCCACATCACTACCACATCGCATCGGGGAGAGAATCGCATGTTTGAGGCTGCACTAGACTGAAATATGCGACCCACACAATCGTTCATGAACGCAAAGTTCTTAATCTTTAATACTCAAACTCAAACCAAAGTTTCCATTACATTTTAATAAAATGAATTACATCAGAAAGAAAGAAAACACTTATTTTTTTAAAAGCCAAATCAATCCTTTTTTTTAAAAAAAAACTTGCGAATCGGTCAATGTGACAGCTTGTGATTGTGGCTAATCCATCATGTCCAGCACTATTCCAAACTCACTTTTCAATCCCTACGATCAAATATGACTAACAAAACAATTTTTGTAAATAAAAACTACCACATAACCATGGGAAAAGCACATACCAAGACACGACTCAAACACAGAAGTGTTTGATTCCCTACCGTCCACATTCACTCACGCTGATCCAAAAGAACCAATCAGTTCATCGAATTCGCCAGTACAGCTATAGTTGAAAAGGTTCGAAAGGTCGATACATTGCGTTGAGGGAAAGGTTTCATTGGGTTCCACCGATTACCATGACAACGTTGCAGCCGAAACGTGATTTCTCGGACTGGCTACAGTTCAGATTGTACAACTACAGTAGAAGATTGCCAGTTTGAGTTTATTAGAAATTTTTTACCTCCTGATTTGAGTATTGAGACAACAGGTTTGCTATTTATCAGATTTTTTTTACACTTGACGTGGAAATTCCATCTTTATTTAAGAAAATTAGCAATATATATAATATTAGTCTTGAACTAATAAATTTAGACGCCGCCCGGCTGTACTTGCTGTGCCCCACGAGCCCTCACTGACCTTAACTTTAGGATAAAGATTCTCTGCTTACAATGTAGTTTCTCATGACAAAATCCGAACCGCTTGTGCCGACCAAACGGTATAGTGGTTAGCGTGCTAGCTTCTAGACCGCGAGGTTGCGGGTTCGAGTCCCGTGTAGGCATGGGTGTTTGTAAATGTATGTTGGCTTGTCTAATGACGAAAGTTTCGGCGCATTATAGCCCTCGTGTTGCTGACGGCGCCAGATAATCTGAATACAACCAACCGAACCGCTTGTTTTTTTTTTTATCCAAACCGCTTAGTGCCACACCAGAAGACGAGAATAATACACATTGAAAGTTACCGCAATATCACTATCATTATTCAAAGGAGTTTTTAAGTATGGAGTAATAAAGCATATTTTGAAAAGTAACATGCATGTTAAACTATTAGTTTTCTTTTTCATATGTTTTTGGACTCTGTTTTATTAATTTAATTTTCAACTCCCACCAATTCATATAGTTCTAGCTTAAGTGACGTGGTAAATACAAGCTTGCAGTGGATTAATATTAGGTGAAGATATCACTTTAAGTTATTAAATAAAATATTTAATTCTAAAAAGGTTAGGTTTAAGGGGGAAAAAATTTATACTTGTGACCTTTCAAAGAAAGAAACTTGATTTTTTTTTTTTTTTTTTTTAATATCACTGGACTCGGATGTTATTTAAGATATCAATTTTTAATAAAGTATTCCGCTTTTCTACCGATAATACAGCTTTTCGACTCGAACACTCAAACCGTAATACTCACCATCAGCGAAAGCATAGTGAAACAACACCAAGGATAATAAATGCCATAGTATGACTGTCATCGTCGAGATTCTTATTGCGTAGAATACCGATACAGTTAGTTCTATACCGACAGTAAAATATCTCTGAAATTACTTCCTTGTTTTTTTTTTTTTTTTTGTTTTTTTTTCCCTGCCTTTCTCTTTTTCAGGGACTTTTTTTCATTCATTTTTTTCCTCCAATCGAAGCGTTCGTGCGTGACCACTTAAAGTAAAAGTTAACAATAGTCAACTACATTTATGACGTAACCTATGGTTCCTCCCACATAATAATTAGAGATCAAACCATTTGGATGGAAATGCATCGCCAGATTTTAATTATGCAAACATGCCCATCAAAATCATAATTTCAACAAAAATATCAACTAATGGTGTTTTAAATTTTAAAATTCCAAATTAAAAGTTTAACGAATACATTTTTCTTATTTTATGGTGTCAATCTGAAAGACAGCTAGAGATTGTTTGGATGGAAAAGCAACTAGCATAGTTCATAATACAGCATTTAATTTTGTAAACACGTCTGTCAAAATCAAACTGCTAACAAAATAATTAATGAACGAAGGGGAAAAAAAACGAACTTTAACAAATATAATCTTATTTTACGATCAATATAATCTTATTTTACGATGACTCTCAATTTTAAAGGCTTGTAAAGATCGTCTACAAAAATCTGTCATGATCCAAACCTATTCTATATTGAAATATTCTTTGTTACCGTTAGTAAAAAAATAATAACACAAATAAGCTGTATACATTACTCTTTAGGATAATTACGTTACGTGCATATAATTTCCTCCACAATATCCTCTTTCATTGTTATTGTTACAATGTCATTCAGCTGGTCTGTTCTGAAGTCCAAGAGAGGAAAACATTTTCCAACTCTTGGGATTTTTTTAGGCTGAGAATAATCAATTCAGCTCTTGATTTTCGCCGCCCAAAAGTTGGTTTCATTGTTTAAAATTTATTTAATCGGTTTATTTCCAAAGGTGGCAACTTAAGGGATCTAAAAGTTGGCTATAAATTAGATACGTACTTAATAGGATTATTTGCAGGGATTAGAGATGACAAACAACTTCCTCATAAACAAATGCTTTATTTTTCTGCCGCAATTTCTACCTGAGTATTTAAAACATATGAAATTTTATCACAGGCATAACAATAATAAAAGTTCATTAACAAAATTTTTATGCAAAATAATTAGTGCTCTTTTTATCATAAAGTTTTTTAAGTAATTCAAGTAAGCTTATGTAAACATTTTAAATGTAATAGTATAAAAAACACTAGTTATTTTGCCTTCAAATTTCTGAAATGCACTTATATTACAAATGTTATACGGCTGTGATAAAATTTCATATACTTCAATTTCTGACATAGGCATCATGTTTATGACTCGATGCATAAACACGTGGGGGAAGGGGGGGGGGGGAGGGACGATTGGCCTAAGATTTGCTGACACCACTTTTTTGATGATCTACTTAGTGAATGTATTAAAGTTACCTTCATATCAAGTAATAAACTTCTCTCGAAGTGTGACTCACAGAGGTGTGACTTATGCTTCAGCTGTTGGTGGAGCACAACGGAGATCGTTCCTTTTGCACACGTGTAGTTGGCGTCTGTGAATACTGACACACACACACACATATATATTAAAACATACAATTTTATTATTTAATTTTTATTAGTAATGTTATACTATTTTTTATATATAATTGTTGTATATAATTTTATATTATATATATATATATATATATATATATATATATATATATATATATATATATATACATACATACATACATACATACATATATATATATATATATATATATATATATATATATATATATATATATATATATATATATATATATATATATATATATATATATATATATATATATATATATATATATATATATACAGGGTGTCCAGAAAAGGACTCCCTGATTTCAAAATTAAATATCTCGAAAACAAAGATCGATAGAGGAATGCCGTAAACGGTATGTTTATTGTGAAAGCTGAAAGAATTTTATACAACAATTTGAAATAATAGTTACAAAAGCTGCTAACAGATTGCGCTGTAATCGCCATACGTAATGCCTAGTATAAATAGTGATCCTAAGCCCAGAGCGATCAGTTCCACTATTGAAGCGTGAAAGGAGGTTAGCGTACCGAAGGAAGAGATTAAAACCATGTACTCCATTGAACAACGCGTTTTTCTGGTGCTAGAGTACCACAGGTTAAAAGAGAGTCCTACGGCAACAAGGCGCAGTTTTCAAGCACTATTTAATGTTCCAAAAGGACCGGATGCAAAAACCATTCGTATGCTCTTCGCCAAATTTCAACGTCGATCCGCCACATAGCAAGTGTTAGAGGATCGACCACGTACTGAATGGTTTATGCAAGATGGAGCCCGACCACATCGTACCGAACAAGTGTTTCGCTTTCTTGATGAATACTTCGGGAATCGAGTCATTGCTTTGGAATATCCCAAATTTATTGGTGCAGGCATGGATTGGCCTCCATATTCGCCAGATTTGACTCCCTGTGACTATTTTTTGTGGGGCACATTGAAAGACATTGTCTACCCGAAACATCCCGCCACGCTGGACGAGCTTGAATAGGCGATCTGTGTGGCATGTGAATCAATTTTTGTTGAGACACTACGAAATGTGATGGCAAATTTCCTTCTTCGTTTGCGCGACCTCTGTAGTGCCAATGGTGACCATTTTGAAACAATTGTGATGTGATTTTTTGCAAAGAATGTTTTCATACGATTATTTCATTTATGTATGCTGATAATGAGCTGTACAGAGTACAGCGCCATCTGTTAGCAGCTTTTCTAACTATTACTTCAAACTGCTGTATAAAATTCTTACAGCTTTCACAATAAACATACCGTTTACTGCATTCCTCTATCGATCTTTGTTTTCGAGATATTTAATTTTGAAATCAGGGAGTCCTTTTCTGGACACCCTGTATATATATATATATATATATATATATATATATATATATATATATATATATATATATATATATATATATATATATATATATATATATATATATATATATATATATATATATATATATATATATATATATATATATATATATATATATATATATATATATATATATATATATATATATATATATATATATATATATATATATATATATATATATATATATATATATATATATATATATATATATATATATATATATATATAAGGTGAATCAATAGGTAAGGATTCTTTGATTGACTGAACTTCTGATTAACTGAATGTCATTCGCTGACTTTTTTTTTTTGCTTCAGTATTGTTAGAAACTTTATAAATATAGTACTAAATAACGTAACCATTTATTATTAGTTCGGTAATATTTAGAGTGTTAATGAAATTTAAAAAAAAAAAAAAAAAAAAAAAAAAAACCTTTTCCTGATAAAATCGAAGTTTTGTTTTCCCCTACTTTCGTATTACAAATCTACATCTTTTTTTTCTTTTTTTTAATTACTTAGTGAAAACCTTACTGAATAATAATTTGACTATTGCTAATGAAATGGACAAATGTGATCTCTTTTAATGAATAATCTAGTTTTTTTTCCATAAACCACTTCTTTGAGTAGATAACTTTGTATACCAGATGATGCTATTAAAAAATGTACTCAATTGGACACCATTCTTTCTTTTAAAAAATGTGTTACGCAACATTTTAAATTTTTCAATAAATAATTTTTTATCAATCAAAAAAAACATTTAGTTTTATTCATAAAAAAAAAAAATACCACAGGGAGATTATTCAAATTAATGAACTTACGTTGTTATTAGAATCATTAGGATAACATTAGTGAAAAAGTAAAGGTTAGAACAAATTATCATTTATGAAAATATCGTTCGGAGGTAATTTAAGTGGTTGCAATAATTTAAAAGAATTATTTAATGACACAATAGAGTTACTTCTTATGTTCTGTAATTAATTCAGCATTTAAAAATATATTTATATATATATAAAATATATTTTAATATATATATATATATATACTGTGACCTTATTACAATCTTTACACTTATAAATTAAACCTAAAATAATTTGTTTTCAAAACAATATTTGAAATAGTATCACCCGATTGACATTTTCTTGTAGTCGTCAAACAAACTATGTAAGAACACAGGTCCGAATCTTGTGAAACATTGTTTTATATTTATCTATGTTACAAATTTTAACATTAGATAACTAATAATCTCTCTTTAATATTTTAAAGTATACATTTCATTTGGGATTCTTTAAAAAAAAAAAAAAAAAAAAAAAACCTGCTCATTAGATGAAGTTTTTCGTGAAGGAGGGAACACTCTCAAGAAATGTTTCAAAACTGCCCGGTGGAAGTTTAACGAGTTTTCTATCACTCGAAACGTAAATGCGAGATAGTTTCATTTGAAAGATCATCTGGTAGGCGTCCAGCCGGGACCTCCGTGAAATATAGTAACTAATGGTTATTTCGGGCCTGGTACAACCAGATGGCGCTCTTGCCTTAAGCGTCGCTAAGTGATGGATGAAAATGTAAACAAACTATTCTACGAACTGGATTGTACACACGGTATTGAAATTAATCTATAGCTCAAATGTTTCTTTTTATCCTTATTTTATTTAATTAACAAGCTGAAATGTGGAAAAGATAATTCTATAAAGGAGTTTCAAGTTTGTAAACTTTACAGGTAAGTTGTATCCTGCTATTGATGTATCGATTTCAAACTTTTAGTATTCTAAGTTAGGCTTAATCCTAACGTAACTCAAAAAATCTCTCATAGAAAGTAAAAAAAATTATTTCATAATTCTATTTTAAATATTCATTTGAAAATAAAATTTTGTAAAATTGAAAAAGTGAAATTTTAAGATGTTTGTTTCCTACGGACACAGCTATCATATAAACATTTGCTGATTTTTTACATCATTAAAAATAATTAGAAAGTAATCTTTCTACTTATCATTTGATTTAAGTTGAAATTATCTTTTTTTATGGCTATACTCGTAAACAAAATCTGATATTTTTTTTCTTAGACCCAAGAAAGGCTACAAGAATATATGATACAGATGAAAAAATTAACCAGTTAAAAGAATATATGATAAAATCTAAAAGAAACGTAAACCATGCAAAAATAAAAAAGACTGACTTCTGTGTGTTCAAGAAAACCGCAATATTTTTTATTGCGTTTTTATGCATTATTCAAAAAATGCCAATAAGTGTTCGTCAGAGTATTTCCATAGAGAGGAATCTGTTTCGAAATGTTTTTTTGGAGAAGAAAAAAAAAAAAATCACGAATTAAAATGGCTCTTTGAATGCAATAGTAATTAAGATGGTTCATAGTTCAAAAAGAAAATATAATGTTCTCAAGTCAGGCTCGTCTGAGTTAGTTAGTAGTTGCATATAATACTTTTTTTTTTTTTTTTTCTTTTATTAATATTATGAATGCTAAAAAGTTATTTATATAATTTTTTTACTGACATTTATTTTTAAATTTATGTAAAACGTATTCTTAGGGTATAATTTTTAAGATTTAATTTTGACACTTATTTTCAAATTAAGGAAGTCTTATTTGTTTGCCCATCTGATGACTGCGTGGTTAGCTCTCTGACCACGCATGCCAAAGATGCCGGGTTCGAATCACATAAGGCATGGATGTTCATTGTGGTTCGGAAGCCACATTAAGTTGTAGGACCCGGCCTGATTAGCTGTCATTGTGCATAAAAATAGGTCGTGAGAACATAAACCAACCAACTTATTTGTTTAAAAATGAAAATATGTATTTGAAATAATTTATCATCTTCTTGAGGAAATGCATTGCTTAGAAATGAAATTTTGATAAGAGTATTACCAGCACTTTACAATTTTTAAATTCCATTTTTTTCAAAGTTGAAATAAAGTTTTTGTATAATAATTTAGTGTTTGTATTTTTGTAATGTTTATTCTTTTAAATACATATTGTTTTAATGTATTACTTGTTATGGTTGAAATGATTTCAGATATGTTAGTATATAAATACATTTCAGAGAATTTTCAACCTGAATAATCTATTATAAAAGGTTTGAATATTATTTTAGTACTAAAAGAAATCCAGTTATAATTTCAAAAATATGCCGCAATTTTAATTTAAATCCCACTCTCTATGCTTTTACTTTATGAAATTAAATGTTGTATCTGAATATTCTACAATTAAACAACTTATCATATTAAAACTCACTACATAATATTTTATTGAAATTACCAGAGATGTTTCATTAGATCTGTGAATTGCGGACTATGGTAGACAGCCATCGTGTTTTCATCTATCACTTAGCGTGATGTCATCAAACTTAGGACCGGGCCCTATACAGAGTAGAAAGTCTCTTAGTTTCGTTAGACACGTGTTGGACACGTGTTGGATGTTTCAATGACACATCAGCAAATGTTGTAAATGAATTTGATAAAAATAAAGGCCGTTACGGCATATTTTAGCTTTAGGAAATGTGAAAATTCGATAGAACTTCCTGCATATGGGAAATCCAAAAGGGTGGCCTAAAGGTTTAATTATTATCTGCTTGCTTGAGAGGTGACATAAAGAATCGTGATTAGTATAAACACTACTATTTTAACGCTTGTACTTGTACTATGCAAAACAATTTTTATAGCACAATTTTCTATAATATTTGAAAGGTACTAAATGTGATCCACAAATTTGTAGCCCGTTTCGTATCCAGAAGGTCGATGGAAGTTGTTAATCATTAACATTTGTCACAGAGAAACCTGTAAATGTGTTCCACAATAATATCAAAGCGCGTTACAACTTTACCCTACAATTTTAAACGGTTGAAATTTTAATACTGCAAACTAAAGTTCAATAATAGATCATTGTCTACAAAGATTTGCAACATTGGACACATTTTTGTTCATCAAAGTTGTTTTTAAACTTCGTGGAACAAATTAGGTCTTCAGACATAGTATAAGCTACACTTTAGTTTGAAAAAACATGAATAAACAGATTTACTCTGACTGGCAAACAACTCTTACGAACATTACATACATTTCACATTACTAATATCCCTAAGTACCTTTAACACCCACCATCCCGGCCGGCCTTTCGGCCTAACTGTTTTCCCAACAAAACCTTCCGTTGTATAATTACTACGATGACGATCTCAACGTTCTCCATTCTTGACCTAGTGAGTGCCTGCGGGTATCCCGGCTGCCCAGCCCATGCCAGCATTGCCTTCTCAACCGAGGTCATCGAACCAAATACAGTGGCCACCTATACCTGCGACGCTGGCTTTGAACTACTGGGGCCCGGTCGTCGAGTTTGCACAGCTAACGGCACTTGGAGCCCCCCGGGCATCCCCTTCTGTGGTGAGTCCTTATGTTATGATTATATTTGTGTGTTGTTGTCTTTTGCTTCTTTTACAGATGGATGGCTAATGGTTGGTGAAGGTCATCAAGTCGGAAGCTGAGGCGTCTTATCTGGTGGAGTGTTATGGAGATAGGAGAATAGCGCTTAGCCTGTATTTTAGATATAAGATTATAGAGGGTGGCTGTGATGATGCACGCAATGATGGTTTTCGTTTTATTGGCGTCTGATTGTTACTTTTGGTTCTATGAACCATTCTTACAGTTAGGTTCTAACTGTAAACATGTAATGACAGAATGGCGGTGGATGATTTTTTTTTATATGTTAAATGGACTCAAGTATATTTCTTAAAATTGCTTACCTGACAGTAAAAGTATTGTAAAGTTTTCTTGTAATATCCAAATAAGTATTCAAACACGAATAAAAATCCCCCCCCCCCACCGTCCTTCAATAACACTACTGACACTTTTAACTCTCTAATCAATGACTATGTGGAAATAAGTTAGTTTAGCGCTATCAATAATGAACGAAATTAAACCTAAATTTTTGACCGGAAGTTCGGGAATTTTAATCCTTTTACAAAAAAACAATTGAACTCTCTTTTTATTCTACTTCGTTTTTTCCCTTCACTATACATCTGCCCCTAATATAAGGAGAACTCTTTCCGATACTTAGGGCCAAAATTGTTTCCGTAAAGTTGTAAAGCTGAATGGTTTTTGCCAAGAACTTTTATTTAAATAATTTGTTATTAACCCTTATGATTTTTCTAATAGTTTGTTTTAATTGGTGGTGTGCAGATCACTGATTTCTAACTGTAACTTCTGGTACAGTATAACGCCAATTCAAATGGCTTCATTTGCTTGCAGAGCAGACACAGCTGATGAGCTATCCGGAAGTTACAGTTAGAAATCAGTGCTGGAGATACGTTGCAATCGTGGAATTATGGCAAATTTTGGATGTTTTACTATAATAATTTATTCAAACTTACCTAAACTACTACGATTTTGTATGGTCCCTTCAGGGCAATGTCATCATTTGCATATATGGAAATCTCAGCCTACACGGAAATTATTACTTCCGAAAGTAATCATACAAGAAAAGAGGCAATCAACTGACCCCAAAAGCGAAGGCAGGCTCCCAATTTCTTAGCTACCGGTTCTCAATGGCTATGAACTGTCTACTTATACCTTAAATTAGTTTAATTACTTACTTATCTTGCAGTGAACTCTTTAAACTGCATGATCATATAATTTTCAAAAACCTTCCTTAGTATATAATTATTTTTAATAGGAGATTAAAATTGTATATTTACTTTAAATTAACTTATTTCTTAGAGATAGACTACTAAAATTGAAAAATACACTCGTAAGATGATCAGAAGGTTCTCGGAATTGTGTTTTGTTTGTTAAGTCGGCTTATGTATTAAATAATAGTAATCATGGCCGGGAAGAAAGGTTTATTAGCCACGCGTGGAACAACTTTCCTGATGTTCAGTCCATACAAATCAGCACTGTATGTTTCCACAGTAGAGCTATTATTGCATGTCAGTCGCGTTGTCGGAATTTGAGCAAGTATAAATATTAACTTTTTTGCAAGTTTGAAAAATCTGCATCTGAAACTGGAACCGAATCAGCACGCCAATGCGTTTCACCATTTTAGACATTTAGTTGTCATCGGTCTATCTTGTTGTTCATTATGTTCCAGGGATTCAAGCTTATTTTTAAATCTCTTGAGCCATTCGCGTAAGCAAAAGATTTTTTAGAAGATTCAACACTGTGAAAAAAATAAGAATACTTTTCCGTTGACAATTTTTACAAATGTTACAAGCTTTTCAATCCTTTCACAAATTACAATTTCGGATGCTGGCGAGAAACTTACAAATATTTCTTTTTTTGCATTTTGTTTACATGTAAAAAGACTGCCATCAGTCGAAATTTTGATCATTGCGCTTTTTTTAGACCTTCGAAATGATTAAAATTTTCATTGGGAACAGGAGCGTAATTTTAGATCTGCAAATTTTATTTTCCGGTAAAATTGAAGAGTCTATGTGAGTTTCAGATAAAACCTTTGAAAATTAAAGATATTTACGAATCTCAAGTCGATTATATTGTCAAAAAATACAAATAGTTAGATAAGCTTTTAGAAATTTTTAATCACCCATAAAGAAACATTATGACGCCCTCAATGGTCTGAAAACAACGCATGGAGTCCAGATTTTCTCAGCTGTGTCCAACACGTGTCAGCAGCGTGTCAGCAGACATCCAACGTGTCAGCAACACGTGTCAGCAGACATCCAACACGTGTCTCATCCAACACGAAAGTCTCTTAGTTCGTGGCAGTCCTGGTCCAGCCCTCTAAAAAATCATATTACATTTAGTTCAGATGCGTAACAAACTAAGAAACGCTAAAGAAGAAGTCCTAGTAAGAATCATTCCCTATACTCGCTATGTTACTTTCTTATAGCTCATTGCATTGCATTTAGAAACTACTTTGTTTAAAATCTGGAAATTCGGCGAGTAAATACAAAAACGATCATTTAATGAAATGAAATGAATTAAAGATTCGAAAACCTCTAGTAGTGTTCCGACTATAGTCTAATTTCCTCTGCTCTCAATAGGTGGCGCACTTTGCCGCCAATACTTGTTTTCAACTTAACTAATAATAATAATAATAAAAATAAAAAAAAATAAAAAAAAAAAAAAACATGAAAATAAATCTTAATTTAAATCATGAAAGGAACGTTACGCAGCAGTCCTCCATTGTGCGCCATCTATTGAGAACAAAGTAATTAGACTAGGGTCCGAACATGTATAATTTATTTTATATTGGAAAATTCTTACGTCAATGAATTCCAGTTCAGTGGCCAGTCCTGGTTTTGTCTAATGCTGTTTTAATTTTCATTGATAATAAATATAGTGATGTTTTTCGTAACTTGTCAAACTTCAAACACACACCAAACTTCATACCAAATTTAAAAGTTTTGTAGAAGTAGTTTCGAAATTTACTGGTCTAGAACATTGTAACCGTAGCGGGAAACGGAAAGATCCTTAACTAGGACTTCCTCTTAAAAACAACAATGCCTACAAATACAAATACAAATAAAAAATTTAAGACCAACAACAGGCTCAAGGCTTAACAGAGTTGGTCGAGTAAAGATATATATATATACAAATATATAGAAATCGAAAATAATCTATCTACTAATTAAACCAAAGTTTGTTGGGCGCCAACTTGGCAGTAGGGATTATCTACTTCATTTATTTAAATTTGGTTCAAGTTTGCAATGGATCCGATTATTAAAAATGTCGGATGTGATTAATAATAAGTTGATAATGAAATAAATATCAAGTTGAGTTTAACAACACCTAATTCATTGATCATTATTTTGTTACTTAGTCTACTATAAGAGAAAGAGTAGACCATAAAATTGAAATAGACTAGGTTGTACCGGATTGAAATTAGAAATTTTTAACACGGAACCCATAGGGTACGATCACACTTTAAGACCGTCCTTTCTCAATAAGTCCATACCGGCTTATGGTGACGTTCCGAGTCCGTTTGAATCTTTGCTCTGAAATACTTGCAGGGTGTCAAGCGAAGGACTCCCTGATTTCAAATTAAATCACTCAAAAAAAGGAGATCTACAGGGTAGGGGGAGGGGGGTTACTTTGAAACCTGTGAAAATCTTATTCTAAATTTTTTTTTAATTTGTTGTAAATTGCAGAGAAAGCAGTCTTCGGACAGTTTCATTGACGAGAAAGAGAGTTATCGTGATTGCAACGACTGGTTGCAAAGAACAAATTTTACAACATATTTATAGAATTAGAAATACAATGCCATCTGTTGGTAACATTTATAACTAATTTTGAAAGTTATGTTTCAGATTTTTACATATTTCAAAATAACTATACTTTTATTTTCGTTCTTCTATAGATCTTTGTTTCGAGTTATATAATTTTAATATCAGGGAGTCTTTCCTGGATCCCTGTATATACATTCGATAATATAGAGTCCGATAATATACATACCCATAAAAGACAGTTAGTTACAAAACCCTTTTAAATTGAGTTATTAGTAGTTTGAATATTTATCAAATAGTTGAAGCTAACATTATATTCTGCGTAATTATTTATTTAGATTTCAAAAACATTCATTAGCAACAGCAAATAAAGGAATATTTATTTTTAATGCTGTTTCATAAGTCGATTAAATGTTATTAATAATAGTCATTGGCCACATCAGCTGCGATGCATGCTTCACATCGGTGCCGCATGGAATCGCGAACTCGTTCGAATTGGCTAGTAGTCTCCCGGACACGTGCCGCCTCTTCAACGATACGTGAGATGAGGTCCATGTCCGATGAAACGGGTGTCTCGTACACCAGAAACTTCAGGTATCCCCAGAGGTAAAAATCCAGGGGGTTAGGTCCGGGGATCGCGATGGCCACGGTACAGGGCCGGCTCTACCAATTCAGTGATTTGGGTAAGTCAAGTTCAGGAACTGACGTACATTCCTGTCGAAATGTGCGGGAGCCCCATCATGCTGGAACTACATGTTGAGGTGTGTCGTTGCGGGAACATCCACTAACAACGTGGACAATACTTCTTCCAAAAAAATGGCGTACGAAACCCCGTCTAGGCATTACGTATAGGGCATTACGTATACTAGGCATTACGTATATATATATATATATATATATATATATATATATATATATATATATATATATATATATATATATATATATATATACAGCGTGTCCCCGTATAACCTGTCCGACCTTTATTTTCGATATCGTTGGTCCTAGGTGCATAGTTCCAATTGAAGAAATGTTTTAAATCGTTAAAATATTTTTACTGAATAGTTATTAAGTTCGGAAAGGGGTTGGTATAAAAATTACGGATTGAACATTTTTATATGGTCCCCAGTTCCCTCAACTCATATTTAGAAAAATGTTGCCCATGAAAAAACATTTCAAACCAAAAAGAATCGAAATTTGTACGACCAATATTCACGGAGAAACGAAAAATTGAATTTAGTGACTTATACCACTTTACAACCGTGGTCATTAACATATTTTAAGGGCATGTACACAAAATGAAATACAGGGAAAGAGCAATTGCGTTTAGAAAATTATTCTCTATTATTACTATGTAATCGAAATAGGCGAGTGGCTGCAATACAATATGCAATTAAATTTCCAGATGCTTAATTTCCAAATTTTTAAAAATTTCCAATTTTTTAAATGTTGTAAAGCGTTTGCGAGAAACGGGTAGCATAAGACGTCCGCGATCCGAAAATTCAATAGTGGTATTTTAGGCTATGCTGTTGCTTTCCCTTATTCAGTGTCAAGGACATTAGTGAAACATGTGGATACTCAAAAACCCATGTGTGGAGAGTCTTAAATCGACATAGTGCACATCCTTATCGTCCGCGATTGGTGCCAGAGTTTTTGCCCGGGGATGAAAATAGATGGTTTGATTTCTGCAATTTCCTCATGAACAAGCTAGAATTGGATTCATTATTTGTGAATAACATTCTAGTTTCTGATGAGTGCATGTTTTGAAGAACTGAGGTAGTAAATATTCAAAACACACACTTTTGGTCCCTGCAAAATCCCCATGTAATCCGTCCAAACAAGCGTCAACTGCGATGGTCCGTTAATGTTTGGTGTAGCATATGGAAAGAAGCGTTAGTAGGACCTTTCTTTTTTGCTGATACATTAACAGGTAAAAAGTATGCGAACCTGTTACAGGGACCTTTATCTGACTTTATGGATAACCATGTAGTGTTAGCAGACCTTCAGACCTTATAGAGATGTGGTTTCAACAGGATGATGCACCACCCCACAAGCAGCTTCCTGCCGAACAATACTACACAACATGTTTCAAGACAACATAATAGGCTATGGAAGTCCGGTATGGCCTCCTAGATCTTTAGATATAAGTCCTTTAGATTTCTTTCTTTGGGGATTATTGAAAAGCAAGGTCTATGAAAAAAAAAAAATCGACGAGTTATTTAGATTTGCCGAATCGAACTTTATCCGCTGCCAGGTATATTACACCTGTAATGCTGAAAATTTTTGAAGATGAATTTGAATCACGTGTGCGCTTAGGTATTTTAGTTGAAGGAAAACATTTCGAGCATTTAGGCGATGAACAACAACTTGTTTGCCGTAATCAAACCTAGTCTAGAAGCTTGCTCTTATTCCGATAAGACAATATTTTCTCATTTTAATTTATGTACGGGCCCCCCAAATAGCGTTAAAACTTTAAACTCTAATACCACCGTTGCTATTGGTCGAAAAAATTTCAATTTTTTTTTATTTGAAATGTTTTTTCATGGGCAACATTTTTCTAAATATGAGTTGGGGGAACTGGGGACCGTATACAAATTTATAATCCGTAATTTTTATACCAATCCTTTTGCTAATGTAAAAACTATTCAGTTAAAATATTTTAACGATTTAAAGTATTTCTTCAATTGGGACTATGCATTAGGGTGGTTCGAAAAAAAATAATTTTTTATTTTTGAAACGCATGAGGTGAAAAAGTTGATACACATCTTGATATGAAAAACTGTAAAAAAAATTTTGAAAAAAAAATATTATCTTCCGATCGCGCATTCACCTCAAAGTTTGAAGAAAATACAAAAAATAATTTTTTTTCCTAAATTTTTTTATAATTCTAAACGTTATATATTTGAAAGGCAATAGTTTGCAATGTATAGTGAAAGGGTGGTATAACACAGGGAAACACTATTTCATGCATTTTTAAAACGTATATTAATAATTAAAAATATTCAAAAATACATTTTTTTTATTAAAAAAATGATTTTTCTATAAAATGGATACTAACGTTACTTTTTACAAATTTTTGTTAAAATTGTTTAATTTATTTCAAGCATTCACTTCAAAGTTTGGAACAAATACAAAAAACACCCTTTTTCCATCAATTTGTAGAATACGCTAATCACTAAATTATCGAGGTACATTAGTTTGTATTGTGTGGAATGAAATATATAGAACATGGAAAAAAATCGAATTAGTAATTATTTAATAATAATTATTCGCGCATAACCTTTGAAACATTGATAAAAATTGTGTTTTGGCGGGTTTTAATATGGGTGGCCTTTCTCGTGGTGCCTTCTCTTCCTTTGAAGCTCATAAACTTACTTGGATCAAAACGCATCCTAATTTAGTCATTGGATCATAACGCACGTGGCTCTGATTGGGTCAGCCATAAATACTGTCTGGAAATAATCTGGCAGACCAAATTGCACGCTGGGAGTCCACTACATTGGGATATATGCCTTCTATACTCCAATGAACTACCATTCAGACACATATTTAAACACGTAGATAGTACTACAACTGGACAACATCTTTCAGTGAGATAAAAAAATTGAAGAACCTTGAAAAATTTCCCCTGACTGATTTTTTATGTGTTGAATGTTTAATTCCTCAACTTGAGATGAAAGTACTGAACACAACTCAGTTATATCTTCTTGATATTATTACATTAAAAAAATTAATTTTCTGAAGGACCTAAGAACATATATGTGGCAATTCGATTGTCTCGATACCTCCCTGAATATTTACTGCCAGTTTTAAACTCAGTTATTGGACGAAATGCTTCCTTCCCTCACTCAAAAAAATTGATTTCGGCAATGATTTTGTACGCAAGGAGAGATGTAAGAGAACTGAGGCATCAGGTTCTGAAATCGCGAGAACTTTCCTAGAGAAAGACTATCAGGCATTTCAAGACAACTAAACTTAACTTTATTGTAGGTATCCTGACTGCATTGAGTGGGCATAATTAATTGGAATGCTCGTAATAGGACCCCTCCTTTGTTAAGAGAAACAAACGGACATTAGTTAGCAAAGTCTGGCGCATCCGAGGTAGCACAGCTGTATTGGTGGAAACAGGGAGAGACTATAAGATTGACTAGTCTGACCGAGCATAATCCCAAAATACACGATTTTTAACAAACAAGTAAAAACCACCACATAGTTTTGTTTCTCATAAATACAATATCCCCAAGTTTAAAACTGTACATCGGCTTATCAAAACCTCTTCTATATTTTATCCAGAATTGGGCGAGATTGGTTAATATTGTTTCCAACAACCGATTCACATCGTTTCACATCGGGATTGGCCTATGTCTGGGGAAATTGGTCAGCGTATCTATGTTACTATGGACCATTGGAATCAGACTTCAACTCGTTTCCTTGTTACTCACAAGCTGTGGAATGTAGAGAGACAAGACAAAAGTAGGTGGCGCTGACGCAAAAGACGTTAGGACAGCACTTTTTTTTAAAGATCCATAATGCCCGACTTTTCAACAAAAATTTCCTTCAAAGTGCATCACTGGGATAGAAAGCTCAAGAAAAAAGTGAACCAAATGAATAATAGCATGTTTAAAATAAAAAAAATAAAAAATTTAAGAAATAACATTAGTGCCCATTTTACAGAAAAATCATTATTTCTTACAAATAATGTAACTTCTGAGTATTTTTTATTATTAATATATGTTTTAAAAATGCATAAAATAGTATTTTCCTGTGTTATACCACCCTTTCAGTACACATTGCAAACTATTGCCTTTCAAATATATAACGTTTAGAAATTTTTAAAAATTTAGGAAAAATAGTTATTTTTTGTATTTTCTCCAAACTTTGAGGTGAATGCGCGATCGGAAGATATTATTTTTTTTTCAAATTTTTTTTTTGTAGTTTTTCTTATCAAGATGTGTATCAACTTTTTTCACCTCATGCGTTTCAAAAATTAAAATATTTTTTTTTCGAACCACCCTACTATGCATCTAGCACCAACGATGTCGAAAATAAAGGTCGGCCAGGTACTCAGAACAAAATTATATAATTGTCCTCATTTTAAATCCTTTATATAAACTTCGCTTTTGTGTGTTTGACGATGGCGGTGGAATCTGCGGTGGCCTAATTAAGCCCCCCTTTACGTCATCCAATCGGGCTGAAACTTGGCGGATAAATTCGATGTCGATGGCAAATCATTTTATCTAATTTTGGGGTTGTTACTATCACTAAAAGGGTGCTTTTACTGAATACTAATAAACCAACTTGCCGTCATCCAATCACTTTAAAATACTATTGAACAGATCATTTTTGAAACTCTTTCCTGTTGCCAAATTTTTTTTTAATTAATAAATAATAAAATTACTTTAATCAGAATAAATAATTGACATATGGATGTGAGATTCACTTACATTTTTAATAAATAAATATTGAAACGTAGTTTACCGTTGCTGATAGAAATGTTTTTGATATCGGCGATGTGTCAATGAAAATAAAAATTGACAAAGAATATAACAGATTTTTTAAAAACTCTGTTTATATGGATTATATTATTTCGGATATCCCTAGTACCCTAGTCATCGACGATTTCCCAGACTGATACATAAACACACCCGTATTTGATCGTTTGCCGATGACCCTAAACTCATCGAGAAAAGATATCTTCCCAACATCGGTGGCCGGTTGAATTTCTGATCATTGTTTTTTTGATCGGCAAAAGATATTGGAACGACATAGACAGGCGATAAAAAACTTATGTTTCTTTTTCTTGCAATTCCACTGAATTAGAGGCGATCCTTGAATGTATTTCAAATTTTAATCAAGTATACAATTTGTTAAACATTTCGCTTTGGCAATAAGTGTTAAAAATAAGTGTACGAAAATTTTTAAATGTAAAAATGTATTTTGAAAATGCAAACCACATAATTATATATTGCTTATCTAATACGTCAATAAAATCCATAAATAAAAGTTTTTATACAGTAAAAATATATAGGAACAATTTTCTAAAATTAAAAATAAATTCTCCATTTCAATTTCAATATAAAATAAAAATATAGTCCTTGTTTTTAAATAGTTTTCATTA
This sequence comes from Linyphia triangularis, assembly GCA_963978545.1. Taxonomy (NCBI): domain Eukaryota; kingdom Metazoa; phylum Arthropoda; class Arachnida; order Araneae; family Linyphiidae; genus Linyphia; species Linyphia triangularis. Next base: position 29,937,550 of record OZ021730.1, on the reverse strand, counting down.
CAACTATGTAACTATCTTCATAACTAACTTCATTATAACCAGTAACTATGATTTGGTGGGAAACCGCACAGTGCCCTCTGGTGAGCAAGAATCAAAGAAAAAGTCATTGACAAGATCATAGATACAAAAAAAAAATATTTTCTATTCATAGAGAAGTTTAATATAAGTTTTAAAAAAACCGTACAGGTACAATTTTTGGTACGGTACCTTTTTCCCCATAAATATTCATTTTCTATGAAACATTTATAAATGTTATGAAACACTAATACTTCATGCCCTAATACACGAGACAAAAGCTTATACACATTTAGGGAAACAAATATTAAGCACTATATTTCATATTAATTTTATTTGTAGGATTATACATAAAATTATATATTTAAGGTTATATATATTTACATAGGGTTACGTATAAGAATACAAAAACTAAATATGTTTTCATATGGGATATATATTTTTTTTGCTATAATAAATAAATTAATATCATTTTCCAAAATTTATGGAAGATTTGATATTTTCCGAATATTCCCCATATATAAAAAAATGTCTTTTAATTTCCTTGCTAAGTCTGTATGATAGTAGAGTTTTGTACTACAATACAATTGTTATACCAAGAATCGCGAGTACCAACAGTCAAGTGGCCAAGTCAACGCGCTTCGGAGACGATCATCTTTGGTTCGATCCCAGGGTAAGTAATTTATACAATTCTGTCGTGAGTAATTTGGCGGTGTTATAACTTCTATTTGTACTCTTAATATGTCACTTGAAATACTACAATATAAGAACTACGCGCTCTGGGTAAATATTTTAGTTTTGCATTACTCAAACTTGAAAAGATGGAATTTTTTAAAAACATTTAAAAAATACTTTTCTATAAAATATTGAGTTATGCGAACACAATACCATGAAAAAAAAAAAAAAAAAAAATCGAATTTTTTTATGGTGAAAAAGTAATTCGAATATCTTAAAATTCCTTAGCACACTGTTGTGAATGCTTAAATGAAAATCTCCTATACTTTAACATTGAGATTCAAAATGTAGGTAGCATGTTGATAACAGTCTTAAGAGTTACAACAGAGAATAAACATCAAGGTTATTGTAACGGGTTAGAGAAGTAGAATTCTCGGTCCCAGCCTCTCAGTTTAATTCATATTGTCCTGTATTTTACACACAGCCCTTCATTAAAATTGTGTGTCTTTAAAAGAATTTTCTGTGGTAATCAACAATTTAATCTTGGAATCCGGTATAGCCCTCATAGGCTACAACTTTAATTTTTGTAATTTTAATTTTTTTTTTTTAAAAGAAACTATAAGAGATACAGAATTGAAATTTTTTATAGTGATAAATCAAACATTATAAATTACTTTAAGGTGGTTATTTAAAAAGAAAAAATTGCCTAACTTAAAAAATGATTTTTTACTAAAATACAAAAAGCATAAAAATTAATCATGTATCGATATTTCTTTCTTGTAACGATAAAACACCGAAATACAGTTTGATTGAAGATTGATGCTGGCAACCTCTAATTAATAAATTTCCGCTCATTACAGAACAGATTTTTCAAATAAATCACAGATTTCGGGTAACAATACAAGAAGAGTAATAACTATATATAAATTATGTAATTTTAAAAATTACTGGTAGTACTTATTTAATTATTTAAAGGGTAAAGAAAATTTTGGATTTTCAGTTTGAATTATTTATAGATGGGATTTCAATGAACAGTTGGATATAAATGTGTGCAAAAACCCATTTTGGAATACGTTTCTGAAATCCCAGAAGTTTTGTTACCAACAGGGCTTCCCATTTCTGCTAAAACAGCACACAGGTAACAGTACGAAGTTTCTGATTTCTACCACCATAACGCTGCTGCTACTATTTGACAATTCCCCTAAATATGCATACCGAAGAAATTTCCTCAATTTTTTTTTGTCACCGTGGCGCTGAAGCTGGAGTTTTGTCATTTCTGTAACGTGCTGATTGCAAATATATTTCACTTGGGATTGCTAATTGATACAGGTGCAAGTAGAATGAACTTTTTCACACTTTTAGGATTTTTACAGTGTATGTCTTCTAATTACGAAAAATCGCTTGAATTAGAAAACCAGCACAATCATCCATTGAGTGTTATAAAAATCATCGAAACTCCACTTCCTGCGGATCCATAACCAATTCTTGATTTATTACTTAAGACAGAAATATCTTTTTCAATGAAGAATATTTGCAAAAGACTTTATTTTTAACCGACATTTAATTTTTCTGTAACTATATTTCGTCAGTTAGGTGTCTTTACTCTAAAAATTTAATTTTTTTTTACGCTTTAGTAGGGTTATCAGGAAAAAAAATTCGAATTTCAAGTCGATAAAAAGTTTTCACTATGCTCACATTTTTATGAAAAAATATCTCCAAGTGAAAAATATTGAGGGCTCCAGGAACGGCTCCACTGGTCATAAAATAACTTTGCCGATATATATGCCTCCAGCTTCCGTCCCGTTGAACCGATCAAGATGAGGTTGGTTGGTAAGAGTTTAACGGCGCAATGGCAACACATAGGCCATACTGCGCCAACCATTCGTTATTCATTTTTAAAATTGATTTAAAAGACACATTTATGAGTTAAAAATATAAAAAGTCAAAGATTAGAGAAAAAATTTATTCGAATCAAATGATAAAAACCAATGTCATGTAAGAAATCAAAAAGATTTTCGTGAGGAGGTGAAGATAAAATATATGAAAGTGAAGGATGATTGGATTTAAAATGTCGATGTCTGAGAGTATTAACCCTTCTTTGCATGATTTTTTCTTTTTTTAAAAAAAAAAATCAGGGTGATGTAATTAATGCTCTAGATTAAAGGAAAAATATTTAAAAAAATCTTGGTGTAAATAAAAATATGTATTATGTAAATAACAATATGATGGAAATTTACATCATCATGCATTGTCACATATTTAGCTCAGTAATAAATAAATAAAAAAATATTTTTTACTAAATCTTCTTTATTCTATATGATAATGTATGATGTAAAAATCTTCAATATCTCTATCATTCATGTTTACCTAAAAAACAACATAAAATGAACATTAGCAAAAAAATGTTTACAGTACATTACAAGTGAAGTTACTGCATAGTGATGTAAATTTCTATCACATAGTTTTGAGAAATTTATTCACAGTGTTTTGATATAAATTGTATATAAAATAACAAAAACATGAAAACAAACCTTTTTCCACTCATTTTCACTTTTATTGTATTTTATATCTCCGTTTATTTCCATAAAACAATTTAAAATCTCGCTCATTTCTTCCAGTCACAACAAACAGCGGAATGACAAGTTGTAGGCCTGGTAATTGACAGTGACGTTTGCTATTTTTTGACAACTGCGTTTTTTTGTACGCAATAGTCGCTTAAAAAGTTGTCAGCAACAACAAATTTACAGTACAAGGGTTTTGAGTACCTTTTTTTGTTGACTAAATATTATGATGGAAATTTCCATCATCATGCAAAGAAGGGTTAAAAGATGGACATTCATTTAAAACATGAAAAACAGAAAAAAATGACACCACAGGTATTACATGTGGGGGCATCTTCTGCCAGCAGAAGATGCACATGGGTAAAACGCGTGTGGCATATTCTTAAACGAGTTAGGAGCACTTCCCTTTTCCGGGATTGCTGAATGGGCGCGAATCCGGATATTAAGGGCTGAAACGAACGCAGCTTGTTGGCTGTTTGTGCATCCCACACGGCCTGCCAAGTTAGAGACAGAGCAGTGTCACAAGCTTTATATGCGTCGTCAGGGCAGAGCCAAGTGCTCCTAGGTCCACTAGCAGATCGAGCGATGGTATCAGCGCGTTCATTACCCATGATCCCCACATGATCTGTTATCCAACAAAAAGAACTTTACAATTTCTGTTTAAAAGTGTGAGATGAAGTTTTAAAATTTCTAAGATAAAAGGATGGGTCTGGTTCAGTGGATTATTTAGTGCATCTAAACAGCTCTTGGAATCTGTGTAAATAATCCACTGACCATGGCCTTGCTTTAAAATAATTTGCAAGGCCAATAGAATAGCCAGGGACTCAGCTGAAAATACTGAGCTGCTATAGTGCAGTTCTCTGGACATGATGATACCGATCAAGATGAGATTTCAGGAATAGTTATTCAGAGGTATGAGCTCGAGATTCTGTAAATAGCAACAAAATGGCGAGCACGGTTACGATTATATTTACAGAAACTCGAAATATTCGAAGTACAAAGCCTACTTTTTCCTGTCGCAAAATGCTCTGCGCATGCAAAAACTCTAAAGAGCGTTGGAACAGTACGTGATTCACAAAAAACGGATGCGTTATGCACACACACACACATACAAAACAGTTTTGCGAAAGGTCAACAAAAACATGATTGGGACCCACGGTGAAATGTTGCATATGACAGAGGTCAAAGTTCACATGGGTGCCATCAAAGGCAATTTTAACGGCTTTCTAAGAAGAATATCTGACGAACACCCTCCGTGACCCCCCATCGTGTTTCTGGTGGCCATTCTCAGAGCTGTTTTTTGTCTGGCATAACTTGCAAGTTTTTTGTGATATACTTACCGTTTCATGACATTTTAAAATCTGTTCATTTTTGCACAAGATTAATTAAGGTAATTTTATTATACTTCAATTGTTTGTTTTAACATTAAAATATATTTTCAACCCTGCACAGAAAATTTAATGATCTATTTATTTTTTATAATTGTGATAATAGTCAAATTTGGTTGTTACTATTTGAAACTAGCCATTTAATATAAGTAAAGCGCATAGTCCTTATTAACGGGATGAGCAATATTCATAGAGTTCGTCTTATCAAACCCCTCTCTCTTATCATACCCATCTGTGTTCAGCAGGGAAAGAACGAACCTGTGACATTTCAACCACTAATTTAGACGCCATAACTTAAAACTCTGATCTGAAGTTAGGAAGGCATATCAACCATTTTAAGAAAGGATATAAGACAACACATTTTGCTGGAACATATTTATTTTCCCAAATCTAATACATAGCTGCAGCCACCAAGCTGTCAATAATTTTATTCCTGCTTACCTGTGCAAATCGTACAGGTAACTGGAACTGTTTGCCAGAATAGTTTTTCTCAAATATAGTAAAAATAGATTTTTCAATTCGGTTCTGTCCAGTTGATTTCGCAGTAGTGTCTTGTGTTCCCCTTTCACATTTGTCGGATTAAATACCAGGTATCTATCACGTCCAACTTGCTCAACTCATCCTGCACAGCAACCGTCGCCAAGCATTTGATAAACATAGAAAAAACTCAATTGTCATGGGTAAAATAGCTGTAGAAGGTACTGGAAATCTATGCTGGATGTTTTGATGTCGTAAATTTATTCCGAATTATTTTGAAAAGAAAGCAAATTTAATATAATTTTAAAACGATTTAGTTGCTTGCAATTTATTTAGCAAATCATTTTGAAATTTTCTAAAGGCCTCAAATAAAATCTGTAAATTATTATCAAGAGGCTTATTATCAGAACAAAGCTGACAGTGGATGGTAATTTCATAAGAAAAGTAAGTCCCATATGGATTCCAGAAACAAAGGGCACCATTTTGGGATTCGAATAATAAAATAAAGTGGGGTAAAATGTGTTATGGTTTACTTAGGAGTAATACAAGAGTCCCTGACAATCAAATCAGTCGCTTTTTCATTCAACTTCAACGTGCTCTAATTATTTAACATGCAATATTTTTAATTTATTTTTTGACACAGTCAATAATAACATATTTGTTATGATTATTACTCTGATAATTATATCGAATATATAAATATATATATTGTAAAAAGAATTTTTTTTTGCCAACCCTTGGTTCGATACACTTTTCAGAATAAATATACAATAATTTTCCATAAAAATTTTACCAAATGCAAATAAACTCTCAATTTCAAACAGTGAACTTAATTTTTTGCCTAATATATCTTTCAAATTATGTCGAAAGAAATAATGTAGTTGGTATCTGCAAAAATTACCATTTTTCCCACGTCGTGAAATACCAATTAAAATATTTATTTTTCGCAATTTAAGAAATATTTTAGGTTCATTAAATAGATCTTGATCTTGTGCATTTTCACACTCATGGAAAAATTAGATTAAAGTATTCAAATTCAATAGAGTTTGAGAAAAGTGTGCCTAACCAAAAATTGCCATTAAAATTCTAAATCTCAAATGTATTGAAATACGACTGATTTGGTCGTCTGGGACTCTTGTCTCACATTAAATAAAAGTATAAAATTATGTATTCAAATGGAACAGAATAATAATGCATTAAACACTTCATGAAGAAATCCAATTCAGAAATCTAGGTTTTCATTAAAAAATTTATCCACCTTGCACCCCATTGTGTTCGATTTACATACACCCTTTTGAAAATATCCCGACGCCGCCGTCCATTGACGAAATACCCGAAAAGCTGGCCAAAACCCTAAAATCAAAAATTAGTTATATCTAGTAGTTAATAGATTTTTAGAAATCTTAGAATAAATACTATCCAATAGTTTTTTTTTTATTTTTTTTTTTTTTTTATTTTTTTTTTTATCGTCTAGGAAAACATCTTATTTCGCTTTGAAGTTAGCCTTGTTGGTTGTAAGCAATTTGTCTGTCTGATTGGGCTCTGAGATATAGTACCAGTAAACAATTTTTCGTTGTTAGTTTTGTTGAGTATTAGTTGCTATTTTTAAGATGGATTCAGAAACGAAAATGCATATTTGAAGTAGACTAAGTTCCAAATGCATCAGAATCCATTAACTTTATGCGCAATTCACTGATTCACAGAGATCTCAAAATTGAATTCATTAATGAACACTTGACAAATTGAATATTATTAACTTCTATAAAAACTCCAAGTGTGCCAACTCCAATTTACAAACTAACATAAACTATGAAATCCTCCCAGAGGACAATAAAATTTGACCTTTTGCGGCATTTGCGTTATCAGACGCAATCTTAACCAAAAAAATAATACATAACTTTGAATAGATATTCCTCTTTCAATGTGTCTTTGCAGTCCCAATTTACAAAAGTTAAGGAGCTGGATCCCCTTCTTCACTACACTTTTATTGTTTCAACCTGAGCTTGCCTAATAATTGTCTAAATTGAGCATCATTTGTGTCCCTTTGGCCAAACTTTTGTTTTGTCGTTTTGTACTGTTCCCGAATAAAGATTTTACTCCCTCCCTCTGACCTTTCAAATTCCGGCATTACTATAGCTACGGATAAATTTAATCCCCCAAAAAAAACACTTTTGAAAAGTAGAAGAACCATCAACCTCAAAAACACAAAAAACTTTCTTGCAATAAAAAAATCATAAACATGATGACCATTTTCAGCCACAAATACAGTGATATAAAAAATGGCCAACCTCTGATTACAACTCTCGGTTGTGACTCGCTTAAGAATGTCTGCTTACTTAGTTTATTTTTTAAATTTATGTTCCGCTCCCATAAAAATTTACGCTGCTTGAGGTTGGCGCCCGTCAGAGGAATATTAACAATGCTTGCGTTTAAACTAATTTATGGCAGATTACACGAATATTCAAGTTTATGATTTCATTTGGATAGGTAGGAAATACAAAGAGGTGTAAATCTTCATGTTCATGTAACTTTCAAAATAGTATAGAGAAACTGTGCTCAAACGCTTGCATTTGAATATAGTTATTAATAATTTTTTAAGTAGGAAACTGAAGTGTTTGTGGTAAGCTTTTGTTTGGTTGATACATACATTTTGGAAAGTTTTTATTGTCTGGGGGCTTTAAATGTTAGTAATTAAGACTCGCGCCAACCTCAAGCAGCGTAAATTTTTATGGGAGAGGAACATAAATTTAAAAAATAAACTAAGTAAGCAGACATTCTTAAGCGAGTCACAACCGAGAGTTGTAATCAGAGGTTGGCCATTTTTTATTTTTTATATCACTGTATTTGTGGCTGAAAATTGTCATCATGTTTATGATTTTTTTATTGCAAGAAAGTTTTTTGTGTTTTTGAGGTTGGTGGTTCTTCTACTTTTCAAAAGTGTTTTTTTTGGAGGATATCAGAACTTTTTTTTAAACACTTGCGACTTCTATTTTTTAAATTTGTCCGTTTAATCGTTTTTATATATATCACCTATGGTACACCTGGTAACAGGAATATTCATAATTCTTCAAACTGAGTTCGACGATACCTTACATGCAATAATTATCTTTAAAATTGATAAACCGAAAGTGGTACCAATAGCATACCTGTTACTTTAAACATTCATAATTCGTCAAAACAAAAATCCAACATGCCATATTTATCTTGGAAATTGAGAAACTGAAAGTGGTACTACCTATGCTATACCTGGTACCTTAAACATTCATAATTTTTCAAGACAAGCCCAACGACACCCAACGTGCCATATTTATCTTCAAAATGGATAAACCAGAAGTAGTACCACCCATAGTACACCTGATACCATGAATATTCATAATTCTTCAAGTTGAGTTCAATGATATCTTACATGCCAAAATCTATTTGTAAATTTACAAATTGGTTGAATGCGGATGGCAGTAACCATCAAAATCGACCACGAACGAGTAATGGAAACTTGTGTATGACAACTCAACCCCCAAAACTTAAAGAAATATGTTGCCATCGACAAAGAGCCTGTCTGCCAAGTTTCAGCTCGATTGGTTAGTTTGTACGCACAACGACCTATTTTAAGGCATAATAACGACTAATCAGTCCGGGACCTACAGCTTAACGTGGATTCCGAATCACAGCGAACATCCACACCTAACAATCCGGCACCTTTAACATACAAGGCCAGAGCGTTCATCCCATTGAAAATTTATTCTAATAAATTGTTACAAATAAATATTACAAGTTTTTTACAGTCTAAATATTGCAATATAAATTATTTTTACTATACCAAGCATTATTTTGGTTCACATATAGTAACCCATTGATATCAGACAAAATTTAAAATATTTTCTTAACAACAATTTTAAAATTCACTATGAAATTATAATTTTGAGGATATATGATTCTACGATTTCATTCTAGTACAGAAAGTAAACAAAATCAACACATCCTTAAAAACGAATGACATTTGTGCAAATTCCATTAGCCAATCGCAATGACTGGTTCATTTAGTCCTCTTTAATGAATTGACTATGACGTCAGCTCGCAAAACCTCCACATTTATACTTTGTATTCAGCCCATAGTATCTTGCAACAAAATATGATTGTTTTCCTTTTTCAATGGAGATTTCCCGAAATTAAAATGTTTTTAAAAGTTAACTCTCTCTATATTGTCATACAGTTCAAATAACACCATGCAACTTGAAGAACAAATATTTCTCTTTAATTCTGTCTCTTCACAAATTAAATTATTTCAATTTTTACGATGTTATAAGCCATATAAGTATAGTCTAATTCGTTCTGCCTATATTTTAAGATTACGTTCATTCTCACTTAAGCCTAACATGTCGGAAAAACTAACTTCGAAATGATAGCAAACCTGTTTGGCAACTTTTGGCATATATTTCTAAACCACAATTACAAGCTCATCACCTTTATCTGTCGCCAAATTATGAAATGAAAAAAAGTGGTTTTAAATTAATTAAAAATAGAAAGAATTATTTAAAGAAGTTCAAACTAGCGTAGGATTTTAAGTTGAAACATTCCGCATCCTATAATTCAATCCGTTTGAAGATCTATAGCTTAGTTAGGGCTGGACATTTGTCTAAATTTTTACATCAAAATCGGGCTACAACTCGTTTTTTTATTTCGTTTTGGAAATTTCAATATTTTTTTTCTTCGTTGTCTTTAATCCTAAGTACTCATTTTTTTTTCTTTGAAAGATATCACCGAGACGAATCTATGGTATTTTTTGTATAATTATGTGAAGTTTCGTAAGCGCGTTAGAAAATAGTCAATTTCGGCTTTTTCGCTGGAAGTTGTGCAGATAATAGATACTTACTGTCGTTTCTGCCTTTTTAAGGTTGGCGGCGAAACGACCGTTTCGTCTGATACTACCATGAGACAGAAAAACCTGTCTATTGACACTTTTAAAATTCCTCTATCTCAGTAGATGGCAAATCACTTTTTGGATATAAATCCTCAAAATGTGAACTCTCACTTTAAAAATTTTTTCATTGAAAATGAAAAATCAACTGATTTTTCAAACACTACTTCTAATTCAAAACAGAAGACACGAAATTATAGCTCTTAGCCTGGATCAGCCCATGGCGCCATCTACTGACATTTCTGCAAACCAAGACCTAAATGCAGTTACTTTAAGCTGGCAATCTAACAAAGCTTTTCCGCTAGTTAATATTAAAACAGTCTTAGATTAAACTGATTATAATAATGCACTTAGTTTTACCAACGCTAATTTCCCCAAATTAGGAGAAACTTTTCAGTTCAATACCCAGAATATTAACAATCCCAACTTATATGGTAAATAAAGCCTCACCAAGCAATGAGACTTTTTCACCAAATTCATTGCAGGAAATTCAAGCGAAAAATAAAACACATAATTTTAAAAAAATTGACTCAGTTGAAATCAATAATCCCACCTCTTATAGAAGCCCAATTGAAGGAAGCAATATTGACATTCATCATTCCAAACAGCTGATAACAAATGATGAGCTAACATATGGTACTACCACTAGTATTCAACTAATCAAAAATGTTCTGCCAATTGAAGCCAGTCCAAATTTCCCATCAACAGTTGTTATTAACACCACAGACAATAATTCTGTTGATTCAGATATAGTCCAGGAAATAGAGACATTTTGCCATGCAAAAGGTTATGTAGTTCTGATTTTTTATAAAAGTTGGTACGTAAAGTAAAAGCTGAATGTAGAAATTAACCAAAATTACATCAGCCTAATATGTGAGAATGCGAATGCTTGTGTACAATGATTTTTCGTATATAGTATATAGAAAAGATTATTTCGTTAAAATCCTTAAAACCTGTACCTTCGAATGACTTGCTTAGTTTCTGCAAAACAAAAAAATTCATTTTATTTGAACAGTGTTGATCAGTACATTGCATCTCGATCATGTTAATTTGAGCATATTCCTGACTTGTTACTTCAGAAATCACTTGAAAGAAGCAGATAAAACTTTCGGGAGTAGTCTTCTATTTATTTCTACACACTTTAATGAAGGAATTTATTAAATTAATTTATATTTTCGTTTTATAATTACTGTAGATGTATTAGAAAATTTCCTGGAAATTATTTTCAAGGCTTGGGTTTTCAATAATTGTCCTGTTGTCTTACACATTTGTTATGGTTTGTAAGATAACGGGGCAATTTTTCGAAATGATAAATTTCTTTTAGGGGTGAAAAGTAATGTGAAAAGTCACTTGACTTATACAAATACGGGTATTCACGTTTGTGGCATTAACTTATTTTCTATAAGCTGGAATATTAAAACTAAGGTCTCGAATTAAAAATAATAATCTATAGATTGAGAATATAAAAGCATATATACATATTTTGTCATTCCAAGGTACTGAACTTCCTTAACATTTTAAGGTTTGGTTGAAAACTCGTTTTTCTATGGAAAGTAACATTTGTATGGAGTTATAACGGGATGCAACAAATGGCACCACGGTGGTTAAACGGGGCATCGTAGTGAAGAGGAGAGGGAGGAGGGGGGAGGGGGGCTTTTACACTAATTGTCTGTGACAATTTTTTCTATCAAGTTTTGAGGCTGTCATTAAAGGGCCGCTTTTACATACGTTTCTAAAGCCCTACGTCACTAATGAGATTTTACTTTAGTTCTAATATCCAGAAACCAAGGTAAATTCAAATATGGACAATATGGCCTTTTTTAATGACTAAAACAGTCCCTTATCAACGACGAGGTAAAACCTTCGGAGAGCTAGTTAATCAACTTGCGGTCAACCATTCGAACTGAAACTTGACAGATAGACTAACTTTCGACGACAATCCATTCAATCAAGTTTTTTGGAAAGAAAATGTAAATGAATAGTTAGAAATGGATGGTTTATTCCTACTGTTCAAACGGTATGCAAATTTGATCTGAACCCAATAACTTGCAACTGCACATAAAAAATTGCAATGCATATAAACTTTGTATTAAATACTTTCTGTTTTCTGGTAATTTATTGTGTATTCTGGTTCTGTTCGAAACACTGTTTTTGAATTAAGCGAGAACTACTTGGAAGATACACGGAGAAATAAGGAAACCTTTAAAACATTTTCGTATTTTTTTTATTATTTTTTTTTTTCCTTTTTCTTGAACTATATTTTTTTTAACATGGTTGCTTTGGGTACCAAATAAATATCTACAGAGAGGAAAATTTCCAACTAAATATCGTTATTTTTTATATTATCAAAGTAAAAATTAAAGCACAGTTGTTAATCAACATTACATTAGGAATTGCAATTAACATTTAGAGAAAAATTAAAGATTTAAACAAAATTCTAATTGTCATGAATCCCGCTGTAAATTATCCTGTAAGCGCCCATGAACGTAATACTTTTTGAGAACTTGGCTCACTTTTGAAGCATGCAAAAAAGACGTCTTCAGAAATGAAATCGTTTGCAACCTTCCTTATTGAACTTCTGATCGGCGGTTTGTCAAATTAAAACTAACAAGTTGTGATATATTTGGTAATAGAATTTAGTTGGAATTAATTCAAAATCGATTTTTTAAATATTTCATTTACTTTTGCTCCATAAGGTTTACGATTTACTAGCATGTCTCTGTATTCCACAAAAAACTTAGAAACATGTCTCAGAGGTACTAAACTTGTAGCTGCCTCTTAGTCTAATTCGTTTTGTCCTATATTTTTCACAAAACCCTTCATTAAAATTGTGTGTTTAAAAGAAATGTCAGGTGTAATAAAAAATTTAATCTCTAAATCACTTAGAGCCCCCCCCCCCCCCCCCCTCTCCATCCCACACGCTGCATTGAAATTTATATAAATTTTCAAAATAAAATTTTTTTAAGAAACTATCAGAGATACAGAGTTGATATATTTTGTTGCGATAAATCGAACATTTCATGTTACTTAACATGGTAACATGGGTTTTTTAAAAAAATTGCCTTATAGCTTAAAAAATAGTTTTTTATTAAAAACACTACCAAAAAAATGACAAAATTACTTTAGTTTTAACACTTTTTTTTTTTTTTTTTTTGACATTTGTTTTTGTATTGATAGTAATTTGTTTATTTGGATTGATGATTTTGACTTCTATTATAGCTATGTTTTCTGTTCATGCAAGAAACATTGCGGAACAGATTTCTAAATTTGGAAATAATTTGACATTATTTGGTGCACAGTGATAATTAAACATAAGTTTTAGAATATTAGAAATAACTGGTGGTAATTGAATATATAAATTCCCCAATAGATTTGGGAATTTTCAATTTCAATTATTGATGGGTGGGATTTCAATGAACAATTGAAAATATAAGTTTACAAAACCCCCTTTCGGTTTACGTTTCTGAAATCACAGAAATTTTATTACCAACAGGGCACCCTTCGGGGACAGCGATTAGTGTTTTAATAGCTCTTTCTTTAAAATTTTGCGGTGCAGGATTCGCTCTGCCGCTAACCGCTGTAGCAAAAGCACGCTTACGCCTCTTGTGTACCCGTTGAGTACCTTGCCGCGGTCGAAGGGCTCCAAAAACTTGCTTTTTGGTCCAAATCTCAACAAACCCTTAATCAGTAGGGTATTATGGCCGAATCTCACGACGGTGGATTGTGGGTGAAAAAGATGACACAGGGGAGTGTCGAAAAACTGAAGCTGGATTGGGACGATGTTCCCGAAGATGCAAATGATGAGCGTGATGGAAAGAGTAGCACCAAGAGTGTGGTTGAAATTGTGTCTCGGCAGACTGCCGAATACTTTAAAGTTAGCCAAATCGAGGGGCTGGACTCCAAGTCGAAAGGGAAATCGACTAAGTCCAGCACTAAGAAAGGGAAGAGTAAGGCCAAGCGGTCTAGGTCCGTCCCACCCGCCTCGCCAGCGGAAGGTGTCTGTTCCGCGGAACCCGAAGTTATCGGACCCCAGAACGACACCGGGGACTCCACCCTGCAAGAAGCAGAGATGCCAGTACTCGTTTCGGACCCCAAGGCAAGAGCCATTGCTGAGGGACCGGAAGAGAAGGGGCAGCACGCTGATGCGGACGTCGAGCTGGTCTCGACGAGGGCTACCGCTCAGGAAGGACTGGAGAGGAGGAGGCGCAAGCGCCTCAATAATAGAGTGGATGAGGATCCAAATCAGATGCGGGATCCCGAGGAAGAACCTCAGGAAGATGGGAAAAGCGAAAATGTCGGTTCTTGCGCGGACCCAAGACCGAACGAAATGCTGGATAGGGCGCTGGCCGCCCAAACTCAGCTGCAGAGGGCCATTGCCAAAGTGGAACAGCAAGAGGTCGCGGACGAGCTCCGTACCCTTGCGCAGAACCTGTTCCAGATCTGTGTGGAGCAGCAGATCCTAATCGGCAACAAACCGGAGGGTTTGGTCAAACCGAGCTACGCTGACGCGGCCAGGAAACCACGAGATAAATCTCGGGGCCGCTCGGCTTCCAGACCAAGACCCCCACCGGCCAAGAAAGAGTTTGTCGCCGTGGTCTATCCAACGTATCCGGACATGACCTCGGACGACACTCTTAAGACCCTCCAAGCAACGCTGAAGCCTCGGCAGCACTGCTTTGGAGTGGATCGCATCAGGAAAGTTAGGAATGGAGGCCTGGCTATCGTCACTTCCACAGACAAGGAAGTTGACAACATTATTCAGGCCTTCGCTTCCAACAACGGGCTGGACGGGAAGTTTACCGCCAACAGGCCCAAAGGCCGGAGGCCCAAAGTCATTCTTTATGACGTGGAAGAAGCGATCGAGGAGGGCGCCATCGTGGAGCTGATCAAGGGGTTCAACAGCGAGCTGAAGGATGGAGACATGGAACCGGTCTTCTCCTTCCCCAGCCGCAGACGTGGCAAAAACTGGGTGCTGTCGGTTGACCCGACCACCCTCAAACTTGCTGTCAAGCTCAAGCGTATAAAGCTCGAATGGAGCAGAGTGAGCGTCAGGGAATACGTTAGAGCGTCCATCTGCTTTAAGTGCCGCCACTACGGGAACTTCGCCAGGGACTGCAAAAGCGAGGAGGTGTGTGCCAAGTGTTGCCAACAAGGGCACAAGAAGGCGGACTGTGTCAATGTCCCAAAATGCGTTAATTGCATGGAGTTCAACGCCAAACATGGAGCGGACAGAGACACAGCCCATGCCCCTTCGCCCTTCGGATAAAGGGTGCCAGGTCCACAAAAAGGAAATAACGAGTACACGAAATAGAACGGACTATGGGAACTAGCAGAACCCGTAGTCCGATCAAAGGGTGTCACTTAAACGTTAACCATTGTAGGACGGCCACGGCTCAGCTCGACCACGATGTTCAGGAACTTGGACTGAGCTTCGCGGCCATTAACGAGCCGTACGTCCTCCAAGGACAAGTGGTTGGGTTCAGCAGTACCATTAGGAGTTACTGCGGTGACAACCCAAGGGCAGCTATCCTTGTCGCTGACTCCTCTTGGAGAGTCATCCCGGTCTGCTTGTTTCGGGACATAGCTGCCATCAGGGTCGAAAACCAAGGCGACCCCTTTGCCATCCTATCGGCCTACTGCCCACCCTCGGGCACACTGCTGGACTTCATCGGGGAACTCGAAGAAGTCATCCGAAAATGTGGCAATATTGGACTCATCTTGCTCGGGGACTTCAACGCCAGGTCCAGCGCTTGGAGCCCGGGAACCACCAATAGAAGAGGTGCACACATGGAGGACTTTATTCACGATATGGACCTGAATGTTATTAATGACCCTAACAGCCGCCCTACCTATGAGGGAGCCCACGGTAGGAGTTGGGTCGATGTGATGTTCACTAAGGGATGTGACCCCGACTTGGTATCCAGTTGGGAAATCTCTGATAGCATCACGCTTAGTGACCATAACAGGATGGATTTTACCTTGGAGACCCCCAGGCCTTCCCCGCGCACTGCGAGGCTTTGCTGGAGGATTGAAAATGTCGGCTGGGTCGGTCTGAAAATCGATCTTGCCCAGCTTGTTACAGGATATAAATTGGATACGAGGGACATCGAGGTGCGACTCGAGGATATCCAGAACAGAGTAGCAGAACTCTGTTCCAAGCACAGGGTGAGACCCCACTGTCACCGGACTTCTGCCATTTGGTGGAACCAGAGCCTGCGTGTCCTCCGCAGCCGAGTTAGGGCACTTAGGAGAAGGATGCAGACAGAGAGCGACCCAGTCCTCAAGTTGAGAAGGATGATTGCCTTCAAGGGGGAAAGGGCGAGATATAAGAGGCTCCTGATCACTACCAAGAAGGCGCACTTCCGCTCCTATATGGAGCATATCTCGAGTAAGAGCGCTTTTGGACCTATCTATCGGATAGCCAAGGGGTCCAAAAAGAGGAAGGAGCTCAACCCGGTTAAAAGGAGTGACGGGACTTACACTGAGACCCTAGAGGAAAGTGCTGGCACGATCCTTAGGCACCACTTCAAGAGTGTTGGTAACACTACCTATCAGGGGACGACCCAGCCCATGGGACCCTATGATGAGGATATCGGAGTCGAGGAGGTGGAGCAGGTCATTGAGTTGATGGATTCCAACAAAGCCCCGGGGCCGGACGGCCTCACACTTGGAATCATCCGAGAATTGTTCGTTGCGGACAAGGTCTGGTTCACGGGGCTCCTCAACGAAAGTTGGACCGCGGGGAACTTCCCTAAAATCTGGAAACTGGCGGATGTTGTCCTGATCCCCAAAGACGGCAAGGACCACTCACTTCCAAATGGTTATCGACCGATCTGTCTACTTCCCGTGTGGGGGAAAATACTTGATAAGATCACGTGCAGCAGACTCACCCACTTCCTTGAGCAACACGAGCTGCTGCACGAAAACCAATTTGGTTTCCGAAAGGGCAAGAGCACTACGATGGCTCTTGCCAAGCTTATCTGCGCAGTTGAAGAGGCCAAGACGGCGAAAAAGGTCTCCTGTGCTATCTCACTTGACGTGCAGAACGCCTTCAACTCTATTCGAGGCTGGGACATACTTAGAGTGATGAATGACTTGAAGGTCCCAGCAAGAATCTGGAACTTAACTCAGAGTTTCCTCTCTGACCGAGAAGTCATGACTGACGGAGCGACCTGCAGGGTCGCCTACAACGTTGGAGTCCCTCAGGGGTCCAGTCTGGGGCCAACCCTTTGGCTCCTCATTGCCGATGTGCTGCTGAAGAGGGTACAGCACGGTGAAGATTCCTGGGCACAGATCTTCGCCGATGACATCCTTGTTGTCATTCAAGCAACGGCGTCCTTTCACTTTACTCGCCTGGCTTGCCCTATCATGGAAATCACGGAGCAATGGGCGCTGGACTTTGGGCTTGAGTTCAGCGACCAAAAGTCCCAATTCATCATGTTTCCGGTGAAAAGGGACATCACCCACATCCCGGGGATCAAGCTCCAGGGCAAACGGATCAAACATGTGAAGACCATGACCTACCTGGGGGTCGCTATCGATCAACGCCTCTCCTGGAGAGACCATCTTAGCACGGTGAGGGACAAAGCCGCAAGGTTCGGCGGCAAAATCTTTCGCTTCACCAAAGCGACCTGGGGAGTCAAACCTGACATTCTGAAGCAAATGTACCTTGGGGGTACTGAAAAAGTCGTCCTCTACGGCAGCGAAATTTGGTTTCGGGACACTGTCCGTATGAGGACGCAACTAAATTCCATTCAGCGCAAGGCGCTGCTCCAAATAACCAAGTGCTACAGCTCGACCTCAGCGGAAGCCCTGCAAGTCATTGCGGGTTGCGTCCCGGTCGACCTGAAGGCTAAATACTCGAAATTCCTGTTTGATATCAAACATATGAACAAACCCATCTCCATAAACGAGTTCACGTTCACTGGAGAGCACCTCCAAAAGCCACTTAACACTACCCCGGCTCACTGGGAGCTGAAGAGGACAAATTTCGACCTGGACTCTCAGAGCAGGACTGGGAGGTCCATCTTTACTGACGGATCGAAGAAGGACGGGAGAGTAGGAGGGGGAGTTGCTTGTTACTCCAATGGGACCCTCACTCACACCATGAGCTTTAGACTTAATGACGAGGCGACCGTGTTCAATGCGGAAGCGCTGGCGCTCCACAAGGCGGTCGTCATGGCAAAAGACCTGGGCCGGGAGGACACACACATCTTCTCGGACTCCAGGTCCGCGCTTCAAGCGCTCAACAGACTCTACCCACGAGATGAGATCGCCAAGAGTACTCGCACTGCTTTGCAAGAGTGCAACTTTGGCATTTTCCTTCACTGGATCAAAGCCCATGCGGGGCATACTGGAAACGAGAGGGCGGACTCTCTTGCCAAGGCTGGGACCGAAAAGGGGGCGATTGACGACAATGTCAATGTCCCAAACTCCTTCCTCAAGAGGAACATAAATGATGGAATGATGAAAGACTGGCAGGTTAGATGGGATGATAGCGCCCACGGCTTGTCAGTCTACAATGTATATAGCAGGGTCAACACCCATCGGTGCCTGGGAGACTTCTTTGTCAATCAGCTCTTGACAGGGCACGGAGTCTTCCCGGCGCACCAAAAATGGTTCTTTGGAAAGAGTGCGCTTTGTTGGTGCGGGGAGCATGGCTCGGCTCTCCACATCATACTCCAATGCAAGCTCTTTGAGGACCTCCGCAAACAGCATTTCCCGGCTAGCTTTGCGGGGCTCACCCAGGCGGACCTGGTGAGGAGGAGGACCCTCCACCACGGGATACGACGGATCCTGGAAGCGGCGATGCAGAGCCAACGTGATGACGACTCTGCAGCGACGGATGCAGCCACGGACTTGGACTCGGATGAAGATGATGAAGAAGCCCCTGTTGCCTGACTGCCTTGATGTCTTTTATTTTTGTAACCTTGTGCTTTGTTACTTGTTTGTCTGTGATGTGATGTCTGTTGATGTTTGTTTTGATTTTTCTGTGCATTAAATAAAGGGCGTCGCCCCTAGAGAAAAAGTTGGCTGCCAACAAACTGGGGATCTGTACATCCCAGTATGGGGACCGGTGCTTGGGCCGTGACGGATGCGTTGGCACACGCGAAGAGTTGAAGGAGCGAGCAAGGCGCGGGCGGTGCCGTTGAAGGTGATACGGGTGAGCTGCTGCTGATTGAACCTCGGTTCATGCGGCTGGAGTCCTACTCTGCGTTGCCTCTCGGGCTGAGTCGGCCTGCTTAAGCAAATGAGCGTCTTCAGTACTTCACCGTATACCCCCGGACGGGGGTGGGACGGTAACCTCCGGTTACCAACAGGGCTTCCCATTTCTTCTAAAACAGCACACAGGTAACATTACGAAGTTTATGATTTCTACCACAATAGCGCTGCGGCTACTCCTTGACAATTCCAATAAATTTGCCAAAGCGAATATGCAAAGCTAAAAAGTTTCTTCAATAGGGTACTTGACACCATCAACAAATAATTACCAAATGCGGTATATATATAGTATTTAACGAAGTAAAAACAATGCAAGCATTTTCTACTCGAAATAATTGCTCAAATTTTTATAAATCGAATTTTAAAAAATGATTTTTTGAGCGCTTAGTCAAGTGATCAGAAACGATCGTTTAAGCTCCTCCCAGAAGATGGCGCCACGACTGTGGAGTGGAAGTTTGTGAACAAACAACCTCACACGTTTATTTTTTATCTTGGTTCGTCTTTCTTCCGACTTTATGATTAATTATGACCATTATAGGTGAGTTTTAGGAAATATTTATTTAAAGGAGCTTTATTGGTAAAATGTATGACAGTTTCGTAAAGGCAGACAGTTTAAATTTACCCAAAATAGACGCATTGATGGTAAGATTCTTTTTCAAATCAAGCCCAGAGTTTTTTTCTGCTGTGTTTAGAAATGTTAAAACATCTGTCTGTAATAAATCTCCCAGTTATTATAATTTGTTAAACAAGAACTACACACTTTCACAGTTATAAATATTATAAAATCTTAAACAAAATGATTAGCAATTAAAATATTAGCGACAAAATTTCTAAATTTAACTTGATTATCTCATAAAAATTACTATATGAGAAACTTTAAAAAAAAATTTTCCTCAGTTCTAAAAACAATTCTTCTAGATTTAAACTATATGCTTTCTTCCCAAGTCTTAACCATATTGCGCAAAATTGCGAAAAACTATTTAGAGAAAACAGCATATTTAGCGATAAGTTGTTACTTAAAAGTTTCTAATTCATTTTGCTAAACAATTTTATAGTGTTTGCTGTTAAGTAGAGCTCGTCATATCAAACCCCTCCCTATTATCATACACATCGGTGTTCACCTGGGAAAAAACGCACCTGTGATATTTCAAACACTAATCTAGACGCCTTAACTTACAACTCTGAACTGAAGTTAAGAAGGCACTACAACCCTTTTTTAGAAAGGAAATAAAGCCGGATTTACACGCTACCAGTCGAGGTTCCAGTTTAGATCGCCAGTCAGTGACGTCACCAGGCTACTGGTTCCAGTAAACCAAACATTTTCTATTTATTGGCGCCGGTGACTCCAATCAATCAATCAATCACGTCCGCTCTCCCGTCGTCACCGATAGACGGCGCAACGGTCTCTTAGGTGACGTCACAGAACTGGCTATCTAAACTGGAGGCCCGACTGGTTGCGTGTAAATCCGGCTTAAGACAACACATTTTGCTGGAACATATTTATTTTCTCATATTAATTACATAACAGATAATTTCCTTCCTCACTACATGTCCAAATCATACAGGTAACTGTATAAATATAAAATTGTTATAAAATCTTAATTAAATTGTTATTCATTCTAGAGGGAATGTTTACACACTCTCTGTACAACTTTCGTTCTTTTGAGAAAAACGTAAATAAATAATAATATTGTAAGTGATCTGGCAGATGGTCTCGTCTATCAACCATTCTATTCTATTATAATAGAAACATTTGATTGGAAACTAAAGTAATTCTTTTGTTAAAAGAAAGTTAAGTCGTTGTTATTCATCTCAAACAAATAATTTATTTTGCCGATTACTGCAGGAGTTTTCCATAAACATGTCACTTGTTTGGTTGTATTCAGATTTTCTGGCGCCGTCAGCAACACGAGGGCTATAATGCGCCGAAACATTTCGTCATTTAACAAACCAACATACATTTACTAACATACAGTGCCGGAACTAGGGGGGGGGGGCAGGCGGGGCAGCTGCCCCGGGCGCTAACCAGAGGGGTCGCCGAAAAGCCAACAAAGCACTATTTGTTGTATAAATTTTAATATTTGGACGAAAGGATAATTTTTCATAAATAAATTTTCATTTTTTCTTAAAATTCTGGATGATCTTTAAGATATCCAACAGAAGAAAAAATCCACTAGAAAAAAAAATAATACATTTCTGTACAAAGAAAGTAATAATCTATCCTTTTACAAAAGAATGACAACGAATTCTCCCTACCCCCTGATGAAGAATAGGTTTGTGCTACATGGCAGGCTGCCAGAAATGCTAATTTAAAATCGCATTGGTAATATAGTCGCAATGTAGTTAGATAAAATATTTAATGCTGTTGAAATTTTCGTAAATTGAAATATGTCGAAGAAATTATCTGGGGCGCAGAATCGCAGAAAAGCAAAAGAAACTGCAAGAATATCCCAACCTTTTATCATCTTGGCTAGTTCACGAGACTGAAACCAATGAAGGTAAGATTTTTTTTAAATTTGTAACCTAATAAACTTCGGAAGATGTGTATTAAGGACAAGGGTTACGTTTGGGATATATCTCTTGCCAAATATATTTATTGTTCTCTAGGAGTCCGCAGGAATTTTTACAGGGGGCTGCAAGATGTTGAATTGTTTAGAAATCGTTTACTTTTGTTTTTGAGGTTGATTATCATTAACTTTAAAGATTCATTGCGATTCCTAATGAAAATTAATTAGCAAAAAGTTAATTAAAAATTGAAATAATTAACGATTGAAACGTTTTCTTTAAGAGAATAATTTAGTATTTCTTCAGCTAAAAACAGATTTTTTTTTCATTTTTACACATTTTGAATCGTGCTGAGTTTAAAAAAACTGGGGGTGTTGAACTTTGAACAACTTTCAATTCCCACTGTTTCCTTCATTTAATTTAGCAATTATTTTGGCTGTAAAAATGACAGCGCAAGCACGATTTTGACAAAAACCGTAACGCCAGGTGTAATGGCCAAAGTAGGTCAATCCGTTTGAAAGTAATGCTGACCACAGACAACACACGGACCCACAAATTTTTTTCTAGAACACTTTTTTGATTCAGAATGTTCTGAAACGTGAAGAAATGCAAAAAAATTATGCGATTAAAAGTTGACACAAGAATTCCTATTGAGCACAAGAATTCCTATTTATCGCAAAATATATCGATTTTTTAAAAATAAAAACGAAATCAGTAAATTACATCCTATCCAAATCTCAATTTAAATGCACTGACTAAATATGTGACTATATATTTTTAACAATATATTTTACTATATATTTTTAAATCCCTTATATTAACTTCACTGGTAAATTTCTAGTTCACGTTTATGGGTTGGCGCACTTTTGAAAAGTTGGCGACAAAGCCAGAATGTCTCCAATTCGGAATTCCAATATGAAAAATTGAGAAACGAACCAGCTCCATGATTTGTAGTATAGGAAGGTTGAAGCCAAAGCGTCATGGGTTTTAAGCTAATTGGCCAAGTTTCAGGACGATAGGATGATGGGAAGGGGGTTAATTAAGCATCCGCAGATTTGTACGCCTGGCTCAAACGCACACTCAAACAAAAGTGAAGTGGTCTATTCCTAGTTGACGTTAAAATATCGCCAAGCCGATTTGGCGCTGTTTTGTAGGCGATACAGTTCTAAATTTGGCAATCCCATTTTTTTTATTGACGCGCTTTGGCTTCAACCTTCCTATATTACAAATCATGGAGCTGGTTCGTTTCTCAATTTTTCATATTGGAATTCCGAATTGGCGACATTCGGGCTTTGTCGCCAACTTTTCAAAAGTGCGCCAACCCATAAACGTGAACTAGAAATTTACCACTGGATGAAGTCTTGTTGCCAGTATTTTTTCAATTAAGATAAATAATTGTTCGGGGATAAATCCCATATTAAGTTTTTTTTTTTTTTTTAATCGACGAGGAGTTTCGAAAGCATTTTAATAAATCATTTAAAAAAAAAAATACTTTTATTGTTAATAAATTGATAATTCTTATAAGGGATTTGATTAAAAAGTTTGTTTTTTACAGGTTAAATTATTAACACTCCTACTTTTCTTTTTTGATCATACACAAGCATTCAAACATGTTTCGTAAAGAGAGAAAACGGAAGCATAAAAGTGCCTAAGTGTAACATTTTATCTATTCCTAAATAATGAAAAAATAATAAAACATCAAGGCATGAATTCTAAAAATAGATCTCAAGGCCTTATTTTTCATAAAAAATAACGAAAAGGAAAGTATTTTCCAGGAAGTGATAAATAAAATAAAAAGAATCCAGTCTCCATGCTACGAGAAAAAGGCGCCAATTTTCAGCGTGAGTTATATTGTCATTTTGACGGCATTATTTTTCACCAAACAGATGTCATGTTCGTCAAATTTTGTCCATTGCATTGGTGAGAATTTTAAATTCTCCAAGAAAATGGAGAACTCACACATAGCACAGTAAGTAATATATTATTCATTCTATTATTAAAATGAGTTTCAATAAGTTTAAATTAATTGTTCTAAAATAAACATTTATGTGTTTACCAACTATTCAATGATTTTTGTAGACAAGTCATTAAATTAATTTGCTTTTGTGTTCAATGAGTTCTGGTAATATTCGGAAGCTTTTTAAATTTTTGTATTAGTATTTTGCAGAAGAAAATATTTTTCGAAATGTAAAACAGCTTAATTGTTTATGATCTAAGACGTTTTGAAACCAGGTTAACCAGATTTTGTGTTAAAAAGTGTTACATATCATTCAACTATGTTCTTTTATTTCATTGTAACTGACATTATTTGTATTGATTCATTAGTTGTTTTTTTTTTTTGTCTTTATGCAAATCTTTATGCAAGCAGAATGAACCCTGGTCATTAATAAGGGCTTGTCAAATATATTTATTTAAAATTTCAATTAATTAATTCTTTTATTGTTTGTTTCAAAACAGAATTTTACAAAGGAAAAACCTTTTTTAATTTTCAATGTATATATAGTTAGCTTCAAATCTAAAAAATTATTGTGGGGGGCGCCAAAATGAATTCTTGCCCCGGGTAAAAAGTGACCTAGTTCCGTCCCTGCTAACATACATGTCACTTGTATTTCATAGTACAGTCAAACCCCGTTAACTTGAAGTCGATGTGGCCGCCAAAATTTTTCGCGGTAACCGAATTTCGTGTTAATCGTCTAAAAACTTTTTCGTCTAATTCATGCAGATTTTAAACTTTCAGCTATTAAAACATTTAGCATACAAGGTTTATATTTAGTACAATAGTTTAACAAGCTATTCATTGGGGAAACACATATTTACCTGTAACTTATTGTTTACTTGACTTATTAAAAGGTCTTTTATTGACTTTTTGCCTTAAGTTATTAATAAAACATTTTTTTAACTGTGTCTACCTCTTATAAATTAATTAAAGCTCGTGAGTTATTGTTCTGCTGTATTAGGAAACGTTGCAAGGTTTCATCTAAAAAAAGAAAGCATTTTTAAGAGCAATTTTTTTCCCTCTTAAGCGGGATGTAGAATTCGTGGTAACATTGAGTTTAAGTTTCAGGGCACAGAGAACTGTTTTTACTTCGAGTTAAACGATTTCGTGTTAACGGGAAATGACTGTATTCCAACACATGGTACTGTCAATTGAATGGAAAACAGGTTTAAAAAAAAAAAAAAAAAACTACAAGAAACATTCCCTTAAAAAAAGTGCTGCTGAACAATTAGTTTGTATTTTGATATGTATGAGGGGTCTTTTTATGCAATTTCCTGCAGCATCTGTAGGGGGCATTTGAGGAACATTCCTCGGATAAAAACCCAATGAAAATTTCGACAAATATAAGCTCGCTTTTCAACCGGGGCCCGTTGCAATGTGACAGACATGAAATCAATAATTTACCCAATAAACACACTTCAATTCTTACTTGTAATAATGCCTACCAAACGGTATAGTGGTTAGCGTGCTAGCCTCTAGACCACGAGGTTGCGTGTTCGAGTCCCGTGGTATGCATGGGTGTTTGTAAATGTATGTTGGCTTGTCTAATGACGAATGTTTCGGCGCATTATAGCCCTCGTGTTGCTGACGGCGCCAGATAATCTGAAAACAACCAACCAACTTACTTGTAATAATGAACAGCATTTCACAAAGTTGTGAGCCAGATTAAAAGTATTAATATTAAGTCCCCTTATTGGATATTTGATTTAATTAAGAATTCATGAAATTAAATTCAGTACTCTAGTGCAAGAGGGTCACAACTCAAATTATCTGCATAAAAAAATATTAAATGGTAAGATGTGTGATCTCCATGTAATTTAACATGTGTAAGATTAAAAACTTACAATTGGAAAAATACACAAGAGAAGGGGTTTGAGAACCACCAAGAAAATGTAACGAGTAACTACTAATCCATACCATCCCGCGGGACCCAGTGATAAAGATTATGATACGTGAATGTAATGTTATGCTTCTTCAAAAGTATTATTGCTATTATCACTATAAAAAACTATCAAGACGTATAATCTCAATGAAACGTAATTTTCTTATACATTTAATACTATATCAATTTTAGTGTTCAAGTAAAAATTAAAGAACAAATGAAAGAATATTGGGACTTTATTGATAATCTAAATAAATTATTTGCTTTTAAGATTCTAATTTCTTTGACAAAATTTCTAAATTTTAATTTGATTATCTCAAAAAAATTACTTTATGAGAAACTTAAAAAAAAAAAAAAAAAAAAAAAAAAAAAAACCGTTTTAAAGATCTTTATTAATTTAATATGAAAGTATACACATTTAGAAGCATTATTTAAATCCAAGGAGGTTAGAAGAGAAGGAGGTGTGAGCAAGCTGGAAAACCATTCGAAACCGGTTGTACCTATGAAGCAGGTTTATCGCCGTTTACGCCAAGCAACTAAGCCCTTTTCGACGCCAAACTCCCAACTGCGCCAAGCTTAGTTGATTTTCTCTACCAGCGGTTCCTACCCCACGGACCGCGAGTAGCGTGGTACTGGGCCGTGGACGCTGGTAGAGAATCGCCGAGATAAATATTATCGGAGCTTCAGGGTTTAAGATGGAAACAATCGAGCCACTCGATTGTATTTTTCGATGTTGTAACGAGTGAATAACATCGATAGTGAATAATGCGTGAATTAAACAGCATGGCTAAGTTTTAATCTAGATATTGACTCTCTCATTGACGGGGGATAAACAATGTCAAAAATCCGATGATTTTTTTTTTTAAACTTTGGTCACTTGTTTTTTAGTTTTCTAATTGTTGTAACAGCCAAGTGCAATAAAGTTCCTCACTTTATAAAAAAATATAATTTAATTTTTCGTGTGCAGTATATTTTTTTCAAATATAGATAGTTGATCCGAACAACTAAAAAGGTTAGAAACCGCTGTTTTATACAATATAGTTTTTCTCTTTGTCAAAGAGAACTTCTTCTGTCCCCCCCCCCCCCTCTCCCAATTTGTTTGGGAAGTTGTTTTGCGGGAGAATCTGTGTTGAGTTAGTATTATTTTTGTAGCTTTTATTATTCTAAAACAATTATAAAATGGGCTTGTTTACTGTTTAACATTGCTTTATAAGCAGTGGCGTTATTGACTTGATGATACTTTTGTATCGATAAACAAAATTCTTCTAAAAATCATTAAATTTTTTTTTCTAAGAATAGCGATTTGACCATACAAGTATAATATACGAAAAGGTTGAAAAACAAATAATAAGATGCAGGTGCAAATTTGGAAATTATGGTAAGTCACAATATGTTCCAACTTATATCAAATGATTGTATTTCATTTGTTCTGACAGTTACTTACAAATTATTACCTTTTTTAAAAAATTGTTCATATAAATTTCGATTTTGTGTGTGTGTGTGACCTACAAATCTGCGAATGGCTAATTAACCCTCTTACCGTCATCCAATCAGGCTGACCAACCTGATGGCGGTGTGGTTAGCGCTCTGGCCACTCATGCCAAAGGCCGGGTTTGAATCCGGGTTTTGCCATGGATGTTCGTTGTGGTTCAGAATCCACATTAAGCTGTAAATCCTGGCCTGATTAGCCGTTATTGTGCATAAAAATAGGTCGTTGAGCGAACCAACCAACCAATCGGGTGAAATTGGTCACATAGATTCGTTATCGATGACAATGCATTGTATTAAGTTTTGGGGGCTGTCACTAAAAGACCGCTATTGCAGACACTACATTGTCACTTCTAATGATTTTTTTTTATTAGCACCCGTTCTGTCATCCAGTCGAAATGAAACTTTGCAGATTGATTTGATATAGATTTCTATCCATTGTATCAAGTTTTGGGGGCTGTCACAGACACTCAAAAAGATCGCTTTAACACAGGCTTCTATTATCGTTTCTGAATGCTAATAAATCCACTTACCGTCATCCAATCGCGCTGAAATTTGATAGACAGATTCATTTTCGCTAAGAATGTATTATATCAAGTTTTGGGGACTGACACTATTATAAAAGAATGCTTTTACACAAGCAACTATCGTCGCTTCGGATGACATCACACTTCATCCAATTGGACTGAAACTTACCAGATAGACTCGCTGTGGATGAAAATGTATTCAAGCAAGTTTTGAAACTAGTAAATATTTCGG
Source organism: Linyphia triangularis (assembly GCA_963978545.1). NCBI lineage: Eukaryota > Metazoa > Arthropoda > Arachnida > Araneae > Linyphiidae > Linyphia > Linyphia triangularis. Next base: position 29,909,667 of record OZ021730.1, on the reverse strand, counting down.
AATAGATGTTGTTTTTTCCCCTTAGTGATCAAACATTATCAAAACTTGATCTGAGTTCAGTGACTTAACACATAAAACATATATATAAAGGATTTATATTAGAAACTTTGTTTTTATGAGTTATAATAGTAAAAAGACTTCTTGAATTTAAGATGTTAATGAGATAAATAATTAAATCATCGAACAGTTTTCTTTCTGTCTTCAGATATTTACCCTTTAATAAGATTACATTATTAAATAAAACAAAAGGTGGTTCTTCTAATCTGGAGCCGTAATTTCTGTGTAGTTTGTAAAAGTTTAGATAAATCTGTTAATTTTTAATTCTGAGTTTTATTATGTAGGTTTATATAATAATGTCAATATAAACTGATGATAATAATTATTGTTAACCGTTTCAGTGCTTTTTGAAAGCTTTTTTTTTATTTGCGTTGAAGAATTTTCTCTTCTAATTGGTAAATAAATAAAAATTATAATATTATTTAGTACAGTGCATTATATTTTAAAGGATAGTGCTATGCATGAAAAAAGTTATTCATTACTGAACTGAGAATTTTATTATGAGTCGAATTTATGAATAGAAGAAAATTTATAACAAAAGATACATGAACATTGGAAAAAGTTTAAAGTGGCATCAGACAATTGCGCAACAAATGTGACAGTTCTTGCAGTAAAGAAATTGGCAGGATTTTTTTTTTTTTTCATTACTCTTTTATCAATTTTTTCTTACAATATACGAGTTTAATATTGATTTCTGGCGAATTACAGTATTGAAATTATTCTTAATTAATTACTTTTGTGAGCATTTTTTATTGAATTCAGTATTTCAATCACGTAAAATATTCCAAAAACACATCAGGTCTTCATAAGTAATAATATAAATTAAAACAAAGCAACGTAGAGAATATCTGATTATCCATGATATTACAATAATCATGTTTTGTAAAACTATTTTAGTACAATTCGAATCGAAAAAGAGCATCCAAAGTTTTCAATAGAATCAAATTTTTGTCCATTATTCCTTTTCTTTTCAAACATAAAGTTCGAAATCCAAATACCTGAAGAACAAAAAAAAGAAGCCGCCTTGTTCATCGACAAGTCGTAAAACTTCGGCGTACAAGTCACAATAGCAGGGGGCTTTTCTCTGTTCCTATTCCTCCCTCAGGCCATGGAGTGATAATGGACTTGCTTTCGGACCCTTTTGTACCCTACTATACCCATCGTCCGTTACAAATTATCAAAGAGGGGCGACGCTGTTGTCACCCGCCACCAAGGGGGGGGGGGGGAAACCTGCTCTCGCATCTCGTTTCATGCCCACCCACGGAGTTGACAGCGGAACCTCAATTGCCCTTTACAAATTAGCACCGAGAAGTCTTCAAAAGTATGTCATTGTAAAAGCTACGGTTTAGATTTCAGCGGACATTCGGAATTTGACGCACGGAAAACGAAATAATCAATCGAATTAAACAACCAAAAACTTTAATTAATATTCTTTAATTATTTTTTAAGCTTTTTTTATAAAGTGATTTTAAATAAGGGTAGAGCTCTGAAATTTTCGGCATTAGTAGATCTTGCCTTCTAATTTTGATTTTCTTAAACAAAATGCTAACATTTTAATTTAATTTTTTTAAAAAGTTTTTAAAGTTTTTCTTTGTAAAGTGACTTCAAATAAGCGTAGAATACGAGTTTCAGTGAGCAAAGTGAACATATGCTTGCGCAATAATTAACCTTCCAGTGAACAAAACAAGCCTGTGCGGGCGTAGCAAAGAGCGAAGGGAGCTTGTATTTGCGTAGCAACTAACCTTTGAACGAGTGAAGCGAGCCAGTTCTTATGTGTCAATAAACTTTTCAGCCAGTGAAGCGAGCTGTTTTTAAATTACAATTAAACTTCCAACAGGCGAAGTGAGCTTGGTTTAGCGTGGCAATGAACCTCTCTGCGAGTAAAGCCCCAAAAGCTGAGATGAGACCTATACACCAATGATGGATATCCGCAACGAGGAACAACGCAGCTAGTGTAAAATATTTCCAATAGATTACGAAACGATTAAATTACGTAGTGTGCAAAGGTAAAAAAAATATTGTACCCATTTTTTAAAATATTGAATCCATTTTTAAAATTTTCATCCACAATGAGTCCATCTGCCAAGTCTCAGTTCAATTAGATGACGGCAAGTGGGTTAATTAGCCCTTTGAATATTTTCCTCGGTAACTTTAATAGTAGAAGATTTCAGTCATTAAATATTGCTAAAATTGAACATGTTTGAATTAAGCTTTGTATCTGGATAATAGAACGTGAGTAATAAAGGCTACTGATAATTCTAACGTAAGGCAATAGAAACGTATGTAAAAACTGCCGTTGTCTGACAGTACCAAAACTTAATAGAAAGCATTGTCATAGACAACGAGTGCGTCAGCCAAGTTTAAATGTTTAATCTCATGATATTAAATGGGTTTATAAGTAAACCAAAGCGTCAATAAAAAGAATCTTGTAAAAGTGGCCTTTTAGTGGTAGTGACTCGCCTAAAAATTTGGAATGTATTGTCATCCAAATTGAATCCATCTGCCAAGTTTCAGGTTGATGGGTGGATGGCAAGTGGGCTAATTAGTCCAATAGTAGCGTGTGTAAAAGCAGTCTTTTAGTGATAGTAATAGCCCCCAAAACTTAACTGAGTGCATTGTCATCAACATCGAATCAATCTGATAAGTTTTTTTCTCGATTGAATGACGGCAAATGTGTAATTAGTCCTCCATCGATTTGCACGTCTCATACAAAATCGAAGTTAGTGTGAGGGATTTAAAAACAGTTGAATATTGCTTAATTATTAGCTGTGAAGAGTAATACGCATACCATTTGATAGTTCAGGTCTTGAACTATAGCCTACAACCACAGAAATTGCTTTTTTAAAAACTATATTAAAAATTTGGCAGAATTACAAAACCTACCCACGTTTTTTCCCGTAGAAGAGCGTACTAAAAAATCGGTTTGTATAGGCTTAGTTCAAGTGAGAGTAGGGTTGCCAAAGTCTGCTTCTTCGCGCCAAGCTTGCTCGGACCTCCTCTCTCTTCTAACCTAATTGTTTAAATCTAAAGAAACAGTTATCTATGTAATTTTTAGTTATTACTTCACTTTATTTCTTATTTCCACGTAAAAACTAAGTCGCAGAATATTCATTAAAATAACAATAAATTTTCAATCCTTGTTCAATGTTAGTGTTAGGAAGTATAAATTATCTCCTCTCTAGTTAATATTTTTAAAATAACACTGGCAATTATAACATTTATCGTTGAAGGTGAAGGAGGGGGGGGGGGGCAGGGGCTTGCACTTGTCACCAACTTTTAGCCATCCCCACTTCCCCCCTCCCCTCCACCACTGACCCGAATAAAGATTTTACTCCCTTCGTCTTACCTTTCAAATTCCGCCACTACTATAGCCATGAATAAATTTAATACTACCATGAAAGTGAAAAACCTGTCTGTTACACTTTTAAAATTCCTCTATCTCAGCAGACAGCAAATCACTTTTTGGATACAAATCCTCAAGATGTGAACTCTCACTTTGAAAAATATTAATTGAAAATGAAAAATCAACTGATTTTTCAAACACTACTTCTATATCTTCTCTAAGCTTCTAATTCAAAACAGAAGATCCGAAATGATTGCCCATAGGGTGGATCAGCCCATGGCGCCATCTACTGACATTTCTGCAAACCATGTCCTAAATGAAGCTACTTTAAGCTCGCAATTTAACAAAGCTTTCCCGCTAGTTATTATAAAACAGTCTTAGATCAAACTGGTTCTAATAATGATCTTAGTTTCACCAATGCTAATTTCCCCAAATTAGGATAAAATTTTCAATTCAATACCCAGAATAAAAACAACCCCGACTTATAAGTGGTAAATAAAGCCTCATCAAGCAATGAGACTATTTCACCAGATTCATTGCAGAAAATTCAAGCGCAAAATAAAACACATAATTTTAATAAAGTTGAATCCGTTGAAATCAATAATCCCACCTCTTATGGAGGTCCAATTGAAGAAAGCAATATTGACATTCATATTCCATACAGCTGATAACAAATGATGTGCTAACAGATGGTAGTACCACGAATATTCAACCAATCAAAAATGGTCTGCCAGTTCAAACCATTCCAAATTTCCCATTGACAGCTGTTATTAACACCACCGAAAATAATTCTGTTGATTCAGATATAGTCCAGGGAATAAAGACATTTTGTCGTCTTGCAAAAAGTTATGTAGTTCTGAATTTTTTAATATGTTATAAAGGTTGGTCTCGTAGCTATAAACCAAGTTTTCGACCTCCTAAACCTTGTGCGTTCTCCGTGGTGCACCAAAAACTGAGCCGTTTTTTAGTTTATACGTCATAACTCTCTGCTAATACATCTTAGAAACAAACATTATATTCAAAAGTTGTTTGAATATTTAATTTTCTACAATTTTTATATACAAAGTTTTTTTTGTAGACCTAATATGTAAATAGTTATGTTGCATCAAAGTAAAAAACTTTTTCGTAGAAAAGCTACTTTGCTAAGAATCGTGTCAAGTTTCTTAATTATATCTCCATAATGGTACGTCTTAGAGAAAAAGTTTGTGAATAAAAGTTGTTGAACAATAAATTTCCTACGTGTTTTATTCATTAACTTATTTTCTAGGATTAACTTCAAAGGAATTGCTCCGCTTCGTTTATTTTCTGTAGTGCACAAAAAAAAAAAAAAAAAAAAATCAGTTTATAGATCATAACTCTTTTGCAATGTATTTTAAAAACAAACATTAGATTTAAAAGTTGTAGAATATTAAATTTCCTACAACTTTTATGCACAACTTAATTTTGTAAAGTTATTATGTAAAGAGTACGTAGCATCAAAGTAAAAACTTTTTCGTAAAAATGCTGCTTTTTAAAGTTTTTTGCAGAGTTTTTCAATTATATATTCATAACAGTAAGTCGTAGAGAAAAATATATACACAAAAGTTGTAGAACTATAAATTTGCTATAAGTTTTATACAAAAAGTTACTATCTAGGACTACTAACTAAGGAGCTACATTTCTTTGAAGGTTTACGAGATGGTAACCTATAATATTTCATGTATAGGTAGAGGTATAAAAATAGCTTCTTACTTCGTAATCTGACAATTTTAATAAAAGATATAGATAGTAGCATTTTTACGAAAAAGTTTTGACTTTGATGCAACATAACTATTTACATAATAGCTCTACAAAAAAACTTTGCATACAAAAGTTGTAGAAAATGTAATAGTCTACAACTTTTGAATGTAATATTTGTTTCTAAGATGCATTAACAAAGAGTTATGACGTATAAACTGAAAATCAGCTCAGTTTTTGGTGAACCACGGAGAACGCACAAGGGTTAGGAGGTCGAAAACTTGGTTTATAAACCACGGGACCGACCTTTATAACATATTAAAAAATCAGAACTACATAACCTTTGCAAGGTCAGACTCCTTTATCCGTCTCTATTCCCCGGACTAATACAGAGAAAGCTGCTGGGGCAGATCCTTCTTTTACTCACCCCAGATTTTCAGCTGAGAGAACCCTGATCATTGTAGATGATGAAAGGTACTAGTGGTCGGAAATATCGATCAAAATAAATATCGATACTAAATCGTTGCATAGAAAAACATATTGATAAAATATCGATATATCGTTACATGATATTTTTAAAAAAAATTTTCAATTTTGCCAGTTTTTTGGAGCAAATGTCTATTATTCATGATTGCTTTTTTGTAAGGTGACTACTTTTTTCAACTGAAATGGATCTATTAAAAAAAAAGTTATATTTTCGCTTATTTGGTGCAGTGATTTAAAAAAAAAATAATTTTCAATAGCTGTTTAGTGTATGGAAAAATATTGAATACTGGTGCCATTTTAACTGTCTCTCAGACAAAAGTTCAAACTTAAGTTTTGAAGTTTTGGAAAAGGGAATAAAGAAAATCGAAAAAACACATGGAACTACAAAACGATCATCAAAAAACTAAAAATGTTTGAAAATATCGATATATCGGTGACTTTTATAGATATTTTTTTTAAAAATTGTGAGAACCCTATTTGATCAAATTGAAATTTGCTATCACTCTTCTGTGTTACCAAGTGATAAAATAATTAGAGTAGTCATAAAATCACTCACCGTTTGACACAGATATTGAGGAATTGGCCACAGATCTCAGAGATGAGGGCTATCCAGCCACCAAATTTTGTTAACTAAGTAGACCTAGGGCTGCAACCACTACCAAATTACCACTTTTCATGATTTTTTATTACATTCTTGTATGTATCAATCTCTCATTAGATTTTTAGAGATAAAGTTGAATGAAAAAAATCTTTACACTTATAAATTAAATCTAGGATAATTTGTTTTCTAAAGAATATTTGAAATACTAGTATCACTCGATTGACATTTTCTTGTAGCCGTTTCCTACAAACTGTCAAAACAAATTATGTTAAGAACACACATCCGAATCTAGTGAAACATTATTTTATATTTATCTATGTTACAAATTTTAAAATTAGATAACTAAAAATCTCTCTTTTATAATTTGGAGTATAAATCTTATTTGGGATTCCTTTAAAAAAAAAAAAAAAAAAAAAAAAAAATTGTTCATTAGATCAAGTTTTTCGTGAAGCAGGAACACTCTCAAGAAATCTTTCAAAACTGCCTGATGAGAGTTTAACGAGTTTCCTATCACTCGAGACGTAAATGCGCGATAGTTTCATACGAAAGATCACTTGGTTGGCATCCATCAGCCCCCTAAAAATTCATATTACTTTTGGTTCAGATGCGCTTAAGAGGAAGACATAGTAAGGATCATTCCCTATAAACGCTATGTTACAATCTTATATCTCATTGCATTTAGAAACTACTTTGTATAAAATCTTGACATTTGGTGAGTAAGTACAAAAACGATAACTTTATGAAATGAAATAAATCAAAGATTCGAAAATAGTGTTTAGTATATTTTATTTTATGTGTGATTTATATTTATGCAGTGACTCCACCTGGTTTTGTCTATTGCTATTTTACTTTTCATTTATAATGAATAGACTTAAATAAACACAATTTATATCTTTTCATTAAGTGATCTTTTTGGTAAGTTCTCAAGCTACACACCAAATTTCAAAGTTTTGAAGAAAGTAGTTTCGAAATGCACTGGGCTAGAATATTGTAACCATAGCGGGTATACGGAATGATCCTTACTAAGCCGCTTAAAAACAACAATGCCTACCTATCTAATAATTAAACCTAAGTTTGTTGGACGCCAATTTGGCAGCAGGGATTATTTAATTCATTTAATTATATTTCGGTTCATGTTTGCAATGGATCCGATTATTAATAATGTCAGATCTGATTAATAATAAGTCGATAATGTGACAAATATCAAATTGAGTTTAACGACACCTCATTCATTGATCACTTAGTTTACTATGAGAGAAAGAAATGACCTTAAAATTAGAATGGACTAGAATGTCACTGATTGCAAGTAGAAATTTTTAACACTGAACCCATAGGAAAACGTAAGATCATATTTTACGACCGTCCGTTCTCAATAAGTCCATACTGGCTTATACTGACGTTCCCAGTCCATTCGAATCTTTGTTCTGATATACTAGCAGCGTGTCCAACGAAGGACTTTATGATATCGAAATAAAGTAACTCAGAAAACAAAAATCTATAAGGAAAATGAAAAAAAAGTATAGTTATTTTGAAACCTATAAAAATCTGATACTTAATTTTTTTAATTAGTTACAAATTACAGAACGATCAGTCTTTGGACAGTTCCACAGTACAAACGAGAAAGAAAGTTATCGTGATTGCAACTACTAGATGCAAAGAAAAAACTTATAACTTATTACTCGGATTTCAGAATGACAGCGCAATCTGTTGGCATCATTTATAACAAATTTGGAAACTTCAGTTTCAGATTTTGACAGCTTTCAAACACTATAACTTTCGTTTTATTTTTCTATTGATTTTTATTTTTGAGTTATTTAATTGAAAATCAGGGAGTCTTTCACTCCACACTCTGTATATCCATTCGATAATATAGTGAGATATAATGTACATACCCTTAAAAGACAATTTGTTACAAAACCCTTTTAAATTAAGATTTTTACTGTTTGTTGCAATTTTTTTGAAAATTAGATCCTCTCATATAACTAAGATATTTGCAACATCACAAAAATATCTCCTTTGGATTAAAAATACATATCTTTTAATCTGTATTGAAATCCATGTATTGATAGTAAAGGAAGTGGAGTTAGACATTTATGAACAAAATTACCGTAAACATGAAAAATAGTAATTTCTTCTTTGAAAATGTTTTTTTTTTTTTTTTTTTTAGATAATTAATCATTTATCTGGCCATAAAATAATGCAACTTTTAAAGTATAAAAATGAGTAGTCTTACCACTATATTCTTCTGTTGATAAATAAACGTAAAATAATAAAGCAGACTTGCATTAAAACACCCAACGACAATATTCATTCGTATTCACTTGAGCTATAATAGAGTAGCATATCGACCAAATTGTGAACAACTTCACAATGGAATTTTAACAATTATGTTATACCATGCAAGAAATAGAAGCAGGAAGAGTTAGAGAAATAAAATAATTTTCGTAATGAATCACTGCATTATAAAACTTATTGCTAAAATAAAACCTCACTTCATGGTATTTTTCGTAGTTTATTGAAAACATCACAAATTTTTATAAGATAGAAAATCAATAGATTGATAATTTAAAAGATATTTTTCATGGTGACTCCTTGTGGGGTTGCATATCAATATTTTCGGCACCAGACAACCATTTAATCCAATATCAAAGTCATCTACATTTAAAAGTTACAACAGAAATAAACATCAAAGTCATTAACGGGTTGTAGAAGTAGAATTCTCGGTCCCAGTATTCTACAGAACTACAAAGAAAATAAAAGAATACTTTTAGTCAAGTTTTTTTATTAAAGTAGAATTGGTAAAGTTTTTTTGACGATTTTTTTTTTTTTTTTAAACAGATTTTGAAAGAGTAACGTGGCCGCCGCCAAGAGGGTGCAAGCTGGTGATCTTGGCTAATTATTTTGCACAAATTTAGATTGCTGAATGTAGAAACTAACCAAAACTATTTCAGCCTAATATGTGAGAATGCGAACGCTTGTGTACAATGATTTTTCGTATATAGTACATAGAATAGATTATTTCATTAAAATCCTTAAAACCTGTACCTTAGTATGACTTGCTTAGTTTCTGCAAAACAAAAAATTCATTTTATTTGACCGGTGTTGATCAGTACATTGTATCTCGATCGTGTTAATTTGAGCATATTGCTGACTTATTACTTCAGAAACCACTTGAAAGGAGCAGATAAAATGTTCGGGAGTAGTCTGCTATATATTTCTACACACTTTAATGAAGGAATTTATTAAATTAATTTTTATTTTCGTTTTATAATTACTATAGATGTATTAGAAAATTTCCTGGAATTTTTTTTCAAGACTTGGGTTTTCTATAATTGTCCTGTTATCTTACACATTTGTTATGGTTTGTAAGATAACGAGGCAATTTTTTGAAAAACTAAATTTCTTTTAGGTCTGAAAGGTAATGTGAAAAATCACTGGACTTATACAAATACGAGTATTCACATTTATGGCCTTAACTTATTTCCTATATGCTGGAATATTAAAACTAAGGTCTCGAATTAAAAATAATAATCTATAGATTGAGAATATAAAAGCATATACACATATTTTGTCATTCCAAGGTACTGAACTTCCTTAACATTTTAAGGCTTGGTTGAAAACTCGTTTTTCTATGAAAAGTAACATTTGTGTGAAGTTATAACGGGATGCAACAAATGGCGCCACGGTGGTTGAACGGGGCATCGTATCGAAGAGGAGAGTGGAGAAGGGGGGGGGGGGCTTATACACTAATTGTCTATGACAATACTTTCTATCAAGTTTTGAGGCTGTCATTAAAGGGCCGCTTTTACATACGTTTCTAATGCCCTACGTCACTTATGAGATTTTACTTAAGTTCTAATATCCAGAAACCAAGGTAAATTCAAATATGGACAATATGCCCTTTTTAATGACTGAAACAGTTCCTTATCAACGACGAAGTAAAACCTTCGGAGGGCTATTTAATCCACTTGCCGTCATCCATTCGAGCTGAAACTTGGCAGATGAACTAACTTTGGAAGACAATCTGTTCAATCAAGATTTTTGGGAACAAAATGTAAATAAATAGTTCGAAATGGATGGTTTCTTCCTACTGTTCAAACTTTATGCAAACTTAATTTGAACTTAATAACTTGCAACTGCGGTTGAAAAATTGCAATGCATATAAACTTTGTATTAAATACTTTCTGTTTACTGGTAATTTATTGTGTAATCTTATTCTGTTCCAAAAACTATGTTTTGAATTCCGCGAGAACTACTTGGAAGATGACATGGAGAAATAAAGAAACCTTAAAAAGGTTTTCGTATCCCCCCCCCCCTCCCCCCCCCCTACGCCAGCTGCAATTAGGCATTCCTCACTTTGATTCAAACCATAGAAGGGAATGAGAGTGAGCCATTGGTCAATCTTCCTGTCAGTCTGGGAAGAAGTTAACGCCCACACAAAATGGCGGCTGCATGCTGAATGGAAAGTTGATAGTTCTAACAGACATTTCGTATTTTCTTCGTTTGTTTTTGAAAATATGATTAGAAAAAAAAGGAAGATATTGTTTTCATTTCAAGCAACGTCAAAGCATTGTATGAAAAAAAAAATCCTGGGTAGAGATTTTTACAGTATTACTCAGGGCTGAACTCGACGAAGCCATATTCTTATTAAATGGGAAAAGTTATGTTTGCTAGTATTTCTTATTAATGTAGCTTTTTTAATGAAGTTTGATTATTGTATAGTCGCACTAAGTTAGCTTGTGACTTCAAAATTGTAATATACTAATCGTAAAACTGATTTTTAATAATAATTAATTGAAAATTTGAATGGTGGTGCTATCTATATCAAAATTTAACAAATATCAATCTTAGTTTTATGAAATATTTTTACCAGCATGTAAGAGTCGTGATAATTAATATTCAGTGAAGACGTTTTATGTGAAGAAATATTATTTTTCTTTTTCATTTGAGGATTGAAAGAAATGTCGAACTATATTATATTTATATTTCATTTTTTACTTTCAGTTAAATTATAGAATAGACATCTTTATAATTTCTATAACTTCCAACTATCATAAAATAGATAAATATAAATTAATTGTCATAACTTATGTTCACAATATTATAATCCAATATAATACTAGACTGCACATTAATATGTTTCTTATTAAATACAAGTCAATATTAAAAAAGCTCAATATTTATTAACATTTATTATTATTATAAAAATGGAACAGATGTAGTATAGGAGATGTAGCGATATTTTTTATTTGATAATAGCAAAAAGGGTCCAAATCAAAATACAAATAATAATAGAATAAGGTTAAAATATTAATAATAATTAAATTAAAATAGTAATAAAATTAATATAACACTAAAATTAAGCTACAATGTAAATAATATAAAGTTTCAAATTAAAATAAAACTTAAAATCTGTTTCCAGAAACCGCATTTATCCGGAAAAAAACAACACCTATATAAAATCATGTCGAAGAAATGTCATATTCTGCATCTGTGCCTTAAAAATTATTATAACAAAAAGGCTCTAAAAAATTTATGCGTCGCATTGATGCTGTCATTTTATTCAGAAATATTTTAGTTTCTTCCTTATAATGGCAGCAAACAAATGACTATTAATAAAATAATAAGAATAAGAATTGATAATTTCAGAAGTAGCTTTCGAGTTTCTGAGTCATCCGAATTTTTCTTTTACATCTAAATGTTTACAAAAAAAATACAAAAAATAAACTTAGTTTCAAAAATATATTCCAGCTGCATAATTTTCCTTGATAAATAGCCAAAATTTATACTTTGTTGTTAAAAGCAGTTAATTAGATTCAATTGGAGTAAAACATTAATCAGGAATAAAATTATCATTTACAAAACATTCGCCATTTAAAAATCAGTTCCTAAACTCAAGATATAAAACATGCGTTAAATTCTCTGTGTCAACACAGTAAACCTTGTCAGGTGTTTAGCGGCTTCCATGAAAGCAACGTATCAGCCAATGTTTCACTGTCATTCCCTTCTGTGGTTTGAATCAAAGTGAAGTATGCTTAAATGCCCCCCAGCTCCTTTTTCTTGAACTAGATTTTTTTTTAACATGGTTGCTTTGGGTACCAAATAAATATCTACAGAGAGGAAAATTTCCTACTAAATATCTTTATTTTTTATATTATCAAAGTAAAAATTAATGCACAATTGTTAATCAACATTACATTAGGAATTGCAATCAACATTTCTGAAAAATTAAAGATTTAAACAAAATTCTACCTGTCTTGCATCCCGCTGAAAATTATCCTGTAAGCGCCCATGAACGTAATACTTTTTGAGAACTTGGCTCACTTTTGAAGCATGCAAAAAAGACGTCTTCAGAAATGAAATCGTTTGCAACCTTCCTTATTGAACTTCTGATCGGCGGTTTGTCAAATTAAAATTAACAAGTTGTGATATATTTGGTAATCGGAATTAGTTGGAATTAATTCAAAATCGATTTTTTAAATGTTTCGTTTACTTTTGCTCCATAAGGTTTACGGTTTACTAGCATGTCTCTGTATTCCACAAAAAACTCAGAAACATGTCTCAGAGGTACTAAACTTGTAGCTGCCTCTTAGTCTAATTCGTTTTGTCCTATATTTTTCACAAAACCCTTCATTAAAATTGTGTGAGTTAAAAGAAATGTCAAGGGTAATAAAAAATGTAATCTCTAAATCCAGTAGAGCCCCCCCCCCCCCTCCCCATCCCACACGCTGCAATGTTAATTTATATAAATTTTCAATAAAACTTTTTTAAGAAACAATCAGAGATACAGAGTTGATATATTTCGTTGTGATAAATCGAACATTTCATGTTACTTAACATGGTAACATGGGTTTTTAAAAAAATTTGCCTTGTAGCTTAAAAAATAGTTTTTTATTAAAAACACTACCAAAAAAATGAAAAAATTACTTTAGTTTTAATACTTTTTTTTTTTTGACATTTGTTTTTGTATTGATAGTTATTTGTTCATTTGGTTAGATGATTTTGACTTCTAGTTATGTATATCTGCTCATGCAAGAAGCATTGCGGAACAGATTTTGAAATTTGAAAATAATTTAACATTAATGGAAGGTGCACAGTGATAATTTAATATCTGTTTTAGAATTTTAGAAATAACTGGTGGTATTTGAATATATAAATACCCAAATATATTTTAGGATTTTCAATTTCAATTATTTATGGGTGGAATTTCAATGAACAATTGAAAATAAAAGTTTACAAATCCCCCTTTCGGTTTACGTTTCTGAAATCACAGAAGTTTTATTACCAACAGGGCTTCCCATTTCTTCTAAAACAGCACACAGGTAACAGTACGAAGTTTATGATTTCTACCACAATAGCGCTGCGGCTACTCCTTGACAATTCCAATAAATTTGCCAAAGCGAATATGCAAAGCTAAAAAGTTTCCTCAATAGGGTACTTGACACCATCAACAAATAATTACCAAATGCGGTATATATATATAGTATTTAACGAAGTAAAAAAATGAAAGCATTTTTTACTCAAAATAATTGCTCAAATTTTTAAAAATCGAATTTGAAAAAGTGGTTTTTTAAGTGCTTCGTCAAGTGATCAGAAATGATCGTTTAAGCTCCTCCCAGAAGGTGGCGTCACTACTGTGGAGTGGAAGTTTGTGAACAAACAACCTCAGACGTTTATTTTTAAGCTTGGTTCGTCTTTCTTCCGACTTTATGATTAATTATGACCATTGTAGGTGAATTTTAGGAAATATTTATTTAAAGGAGCTTTATTGGTAAAATGTATGACAGTTTCGTAAAGGCAGACAGTTTAAATTTACACAAAATAAACGCATTGATGGTAAGATTCTTTTTCAAATCAAGCCCAGAGTCTTTTTTCTGCTGTGTTTAGAAATGTTAAAACATCGGTCTGTAATAAATCTCTCAGTTATCATAATTTGTGAAACAAGAACTACACACTTTCACAGTTATAATAATTATAAAATTATAAACAAAATGATTAGCGATTAAAATAATAGCGTTAAAATTTCTAAATTTTAACTTGATTATCTCATAAAAATTACTTTATGAGAAACTTTAAAAAAAAAAATTGTTTCCTCAGTTCTAAAAAACAATTGTTCTAGATTTAAACTATATACTTTCTTCCCAAGTCTTAACCATATTGCGCAAAATTGCAAAAAACTATTTCGAGAGAAGAGCATACTTAGCGATAAGTTGTTACTTAAAAGTTTCTAATTCATTTTGCTAAACAATCTTATAGTGTTTGCTGTTAAGTAGAGTTCTTCATATCAAACCCCTCCCTATTATCATACACATCGGTGTTCACCGGGAAAAAACACACCTGTGATATTTCAAACACTAATCTAGACGCCTTAACTTACAACTCTGAACTGAAGTTAAGAAGGCACTACAATCCTTTTTTAGAAAGGAAATAAAGCCAGATTTACACGCTACCAGTCGAGGTACCAGTTTAGATCGCCAGTCAATGACGTCACCAGACTACTGGTTCTAGTAAACCAAACATTTTCTATTTACTGTCACCGGCGACTCCAATCAATCAATCAATCACGTCCGCTCTCCCGTCATCACCGATAGAGGGCGCAACGGTCGCTTAGTTGACGTCACAGAACTGGCTATCTAAACTGGAAGCCCGACTGGTAGCGTGTAAATCCGGCTTAAGGCAACACATTTTGTAGGAACATATTTATTTTCTCATATTAATTACATAACAGAGGCACCAAGCGGTCTTTAATTTCCTTCCTCACTACATGTCCAAATCATACAGGGAACTATAACTGTGTGTCCGAATAGTTTTCTCAAATATAGTAAAATTAAATTGCTGAGTCTGGTTCACCTACATGATATTGCATTCGTGTTTTGGATTCCACTTTTACATTTATCTGATTGAATACCAGGCATCCATCACGTCCATCTTGCGCAAGTCATCATGCACAGCAGCCGTCGCCAAGCATTTGACAAACATGCTGAGTCCGTAGCAGTTCTTCCTATGTTAAAGTGAAAGGGCAACAGTTATTATATTGATTCAGAAACGAGTTCCTACTAGATGGATTAGACTAAGTTCTAAATCCATCAAAATCCATTAGCTTTATAACTGAACGAAATGGCGAACGAAAGATAAGAGTGTCTTTTAACTACTTCAGTAAATTTTAGCTGCTAACTTTTGATTACTTTAAAGAAAAGTGAAAATTTGTAAACTCGTCACTAAAATTAAAGGAAGTGTCATTTTTTATATGTATAACACACAACTTGATTTTAATTCTAGATTTATGTGAGAATATATGGATAAATTATTGACTCATGTCAAAATCTCTATTCAAGACGAGAAGAGTTTGTTACGTACACAAGGCAGTTATTATCAGGCATCTTGGTAGGGGACCTATAGAAATTTTTCCATTAAAATTGGCCAAACGCATGTCCTTGATGGTAGTCCTTCAAAAGCCTTTACAAGCTGCAGTGACAGATCAAAATGTAGAAATACTAACGAGTTACGTTTCATTACAGATACCAGTGCACAGTTACTTATTGCGAAAGTACAATATTTGGAAACACGAACTTGAATTTATTTCTGAACATGTTTTTCATTTTTACATATGGCAATATTTTAAGGTAAATTTCACAGGTTGAATTTTCGTAGCAAAACCAGATGCTTGGCTAACAATTGTTATTCTGTTTGTTACTATTATTTTATAAATATGGAATTGCTATAAAATATTATTGTTACAAATAGTATTTTTATTATTATTATTATTATTATATAAATATAAAATTGTTATAAAATCTTAATTAATTTGTTATTCATTCTAGAGGGAATGTTTACACACTCTCTGTACAACTTTCGTTCTTTTGAGAAAAACGTAAATAAATAATAATATTAAAGTGATCTGGCATATTGTCTCATCTATCAACCATTCTACTCTATTATAATAGAAACATTTGATTGGAAACTAAAGTAATTCTTTTGTTAAAAGAAAGTTAAGTTGTTGTTATTCATCTCAAACAAATGATTTATTTTTCCGATTACTGCAGGAGTTTTCCATAAACATGTCACTTGTATTTTATAGTACAGTCAAACCCCGTTAACGTGAAGTCGATGTTCGCGGTAACCGAATTTCGTTTTAATCGTCTAAAAACTTTTTCGTCTAATTCATGCAGATTTTAAACTTTCAGCTATTAAAACATTTAGCAAACAAGGCTTATATTTAGTACAATAGTTTAACAAGCTATTCATTGGGGAAACAAATATTTACCTGTAACTTATTGTTTACTTGACTTATTAAAACGTCTTTTATTGACTTTTTGCCTAGTTATTAATAAAAGATTTTTTTTAACTGTGTCTACCTCTTATAAATTAAAGCTCGTGAGTTATTGTTCTGCTGTATTAGGAAACATTGCAAGGTTTCATCTAAAAAAAGAAAGCATTTTTAAGAGCAATTTTTTTTCCCTCTTAAGCATGATGTAGAATTCGTGGTAACATTGAGTTTAAGTTTCAGGGCACAGAGAACTGTTTTTACTTTGAGTTAAACGATTTCGTGTTAACGGGGTATGACTGTATTCCAACACATGGTACTGTTAATTGAATGGAAAACTGGGTTTAAAAAAAAAAAAACTACAAGAAACATTCCCTTAAAAAAAGTGCTGCTGAACAATTAGTTTGTATTTTGATATGTATGAGGGGTTTTTTTATGCAATTTCCTGCAGCATCTGTAGGGGGCATTTGGGGAACATTCCTCGGATAAAAACCCAATGAAAATTTCGACAAATATAAGCTCGCTTTTCAACCGGGGCCCGTTGCAATGTGACAGACTAATGCATAAAATCAATAATTTACCCAATAAAAACACTTCAATTCTTACTTGTAATAATGCCTACCAAACGGTATAGTGGTTAGAGTGCTAGCCTCTAGACCACGAGGTTGCGGGTTCGAGTCCCGTGTTAGGTATGGGTGCTTGTAAATGTATGTTGGCTTATCTAATGACGAATGTTTCGGCGCATTATAGCCCTCGTGTTGCTGACGGCGCCAGATAATCTGAAAACAACCAACCAACTTACTTGTAATAATGAACAGCATTTCACAAAGTTGTGAGCCAGATTAAAAGTATTAATATTAAGTCCCCTTATTGGATATTTGATTTAATTAAGAATTCATGAAATTAAATTCAGTACTCTAATGCAAGAGGGTCACAACTCAAATTATCTGCATAAAAAAATATTAAATGGTAAGATGTGTGATCTCCATGTAATTTAACATGTGTAAGGTTAAAAACTTACGATTGGAAAAATACCAAAGAGAAGGGGTTTGAGAACCACCAAGAAAATGTAACGAGTAACTACTAATCCATACCATCCCGCGGGACCCAGTGATAAAGATTATGATACGTGAATGTAATGTTATGCTTCTTCAAAAGTATTATTGCTATTATCACTATAAAAAACTATCAAGACGTATAATCTCAATGAAACGTAATTTTCTTATACATTTAATACTATATCAATTTTAGTGTTCAAGTAAAAATTAAAGAACAAATGAAAGAATATTGGGACTTTATTGATAATCTAAATAAATTATTTGCTTTTAAGATTCTAATTTCTTTGACAAAATTTCTAAATTTTAATTTGATTATCTCAAAAAATTACTTTATGAGAAACTTAAAAAAAAAAAAAAAAAAAAAAAAAAAAACTTTTTAAAGATCTTTATTAATTTAATATGAAAGTATACACATTTAGAAGCATTATTTAAATCTAAAGAAACAGTTATCTATGTAGTTTTTAGTTATTACTTCACTTTATTTCTTATTTCCACGTAAAAACTAAGTCGCAGAATATTCATTAAAATAACAATAAATTTTCAATCCTTGTTCAATGTTAGTGTTATGAAGTATAAATTATCTCCTCTCTAGTTAATATTTTTAAAATAACACTGGCAATTATAACATTTTTCGTTGAAGGGGAAGGAGGAGGGGGGAGGGGCTTGCACTTGTCACCAACTTTTAGGCATCCCCACTTCTCCCCTCCCCTCCTCACTTCTACCACTGACCCGAATAAAGATTTTACTCCCTCCGTCATACCTTTCAAATTCCGGCACTACTATAGCTATGGATAAATTTAATACTACCATGAAAGTGAAAAACCTCTCTGTTACACTTTTAAATGATAGCCCATAGCCTGGATCAGCCCATGGCGCCATCTACTGACATTTCTGCAAACCATGTCCTAAATGAAGCTACTTTAAGCTCGCAATTTAACAAAGCTTTCCCGCTAGTTATTATAAAACAGTCTTAGATCAAACTGGTTCTAATAATGATCTTAGTTTCACCAATGCTTATTCCCAAAAATTAGGATAAACTTTTCAATTAAATACCCAGAATAAAAACAACCCCGACTTATAAGTGGTAAATAAAGCCTCATCAAGCAATGAGACTATTTCACCAGATTCATTGCAGAAAATTCAAGCGCAAAATAAAACACATAATTTTAATAAAGTTGAATCCGTTGAAATCAATAATCCCACCTCTTATGGAGGCCCAATTGAAGAAAGCAATATTGACATTCATATTCAATACAGCTGATAACAAATGATGTGCTAACAGATGGTAGTACCACGACTATTCAACCAATCAAAAATGGTCTGCCAGTTCAAACCATTCCAAATTTCCCATCGACAGCTGTTATTGACATCACCGAAAATAATTCTGTTGATTCAGATATAGTCCAGGGAATAAAGACATTTTGTCGTCTTGCAAAAGGTTATGTAGTTCTGAATTTTTTAGTATGTTATAAAGGTTGGTCTCGTAGTTATAAACCAAGTTTTCGACCTCCTAACCCTTGAGCGTTCTCCGTGGTGCACCAAAAACTGAGCCGTTTTTTAGTTTATACGTCATAACTCTCTGCTAATGCATCTTAGAAACAAACATTATATTCAAAAGTTGTAGAATATTTAATTTTCTACAACTTTTGTATACAAAGTTTTTTTTGTAGACCTAATATGTAAATAGTTATGTTGCATCAAAGTAAAAAACTTTTTCGTAGAAAAGCTACTTTTCTAAGAGTCGTGTCAAGTTTTTTAATTATATCTCCATAATGGTACGTCTTAGAGAAAAAGTTTGTGAATAAAAGTTGTTGAACAATAAATTTCCTACGTGTTTTATTCATTAACTTATTTTCTAGGATTAAAATCAAAGGAGTTACTCCGCTTCGTTTATTTTCAGTAGTGCACAAAAAAAAAAAAAAAACTTTTTCAGTTTATAGATCATAACTCTTTTGCAATGTATTTTAAAAACAAACATTAGATTTAAAAGTTGTAGAATATTAAATTTCCTACAACTTTTATGAACAACTTAATTTTGTAAAGTTATTATGTAAAGATTTACGTAGCATCAAAGTAAAAACTTTTTCGTAAAAATGCTGCTTTTTAAAGTTTTTTGCAGAGTTTTTCAATTATATATTCATAACAGTAAGTCGTAGAGAAAAATATATACACAAAAGTTGTAGAACTATAAATTTGCTATAAGTTTTATACAAAAAGTTACTATCTAGGACTACTAACTAATTAGCTACATTTCTTTGAAGGTTTACGAGATGGTAACCTATAATATTTCATGTATAGGTAGAGGTATAAAAATAGCTTCTTACTTCGTAGTCTGACAATTTTAATAAAATATATAGATAGTAGCATTTTTACGAAAAAGTTTTGATTTTGATGCAACATAACTATTTACATAACAGCTCTACAAAAAAACTTTGCATGCAAAAGTTGTAGAAAATTTAATAGTCTACAACTTTTGAATGTAATATTTGTTTCTAAGATGCATTAACAAAGAGTTATGACGTATAAACTGAAAATCAGCTCAGTTTTTGGTGAACCAAGGAGAACGCACAAGGGTTAGGAGGTCGAAAAATTGGTTTATAAACCACGGGACCGACCTTTATAACATATTAAAAAATCAGAACTACATAACCTTTTGCAAGGTCAGACTCCTTTATCCGTCTCTATTCCCCGGACTAATACAGAGAAAGCTGCTGGGGCAGATCCTTCTTTTACTCACCCCAGATTTTCAACTGAGAGAACCCTGATCATTGTAGATGATGAAAGGTACTAGTGGTCGGAAATATCGATCAAAATAAATATTGATACTAAATCGTTGCATAGAAAAACATATTGATAAAATATCGATATATCGTTACATGATATTTTTTAAAAAATTTCAATTTTGCCAGTTTTTTGGAGCAAATGTCTATTATTCATGATTGCTTTTTTGTAAGGTGACTACTTTTTTCAACTGAAATGGATCTATTACAAACAAAAGTTATATTTTAGCTTATTTGGTGCAGTGATTTTAAGAAAAAATAATTTTCAATAGCTATTTAGTGTATGGAAAAATATTGAATACTGGTGCCATTTTAACTGTCTCTCAGCCAAAAGTTCAAACTTAAGTTTTGAAGTTTTGGAAAAGGGAATAAATAAAATCGAAAAAACACATGGAACTACAAAACGATCATCAAAAAACTAAAAATGTTTGAAAATATCGATATATAGGTGACTTTTATCGATATTTTTTTAAAAAATTGTGAGAACCCTATTTGATCAAATTGAAATTTGTTATCACTCTTCTGTGTTACCAAGTGATAAAATGATTAGAGTAGTCATAAAATCACTCCCCGTTGACACAGATATTGATGAATTGGCCACAGATCTCAGAGATGAGGGCTCTCCAGCCACCAAATTTTGTTAACTGACTAGACCCAGGACTGGCACCACTACCAAATTACCGCTTTTCATGGGTTTTTATTACATTCTTGTATTGTAAGAATTAGATTTTTAGGGATAAAGTTCAATTAAAAAATCTTTACACTTATAAATTAAATCTAGGAAAATTTGTTTTCTAAAGAATATTTGAAATACTAGTATCACTCGATTGACATTTTCTTGTAGCCGTTACCTACAAACTTTTAAAACATTATTATGTTAAGAACACAGATCCGAATCTAGTGAAACACTATTTTATATTTATCTATGTTACAAATTTTAACATTACATAACTACTAATCTCTCTTTTATATTTTGAAGTATAAATCTCATTTGGGATTCCTTTAAAAAAAACAAAAAAAATAAAAAATTGTTCATTAGATCAAGTTTTTCGTGAAGCAGGAACACTCTCAAGAAATCTTTCAAAACTGCCTGATGAGAGTTTAACGAGTTTCCTATCACTCGAGACGTAAATGCGCGATAGTTTCATACGAAAGATCACTTGGTTGGCGTCCATCTGCCCAGTAAAAATTCATATTACTTTTGGTTCAGATACGCTTAAGAGGAAGACATAGTAAGGATCATTCCCTATACTCGCTATGTTACAATCTTATAGCTAATTGCATTTAAAAACTACTTTGTATAAAATCTTGAAATTTGGTGAGTAAGTACAAAAACGATAACTTTATGAAATAAAATAAATCAAAGATTCGAAAATAGTGTTTAGTATATTTTATTTTATGTGTGATTTATATTTATGCAGTGACTCCACCTGGTTTTGTCTATTGCTAGTTTAATTTTCATTTATAAAGAATAGACTTAAATAAAAACAATTTATATCTTTTCATCAAGTGATCTTTTTGGTAAGTTCTCAAGCTACACACCAAATTTTAAAATTTGGAAGAAAGTAGTTAAGAAATGCGCTGGGTTAGAATATTGTAACCATACCGGGTATACGGAATGATCATTACTTAGCCGCTTAAAAACAACAATGCCTACCTATCTAATAATTAAACCTAAGTTTGTTGGACGCTAATTTGGCAGCAGGGTTATTTAATTCATTTAATTATATTTGGTTCAAGTTTGCAATGGATCCGATTATTAATAATGTCAGATCTGATTAATAATAAGTCGATAATGTGACAAATATCAAATTGAGTTTAACGACACCTCATTCATTGATCACTTAGTTAACTATGAGAGAAAGAAATGACCATAAAATTAGAATGGACTAGAATGTCACTGATTGCAAGTAGACATTTTTAACAATGAACACATAGGAAAACGTAAGATCATATTTTACGACCGTCCGTTCTCAATAAGTCCATACCGGCTGATATTGACGTTCCCAGTCCATTCGAATCTCTGTTCTGATATACGAGCAGCGTGTCCAACGAAGGACTTTATGATATCGAAATTAAGTAACTCAGAAAACAAAAATCTATAAGGAAAATGAAAAAAAAGTATAGTTATTTTGAAACCTATAAAAATCTGATACTTAATTTTTTTAATTAGTTACAAATTACAGAGCGATCAGTCTTTGGACAGTTCCACTGCACAAACGAGAAAGAAAGTTATAGTGATTGCAACGACTGAATGCAAAGAACAAATTTATAACATATTTCTCGAATTTCAGAATTACAGCGCCATCTGTTGGCATCATTTATATCAAATTTGGAAACTTCAGTTTCAGATTTTGACAGGTTTCAAAAACTATAACTTTCTTTTTATTTTTCTATTGATTTTTATTTTTGAGTTATTTAATTGAAAAACATGGAGTCTTTCACTTAACACTCTGTTTATCCATTCTATAATATAGTGAGATATAATGTACATACCCTTAAAAGACAATTTGTTACAAAACCCTTTTAAATTAAGATTTTTACTATTTGTTGCAATTTTTTTGAAAATTAGATCCTCTCATATATCTAAGATATTTACAACATCACAAAAATATCTCCCTTGGATTAAAAATACATTTCTTTTAATCTGTATTGAAATCCATGTATTGATAGTAAAGGAAGGGGAGTTAGACATTTATGAACAAAATTACCATAAACATGAAAAATATAGTAATTTCTTCTTTAAGAATGTTTTTTTTTTTTTTTTAGATAATTAATCAATTATCTGGCCATAAAATAATGCAATTTTTAAAGTATAAAAATGAGTAGTCTTACCACTATATTCTTCTGTTGATAAATAAACGTAAAATAATAAAGCAGACTTGCATTAAAACACCCAACGACAATATTCATTCGTATTCACTTGAGCTATAATAGGGTAGCATACCGACCAAATTGTGAACATTTTCACAATGGAATTTTAACAATTATGTTATAGGGGCCGTTCAAATATTACGTAAGCACCTAGGGGTTGGAGAGGGTTAGCGATTTGCTTATTTTTGCTGACAAGGGGGGGGGAGGGGGTATAAGTGATGCTTACGTAAGCATTTGATAATCCCTTTATTTCTAAAAAAAAAAATTGAAACTTACAAAAAATTTCACTACCAAGTTCTAGGATAGGCGACTTTCCATTCGAATCGATCTAAGGGATTTAAACTTACGTCACATAAGAGTGACGTACTCTGCCTTCAGCCAAGTACAATTAAACATTGATGATGCAAAATACTGCAGTTTCGAAATGAATAAAGGGGATTCCCCTCTTTTGGGTGTTTGGAGACGTGAATCCTACATTAAACCTAACTTATGTGACAGACAATTTTTGTTTTTGTTTCGCTTGGCGACTGGCGGGCTCCTAAGATGAAACAGTGGTTGGTTTAAGGTTCAAGATTCCGAATTGAGTTGTGTTTTGAACAAGTTTCTTTTTCCACTGCAATCCTTCTTGAACTTTTTGAAGATTAAGCAAATATAGTTGCCCTGCTTTCTGTTTGCTTTAAAAAAAAAAAAAAAATAGCATATTTCTTCATTTCGTGAAATTTCATATAAAAAGCTGTTTGAAGCTTTTAAAAAGTCTACATCAAACAAACCCTTGATAGATATTCAGGTATTCAGGATATAAATAATGAGGAATGGCGTAATTTTAAAAATGCCTCTAAAAATGACGAAGAACTAGAAGTGTTGGTGCTAAAAAGAGTCGAAGAAGAGTTGCGAAAGGTAACTAGAAAAAAATCCCTTCTCCTCGATTATTTTATAAAGGTAATTATAAACAATTTATTCTTAATATGTTAAGATACATTTATGTTAAGTATATTTTATCAGAACTTTTTATATTTTTTATATTCACCTTGGTTTTGACTATTTACATATTTTGAAATATGTAGCGAAAACTAAAATAAGTATAGTATACTAGATTTGGTAATACGTAATTGTGTTAAAATTGACATCTTCTTTCTTTAATTATACAGATAATTTATGAATAATTTACAGAAAATGCCATATGACTATTTTTGTCCATCCATCAAATCACAATTGTCTGCAAGGACTTGTGGGAAATGTGGTTTGTACCAATACAAAAATCGACAATTCGTCATAAGAAAATTGTTCATGACGAAAATAGCCAGAGAGCCTGCCTAGTTCGGCCTATGAGAATTGCTGCTCGTTGAGCAAATGAACTGATGTGCATCATCAATTATGTAGAAGGCATGGAAGATACCGAGTGGATAAGCGAAGAGGAAGTTTGCCCAGATTCCTTGTGCGAAGCAAGTGATGAAGCAATAACATCAGATGCCAGAAACCCTATAATTTCAGACATTAAAAACTGGCTAGAGCAACCCTGGATAACATCTGACTAGATAGACTTAATTGATTATGAAAATTACATTTATGTGCCATTAAAATTGTGATAAACTTAAGATTTAAAATAAAATTAAAAATATTTTTTTTTCCCTTTTAAGGCGAGTTAAAGTTCATTATGCATTGAATCCTAACTTTTTTTTTAGATTATTAACGTTACAATAAAAAAAAAAAAAAAAAAAATCAGGAGCAATGGGGGGGGGGATGTTACCGTATGCTTACGTAATTATAGAGGGGGGGGGTATGCGATTTGCTTATTTTTGCTGACAAGGGAGAAGGGGGGGGTAAAAAATTACCAAAAACATGCTTACGTAATATTTGAACGACCCCATACCATGCAAGAAATACAAGCAGGAAGAGTTAGGGAAATTAACCAATATTCGTAATGAATTACTGGATTATAAAACTTTACGCTAAAATAAAACCTCACTTAATGATATTTTTCGTAGTTTATTGAAGACATCACAAATTTTTATATGATAGAAAATCAATAGATTGATAATTTAAAAGATTTTTTTCATGGTGACTCATTGTGGGGTTGCATATCAATATTTTCGGCACCAGACAGACATTTATACCAATGTGAGCGCCATCTACATTTAAAAGTTACAACAGAAATAAACATCACGGTCATTAACGGATTGGAGAAGTAGAATTCTCGGTCCCAGTATTCTACAGAACTACAATGAAAATAAAGGAATACATTTAGTCAAGTTTTTTTTTTTTTTTTAAAGTAAAATTGATAAAGTTTTTCAGACGATTTTTTTTTTTTTTTAAAACAGATTTTGAAACAAGAGGGTGCAAGTTGGTGATCTTGGACCATTATTTTGCACAAATTTAGATTGCTGAATGTAGAAACTAACCAAAACTATATCAGCCTAATATGTGAGAATGCAAACGCTAGTGTTTAATGATTTTTCGTATATAGTACATAGAAAAGATTATTTCGTTAAAATCCTTAAAACCTGTACCTTAGTATGACTTGCTTAGTTTCTGCAAAACAAAAATTTCATTTTATTTGACCAGTGTTGATCAGTACATTGTATCTCGATCATGGTAATTTGAGCATACTTGTTATTTCAGAAACCACTTGAAAGAAGCAGATAAAATGTTCGGGAGTAGTCTGCTATATATTTCTACACATTTTATTGAAGTAATTTATTAAATTAATTTATATTTTCGTTTTATAATTACTGTAGATATATAAGAGAAAATTTCCTGGAATTTTTTTTCAAGACTTGGCTTTTCTATAATTGCCCTATTATCTTACACATTTGTTATGGTTTGTAAGATAACGGGGCAATTTTTTGAAAAACTAAATTTCTTTTAGGGGTGAAAGGTAATGTGAAAAGTCACTCGACTTATACAAATACGAGTATTCACTTTTGTGGCCTTAACTTATTTTCTATATGCTGGAATATTAAAACTAGGGTCTCGAATTAAAAATAATAATCTATAGATTGAGAATATAAAAGCATCTACACATATTTTGTCATTCCAAGGTACTGAACTTCCTTAACATTTTAAGGCTTGGTTGAAAACTCGTTTTTCTATGAAATGTAACATTTGTGTGAAGTTATAAAGGGATGCAACAAATGGCGCCACGGTGGTTGAACGGGGCATCGTAAAGAAGAGGAGAAGGGAGAAGGGGGGGGGGGGAGGGGCTTTTACACTAATTGTCTATGACAAAACTTTCTATCAAGTTTTGAGGCTGTCATTAAAGGGCAGCTTTTACATACGTTTCTAATGCCCTACGTCACTTATGAGATTTTACTTAAGTTCTAATATCCAGAAACCAAGGTAAATTCAAATATGGACAATATGCCCTTTTTAATGACTGAAACAGTCCCTTATCAACGACGAAGTAAAACCTTCGGAGGGCTATTTAATCCACTTGCCGTCATCCATTCGAGCTGAAACTTTTCAGATGAACTAACTTTGGAAGACAATCTGTTCAATCAAGATTTTTGGGAACAAAATGTAAATAAATAGTTCGAAATGGATGGTTTCTTCCTACTGTTCAAACTTTATGCAAACTTAATTTGAACTTAATAACTTGCAACTGCACTTGAAAAATTGCAATGCAAATAAACTTTGTATTAAATACTTTCTGTTTACTGGTAATTTATTGTGTAATCTTATTCTGTTCCAAAAACTATGTTTTGAATTCCGCGAGAACTACTTGGAAGATGACATGGAAGAATAAAGAAACCTTTAAAAGGTTTTCGTATTCTCCCCCCCCCCCCCCCAGCTCCTTTTTCTTGAACTAGATTTTTTTTTTAACATATTTGCTTTGGGTACCAAATAAATATCTACCGAGAGGAAAATTTCCTACTAAATATTTTTATTTTTTATATTATCAAAGTAAAAATTAAACCACAATTGTTAATCAACATTACATTAGGAATTGCAATCAACATTACTGAAAAATTAAAGATTTAAACAAAATTTTACCTGTCTTGCATCCCGCTGTAAATTATCCTGTAAGCGCCCATGAAAGTAATACTTTTTGAGAACTTGGCTCACTTTTGAAGCATGCAAAAAAGACGTCTTCAGAAATGAAATCGCTTGTAACCTTCCTTATTGAACTTCTGATCGGCGGTTTGTCAAATTAAAATTAACAAGTTGTGATATATTTGGTAATAGAATTTAGTTGGAATTAATTCAAAATCGATTTTTTAAATGTTTCGTTTGCTTTTGCTCCTAAGGTTTACGATTTACTAGCATGTCTCTGTATTCCACAAAAAACTTAGAAACATGTCTCAGAGGTACTAAACTTGTAGCTGCCTCTTAGTTAGAATTCGTTTTGTCCTATATTTTTCACAAAACCCTTCATTAAAATTGTGTGTTTAAAAGAAATGTCAGGGGTAATAAAAAATTTAATCTCTAAATCCCTTAGAGCACCCCCCCCCCCCTCTCCGTCCCACACGCTGCAATGTTAATTTATATAAATTTTCAAAATAAATTTTTTTTAAGAAACTCTCAGAGATACAGAGTTAATATATTTTGTTGTGATAAATCGAACATTTCATGTTACTTAACATGGTAACATGCGTTTTTAAAAAAATTTGCCTTATAGTTTAAAAAATAGTTTTTTATTAAAAACAATACCAAAATAATGACAAAATTACTTTAGTTTTAACACTTTTTTTTTTTTTTTTTTTTTTTTACCTTTGTTTTTGTATTGATAGTAATTTGTTTATTTGGATCGATGATTTTGACTTCTAGTTATGTATATCTGTTCTTGCAAGAAACATTGCGGAACAGATTTTTTAAATTGGTAACAATTTCACGGCATTAGAAGGTGCACAATGATAATTGAATATAAGTTTTAGAAATTTAGAAATAACTGGTGGTATTTGAATATATAAATCCCCATATATATTTTACGATTTTCAATTTCAATTATTGATGGGTGGGACTTCAATGAGCAATTGAAAATATAAGTTTACAAAAAAACCCTTTGGAGTTACGTTTCTGAAATCACAGAAGTTTTATTACCAACAGGGCTTCCCATTTCTTCTAAAACAGCACACAGGTAGCAGTACGAAGTTTATGATTTCTACCACAATAGCGCTGCGGCTACTCCTTGACAATTCCAATAAATTTGCCAAAGCGAATATGCAAAGCTAAAAAGTTTCCTCAGTAGGGTACTTGACACCATCAACAAATAATTACCAAATGCGGTATATATATAGTATTTAACGAAGTAAAAACAATGCAAGCATTTTCTACTCGAAATAATTGCTCAAATTTTTATAAATCGAATTTTAAAATATGATTTTTTGAGCGCTTAGTCAAGTGATCAGAAACGATCGTTTAAGCTCCTCCCAGAAGGTGGCGTCACTACTGTGGAGTGGAAGTTTGTGAACAAACAACCTCAGACGTTTATTTTTAAGCTTGGTTCGTCTTTCTTCCGACTTTATGATTAATTATGACCATTGTAGGTGAATTTTAGGAAATATTTATTTAAAGGAGCTTTATTGGTAAAATGTATGACAGTTTCGTAAAGGCAGACAGTTTAAATTTACGCAAAATAGACGCATTGATGATGGTAAGATTCTTTTTCAAATCAAGCCCAGAGTTTTTTTCTGCTGTGTTTAGAAATGTTAAAACATCTGTCTGTAATAAATCTCCCAGTTATTATAATTTGTTAAACAAGAACTACACACTTTCACAGTTATAATAATTATAAAATCTTAAACAAAATGATTAGCGATTAAAATAATAGCGACAAAATTTCTAAATTTAACTTGATTATCTCATAAAAATTACTCTATGAGAAACTTTTAAAAAAACGTTTCCTCAGTTCTAAAAATAATTCTTCTAGATTTAAACTATATGCTTTCTTCCCAAGTCTTAACCATATTGCGCAAAATTGCAAAAAAACTATTTCGAGAAAACAGCATATTTAGCGATAAGTTGTTACTTAAAAGTTTCTAATTCATTTTGCTAAACAATCTTATAGTGTTTGCTGTTAAGTAGAGTTCTTCATATCAAACCCCTCCCTATTATCATACACATCGGTGTTCACCGGGAAAAAACACACCTGTGATATTTCAAACACTAATCTAGACGCCTTAACTTACAACTCTGAACTGAAGTTAAGAAGGCACTACAATCCTTTTTTAGAAAGGAAATAAAGCCAGATTTACACGCTACCAGTCGAGGTACCAGTTTAGATCGCCAGTCAATGACGTCACCAGACTACTGGTTCTAGTAAACCAAACATTTTCTATTTACTGTCACCGGCGACTCCAATCAATCAATCAATCACGTCCGCTCTCCCGTCATCACCGATAGAGGGCGCAACGGTCGCTTAGTTGACGTCACAGAACTGGCTATCTAAACTGGAAGCCCGACTGGTAGCGTGTAAATCCGGCTTAAGGCAACACATTTTGTAGGAACATATTTATTTTCTCATATTAATTACATAACAGAGGCACCAAGCGGTCTTTAATTTCCTTCCTCACTACATCTCCAAATCATACAGGGAACTATAACTGTGTGTCCGAATAGTTTTCTCAAATATAGTAAAATTAAATTGCTGAGTCTGGTTCACCTACATGATATTGCATTCGTGTTTTGGATTCCACTTTTACATTTGTCTGATTGAATACCAGGCATCCATCACGTTCATCTTGCGCAAGTCATCATGCACAGCAGCCGTCGCCAAGCATTTGACAAACATGCTGAGTCCGTAGCAGTTCTTCCTGTGTTAAAGTGAAAGGGCAACAGTTATTATATTGATTCAGAAACGAGTTCCTACTAGATGGATTAGACTAAGTTCTAAATCCATCAAAATCCATTAGCTTTATAACTGAACGAAATGGCGAACGAAAGATAAGAGTGTCTTTTAACTACTTCAGTAAATTTTAGCTGCTAACTTTTGATTATTTTAAAGGAAAGTGAAAAATTGTAAACTCGTCTCTAAAATCAAAAGAAGTGTCATTTTTTATATATATAACACACAACTTGATTTTAATTCTAGATTTATGTGATTTCCAAGTGGTTCATAGTAGACAGTTATGAGAGTATTATACAAATCGTATATCAGAGAATATATGAATAAATTATTGACTCATGTCAAAATCTCTATTCAAGACGAGAAGTGTTTGTTACTTACACAAGGCAGTTATTATCAGGCATCTTGGTATTGGACCTATATAAATTCTCCATTAAAATTGGCCAAACGCATGTCCTTGAAGGTAGTACTTCAAAAGCCTTTACAAGCTAAAGTGACAGATCAAAATGTAGAAATACTAACGAGTTACTTTCCATTACAGATACCAGTGCACCGTTATTTGTTGCGAAAGTACAATATTTGGAAACACTAACTTGAATTTATCTATGAACATATGTTTTTCATTATTACATATGACAATATTTTAAGATAAATTTCACAGGTTGAATTCTCGTAGCAAAACCAGATGCATGGCTAAAAATTATTATTATTATTATTATTATTACCATTATTATTAATATTATTTTTATTATTATTATTATTATTATTACCATTATTATTAATATTATTTTTATTATTATTCTTATTATTAGTTTATAAATATAAAATTGTTATAAAATATTATTGTTACAAATATTATTTTTATTATTATTATTATTTTATAAATATAAAATTGTTATAAAATCGTTAGAAATTGTTATCCATTCTAGAGGGAATGTTTACACTCTCTCTGTACAACTTTTGTTCTTTTGAGAAAAACGTAAATAAATAATAATATTAAAGTGATCTGGCATATTGTCTCATCTATCAACCATTCTACTCTATTATAATAGAAACATTTTAATTGGAAACCAAAGTAATTCTTTTGTTAAAAGAAAGTTAAATCGTTGTTAGTCATCTTAAACAGATCATTTATTTTGCCGATTACTGCACGAGTTTTCCATAAACATGTCACATATTATAATTCACCTGTATTTCATTGTACAGTCAAACCCCGTTAACGCGAAGTCGATGTGGCCGCCAAATTTTTTCGTGGTAACCGAATTTCGTGTTAATCGTCTAAAAACTTTTTCATCTAAGTCATGCAGATTTTAGACTTTTAGCTATTAAAACATTTAGCATACAAGGATTATATTTAGAACAATAGTTTAACAAGATTGGGAAAACAATATTTACCAGTAACTTATTGTTTACTTGACTTATTAAGAGGTCTGTTATTAACATTTTGCTCTAAGTTATTAATAAAAAAAAAATTAACTGTGTCTACCTATTCAAAATTAATTATAGATCGTGAGGTAGTGTTCTGCTGCATTAGAAAACGTTGCAAGGTTTCATCTAAAATAAAAAATAAAAATGTTTTTAAGAGAATTTTTTTTTTTTTTTTACTTTTCTTTTTAAACGGGATGTAAAATTCGAGTTATAACGAATAAATCAACATTAATTTTAAGCTTCATCGCACAGAGAACTGCTTTTACATCGCATTAAACGATTTCGTGTTAACGGAGTATGATTGCATTCCAACTCATAGTATTGTTAATTGAATAGAAAACAGAGGTTTTTTTTACAAAAACTACAAGAAACTTTCTTTTCGAAAAAGTGTTGCTGAACAAATCAGTTTGTATTTTGATTTGTATGAGTACTTTTTTTTTTTTTTTTTTTTTTTTTTTTTTTTTTTTGTATTTCCTGCAGCATCTGTGGGGGGCATTTGGGGAATATTCCTCGTACAGAACTCGATGAAAATTTCGACAAATATAAGCTCGCTTTTCAACCGGGGCCCGTTGCAATGTGTTAGTCTAAAGCATAAAATCAATTATTTACCCAATAAAAGCACTTCTATTCTTACTTGTAATAGTAAACAGCATTTCACAAAGTACTGAGCCAGATTAAAAGTATTAATATTAAGTCCCCTTATTGGATTTTTGGTTTAATTAAGCATTCATGAAATTAATATCAGTACTCTGGTGCAAGAGGGTCACAACTCAAATTATGTGCATAAAAAAATATTAAATGGTAAGATGTGTGATCTCCATGTAATTTAACATGTGTAAGGTTAAAAACTTACAATTGGAAAAATACCAAAGAGAAGCGGTTTGAGAGCCACCAAGAAAATGTAGCGAGTAACTAGGACCTATTCAATAATCAAGACCAGCCCCCGGGTCCCAGTGATAAAGATTATGATACGTGAATTTAGTGTTATGCTTCTTCAAAAGTATTATCCCTATTATCACTATAAATAACTATCAAGACGTATAATCTCAATGAATCGTAATTTTCTTATACATTTAAAACTATTTCAATTTTACTGTTCAAGTAAAAATTAAAGAACCAATGAAACCTTAATTGGGACTTTATTGATAATCTAAATAAATTATTTGCATCTAATTTCTTTGACAAAATTTCTAAATTTTAATTTGATTACCTCATAAGAATTACTTTATGTGAAACTTAAAAAAAAAAAAAAAATGTTTCACAGTTCTAAAATAATTGTTCTAGATTCAAATTATAGGCTTTCTTCCCAAGTCTTTACCATATTGCGCAAAATTGCATAAAACTATTTCGAAAAAAACAGCATATTTAACGATAAGTAGTAATTTAAAAGTTTCTAATTCATTTTGTCAATCAATTTTATAGTGTTTGCTGTTAGAGTTCGTCATATCTCCCCCCCCCCCTTTCCCCACTATCATAAACATTGGTGTTCAGCAAGGAAAGAACTCACCTTTAATATTTCAACCACTAATCTAGACGCCTTAACTTGGAACTCGGAACTGAGATTTAGAAGGCACTACAACCCTATATTTAGAAAGGAAATAAGACAATACATTTTGCAGAAACATAGTTGTTTTCTCAAATCTGTTAGATAACAGCGGCACCAAGCGGTCAATAATTTCATTCCTCGCTACACTTCCTAGAGTTATACAGGTAACTGCCACTATGTGCCCGAATTATCTTAAATATAGTAGAAACAAGTTATATGTCCTGTGTTCCCCTTTCAGACATCTGCTCGGATTGAAAGCCGAGCATTTCTCACGTCCAACTTGCGCTTCTCATCATTCGAAGCAACCGTCTCCAAGTAACTGTTAAACATGTTGGTTCCGAAGCAGGTCTCCCTATGTCAGAGTAAAAGGGAAACAGTTATTAAAAATATAATTGTTTGTGGCGTTCTGGTTGGGAACAACGTCGCCGTTGCCTGGCAACAGAATTCATAAATTGTAAACTAAATAAAAATTCTAAAATTGTAAACTAACTTTTTTCCAGTTACTTTTTTTTCCTCGCACTTAACGATGTTGTGTTTTAAAGCAGTCCAAATAAAGACGAGATATTTTTATTTATTAAGTGCTCAGATCCCCTGTGTAATCAGTTATTCATCATTGCGCACGTCACATTGGTGACCCGAAATGTGATAGTTTTGAAATTAAATCATGTCTATTTAGTGGAATTCAATTCTGAAGATTTACGGGGCCACACTTGTTATTTCACGGACGAAGTAAGATTGAATTGGTTTTCTCTATTCCATTTATTCCACTAAGTGCTATCATACTCGACTCTCAAACTGCTTGTTATTGTAGATAAAATATGGGACAAAATTCTAATCCTGCGGAGGATATTCAGGTTCCGATTTCTGAACCGAATTCACTTGGATTAGTGAGAATTGCGTTTAAAGCTCCGCCATTCTGGGAGAACAATGCTGACTTGTGGTTTTTGTGACTCGAGTCAAATTTTGTAGTCACTGTAGTCAGAAATAACGAAATTCCACAGTTTCGTTTGTGTTTTAGACAATGAATTTATTACTTACATGAGTGATATAGTTAGAAAAACCCCAGAAGAAGCATATAGAGAATTTAAATCTCAACACTAGATTAAAAGCGCTACTTCAGAATTTGCAGCTTGGCAACGAAACTCCTTCGCAGTTGCTTATGCAGATGCCAGATTTAGTTAAAGATCGCATTTAGGAAAGTGTACTGAAAACTCTTTTCTTACAACTTTTACCTTAAAATATGCAACAGATTTTGTCTGTAAGCAAGGAAGGGATAGATTCTTAACATGTAATAAACTTTCGAAATATACGTGCTTTGCTACGAAATTTCACCATGTGCATTTCACCAATCAAATGGTATTGATGCATTCCACACTTTGGACATTTAAACCCTGAAGATTAATTTATCAAAATGGGAATACATCACTTCAACTATGTTTGTCCTTGTTGATATTTGTTTCAAATTTTATTATTGTGATTGTACTGGAAGTAGGGCCGAAGAATATTCTTCCTATGGAACTTTATTTTGACCCATTAAAATCAGTTTATCAAGATTGGAAAAGTTAATTTTTTCTGTTTTTCTTTGCTGGTATTAGTATCAAATTTCAGAATTGTGACAATTTTGAAAGTGGAACATTGGAATATTTCTTGTTTGGAATGTTTCTACTCCATAAAATTAACAAATCGAGATCAGAGTAGATCTGTGCTTGTCCTTGATTCCAATTCTCAGAGAAGTGACTATATTGTAAGCGAGACATTTGAATACCTAGTTTGTAACATTTAGAATCCATTCGAACCTTTAAAATTAGTTAATCGAGATTGGAATAGCTTACCTTATTGACACTTCCCAGGTAGCACAGCAGTATTGGCCAATGTCGGAAACCGGAGCTCTGGAAGATTGGCCAATCCTGGGTAATGTCGGAACGGCCAGCACCGAACGGCTAACATTTTTGCAATATTGGCCAATATCGCAGTGCGGTTTTGGCCGGTATCGATGCGTAGTTTTGGCCGATATCGATGCGTAGTTTTGGCCGATCTCGAGGAGTAGTTTTGGCCGATCTCGAGGAGTAGTTTTGGCCAGTATTGATGTGCAATCTTGGGCAATATCGATGAGCATTGGTTTAAACCAAATGTTTTTCTTTTCCCTCAGAAAAACGAAATATTTTTTTTTAAAGAATAATTTAAAATTGTATTTTTATATATAATTAGATTTTTTAAATTATTTGATGTTGTAGATGACTTCTATTTTTAGCTGAAATACAATATGTTCTAATGTATTTTAAAATAAATCTTCCAATTAAAAACTATTGAAGTTTTTATAAGTATCAAATGAATCGAAGAGCAATATTCTATGTATTATGTAGTAAACAATTACTATTGTATATATTGAATTTAAAAAATAGTACCTCTAAATAAAATATTAAAATTTAATGATTTAAATGTCCCCATAAATAGCAACAATTGTTTATTTACTTAGTTCAAATTACTTTCAAAAGGAATATTCATTGTTTATAAAACATAAATTATTCTTGTTTATGCTAAATTTTATTTATAAATATGTATACATGTAATTAGAAAAGGATAAAAAAAAAAGACCTCTGTTTAAACCAAAAAAACATGTTTTTTTCCAACCCTGAAAGAGCAATTTTAGCTACTATTTTTTTATTATATCACAGAGCAGTTTAGGGTAGATTTGCCACTCAACATATCTGAACTTTCTTTTTAGTGGAAGAAGTGGTTGCAAATGATAATTCTTATATGCGTTTAGATTCAATTTTGAGCTGTTCAATGTTTAGTAACACATTGTTGCCCAAAAACCCTTAATAATTTGTTAAGTTATACTTAAACATTTGTAAAATAATGTTTTCAACTCCCCTACCAAAAAAAAAAACATTTAGATAACAAAATGTCTGACATTCAAGGATTTAGAAAGATACATGCAGTTTTAAACTAGAAAACTAACAGTAGAATTTAAAATCCCTATTGGTCAATCAATACTCATTGAACTTTTTATGCTAAGGTTTCATAAATATAGAAGGTTGAATTTTAAACTTGTGAAGTA
The DNA here is from genome assembly GCA_963978545.1 of Linyphia triangularis. NCBI lineage: Eukaryota > Metazoa > Arthropoda > Arachnida > Araneae > Linyphiidae > Linyphia > Linyphia triangularis. The sequence continues at coordinate 29,873,672 of OZ021730.1, read as the reverse complement.
TATTTTTTCTGCACCGATCAACTTCATTTATGAAGTCCCTTTTCATTTTTAAAACATAATTTTTCTCTATGCATTAAGAATCAAATAGATAGTAAATAAATCTCATTTTAATGCTTTAGTTCATTCACTTCAATCATAATATTGTAAAAGCAATAAAGTGAATTAAATTGCAGACCCCCCCCCCCCCCCCCATTGAAAAAGTTTTCTCATCCAAAAATTATTTGACAAAAACATCTATTATTTTAAAAAATCCACAATAATATTTGCATGAATACCTCGTATAATGAATAATTTTTCATACTTTCATTCCTATTTTAATTGCTTTTTAATGACCGATAATTGAAACCCAATATAATTTAATTGATATTTTATGGCTTAAAAACCATGCACTCTTAAATTAATTGTCACTTTCTGCAGTGCATATTTATAATAAAAACATAAATTTAATATAAGCTGTTTATTATAATACATATTTTATCTTCCTTTGAAGTTTCTACCTCGGCGAAGAAAACGAACCTGAAATATAAAATTATTCATTTCTGTTTTCATTAAGATTACATTAAAATTTAAAAATCAAATTATTGCATCAAACTTTTTCTAGTCTTTAGCTCTTTTTATTTTATCCAAACTCTTTTTGTTACGGAACTGGAATTTGTTATCAATAAAAGAAATCATGCAGTGCAGCATTTACTGCCCATTAAAAAAAAAAAAATTCAAAATGAAAAACACAATTTTGCACAAAAGCATAAGATTATTAACATTTTGTTAAATTGTTATATCAGAAAACATTTTCTACTAACATTTAAGAAAATAATTTTAAACTGGTATTTAAATTTCAATTGTATATACTGAGCTTGTATGAATTTAATTTATATAAAGTTCTCTGCAAATACGTTTGCACCAACCTCAACCAAGCACACAAAAAAACTATCAATCACGAAATAAATGCTAATTCTGTTTTTTTTTATAAACTCGTTCATTTTTCTTTAGCCGTTTAAAATTGTAATAAATAATTTATAAGAGAGAAAAATCTCTTTTAAACTGTTAAATTAACCACCAAATAAAATCAAAATAAATAGTAAAAAGTGTTGTTGAAAAGTCTGTGATAAAATACACTGTTGCACTTGAAAAGTTATAGGAACTAATTTAGAACATAGTGTTTTTGTTGTTTTTTCTACTGAACTAATTTCTCAATTATAAGCATATGACAAAGGTGATTTGTTCAAAATTGTTTAAAGAAACCGATAATTTTTTTTTTATTTGAAAGACCAGAGATTCTCCATTGCTTATTATATTTTAAAATATAAATTATTGTAACATCAAATTGAAATTGCTTGGATCGTTACCTAATTGATTATCATATATTCTTACCTGGTAGAGGAAGTTTTCACGCTTTTTGGTTCACAAACAAGTTTTTGCTCGTTTTTTTGTGGGATTCCAAAGAAGGGGGATCGTCTTTGAAATGGGCTGGAATATTAGTTCGGCTTTTCTTGGTTAATAAATTTTCATCTTCTGAAGAATCACTCCCAATTGAACGAGCAAGCTCAGCTTTATCTTATGCCTGTTAAAATGAATCTAAATAAGAAAATTATGGATATATGCTATCTCAAACTAGTTGCAAAACTTTATATACAATTTATTTATACAATTAAATATCTTATTTAAAGCACTTTTAATATAACTCACTAAAAAACCAATCTTCAGTTTGAGAAATTAAAATAGAATATTATTTAAATCTGTTAATAAATATCTGTTATTCATGTCCACCACTTCAAAAATCTACACCATCAAAACTTGAACTGATAAGTAGATCAATGACTTATGAAACATTATTTGTGATACCTTGAATTATTTGTATATACCCTATACAAAAATTGTAATTTAATTACTGTATGTACAATAGATTTTAAAATTAAATGTTTGCCATGTTATACTTGAGGGCATATATTCTTTAATCATGTTCATTCCCCCCTTCCCCATTTGTTGCAAACTACCAAAGACAACTTTTGTCTGAGATGAACCAAGATGAAGGAATTACTTCTACGGGTTCTCCATTTCCATCAATGAACCCTACAACAGTATATTTCTTTATTTTAAACTGAACAGAATAACAAATTAACTATTGAAAGGCCATACTGGCATTTTACTGCCAAGGGAAGGAAGGCTACAACTATTACACTTTTCATTCCAAGACAGAAAATAGCACTAACAATAATACTTGATTACAATATTTGATGTTTACTTTTCAAATGGAAAGTCTTTTCTTTAAATGAACAAAACATTTTTATTTTATAAAAACAACATCTTTGCATAGTATGTTTAAATTAACACAAATGAAGTTAGGCATTCAAAATATATTTTTGTAGATATTTCAAAAATTTCCATTCATTGCTCTTTTCTGAGAAATCAATAATTGCACAAGACAGACCTTTTAAATAGGAGAATGTACATATACAGTAAAACCCTGTTAACGCTAAGTCGACCTGGCCACTGAAATTGTTCGCTTTAACCGAATTTTGTGTTAAATAAATTAACGTTAAGTTTTAAGTACGGAGAACTGCTTTTCCTTTGCATTAAATGTGATTTTATGCTAAGCAATTTTGCGTTAACAGGGTTTGCTGTATTTTTTCAAAAATAGGAGGCATAATAACATTAGTTATACATATTGTTAAATTGACATTTTCTAGAACATTTACTTTTTATGCCAAGTGGTTGATTGAGATAATGCACCCTATTCCACACCACCTTTGAGATTGAGTAATAGACGTGTTTTAATTTAATGTGGTTTCCTCAATATGCCCAATTCACAATATATTCTATTAACAGAGCTAATCATGGAGCTTGGATATTGAATTTTATAAGCAATATAAACTAACGATAACAAATATGATAAATAGGAAGACAAACTAGAATGTAACATGTAGTATAAGTATATTTCAATGATGAGCATAATTTGAAACAAGCAATGGAGGGGTAGGGGGGAATGGCTAAATGAGTATTAGTTTGCATCCGTGTATGGATGAGATAAAAGCTGAAAATCTTGTTTATATTTTAAACAGCAGCATTAAATAAATAATTGAAACCAACTCGATTCCTAATCAAGTTTAATGTGAATATCAATCACCTTTGTCAACATCGCTTTTGTAGATCAAACCAAGTCGGCAATCAAGTATCGTTGAAATTAACTAAAACCAACTTAAACCAATAATGTAATACGTAGATACCCCATGAAATCGACAAATTATTGTGACAACACTTACCAGTAATAAGTTTTCGATCCAATTTTAATGTTACTAATGACCGTCGCGCCGGCGACATAACATAAATAAACTTAGTAAACACACATCCGGGCACTTCAGTTCCTTCAGCCACTCGGTGGCGATTCTTTTTGAGAAATTCTGCGCATCGTTTTATATCGGATTCGGCCAGTTTTGGCCGTAAGTCGAGATCGTTCCAAAATACATGATTTTTTAAAAAATGCTTAAAACCGTGGCAAAAATATCACAAAACATATTAATGCAAACCTTCCTTTCTTATACATAAAATATTTTAATTTTAAAACTGTCGATCAACCTTTCAAACTTTTGAGTATCGTCTATCCAATATTGGGCGAGATTGGGCAATATCGGCATCGAACGGCCGATTTTGCGCCATTCCACATCGGGATTGGCCAATGTAGGGCTGATATTGGCCAATACTGCTGTGCTACTTGGGTTGTATCAAATTACAGAGTTTTGATTACATTGAAGGTAGGTCATTGGGATATTACTCGCTTTGATAGTTTTGACCCCTTTTCGACCCTTTATAATTAGTTAATAGATAGTTGATGTTTGAAGAGTGACTGTTGTGCACATTTGGAAGTGCCCTATCACTTATGAGAGTGATTGTTACGTGTATTTGAAAGTGTGCCATCCCATATGCGAGTGATAGTTGGGCATTTGAAAATTTCCCAACAGTTTAGAGATTGATTGTCGTGCACATCTGGAAGTGTTCATCACTTATGAAAGGGATTGTTGTATTTATTTGGAAGTGTGCCTCATCAGATATGGGAAACACTGTTTATAACTCAATAACCTCACCTGCAAGCGATGTGTATGTCTTGTTCCTTGACCAGATGGTAGCACTCTTCGCACACCCGTTCCAGGTACGCCATATTGCTACAGTTAAACGGGCCACGGCACCCGAGTAACCTGTGTGTGTCCTCCCATTTGCATACCATCGCCGTGGTCGCGACGAACACCACGATAAGGATCACAAGCCGAGCAGATGACGTAACCTGAGTGAGCAAAAGAAAGAAGGGTAAGGAGAGAAAGGTTATGGTCGCACAAGAAATCTGTTGGTACAACTTTGTTCATCAATTTTTTAAAGAAACAGTAGCCGACGAAAATTGAACAGCTCAAAGGTATATTACAAATTTGGTGTGTAGGACAAACAAATTATTTTGTGCAACTATTTGGCATGTTTCTCGTGTTGAAGGTACGATCAGTGGACATTGTTATACAAATATGTAAAACTTTTTTCCCCACTTAGCAATTGAGCTGTTGTGAAATATTTCAAAACTTAGTTTTTGAATTTTAATTGGCAAAATTCCAACAGTCGATCTGAAAAGTTTCCTTATGCATTGTTCTGTAACAACTTTATTTTAAACAATTGTTCTTAACTCGTAGTCCACGAATATGCCAGAAATAGGCCTTGGAGCTACAAAAATATAATCATTAAATAGTAGAGCTCTTGCAAACAGTGTCAAAGGCAGTGAATCAGTGGGAGCACAAATTTTCATTTTGCCTTTCTTCATCTAAAATATAAATACAAATACAAATTTTAAGACCAACAACAGACTCAAGGCCCAACAGGGTTGGTCGAGTAAAACATAAATCTATCTCACACTCTGCAATAAATTTAAACAACTGGATCAAATCCCCCCTCCCCTTCTGCCCTTCTTTCCTGCAGTGGATACATGTTTAATTTTTCCAATTTATCCTCATATGCCATGCCCGAAGTGAGTTCACACTCATTTTTGGCCTTTTTTCATAATTGAATCCTCTAATTCAACAAATGTCACCGTCTTCTATGGTCAAAGTTAGGCCAATTTGATTATTTAGAAAAGTACAGGGGACCATTCTCTTTACGGTTTGAGGTTTGTTTAGTGTGTCAAGCTCAAAGGCCACACATGGGCCATGCTGCGCTATAAAGCAAAACAACAATTTTAGTTTTGAAAACCTTTACCTTAAAACAATGCCTTTAAAAAAAAAAAAATTAGTTTTTATTGATTTATATTTAGTGATGGGCCAAAGAAAATTGTTTACTTGAGAGATAGGTCTATTGATGAAGATTCAAAGTTTAAATTGTATTTGATGTAAATTTTACCCCCTCTTGAAAAACATCACTTGGTAACGATGGTTTATTTGTATCAATATATTTGTCAATGTTCATGTTATTTAAACTGTGTTTGTTCCAGAAAAAATACTTTTAATCGTTTTATATATTTTTATTTAAGGATTAGTAATATTGAAGGTTATTTATATAGAAACATAACAAAAGAAAATTAAACAATATTTTGAAACAGGAAAAAAACTTACCACCGATATATGGAAGTGTTTTAATGACAAAGAAGAAAAATTAATTCGTCAGTTTCGGTATGTGGCAAAAGTTAACTAAAATGGAAGATTGAAGTTTCAACTTAGCAATTTTAAGGCCATTTTAACTAAAAATGTCATTTTCGCTTTATTCATCCAAAAAAAATTTCAGTAGATGCTTCTGCTATAAATATGCATATTAGTGAAATTGTACATGTCTGGAAAGATGTATTTCATTTTTATTGCCAGAGAAACCATGTAAATGTACTTAAGATGTAATTTCTATAACTCATTTGAAATGTACTCAATGGTGCTCACTTTTATCTTTCTCATATTTCTCAATACTGAACATTTTGGGTTAGTTGCGCATGTTTGGAATCATCGATAGAGGTAAACAACTGGATAGACTGCTCCATTGTCATTGCAAAGAGAAAAACGCGCCGGGGATTGCGAAGCTGGTGGGATGATTAACCAATCACAGTTCACTTTTATAGTTGGATGGGAATGCGAAAGACCTTCTAAAGTGTTAAAGTATATATTTTCTTGCACATTATTACTAATTAAGGTCTACTATTGTCATTTCTGCTGCGTACTAGCCAAAATTTTATTTTCAATCCTCGGCAATCCGTATTTTTTATCCCACCAATTGCATCTGGCAACGGCTTCATTTTCCCAGCGTTAAGCAGTCTATCCAGTTGTTTATCGATATCGATGGTTTGAATGATCAGATTAAAGCAAATTTTGGTACCAAGAATTCAACAAAACTATTCGTTTCAGAGAATGTCCAACTTAGACCACCTTCCAGAATTGACACTTAAGTATAAAAACATATGCTTACCATCTCTTACGAATACAAGATTCTTCAATTAAGGTAGAGTATTTCAGAAGACCAGTCGAGTAGGGCATGTCCAGGTTTAGGAGGACATGTCCTTATATACTGTCCTGGTACTACAACACATGTGGGTGGTTTTTGACGCAAGATATTGCTCTCAAAATATCTCTTCTCAAAAGACCCTCAATTATGCAAATGTTCACTCCAATTGGCAGTCATCATCGCAATCCCCAGCAATTCAATAATCACTAATGATGTTCAATGGTCTTTGGTCTGATGCTTTATACTAGGTGCGATTATTCCTTTCAGAGTGTGTTGACTGTTGGGAAGATTATTCCGGATCATCTGGTCTGTGACTATTTAAAGCTGCATTCGAAATCAAAAGATATTTCTGGTTTTGGTTTCGCCATCTTCTCCACGTGGCAATCTAAAAGCATGTTATCAAAAAAGTACATATAGTAAAAAGTTCATTATAACACTTATTAAGATTGTGACACTGACAATAATCAGTTTTTGTATTAGAAACAGTTTTAATTCCGCTAATTTCCCTTTTTTTTTTTTTCTTTTGCTATTCTACCCTATATTATTCAGATTATGCTCTAAGAATTGTTCTTATTATATAGTAGTTATTCTTTGTGTGTGCCAACTGCTCCTTTAATACTGCTGAATTTTATTCACCAGTTATTTAAAGCATCTTATCGCTTTTTGCCCTCTTTGACATTCTTGAACTGAATTTTGTGTATCGAAAATCATATTCTTTGGAGACTAACTTGTCATATTTTGCGCGGTTTTAAAGACAATTTTGCCTACACTTTAATTACCGGCTAGCTACCAGTTTGTATTTACAATTTGTTACGAATTTTTGTATATTTGTAAATATTTCGTAGTGTTAAATTTTGTGAATAGGAAAATTTATGTACATTTTGCATAAGGCTGTGCAATAGTTCTTCTTTAGTTTGCTTCCCCGCAATGTGTGTCTCCCCTAATAGCACACATCCTCCCAGGGAGGTCCCTGGGAAGTCATTCGTAGTCCCGGGGATGACTGGGGACTTCCTAGGGACCTCCCTGGAAGGATGTGTGCTTTTAGGGCAACGCTTGATAACGAGTTTTACAGAGATAACGCTGGGAAGAGAGTTTTACAAGTAGCATGGCATTTAACATTATAGTCCAATATACTCCATTATACTCCAAATGTCTATCTCTGGAAGATTCGCGAACTTTCCCCTCCTCTATATAAGACCGACCGTGAGTGGAGTTGGTTGGTTAGTCAGTTAGTTGACTGAGTTGAATGGAATTACTGAGTTGAGATACTGAGTCTCAGTGAGCATTCAGAGTAGTTCTAAAGCGAACTGTATTGCATTGTCTTTTGCAGCGATTTAGCAGTTCTGTGTCAAGTTTAACTGCTGTTTGTGCTCTATTGTTGTGTATAGAGCTGTATTGAGTCTACTAGAACGAGAAGTTCTGGAGTTGTAAAGGATTCTGTGAAGAGTTATATTGGAATAAATTTCTACAAGTTTTGATCTGCTTTGGCTTCAAATTTTTCGAACCCGTCCACGCAACAACTGGTGTCAGAAGTGGGGGTTGAATGCCAAAAACCAGAGCAATGGCAGAACAAGAGGACAAATTTCAACAGCTTTTTGCGTTCATGCAAGAATGGCGGGAAGAAATGAAGAAAAGCCAAGAAGAGATGAAGAAGGGAATATCCGAATGGCGGGAAGAAATGAAAGCGAGTCAAGAAGAGATGAAGAAAGAGATTTTGTCTGGCTAAGAAAAGATTAAGAAAGAGATTTTGTGTGGACAAAAAAAGATTAAGAAAGATATTTTCTCTGGTCAAGGTGAGATGAAGAAAGAGATTTCCTCTGGTCAAGAAGAGATGAAGAAAGAGATTTTCTCTGGTCAAGAAGAGATGAAGAAAGAGATATTCTCTGGCCAAGAGGAAATGCAGAAGAATAATGTTGCGATCTCTGCCGGACAGGAGGATTTAAAGGAGTCTTCGAATGCGACACCAACTTGGCAGGACATTTCCATCTGTAGTCCTACGACAAAGCAATATTGGGCCCTCTGGGACTCTCTCCATATTCGAAACGACGTGTTGTACTGGAAGTTCGAATCTGATGATGGAAAGACATCCCTATGGCAGCTGTTGCTTCCTAGATCCCGAGTCACAGACGTTCTTAAGAAACTACATAGCAGTCCAATTGGAGGCCACTATGGGGTAATGAAGAGATTAAAAAGAGTTCGAGAGCGATACTACTGGAGTAGGGCAAGGGCTGACTTGGAGAAGTGATGCCGATCAGCCCGGAAAGGACCGAAGGAACGCAGTCGTGAAAAACTGCAACGTTACAACGTAGCAGCGCCTTTTGAACGGATTGTGTATAGAGTTGACATCTTGACGTTTGACATCTTGAGACCACTGCCACGATCTGCTGACTGCAACAGATACCTCCTCGTTGTCATGGATTATTTTACGAAGTGGCCCGAAGCGTATCCTATCCCTGATCAAGAGACTACCACCGTTGCAGAGGTAATGGTTCAGAGCTGTATTTCCAGATTTGGAGTGCCTCTTTAGTTACATTCTGATAAAGGAAGAAATTTTACCTCTGCTGTAATGAAAGGAATTTGTAATCTACTTGGCATTGACAAAACACAGACGACGCCTTTACTCCCACAGTCGGATGGCATGGTGGAGAGGTTTAACAGAACCATCCTCTTTAACCTCTCACTGATGGTTTCCAGAAACCAACAGGACTGGGATCAGAAGTTACCTTTGTTTCTTCTGGCCTATCGCAGCGCTGTCCACGGGACTACCGGCTATTCCCCATCCCAGATGCTCTTCGGTCGTAATCTTCGTCTGCCTTGCGATCTGTTGTTTGGCCACCACCTTCATCGCCAGAGGAGTACGTCGAGGATCTTCAGGCACGGTTTGAAGATGTGCACAATTTCGCCCGAGAGCGAATCCACTTGGCGACGGATATAAGATGAAGACCAGATACGATACGAAGGCTACAGGACATCAATTCCACGAAGGTGACAAGGTTTGGTTCTGGAACCCGAAACGACAAAAAGGACTCTCTCCCAAACTTCAGTCTCACTGGGATGGTCCTTACTCAGTCCTCAACCGGCTGAATGATGTCCTGGTCCGAATGCGTAAGTCACCAAATTCTAAACCTAGAGTCGTTCATTACGACAGGTTAGCCCCTCACTATGGCCATAGTTTGTAATCCCCCTTATGTATAAATTGTAAATAGCTATTAAGACCATGGTCACATGTGTATATAAATTTTTAAGTTTATTGTTTATTTATTTTCAGTAATGTTTCTGTTTTTCTGTATATGAATTAGTAAGTTTTATAGTTTAGTAATGAACACAGAGTGTTTGCTATTGCTTTGAAAGTAAGCCTTCCTTTCCGGGAACTGTACTGCTCGGGACGTGCAGTCCTTGGGAGGGGGGCAATGTTACGAATTTTTGTATATTTGTAAATATTTCGTAGTTTTAAATTTTGTAAATAGGAAAATTTATGTACATTTTGCATAAGGCAGTGCAATAGTTCGTCTTTAGTTTGCTTCCCTGCAATGTGTGTCTTAACGCTTGATAACGAGTTTTACAGAGATAACGCTGGGAAGCGAGTTTTACAAGGAGCAGGGCATTTAACATTATGGTAATGGGAATCTCGCCAAATTGGCGAGATAGAGTTGGCGGCGGTTTTGGCGACTAATTTTTGTTGCCAAATTTGGCGAGAAATCGCCAAATGTCATCAAATTTTTGTGACCATTTGGCGATGACCTGGAAAGTTCTCCAAATATCTATCTCTGGAAGATTCACGAAAATTCCCCTCCCCTATATAAGACCGGCCGTGAGTGGAGTTGGTTGGTTAGTCATTTAGTTGACTGAGTTGACTGGAATTACTGAGTTGAGATACTGAGTCTCAGTGAGCATTCAGAGTAATTCTAAAGTGAACTGTATTACATTGTCTTTTGCAGTGATTTAGCAGTTCTGTGTCAAGTTTAACTGCTGTTTGTGCTCTATTGTTATATATAGAGCTGTATTGAGTCTACTAGAACGAGAAGTTCTGGAGTTGTAAAGGATTCTGTGAAGAGTTATATTGGAATAAATTTCTACAAGTTTTGATCTGCTTTGGCTTCAAATCTTTCGAACCCGTCCACGTAACAAACTTATGTTTGATTTTCATGGAGTTTCTTCGATGAGCTTCGTAAGCGCATGTGCTCTTATTCTGAATTAATCAAATTGTGCTTCAAACATTGTATAATGTACAACACGGTAACTTTTTACCTTCTTCTTCGTATTTTGACATCGGCCGACCAACTACCAATTGGTTGGTCGGTGGAGGAGTCTCTAAAGATAAAGTTGTTTCTGCAGACAATTTTTACACATAATGAGTTAAAAACGCAAGAAAAATGAAATTTTTAAGATTGGATGCTGCAGTGAACATTGTGCAACCAGTTTATCTCATTTTTAGTCTAGTAACTTTGTAGTACAGTAGTCGTGGTCGAGTAAATTTTGTAGCATGTTTGCAAAAAGACTTTGTAATTAGAAATGGGCCCCGCTAGTCTGATGGTTAGAGTATCGAGCTCGTAATAGGAGGATTGTGGGTTCGGTCCTCGACGGCCGCCAAAGATCAGTTTGTACCTTATGGTGGCTGGGGCACATTAAGTCATTATTAAGCTTCAACATCCTCTCGTTGGCCTCGTGCAAAGACTTCGTACGCCGTTCTTGTAGCGTAGAAGCTAAAAAAAGAACTAAAATAAAAATAAAAAAACATGAAAACAAAGTTTTTACTATAAATCCTTTATATTCATTACCACAGCGCCGATTCTGTTCGTGCTTGGCGTTTGCATCTAATTTTAAATATTCAAAATATTTCTGTCAGTAAAATGTGTGGCAAACTACGTCTCATAATTTATTTATTAAAAATGAACATGAATTTATGCACTCACTTCCAAATATCTTTAATTTATTCTGATTATAGTAATTTTATTATTAATTTATTTAAAAAGAATTGGCAACAGGAACGAGTTTCTTCAATGGTCTGTTAAATGCTATTTTATCGCAATTGTATGATGGCAAGTTATTTATATATTTAGAAAAATTTGGCAACGTGAAAGAGAGAATAGAGAAATTAAAAAAAAAAAAGAGAGAGAGAGAGCCAGGCTGACAACAATTTCCTCATCGGTTGATGTTGCCGATGTTTCTGATTTACCTTCTTTTTGTTTCGACTTTTTGCTGTTTATTTGACTGGATTTTTTATTGGATTTTAGTTTTTAGAGCTTTTTTGGGTTTACTGGTTTGTTTTGCTGCAGATTTTTTTTTTTTTTTTTTTTTTGTATTTCTGACAAATTTTGGAATCCCTCATGTTCAACAGCATGGATACCTACGGGACTTCATTTTCATGCGGCGCACTTCTTTTCACTGATCGTCGTGTATAGCATTTGCTAAGATAGTACTTTACAGATGCACGGGTGTTCCTCATGAGCCATCATTTTTCAACAGCATTGTCACCTTATTCATCGTATATTACCCCCTACGACTATTGGTTGTTTTCCATAGCCACAATATTTAAACGAGAAAGTCAATATCTGCGACAGGTCTGAAGGAGAGCATTCTGTGTCATTGTATTGCTCCGCCGGTCAGCTAAGTAAAATTGTTGAACATAAATGGAAACACATTGAGAAGTTTTAATGCTACTTTTTTTGTATTTTTTATTCTTTATAAAGTATATATATATATAATATATATATATATATATATATATATATATATATATATATATATATATATATATATATATATATATATATATATATATATATATATATATATATATATATATATATATATATATATATATATATATATATATATATATATATATATATATATATATATATTTATATTTTTTTTTTTTTTTTTTTTATTTTTTTTTTTTTTTTTTTTTTGAGCATTACAGTACCACCTGTCGATGGATTTTTGCACTAGGTGTTTGTCTTTTTTGTGTTCCAAACAAATTTCAAGTGCCTCATTTAAATTATCTGTAATTAAAGTTTTTAATCATTTAGACTAATAGAATACATTCTAGATATAGAGAACCTTGAATTGTGAACTGTATTTAATGCTAACCCTGTATATTGTCTATATATATATTTTATTAGATTTTTTGAACTTACTAGAATTTAATTTTATTAGAAATTCAAAATAAAACCTCCACTGCCTATCCCTCATATGAAAAGGCAAAGTGAACATATTTCCGCCGTTTATTTACTTTAAAAAAATTAGTACTAGTTTGGATGTTTTAAATTATAGTTCTGGCTCTAAGCGACAGAGCTAGCTTCAGCGCTCTAGTGGCAGAAATTAAAAACTACGCACGTATGACCGTTTGTAGGTAATCTATGAATAATATTTTATTGATGTCAGATTGGATCGGCATTTGCTATTAAAAAAAATACCTGCTTAATTGATAAATTTCACACTCATAATTTGAGGAAGCTCTAGTTGGTAATCACCAAAAAAATAATGAATGATTTTTATTATTTATACCAATTTTTTCATTTGGAAATAAAAATTACTTTTGATACATGTTTAAATTAAACACTGTAAATCTAAAAAGGTTTCCAAAAAAGATGCCATTATAATTTCATAATTTCTCATAGAAATTGTGTCTGCTACTCAATGAGACGCCTTTGCTTGCCCATGTCTATAAGTGTAAACTAATGATATTCGCTTGTATTTTAGGAATTTCACGATCTTAGGTGAATTCAAAGTGTGTTTTATGTAGAACTGACATGTATAAAATAATTATATACAAGTACAATAAGCGAATAGTTATTTTCTCACTTTATTTTAAAACTACGTCATTATCAAATAGTTTTTAAATGTTTTATTATGAATGAAAAGTTTAGTGAATAGTTTTTGTAATTGAAATTACCCATATAAAAAAAAAATTTAACTCCATTAGATCAAATTGAATCTAAAATTAATAATCAATTACACTCATGAAAAAAATATATTTAATTGACTGTTCTGTGATAAATTTAATTATTGAATGCAAATTTTATACTTCCAGTTTGACAATTATATTTCTATAATTAAAAAAAAAAAAAAAAACTTATTTTTTTTAACGTAATTTTAAATTTAGAGGAATAAATTTTCCCTACGAAATCATCAGGATTGTTTCGTATGATAATAATTTTGGGAAAAATTTCATAATTTTTTTTTTCGGATTGATCAAAAATTATTCATAGAAATCTAACAATTAAAAACTTCGCATTGTATTCATGACAATGTAAAAGTTCAGTTTAACAAGTTGGTCAACTACATTCGTTCTGTCGAGAAAAACATAAATAAATAATAAATGATCTAGCAGATTGTCTCATTTACCAATCCCTCTGTTATTACAGAAATATTTTAATTGGAAACTATAGTACAGTCAAACCCCGTTAACGCGAAATCGCTTAACATGAAATCCCGTTTAACGCGAAGTAAAAGCAGTTCTCCATTCTTAAAACTTAACGTTAATCGTTTAACATAAAATTCTGTTAATGCAATTTCGGCGCCTCCATCGACTTCCGCATTTTACAAAACACTGAACCACATGAAAAGTATTAGTATTAAGTCTTCCTTATTGGATTTTTTGTTCAATTAAGCATTCATGAAATTCAAATCAGTGCCCTAGTGCAAGAGGGTCACAACTCAAATTATGTGCATAAAAAAAAAAAAATTAAATAGTAGGATGTGTGATCTCTATTTAATTTAACATGGGTAAGTTTAAAAACTTACAATTGGAAAAATACCAAAGAAAAAGGGGGTTGAGAGCCACCAAGAAAATGTAAAAGGTATTTGGGACTTAGACAATAATCAGCTCCAGCCCACGGGATCCAGTGATAAAGTGATAAAGATTATGATATGAGAATTTAGTGTTATGCTTTTTCAAAAGGATTATTGCTACTATTATCAGTCCAAACACTATCAAGACATATATAATTTTAAGGAATAGTAATTTTCCTATACATTTGTAACTATTTCAATTTTAGTGTTCAAGTAGAAATTAAGGAACTAAGGAAACCTTAATTGGGACTTTATTGATAATTCAAATAAATTATTTGCATTTCGTATTCTAATTTCTATGTCAAAATTTCTAAATTTTAACTTGATTATATCATAAATATTATTTTATGTAAAATTTTCAAATTTTTTTTTTCCAAACAGTTCTAATATAATTGTTCAAGGTTTAAATTATATGCCTTCCTCCCAAGTCTTAACCATAACGTATTTTTGCAAAATTGCGAAAAACTATTTCGAGGAAACAATATATTTAGTGATAAGTAGTTACTTAAAAGTTTCTAATCCGATTTGTTTAACAATTTTATAGTGTTTACTCTTAAGTAGAGTTAAAACTTCCCCATTATCATCACATTGGTGTTCAGCAGGGAAAGAACGCACCTGTGATATTTCAACCACTAATCTGGACGCCTTTACTCATAAAAATACCAGGTTAGTATCTGTGATATAGAAAGTGTTAAATTAACTTTAAGGAGATCTGAAGTTAGGAAGGCACTACAACCATTTTAAGAAAGGAAATAAGACAGCACATTTTGCAGGAACATTTTTATTTTCTCAAATGTATTACATTACAGCGTCACCAAGCGGTCAATAATTTCATTGTCCAAGTCATACAGGTAACTGTAATTGTGTGTCCGAATAATTATCTTAAATATAATAGAAACAGGTCGTTCAGTTCGGTCCGTCTTGTTAAGATTGCAGTCATGTTCTGTGTTCACCTTTCAGACATCTGCTCGGATTGAATCCCAGGCTTGCATCACTGCCTCCTTGCGTAACTCATTCAGTGCAACAGCTTCCATGCAACTGATAAATATGGTAGTTCCGAAGCAGTTTTTCCTATGTTGGACAAAAAGGCAACAGTTTTTAAAAAGATTAAAATAATTTTGATCTGAAATGAATTATTGATTTGATTTGAAAATGAAAATCCTTTGTGTGTGTGTGTTTTAAGGTTGGCGGCGAAACGACCGTTTCGTCTGATAAATACCCAAAATCTTTAAAAATGTGCCCAATTATTCTCAATGACAACTTCTTGGCAGTGGAAAGATGGGTATAATTATTATTATTTTTTTCAGATTTTTTTTTTTCCCCCACCTTATGAATGCACATTAAGTTGCTGTCTAATTTCTAAGAGATTTGAAGAGAATTCACCTTTTCAAGTTTTAATAAATTGTACTTATTAATGTTTCGAGTATTTCAAAACCAAACAATTAACTGCAATACAACAAACAAACATTAACTGCGATACAACAAACAAACATTAACTGCAATAATTTTTCTTTGCAGTATAAATTTGTAAATCTTATATTGACATGATTTTGATTTTTTTTTTTATGTCTTTGAATGTATTGTATATATTAATGTTATGAATACTAATAAAAATGCTTTTTCATTTGACTTTTTAGTTAATCATTTACCTAATTTTAATTCATTCTTTTAAGACAAATTATTTGTTATGAATATGGATATTATAATAAAATTAAACAACTAAAATAATTAAGCATATATTATTTATAAATGTCACTAAAATTTTATTTATTAATTAGTCACATTGGGTATATTTTAACACACGAAAAAAAAGTATAAACCATTGACAATATGGTTATAGAAAGTTAAGTCATATGATTAATCTTAAAAAAGTGTTCTAGATATATTTTAAAATTCAAGATTGATGAATGTTTAGAAGAAATATTTTTTGACACATTTTGTGTGAAAAACACTTAGGAAACTGTAAAATTTATTATTCTAACACACATCTACTAGAATCGCTAAAAAAAACCTTATTTTTTTTATTTAAAAATTGTAAAAAATAGTTAAGGAATGCATTGGATAACGTGTATTCTCTAGGTCTGTAAACGCGCCATCTAGACTGGAGATTCCGCGAAAAACAGTGATATGACCAGCTCCTAAGGCCGATTTTTAGCGTACCTATCAAGAACGCTTTGCTATTACACTCTTGAAGAGTCCACTGGATGTACACTTTAAAATTGAGTTAGTATACGGGTTCCATTCTCCAACAGGCGGCGCTAGCAGCTGTAATTAGGTAGACCACTTTTTTGGAATCAGTATGTTTCAACGAGTGGAGACATGTAAAAAAAACAAAATTTTTGTTTTTTACTGAATGTTATACTTTCATTATTCTATGTAAACACATGGACGAATGATTTTGGAAGTAAAAAAATAGAGTGAAGAAAATAAAATACATTTTTTCGAAGCCACTTTTTTTAAAATTAGTATGTTCCAAAAGGTAGAGAAATGTAAGAAAAAAAACCGAATAATTTTTTTGGAATGAATGCTATAGTTTTATTACCCTATGTAAACATATAGGTAATTGAAAGTAAAAGACGTTTTTCTAGACCACTTTTTTTAAATCAGTATGTTCCAAATCATGGAGAAATGCAAAAAAATCGAATGGGTAATTGAGAGTAAAAAACTAACGAATTACATTCCATTATAGATGCCATTTCATTGTAATTTGTTGCGAAAATACAATATTTGTAAATATGCACTTGAATTTATGGCTACATATGTAAATATTCTAAAGTTAATTACGCAGGTTGAATCTTCTTTGCGAAACCAGATGCATGGCTAAGATTTAAATTCTTATATACCTATATTGAATGGTTATCTTATTTTACCACTTTTGATATTAAAATTTGTTTTATATAAATTTAAGTCATTTTTAGGATTTTTATTATCATGGAATAGCAAACTATAATTTTTAATGAATTCGTTGGTTTATTCTGACTTATTCTCGTGATAAATCTGAAGTACACTGGAAATGTGAACTTGAAAGAATAATTGTTGGACCACGCCAGTTAACTTGGTAGTAGCGCTTAGAGTGGCTTTATAAACGAAAATATAGTTAAAATCCAGACAACAAAAAATAGAATTGTTATATAACGTAAGCAAAATTAAACTTTTTTTAATCAAAAATCGTAGTTAAAGTAGTACTTTTTCGGGAGGAGTGCGGAAAAGTACCTTACTCGCACTATTGTGAAACAATACTTTCTCGTACGCCTCATGTTCAAAAATTATTTTGTCTTGACAATGGAATAACATATTTTCAGAAAAAATTCATTAACTGGAGTTGCCAACATTGATAAATATACGTATTAAAAATATTTTTTGCAGTTGATTATGAAAAACATTGTATGCAACACGTGGGAAAAAAAACTTTACCCACCAGTTGCATAAATAGCTATTTAATGTTGTCCCGTATTTCTCTCTTCCTTTTGGGTCCTATAATACTTCCATTTAATTTTCTCAGACAGGATTATTGCGGAATGTTCTCATGTGGTTAAATTGTTCAGCATTTGATGGAAAAATATCTGCTGAAAAAGAAGTGGTATTTGTTTGCTACTCATATTATATTTCTTTGAATTTTGCTTCACAAAATCATTGTATATCAATCCCTTTCAATGAGCAGCAAATTGGAATCCCCTCTATTTTTAGACTGATTAACAGGCTTGTAAAATATCTGTTTCCCGGTGCCATGTCACATTACCGAGCATGGTGTATATCGAAGCAATTTTGTTTCTTCTATGCTTTGTGTTCTGAATACGATCATAGAGGTTATGCAATTTAAATATAAATGAATCCAGACGAACCACTATTTTAACGCTTTATTCGTTGAAACTGATTTTGAAATCATTGTTTTCCTGAAGATGGATTCTTGAGCAAACTGACGGATATATTCACATCGAAAATGCTAGCACAGATATGAGGATCACGCTGCCTCAAAGAAATCACAAAAATTCAATAAATAAATAAATAAATAAATAAACAAACAAACAAACAAACAAACAAATAAATAAATAAATAAATAAATAAAAATTACTTAATATTTGTTTCAACGTTTGTGATCAAGCGCCAAACTTAAATTTCGAAAGATGTTTTGAAATTCTCAAAGGGTTTTGACATCGTCAAATGGTTCTTTCCAAAAGTATGCTTCAGCGCTATGGTGGCATAAATTAGAAGCTTTTATGTAAGCTTGGTAAGCTTATAATGGTGAGCTCAAAGCGATCTTTTTCAGGGAACTTCGTACAGGGTGGTTAAAATTAAACTGAAGGTACTCAGAGGCTCGTAACTCCGGTTCTACTGAACGGATCCGAATGAAACTTAAAATATACGTTATGTAGATCATGCGGCTGAGATTTCCACCGAAAAAGAAAAGGAAAAAAAAAAAACAGTTCGATATGTTGCCGATAGGGGACACTGTTACGATGTAAAAAAGCAAGATTACTGTTCAAAAATCAAGAGAACTACTAAATACTTTATTTTTTACACACTTATGTTCTCCATGTGCATGTCAACAATATGCTGAAAGCGTACTACCGCTTTAACAACGGCCACACGCAACATATTAGTAAGAATGATAGAGACATGGCGAATTTTAAATTCGCTTCATTAGTTACACTTCCTTGGTAAACGCCATCTTTGAGAAAACTAAACAGCCAGAAGTCGCAAGAGCTGAACTCTGTGATGTGAACTTGTGACTTCTGACTATGAAGATCTTACTGACTAGACAAAATAGTGATGTATGGGGAAGTAGCAAAGCAGAAGGATTGGTAAAATCCCACATAAGGCAATTCTGTGTGTTCACAGCACCATCTAAGTGAAAATGAGCATCGCCTGTTCATAAGACGTCATCGTCTGTTCATTATCACGAACTTATCCACTTGCATCCTCGTCAGAAAGCGCAAGGGGAAAATCAAGACGTGCTGAGTACAGATTCAAATGTTACACGAAATGCAACTTGGTACAACTTAGCAATTTTGTATAAAATCCTGCGCACGTTTGCCAGCGGAATGTCTAGTGCTCATGCTCTTGAGCGGCCTCTTAACAGTAGCATTTGAAGAGCTTGCAAATGTTGTTGAAATTGAAACTTCCTCCACATTCGCCAACTCAGTTACTGGTCTTCTTCCCGATGCAACATCCAGAAGGTCGGTTGAACCATACGTATCATTATTAAAGTGAAATTACTCATTTGCATATGGTTTTTCATGATATGGCAACCGTTCAAACTATTTTTTTCCGACGGAAACTTCAGGTGGTCAACATAACTACAGGCATGGTCTACATAACATGTATTTAAAATTTCATTCAGATCAATTCAGTAGAACCGGAAAATGACCGACGATTTGAAAAATCAATTTAAAAGAAACGGAAGGTGATAAAAATATGCTGTTTGCTGCATTATGCTTAAATTACCATGGAATTTATTCTCACCAATTTTCAAAATTAGTTACAAAAGTTGCTAACAGATGGCGCTGATGACTAGGAAAACTACAAAACAATGTTTTCAAAATAACCATCGTTTGCTGCAACAACGTGGCGCAGTGTGTGGACAAGTGTTGGAACTCCAAAACAATAAAATACGCAATTCCAGGGAATAAACCATTTTCGTAGCATAAGCTAGGATGTAGAAATAATAAAAATCTGAAAGATCGGAATGCGTAGAGAATAGCAGCGCCATCTGTTGGAAACTTTTGTAACTAATTTTGAAAATTGGCGAGAATAAATTCCCTGGTAATTTAGGCATAATGCAGCAAACCGCATATTTCTATCGATTTCTGGGGTACTTTAAATTGATTTTTCAAATCATCGGTCATTTGTGGAACACCCTGTACCCCTATACGTCATTTGCTACGGATGCCCTGGAATCTATGGAAACCGCTACATGTAACGTTTACAGACCTGAGACTGTTCGATTATTAGTATTGTTTTGAATAGCGTATGAGATATGTCTCCCATTTAGATATGAGTTTTTTTTTTTAATTTTTTTTTTTTTTTTTTTAATTTATATATAAGACAATCAGTCATTCCAAGGCAACCAAACTTAACTTTAATGCCACTGATTACGAGGACATAATTAAATGGAATGTTTGTAATCGGACTGGAAAGTAACAAACAAACATTTGTCAGCAAAGATTGGCGCATATGAGGTAGCACAGCTGTATTGGAAGAAGCAGGGGAAGACTGGAACATTGGCCAATTCTGGCCGAGCAAAGTTTCAAAATACACGATTTTTCAACAAACAAACATGTCTTACCCGCCACCATAGTTGGGTTTCACATAAACACAATATCTCAATCTTAAAACTGTAGTGCATCGACATTTCAAAACCTCTTCTATATTTTATCCAGAATTGGGCGAGATTGGCTTATATAGTTTCCAACGACCAATTCACAACGTTCCACATCGGGATTGGCCTATGTCTGGCGAAATTGGCCAGCTTTTCTATGCTACTTAGGACCACTGAAATCAGACTCCAACTCGTTTCCTTGTCACTCACAAGATGTGGAACGCTTGTGTACAGAGAAAACACAAAAAGTGGGTGGCGCTGAAGCCAAAGACGTTAGGACACAATTTTTTTCTTTTTTATAAAGATTCATAATATCCGACTTTTCTACAAAAGTTTCCTTCAACATGCATCATCACTGGGATAGAAAGCTTGAGAAAAAAATGAATCAAATGCATAAAAGCTTGTTTTTTTTAAAAAAAAAAAAAAAAAGTAAGAAGTAATGTTAGTACCCATTTTACAGAAAAATCATTGTTTTTTACAAAAAATTTTACTTTTGAGTGTATATATTTATTAATATATGTTCTAAAAATGCATAGAAAAGTGTTTTCCTGTGTTATACCACCCTTTCACTACATATTGTAAACAATTGCCTTTCAAATATATAATATTTAGAAATTTAAAAAAATTTAGGAAAAATAGGTATTTTTTGTATATTCTCCAGACTTTGAAATGAATGCGCAATCGGAATATATTATTATTATTATATATATATATATATATATATATATATATATATATATATATATATATATATATATATTTTTTTTTTTTTTTTTTTTTTTGTAATTTTCTTATCAAGATATGTAATAACTTTTTTACCTCATACGTTTCAAAAAAAAAAAAAAAAAAAAAAAATTTTTTAACCATCTTACTGTACATGTTCCCTCTTCCCTCTCTTCCCCCACTTTCAACTGTAAGAGTATATATATAATTTTAAAGGTTAAAAACTGCTGTTACAACTGCTATACAACTTTTACTAAATTGCTTTGTGATATTACTTCAAATAAAAGAGCTGTGCCACAAAGAAATAAAAATAAAATTGAAATGTGCCTATTTTACCGAATTCTCGAAAAAATGTTATTATGACAGACAAATGTTATGAGCTTTTTTGAAGAATAGATAATAAGGAATGAAATGGTAAAAACAATTATGAATTTACAATGAATAGTAACGGATATATGAGCGATAACTAAAGGACTTGCAAAACGATGTTTTAAAGGGGAGGGTGTGGGTTGAGGAAGTACAAGGGGAAGGGGCGGGGACTTTTGAGGAAATATTCCTCTAATTACGTCCTAAGAACTGGCAAAAATTCAGCCTAGTCTCTAAATTCTTCCGTCATAAAACCTTCATTGCTTGGGTTGGTTTTACTCAGATTATCTGGGGCCGTCAGCAACACGAGGGCTATAATGCGCCGAAACATTCGTCATTTGACAAGCCAACATACATTTACAAACACTCATGCCTTACACGGGACTCGAACCCGCAACCTCGCAGTGTAGAAGCTAGCACGCTAACCACTATACCGTTTGGTCAGCTCATTGCCTGGGCTATAGGTCGTTTTGAATATTTAGGAATACAAATGAAAAACGACTTTGTCAGGAGAGCCGAAAAATTATCGCTTTTGGTACTTAAGGCAATGGTTAAGTACATACTTCAGAATGAATTTGAATTATTGCCACTGGAGTTCGCACTTTGGGGGTTCTCCACTTTGTTTAGCTTGCTATTTAGGACATTTTTCCGTAAAAAAAGGATTTTTGATTTTTTTTTTTTTGGTGCTTAGGTCGTTTTCCATTTTTAGTCCTCAATGGACAATTCCCGCATTTTTTAAAAACGAGTGAAATTAGTACATATTTATGAAGAATTTCTTTCTGATTCCAAATATTTAAAGAAAAGTTCTTTAAAAAAATTAGTTATTTAAATATTAAGAAAAGAAAATGCCCCAAAACCGAGCCAAAACCAGTCCGATCAAAACAATTAACAATACTCATGACGTAAGGAGATCCCTGCGTTTCTATGGTTATCGTGAGGTTTCTGCCAAATAGCTATCGTTAAAGAAGTCGGCGTTGGTAGACCATTGCCACATTCAGTAGTGGTTGGCGTGATTTGCGAGAAACTTTCAAATCTGGTTTCCGCTGCTGCATTTCAAGCCAAGATGTTTGAGATCTCTTTACGTCTCGTTCAATGCCAACGAAATAAGTCGTTTTCTCGCCAACCTCTAACAAGGTAATTTTGATAGCAAATTTTAAAAAAAAAAAAAAAAAAAAAAAAGCGCATTGAGCAGACATTTTTATGTTTATGGCCTTTTCGGAACATTTAGAATTGAATAAAAAAATGTTAAAAAAAAAAATGTGGGAATTGTCCATTGCACTTCTAACGAATCAGGAGACTTCAACTGTCCTACTTAGATTTTTGCTTTGAAAAACTTGTAGGCTTCTTCTATGTTTTTTTGTTGTCGCTCTTTACGATGAACAGACACACATGACAGTAATAACTGTGTTTCTCAAGTAGCAGTACAACGCAGGCCAATATCGCTTGACATTAGTCAATCGCGACGTGAACCTTTGAAAACCACCGTCGTTACTGATCTTAGTCAATCTCACACAATACTAGATAAAGTATCCTGGAAGTTTTGAAATGTTGATGAACTGTTATAAATTTGAAATATTTTATTTATAAGAAAAGATGGAGTCCCAGAAAATATGTTTTGTGATGTTTTTGATATATTTATTTTTAAAATGTGTATTTTGGAACGATGCTCGTGTTTCGGCCAGGATTGGCCAAATTTACTGAAGCTCTGTTTCCGGATTAATACCGCTATGCTTGAGGGTTGGAGCAATCATAAAAATGCTTTCAAAAGAAAATAACCATTTTTTATCAGCAATGGACAATTCCCGCATTTTTTAAAAAACAAGTGAAATTAGTACATATTTATGAAAAATGTCTTTCTGATTCCAAATATTTAAGCAAAACTTCTTTAAAAAAATTAGTTATTTAAATATTAAGAAAAGAAAATGCCCCAAAACCCAGCCAAAACCAGTCCGATCAAAACAGCGACCAAACATTATAGAGATTAGCGCTCTAGCTTCTAGACATCGAGGTTGCGGGTTCGAGTCCCGTGTTAGGCATGGGTGTTTGTAAATGTATGTTGGCTTGTCTAATGACGAATATTTCGGCGCATTATAGCCTTCGTGTTGCTGAAGGCGCCAGATAATCTGAAAACAACCAACCAACCGATCAAAACAGTCAACAAAATTCGTGACATAAAGAGATCCCGGCGTTTCTATGGTTATCTTGAAGTTTCTGCCAAATAGTTATCGTTAAAAAAAGTTGGCGTTGGTAGACCATTACCACATTCCGTACAGGTTGGCGTGATTTGCGAGAAACTTGCAAATCTGGTTTCCGCTGCTGCATTTCAAGCCAAGATGTTTGAGATCTCTTTACGTCACGTTCAATGCCAACGAAATGAGCCGTTTTCTCGCCAACTTCTAACATGTAATTTTGATCACAAATTAAAAAATAAAAATGCATTGAGCAGAAATTTTTATGTTTATGGCCTTTTCGAAACATTTAGAATTGAAAAAAAAAAAAAAAAAAAAAAAATAATAATAATAATAATAATAAAATAAAAAAATGCGGGAATTGTCCATTATATAGTATGTCTCTTCTTAATCAGGAATAATAACGCACAAATAGATTTTTAGAGTATAGTTGTTCTTCTAAGAACATACATAAATGAAGTGATTACGTTCCTTTAAAAATAGCTTACAAATTTCGAACTAATTAAAATTAACAAATTCATCCTTACAGTCTAAATGTGATAATAACTTATAAATCACCTGTTTTCAAGGATTACGTATTTGAAATTATTTGGCACATTTAGAAATGATGAAACACTTCTAAATGTGCCCAACCCTCTCTCTCAATTGATAGGACATTTACAAATGTACACAATAATTCTTATAATCTTTATTAGAAGTGATGATACATTACTTATAAATAATAATGATTGTTGTGTGCATTTGGAAGTGTCCCGTCGATTTTTGATTTTTTTTTTTTTTTAGAATGATTATTGCTTGAATTTGAAAGTGTTCCATCACTTATGAGAATGAGTGTTGCGTATATTTGGAAGTGTTCCATCACTTATGATATGTACTGTTCTGAGTATTGAAAACGTTCCATCCCTTATGCGGGTGATTGATGTGCACATTTGAGAGTCCCAACGGTATGGAGAGTAATTGTTGTTCACATCTGAAAGTGTCCATCACCTATAAGAGTGATTTTTGTGTGTACTAAGAAGCGTCCATCGCTTATGAGAGCGAATGTTGTGTGTATTTGGAAGTGTCCCGTCCTTTTATTAGAATGATTATTGCTTGAATTTGAAAGTGTTCCATTACTAATGAGAATGAGTGTTGCGCATATTTGAAAGTGTTCCATCACTGATGAGAATGAGTGTTGCGCATATTTGGAAGTGTTCCATCACTTATGATATGTACTGTTCTGAGTATTGAAAACGTTCCATCCCTTATGCGGGTGATTGCTGTGCACATTTGAGAGTCCCAACATTATGGAGAGTAATTGTTATTCACATCTGAAAGTGTCCATCACCTATAAGAGTGATTTTTGTGTGTACTAAGAAGCGTCCATCGCTTATGAGAGCGAATGTTGTGTGTATTTGGAAGTGTCCCGTCTTTTTATTAGAATGATTATTGCTTGAATTTGAAAGTGTTCCATCACTAATGAGAATGAGTGTTGCGCATATTTGAAAGTGTTCCATCACTAATGAGAATGAGTGTTGCGCATATTTGGAAGTGTTCCATCACTTATGATATGTACTGTTCTGAGTATTGAAAACGTTCCATCCCTTATGCGGGTGATTGCTGTGCACATTTGAGAGTCCCAACAGTATGGAGAGTAATTGTTATTCCCATCTGAAAGTGTCCATCACCTATAAGAGTGATTTTTGTGTGTACTAAGAAGCGTCCATCACTTATGAGAGCGAATGTTGTGTGTATTTGGAAGTGTCCCGTCTTTTTATTAAAATGATTGTTGCTTGAATTTGAAAGTGTTCCATCACTAATGAGAATGAGTGTTGCGCATATTTGGAAGTGTTTCATCACTTATGATATGTACTGTTCTGAGTATTGAAAACGTTCTATCCCTTATGCGGGTGATTGCTGTGCACATCTGAGAGTCCCAACAGTTTGGAGAGTAATTGTTGTTCACATCTGGAAGTGTCCATCACTTATAAGAGTGATTTTTGTTTGTACTAAGAAGCGCTCCAATTCCATCACTTATGAGAGAGAATGTTGTGTTTTTTTGGGAGTGTCGCGCATCACATATGAGAAACGCAGTTAATAACTCAATAACCTACCTGCACGCGATGTGTATGTCTTGTTCCTTGACCAGGTCGTAACACTCGTCGCACACTCGTTCCAGATGCGCCATCTTGTATTTGTTGTACTGGCCACGGCACCCGAATCGCTTGTGTGTCTCCTCCCACATGTCTGCCATCGCGGTCATCGTGATGAACACTACGATAAGAATCACAAGCCGAGTAGATGACGCAACCTGTGTGACCAAGAGGGGGGGGAAGGTGGAAAGAAAGGTTATGGTTACACTTGAAATCTGTGTGCACAACTTTATTCACCAATTTTTCAAACAAGTAGTGGCGGACAAAAATTGAACAACGCAAAGTTTTATTACGAATTTGGTGTGTGGCATAATCAAATTATTCTGTGCAAGTATTTGTCATATTTCTCGTGTAATAGGTAAGATCAGAGGAAATTATTACTCAATTATGTATAACTTTTTATCGCCGCTTAGCAATAGAGTTGTTATGAAGCATTTCCAAACTTAGTTCTTTAATTTTATCAGGCAAAACTCCAATAGTCGAGCTGAAAAATTTGGTTATATATAGTTCTGCAATAACTTCATTTTAAACAATTGTTTTAACCATTGGTCTACGAATAAGCCAAAAGTTGGCCTTGAAGCCATAAAAATATTATCATTAAAAACTGCAGTACTACCAAATAAACAGCGTCAAATACATCATGGGGAGATTATCTTTTCGTTTTGCATTTCTTCATCTCGAAACTTAAACAATTCCATTTCTTTCGAAATGGGCTGAACCCGAATGTCAGCTGTCTAACTATCCAATTGGCTCGTTTCATTTTATTTCTGTAGAAGATGATCAAGATCATACATGTTATTCTTCGTATCACCTACGGACAATATGGTATGAAAAACAAGCAGCCTATTTTGAATGAAGGTGTTCAGGAAGAATTTTACAGTTACGACAGAGTTCTTTGGGAAAACAACAAGAATAGTCTTTCTTAATCTCCACAAAAAAAAAAAGCTTCTGGTTAATTTCTCAGAGAATTAAAAACCCTCAATTTATCAGTTTGTGTAATTATAATATTTTATGTTTTATTTATTTTAAGAAAATAAACTTATTTTAGCAAATATGTATAAAATATTATAAACATTATCTGTCGGACGGGAAGTGGTCGTAAGCTACATTTCTTATCTTGTAACATAGCGGTTCGGTGGCAACTTAAGAATAAACACCACCGATTTAAAGGCAATTTAATTCCGTGTGTAGAAAAAAATTGTTTACCAAAGTTGAGTAAGGGCACGTACATGGGGACAAAAATTTCAAATCTATTCTAAACATAAGTGTGATTTATCAAAATTTTGATAAAAATCTATAGATAAATAATTTATAAGTTAATCTTAATTTTATAGAATAAAACTAAATTAAATGTATTTTGAAATAACAGATTTTTTCTTTACATATTGATACTTACATCGGACAACACAATTTTTGTTGACATTTAAGAATTTTTTTTTTTTTTTTTTTTTTTTTTTTTTTGTGCATTCTAAGAGCTGATATTTTTAATTTTAATGCATACGAAGCTTAAAATTGTCAAGGTAATTTAATAATTTATTTAAATTTTTTTAATAATCAACGATTTTTATGTCACACCCGTAACACAAAAGGTAAAAAAGTTTGATTTTCTAAATGAAACACTAGAATTACTGAAAATTGCTTTTGAATTCTCTTAGTTAGACCTATTTATAGCAATGTACTATTGGCAAAAGTAATTAATTTGCCCTGTATTTTTTTTTTTTTATTATTATTATTCTTGTTACGAGTGTGACATTACAAGCTTCTTTCTGTGACAGTTAATTCAAGTTCTGCTTTTGTAATCAATTTCTGAATAGATCAGCAATTAAACAGGCAGATACACTGTAATGAAAAATCATTTAAGGTTTTAGGTTTAATGCCATTTTGACATAACCTGGATCATTAATTACAATACTTTTAGAAAATCCAATGAATGTGCATAGGAAAAAGATGTATATAATCACAATGCTTCATGACAAAATGTGTCTCTAATTTTATTACAGTGCATAATTAATTATAAAATAAAATTCTATGTCGGAAATGGCACCAATTGTAGTAGTAACCAGAGTAGCCCAATTTCTGACTTCCAAATTCTTTTTTTAAAGTCTGACACATGCAAGTTAGGAGAGCAACTTGCGAAAGGATTATGAGACAAAAAAAATGAAGAGAAGACAAGAAAAAGATTATGTCACTGCCAACATAAGAGGGAATGATGGTATTAAAGCTTAAAAGACTAAGTGATAGAGAGGCAAAGAAAATAGACAGAAAAACAAACTCTCAATTAACAAATGCTCAGATGAGAATTATACTGAAGACCAGGTCAGTTTAATAGGATGATCTTACTAATCCAAGCGAAGTTTTGGAAAAACAGTTTGCAAAACCAGGAAAACTTTGCTCACTAGTCCAGAGTATCAGAGACACATTAAACAAAAAATAATTGAAAAAAAATTAATTTTTAATACATTGTTGAAAGCAGTTAAGAGCAACCTGGAATGAAAGATGTCATGTCTGTCAAAACAGAATCATGGGAGAATCAAATTTGCAGCAAAAATACTACTCGTTAAGCCTGCAATGCTTTTATGAAGGAGAAGCCAGATCCCTTCAAATTCAAGGAAGATCGAAAAATGCCAAGAATACTAAAATATTTTGTGCAGAAATCTTGAATGTTAACATGGACAAATCAGAACTGATGTTCAAGTATATGAATCCAAGTGGAAAAATAATCGGATATAGCTCGAAAATAATGAATCGTCATGCGAAAGTATGTCTGTTGTAATGAAAGTTGAACATCCCACTTTAGTAAACAATAGATGCCATTTCCAGTTTCTATAAACAATTTACATCATGGATGTAATATTTCCGGCTGAAGTTTAGTAGTTAAGTGGGCAATGTACATTTTAAGTCGATTGTACTACCTGTTACAATTTTAGTAAATTAAAAAAAAAAAAAAAAACATTATCAAAATAGAAATATGATAATTTCTTATTGACAAATATGCCTAAGTATATTTCATACAAAAGGCAATTACATAAACAATTTTCTTTTTTCAAAAATGATTTTTAAATACAAGTAAACTGCATATGAACTTGCACGCCGTCACACCAGTAAAATCTTATCACACCCGTAACACCGTTTTTAAAAAATTCCATCAGAAGATTTATTAATATAAAATTTTTAAACAACATACAAAATTAAAGTTTCAACTCTCATCTTCATATAAAAAAATATTGCTAATGAAAAATGCGCATCAATTCACAGAATATTGAAAGTGTAGTTAACAAAAAAAAGAAAGTGTAGTTGATTTTTGAGGGAAAAAACTGTCACACCCGTAACGAGACATTTTTTAATTTTATAAAATGTAAGCAATATCTTGGGATTAATGAAAGTTGTCATGGTCCTCCCATAGTAAGACTGCTTTCTTTTTCTTAAAAGAAAAAATATTTCCAAATCATATTTTTCTCTCCCACAGAGCCATAAATGTGTGCATTGTGTCACACCCGTAACAATGGAATTGGCCTAAGATTATAATCTTTATCATATGACAATATAGACTGAACTGCAAAATGCAAATGCAACATTAAAAGGTAGTTAATAACAACAACAACAAATTTACATTCTATCTATCGTTTCACAAAATGTAAATTATTCTGAATAGATCACTAAAACTCTACTTTGCCTGATTACCTGATTAACAGTTTAATTTTTCGCTAGTTTAAACTATGAAAATGGTATCAACAGATGATTCATTAAATTCAAATATCTCTACGGTTTTTTTATTGCCAAACTTTCAATTTTTAAATAACATTAACATAAATCTAAGTAGTATTATTTTCTATTGATAAAAAGCGGTTTAAAAAGGAAACTATGCCACTATTACAATTTTCTTTCAAATGATGAGAATGGAGAATATTGGTGTGCTGTGAAATATAGCAATGATCAGCATTTTTGAGGAGCTGAAATTCCCCCATTAAAGATGATTTTAAAATGGATTAAAGTCATTGATTTTAACTTTTACTTTGTTTAGTTTTAAAAACTCCTACATCAAAACAATGCATTTGGAAAAAAAAAACTGACTCACTCATCATCATTTTTATTAATTTGTATTTGGTGGTAGACCAGATAAAATGCTTCACATTAGAGATAGGTCTATCGATGAAAATACAAAATTCAAATTAATACAAAAAATACAAAATACGATCGATGATTTGCATCAAGATATTGCTCAATGTTCATGCATTTTTAAGTGTGTTTGTGGTAGACAAAGTACTTTCAATCGTTTTATCTTTTTTAATGAGAAGTAATACATAAGGTTATTTATATAGAATCATAATAAAAGAAAGTTAAACAAGGATTTGAAGCAGGAAAAAATTTACCACAGATACATGAAAATATTTTAAAGATAAAGAAGAAAAATGAATCGGTCAGTTTTGGTATTTGACAAAAGTAAACTAATATGGCAGATTGAAGTTTCAACGTAGCATTTTGAAGACCATTTTAACTAAAAACGATATTTTCACGTGATTCATTCTAAATTTTTTTCAGTAGGTGATGTTGCCTATCATTGTGCTCATTAGAAAAATTGTATATGGCTGGAAAGTTGTGTTTCATTTGTGTTGTCAGAGAGACCAAATTTGTAAATTTGCGTACGAAGTCATTTCTATAACTCATTTCACACGTACGGAAATGGAGCTTACTTTATTCTCTATCATGTTTCTCAATACTGAACATTTTGAGTGAGTTGCACTAGTTTAAAAGAAAATATTAAAGCAAATGTTGGCACTAAGAATTCAACAAAACTATTCGTTTCAATAGAATGTCCAACTTTAGACCACCTCCTAGAATTGACACTTATAAGTATAAAAACATCTGCTTACCATCTTTAACGAATTCAAGATTCAGCAATTAAGGTAGAGGATTTCTGGAGACCAATAGAGTAGGACATGTCCAGGTTTAGGAGGACATGTCCTTATATACTGTCCAGGTACACAACACATGTGGGTGGTTTTTGACGCAAGATCTTGCAAAACGCTCTCAAAATATCCCCTCTGAAAAGACTCTCCATTACTCCTCTGTTCACTCCAATCAGCCGTCATCATCGCAACCTCCAGCAAGTCAATGGTCACTAATGATGTTCAATGGCCTTTGGTCTGATGCGTTATACAAGTTGCGATTATCCCTTTCAGAGTCTGTTGGCTGTTGGGAAGGTACAGATTATTCCGGATCATTTGGTCTGTGGTTATTTAAAGCTGCATTCGAAATCACTGGATATTTCTGGGTTTGGTGTCGCCATCTTCTCCACGTGGCAATCTGTAAGCTTTTTTATTAAAAAAATACATTAGTTAAAAGTTCATTATAACACATATTAAGATTGTGACACTGACAATAATCAGTTTGTGTATCAGAAACAGTTTTTACTCCAATAATTTCCCTTTCCTTGTTATCAATTCTGCCAGATATGATTCAATAGCTGACTATTCAGATTTATGCTCTAAAAACTCCTTTTATTATATAGTAATTATTCTTTTGTTGTGCCAACTACCCATTCAATACTGCTGAATTTTAATCACCAGTTACCTGAAGCACCAGTTACCAAGCTTTTTACCCTCTTAGGCATTCTTGAATTGGACTTTGTGTATCAAAAATCATATTGTTTAGACACTAACTTGTTATATTTGAACTGTTTTAAAGTCATTTTTGCTTACACTTTAATTACCTGCTAGCTACTAGTTGTAAAAACACTTATGTTTAGTTTTCATGGATTTTCCTCAATAAGCTTCGTAAGCTCATGTGCTCTCGTTCTGAATTAGTCAAATTATGTTGAGGAGCGGTCAATAAAAATAAAGTTCTTTTTACAGTAAAATATTAAGCACAAAACACACAATGAGTTAAAAACGCAGGAGAAATGGAAGTTTTAAGATTGCATGCTGCAGAAAACATTGCCCAACCAGTTCACCTCATTTTCAGTCGAGTCACTTTGTAGTACAGTCGTCGTAGTCGAGTAAATTTTGTAGCATGGCTGCGAAAAGATTTTGTGATTAGAATTGGGCCCCGCTAGTCTGATAGTTAGAGTATCGAGCTCATGATAAGAGGATTGTAGGTTCGGTCCTCGACCGCCGCCAAAGATCGATGTTTACCTAATGGAGGCTGATGACAATTAAGTTTGTCGTGGCTTCAATGCCCTCTCGTTGGTATGGTGGGGTCAGAGAGAAGGGTTTAAAGATTTCGACTTCATATTCTTGTAGATGCTCAAAATTACTAGACGTATATGGATGTGTTAAGCACTTTATCAGTGGCAGAAATATACTATCGGATCTTCCAAACCAAATTAGAAATCCTTCACGGCGATCAAGGATATTTTTTCAAACCTTTGCTGTTTGATCTAAATTCGTTGTCTAAACCCTTATCTCCTTACATGTAAACATAGAATAACAGTTAAAAACTAAAATTCAATTCACCAAATGTTTATACTAAGGAAAATGTTTTGTTTTAAATGCTAAATTTGTAAAAAAAAAAAAGTTATGGAAAAAAGTGATATATTAGGACTCACCTCTGTAGCATTTGCAGTTGGCCCAAAGAACTGAAAATTTCCTTCTGGACACTATTTCCGGTACTTATGATCGTAACTAACAGTAATTTGTCAGTGGTTTGAGAATGGAAACTCTTGCTTACGAGATCTTTCATTTAGAATTGAACGCAAGTCTTTAACCATTTGCAGTTAGTTACCTCGGACAGTGACTTCGTAAGCATCCATACTTGTAGTAAAAAAGCTAAAAAATGAACGAAAATAATACAACACATCAAAACAAAGTTTTTAATATAAATCGTTTTCATCCATTGCCAATTTTTATATTCATTAAAACACAGCGCCGATTCTGTAAACAGCTCGTACTTGGTGATTGCAATTAATTTTAATCTGTGGAGGACTAATTAACCCACTTGCCGTCATCCAATCTGGCTAAAACTTGGCAGATAAATTCGATGTCGATGACAATGTATTCTATCAGATTTTGGGGCTGTAACTGTCACTAAAAGATCACTTTTACGGAATTCAAATAATCTAACTTGCCGTCATACAATTGTAATAAAATAGTATTTAACAAACCATTGAAGAAACTCCTTCCTGCTGACAAAAAAAATTTTAATGAATTAATAACTAAATTACTTTAATCAGAATAAATAAATGATATTTAAATGTGAGTGCATAAATTCACGCTCATTTTTAATAAATAAATTTTGAAATGTAGTTGGCCGCACAATTCGCTGACAGAAATGTTTTTGATATTTAAAATTAGATGCAAACACCAAGTACACGCTGTTTACAGAATCGGCGCTGTGTTAATAAATATAAAAATTGGCAATGCATATAAAGGATTTATATTAAAAACTATGTTTTTATGGGTTATATTACTTAACTGATGAAATTAAATTTTTTGAATAATAATTATTTAAAAATGTACAATATTTGTTAAGTCCTATAGTAACATAAATACGCTGGCCAATATCACTCGACATTGGATCGCCGTTGTTATGGATCTTGGCTAATCTCGCCTGATGCTGGAAAAAATATACTGAAAGTTTTGAAATGTAAATGCATAGTTTTGAAATTGAAATATATTTGTATAAGAAAGCACGGAAGACAAAAAATGTTTTGTGATGTTTTTGACATGTTTATTTCGGTTTTAGCAATTTGAACACAATTAGCAACTATGTGGCCCTAGGTACACGACTTGATAATTTCATATAAAATGCACTTGAAGAAAGGACTTATTTAAACATATATTTTAGTACTTAATGTTACAAACAAAATTATTTACTAGAATTCAAAGTAAAGTATTTGACTTAACTTTGTGAAACAATAAAAGACATGAGCAGCAAAATGTTATTGCAGACCATATAAAAACGTTTTCCACTTATAACTTGCCACAGCTTTCTCCTCCAAAAGAGCAATTGGGTGTTACCACTTACCCAATTGAGTAAAAAAACTTAGAAATAAACATTATTCAATAAAATTCCTCATGTTTACGAGAAAAGAATAGTCATATATTTTTTTGAAGACAAATTGTATAGGAAGCGAAAAAGAAGAAGAAAAGAAGAAAAAAAAGCAATTACAGAAAATCATGAAATAGGTTTGAAATTTGTCCATAATGCGGCCGGCGGCGCTCTACGATCAAATTTTGAGTAGAACCGACGGCTATTCCGTTGTCCGACTTGATTACCAAGCTACATTGTTTGATAGTTATTTAATAGCACACAAATAATTGAACTTGTATAATAATAATAAAAAAAGTTTAATACTTTTATCAAATTAAATTTTTTAAATGTTTAGGATTATTCAGATAAAATTATTAACAAAATAATTCTTATTTAAAAAAAATTCTTATTTTTAAGTCC
This sequence comes from Linyphia triangularis, assembly GCA_963978545.1. Taxonomy (NCBI): domain Eukaryota; kingdom Metazoa; phylum Arthropoda; class Arachnida; order Araneae; family Linyphiidae; genus Linyphia; species Linyphia triangularis. The sequence goes on along the minus strand of OZ021730.1, from coordinate 29,839,308 downwards.
TAATTTAGAATTTCATTCCCACATACGAATAACACGATTCAGTATTTATACAGTTCAAACACATATTCCACTTGGATAGTTTGTATACCTTATAACTAAGGGCTTTTAGTTGTAAGTGTACTTTGCTAAGTTAATTTAGCCATATTATCTGTGCAGATGTTCTTAAATATAAGTAGTAATAGGCACTTTTACTGATAGAACAACCTAATATATGGACTTGTAATTCAAATGAAATTTGTATTATCTATAATTATCAATTATAAAAGAAGAATTTCACCAAAATAATACTTTCATTAAATAAACCATTTACAAAACAAAAGCAATGATCATATGCGACGGCAGAATTATTTTCAGGGGGGGGGGGGGTGCAGATGACACACAAGGGGATGGGTGCAAGGAGGCAAATTTTTTTTTGTTGCTTAAACCTTAATTTTTCTACTGGATATCTTAATGAAATTTTAACTAATCGTTGCATATTAAATTTCTTATTCACTGTATAATTTTAAACCTATATCATACTTCTATTTCCAGTGAATTATATCACTTGTCTCATTATTATTTTTGATTTTCATAATCCAGGTGGGTACACTCCCTTGCACCATCTTGGCGGTGGTCTTGGCAGTGAATTTGAAGACTAATAAGTTAAATATCAACTAAGCGAAAACGAGTTGTTATACTGCAAAACTTCAAATCTCAATGAACAATTCCCGCATTTTTTTTTCTTCTTCCAATTCTAAATGTTTTGAAAAGGCCATAAACACAAAATTTTCTGCTTAGTGCGCTTTTTTTTTTTTTTTTTAAATTTGCAATCAAAGTTCAACCTGTTAGACGTTGACGTGAAAACGATTCATTGAATGTGACGTCAAGAGATCCCAAACATCTTGATTTGAAATACAGAGGCGGAAACCAGTTTATCAAGTTTCTCGCAAATTGCGCAAACCTGAACGGGTAGGGAGATATGGTAATGGTCTACCAAATCAACGCCAACTATTTGGCAGAAACCTCACGATAACCATAGAAACGGAAGGAGCTCTTTACGTCACAGATTTTGTTGAGTGTTTTGATCGGACTGGTTTTGGTTCGGTTTTGGGGCATTTTCTTTTCTTAATATATAAATAACTAATTTTTTTAAGGAACTTTATTTTAAATATTTGGAATCAGAAAGAAATTGTTCAAAAATATAAACTAATTTTACTCGTTTTTTAAAAAATGCGAGAATGTCCATTTCTAATTGTGATCTCAGATGTAGATGCCAATACTACATTTAGTTGTAGAACAGCAGTATACTCATCTGCATCTCTGACCCCCCCCCCCCCACTCCTTCCCCAATCACCTGACAACCTATTGGACAATCCTGACTACCCCACTGTAACATTTAACTACTCAGTGACACAGCTAATACAAAAGTAATAAATACGGGAGGCTAGTTGTAAAGGAAGGTTGCGTTTAACATACGCATTATGTTTTTTGCCAAATCAGCATTTGTTTGCTAAATTCCAAGCCCTAGTTTAAAATAGTCTTCCACGAGGTAAGCAATTAAGATCCTTTATGAATAATACGTCAATTACTAGAACACTTATTTCCTGTATTTTCTCTTAATGCCACGTGAATCTAAGTAACAGACCCCCCCCCCCCCCTCTCCCCTTTGTAACTTCGCTGAAAAACAAACAAAACTGGTGGCGTGGCTAATGCATCCATTGCGATTAACTGCACTCTGGACATCGAGATTGCAAATGGCCCTTGGTCATTGTAACTGGCCTTTGTGCAACAATGCAGAAGCACGGAATGTAGCGTGGCCACAACGGTAAACAAATCAGAAAGCATTACGATTTTTTTGGCATTTTTTGAGTGGTGTTATTTTCACTTAAATATTTGCCGATCAGGGGATCGGACTAATGGCACTAGAATAAGATTCAGGCACGCATGCTTCTTTTTATTATTATTATTATTATTATTTCATTTTAACAGAGTTTCTTCAGAGTTTGCTTAACAGAGTTTCGTTCAAGAGAAAACTAAAAAATTTCTGTTGAATAGGGTTGATGATCGTATTGTTAAAAGAATATTCGGAAACTGGGAATATATTTTAGTTATAAATACCAAATTGTTCAATCAACAAAATATTTCATTCGAAAAAGTAAAATTGAAAAACATCGAAATTGACAAGATTTTTCACTTGAATAGGGTGAATGATCGTGGTCTTAAGGAATGTTCAGTAGCTGGGAATATATTTTAGTTATAAATACTAAATTGCTCAATCAACAAAATATTTCATTCGAAAAAGTAAAATTGAAAAACATCGAAATTGACAAGATTTTTCACTTGAATAGGGTGAATGATCGTGGTCTTAAGGAATGTTCAGTAGCTGGGAATATATTTTAGTTATAAATACAAAATTGCTGAATCAACAAAATATTTCATTCGAAAAAGTAAAATTGAAAAACATCGAAATTGACAAGGGTTTTCACTTGAATAGGGTGAATGATCGTGGTCTTAAGGAATGTTCAGTAGCTGGAAATATATTTTAGTTATACATACTAAATTCTTCAATCAACAATATGTTTCATTCGAATGAGTAATTATGAAAAGCATCGAAATTAGTAATGTTTTTCACTAGAATAGGGTTAATAGTCGTGGTCTTAAGGAATGTTCGGTAGCAGGAATGTATTTTACTAAGTTATAAGCACCAAATTGTTAAATCAACAATATGTTTCATTCGAAAAAGTAATATTGAAAAGCATCGAAATTATTGAGGTTTTTCAGTTGAATAGGGTCAATGATCGCAGACTTTAAGGAATATTCAGTAGCTTAGCTGGGAATATATTTTATTAAGTTATAAACAACAAATTGTTCAATCAACAATACGTTTCATTCGAATGAGTATATTGAATGTATGTAATGAGTATAAGTAATGTCCGGTACCTGAGAATGTATTTTACTTAGTTATATCTACCAAATTGTTCAATCAACAATACGTTTCATTCGAATGAGCACATATATTGAATGTATGTAATGAGTATAAGTAATGTCCGGTACCTGAGAATGTATTTTACTTAGTTATATCTACCAAATTGTTCAATCAACAATACGTTTCATTCGAATGAGTATATTGAATGTATGTAATGAGTATAAGTAATGTCCGGTACCTGAGAATGTATTTTACTTAGTTATATCTACCAAATTGTTCAATCAACAATACGTTTCATTCGAATGAGCACATATATTGAATGTATGTAATGAGTATAAGTAATGTCCGGTACCTGAGAATGTATTTTACTTAGTTATATCTACCAAATTGTTCAATCAACAATACGTTTCATTCGAATGAGCACATATATTGAATGTATGTAATGAGTATAAGTAATGTCCGGTACCTGAGAATGTATTTTACTTAGTTATATCTACCAAATTGTTCAATCAACAATACGTTTCATTCGAATGAGCACATATATTGAATGTATGTAATGAGTATAAGTAATGTCCGGTACCTGAGAATGTATTTTACTTAGTTATATCTACCAAATTGTTCAATCAACAATACGTTTCATTCGAATGAGCACATATATTGAATGTATGTAATGAGTATAAGTAATGTCCGGTACCTGAGAATGTATTTTACTTAGTTATATCTACCAAATTGTTCAATCAACAATACGTTTCATTCGAATGAGCACATATATTGAATGTATGTAATGAGTATAAGTAATGTCCGGTACCTGAGAATGTATTTTACTTAGTTATATCTACCAAATTGTTCAATCAACAATACGTTTCATTCGAATGAGCACATATATTGAATGTATGTAATGAGTATAAGTAATGTCCGGTACCTGAGAATGTATTTTACTTAGTTATATCTACCAAATTGTTCAATCAACAATGAGTTTCATTTGAATCAGTAATATTCAGGGGTGTAGGTAGTTTTTTGAGAGCTGGTATGGCTTACGCCACTTTTTTGAACTAATTACTCATAAAAAAATTTATGCGTATATTAAGATATAAGTTAATGAACTTCTTTTTGTATGGCAAATTGGGGGAAATATTGTGTTATAATTAAAAAATCCCAGCCATAGATGGGGTTACCACCACGATCGGTGAGTTTGTCATAATGGTAAAAAAAAATTTTAACACTACAACAGAGATAGTATTGAAAATCATCGAAATTGGTAAGATTTTTAAATTAAATAGGTTCAATGATCGTTCTTTAAAGAATGCTCAGTAGCTGGGAATGTATTTGATTTAGTTATAAACACCAAAAATTGTTCAACCAACAATATGTTTAATTCGTATGAGTAATATTGAAAAGTATTGAAATTGATAAGGTTTTTCATTTAAGGACCAATGATCGTGGTCTTACAGGGGTTTCGGAAGGCCTTATATCACCAATTTTCTATATACCTTATCTAAATAACTAACAAACGGATACTTTTGAAAAAAAAATTAAAATTTTTTTCGAATATTATTTCAACCTTTTTTTTTAATCTGAGGTTAACATTAAGGGAATATATTGACTTGGTATTTTAAAAAAACAATCTCAAATGATAAAACACCAAAAATCTAAAAAAAGACAACATATTTTTTTTTTAAAATAAATAACCAAAAACATTTTTAAAAAGTTAAATTTAGATTAATATTTTATACATGACAAATATAAATATAGGGTTTAAATTTCAGAAAGAAGCTAGAAGCCGTTTTTTTAAAGAGGTACATAGAAGTTTTGAAAATTGACAAATTGAGATAAATACATTTTTATGCGAAATTGTCGCATGGCAAACATGGGTTTACGTATTTTAAAACTAACTTTTCTCCGGAACTTGAAAGAGTTTAGGCCAAAACTATAGCTTAAAAGAAGCAGAATAGTTTGAAATATAAAGATATGCAAAAATCACGGAAATTGAAATTTTTTAAATTTTAAGCCTATTTAACCCTTTTAAGGAAAGTTTGGTACTAGATGAGATTGAATTTTATTTATTATAAACTTCAAATGTTTCATTCGAATGAATAATTTTGAAACGCATCGAAATTCATTAAAAGGTTATTGAGTTACGTTGAAATGAATACAGTAACATACATTTCAAAAGCAGAAACACTCAGTCCGTTTTAAGAGAAGGATTTTGTTTCCCTTAGAAAATTAAGCATTATGAATATTTAATTGAAAGCTGTTGCCATCCAACAAAACGTAAAAAGCGAATTCGGTTTCTTTTTTTGACTTTCATTCGTTGAAGAAGTTTCAATATTATAATGAGTCCAAAAAAGTCCTCAGCTTCATGCGATTTCTTCATAATAAGCTTCTGTTTCACTATCACAACTGATAATTTCATCTTAATAGTCATCACGAACTCTCGTGATGTTTCGAAATAAGAACAATTCTCAAGTGTAAACGCATTTATATGCAAATTTATCTCGATGGTAAAAATTAAACTCTAGTCAATTATTCGCGTTTGATTCATTCACAAGTTCTTTCGTGATGGTATTAAAGGATACTGTAATTAAGTCTTTTTGAGGTGACCTTTTATATAGTCTTAGGGTAGATCCGAACATGCGAAATTTTGCGCATAAATTGTACAAAATGGCGTGTTCACAAATGAGGTCTTCTAGCCGATTAAATTAGAAAAGGGTGTTGCTATGTCTTTTAAAAGATTTTGGGATGTTTATTGCTAGTCACACAATCGAATCATTTCTCTCGTGTTTTTTTTTTTTTTTTTTTTAAGATTGGTGAGCTTTATTTTGTTCTGAGTGTTTCATTTACGTTATACTGTTTAATTAAAGTTTATTTTTTTTAAAACATAATGTGAGGTCAGTAGTAGTTAGAAAGTGGGGCTCCGAAGCCATGGCGCAGCGCGCAGAAGGACGGGGGACGATGACGTCACCGGAAGGGGGCGTGACCGGATATGACGTCACCGGAAGGGGCGTGGTCGGATATGACGTCACCGGAAGTCACGTGACCGGAAGTGGAGTGGAGTTGTTTCCCTCCTGCTGCTGTTTTAGTTTCGGTTTCGTTATAAGCTGTTTGTGTATGACGTCACAGTGGGTATGACGTCATAATGTGTTTTATATCAAAGTTTTGAGCGGTGGCAACACTTTTTGCTTTTTGTTTATCTAGCAGACGGAGTTGAGTTGTTCTAGGACTGCTTGTAAATGAATAAGTTATGGTGATAGGCTTTTATTGCGTGACGTCACAATAGGTATGAGGTCATAATTTGTTTTATATCAAAGTTTTGAGCGGTGGCAACACTTTTTAGTTTTTGTTTCCAGTTAACTAGAGTTGAGTTGTTCTAGGGCTGCTTGTAAACGAATAAGTTAAGAGTGGTAGATATTTTACTAGTGACGTCACAGTGGGTATGATGTCATTATATGTTAAAATTTACGTTTTAAGTGATGATAACACTAGATATATACCAAATTTAGTTTTCAGGTGTTGGCAACGAGTTCTGATCGGTCAGCTAAATGCTCGCTTGTGACTGATAAGTTTTAAACATGTGACCAAAAGTTAACTTCTGATTGACTGTTTGGTTTTCTAGCGAGTTACTTACATATCCTTTAATCAAGTTAAAATACCTGCAACAAAGTTACACAAATAAAAAAAAAAAAAAAAAAAAAAAAAAAATGTTAAGTTTGAAAAGTTAATAAAAGGAAGGCCATTTGCTAAGGGTCTAAAGGACCCTAACCCCGAGCTACACGTGACATTTCAATATTTTACCAAACAATTGTTAAAATATCGACTATCGGACGTTGCCTTCATGGTAACTCATCTACCCACCCCCCTTCCCTAACCAATTTTGAATAAGTTAATTTGAAAGACTTTAGAAAATGTTAATTATTTTGAAGTTAAATTTTAAAAGTGAGGACCCACCTCCAGCCCGATACCTCTTTTAGGAAGAATTGGTACCGCCTCACTCCACCCTATCAACAAAAAAACAAAAAAAAACACACAAAAAAACAACTTATTTCAAAGAACGTATATTTCCTTGAAATATGAGGTCACTAACCAACCATCCAATAATATCTTTTAAGAAGACATCATTACCTTAAATCCTAAACAATTTTAAATTTTAAAAAATCTGAAAAGAAGACTTGTGAGAACGTATATTTCTCTCATGAATTAAATTTAATGATCACATACAAAATCCCGAAAAAAAAATTAACGTTAAATAAGTTTTTAAAAATTTAGTTAAAGTAATATTTTAGTTAAATTAAGGCTTAAAGAGATAAAAAAATAAAAAAAATTTAAGGATTAAATGAATGATTTAAGGAATTTTGAAGTGACCATAGGCATAGCTGGTTATGCCATCTTCCAGCAGATACCGCTTGTCGTCATAGGCCGACAAGGCTCTCTTGGTTTGTTGGAGTGAGAAGATGTTTAAAAATTCACTTACCGAATAATCGAAACGAAATCTGCGAAGCTAAAATAACTGTGAATAACTACACAAGTACGAACAAAATCGCGATGAGAAAAAAAACACGAAGTATTAAACACGTCTTTCACACTCAGGTATCTAAGTAGAAATGGCGAGACGGCAACCGGTAGCGTCTATATATGAGGGGTGATCACGTGACTTCACCGACCAATCAGGTTTCACGGTAGAGGGTGCTACTGACTATCGACCCGTCAGAAGGGAGGGGAGCGAGACTAGGGATGTTTCAACACGCTTCAACGCGTTTGCGAGTTGAGTTGTTGTGTAACGATCTTGCTTGAAACAGTTAAAGTTATAGATAATTTGTTCGTGACGTCATAGTGTAGCGAATGGGTTTTTAGCGTAGACAGTTGTTGCAATTGGAGTAATTATGAGATTTATTAAATATAAAGATAATATTTAGTAATAATTATCAGATTTTATTATTATTATTATAAAAAATAAACTTATAAAAAAAGTGAACGTGAAAATTTACTTTACGAATAAAAATCATGTCTTTAAAATGTGTACGAATATCACTAAATAAGAGAAAAAAGTAACATACTTAAACTCTTTAAAATAAATAACTTTAACATTAACGTAAAAAATTTACTTTTCACATAAAAATCACTTTAAAATGAGTAAAAATATCGCTAAATAAGAGGAAAAAAAGTAACTTACTTAAAATTTCTAAGATAAATATTTAACCTTTACTCGAAAATTCCCTTCATATATAAAAATCACGACTTTAAAATATGACATGCAAGAGAAAAGTAACGTACTTAAACTTTCTACGACAAATAACTTTAACATTAACGTAACATTTTACTTTACACATAAAAATTCCAACTTTAAAATATGTAGAAATATCGCTAAATAAAAGAAGAAAAAAAAGTAACATACTTAAACTTTATACGACAAATAACTTTGACATTAACGTAAAAATTTTTCTTCACATATAAAAATCACGACTTTAAAATGTGACGTGTAAGAAGAATTAGCATACTTAAAATTTCTACGACAAATAAATTTAACCTTTACGCGAAAATTTACTATATACATAAAAATCATGTCTTTAAAATATGTAAAAATATTGCTAAATAAAAGAAAAAAAAACTAACATACTTAAACTTTGCACGACAAATAACTTTAGCATTAACGTAAAAATTTACTTCACATATAAAAATCACGACATTAAAATGTGACATGTAAGAAGAATTAGCATACTTAAAATTTCTACGATAAATAATTTTAACATTTGAGTGAAAATTTACTACATATATAAAAATCATGTATTTAAAATATCGCTGAATAAAAGAAAAAAGTAACATACTTAAACTTTCTACGACAAATAACTTTAACATTAACGCAAAAATTTACTTTACACATAAAAATCACGACTTTAAATTTGACATGCAGGAGGAAAGTATAACATACCTATAATTTCTACGACAAAGAATTCAAACATTGCCATTCATGTCTTTAAAATGTATAATGACAACTCTAACTTTTAGAAAAAAGAAACACTAAAAATTTACAAGGCAAAGAATTTAAAATTGAACGTGAAAATTAACTTCACATGTACAATCATACTCTTATATCAACGATAAATAAGATAAAAAAGAAGCTCTAAAAATTTATAAGGCAAATAATTTAAATAATACGCGAAAATTTACCACACATATAAAAATTATGTCTTTCAAATGTGTAAGAATAACGCTAAATTAGAGAAAAAGACATACTAAAAATTTATAAGGTAAGGAATTGAAACAATATGCGAAAATTTATTTCACGCATAAAATTTTTATCTTTAAAATGTGTAAGAATAATGCTAAATTAGAGAAGAAAAAAAAAATAACATACTTAAACTTTCTTCGACAACAATTTAAACAATACGCGACATTTTCATACACAATTATTTTCTTAGGTTAATGTTAAATAATGGGAAATTTAACAGAATAAAAATTTCAAAGATAAAGAATTTTAACCTTTACACGAAAATTTACCTCACAAAAATATCATATCCTTAAACTTTAACGTGACAATTTACTCTTCATATACAATTAAACTCTTAGGTTAATGTTAAATAAGAAAAAAAATAATATACTTAAAATTTCTAAGATAAACATAACGTAAAAATTTCGTATCATGTGTTTAAAATGTAACATATAAGAGAAAAAAAAACTAACATACTTGAACTTTCTATAGCAAAGAATTTAAGCATTAGCGTAAAAATTCACTTTACATATAAAATTCACATCTTTAAATGGGAAGATAAGCAGGTGACGGTAATTAGCCAATCAGGGTAGCGGTAGGTGATACGCCATTCGCCGGCATTTTTAGATCGGAGGATGAGTCACGCTAAAACTTGTTGGAACAGGTCGGGAGATTTGTACAGCAAGAACAACAGCATCGACGCGCAAGCAGCGGGTGATGCTGTGATGTGTCAGCAGGTCTTTGAGATTATCGTTTTCCTACTTAGCCGTTTTCATAATGAAATGTTTGTGAAAACTTGGAATGAATAAAGTGGATTTCAAAGACATATTAGTAAGTAAAGGTAGAATTCGCATGGACTTTCTTCCAAAAAGTATGATTCACTTGGAGAATTTAAGATCATTTCTACTTGAAAACTTTTCTATTATTTAAAACATTGAATATTGTTCAAACTCAGTGGGATTATATGCTACAATACGGGTAAAACTTAACAAAATTGTTACATAGAAGAAAAATAGTAAGAGATTTAAAATAAATATTAGTTATAGATACCCCAAAGAAAAAATTTCACCTCTACTTTTCAATCGGAAAATCAATACAAGTTGGAAATTTATGTTACTTCAAGAAAGACTTAGACAATTTACTTTGTAATAATATACGTTAAGGTGTCGTATTAACTCGTGCAATACATGCTGACTAAGGTTTATTTTACTTGAAAGGTGAATTGGGGGAAAATATTAAATAAATTGTAGATATTAAATACATTGTAGATATGCATTCAAGTTTTGAAAATCACCTACAAGACTTTTAAAACATCTTAAGATAAATTGAAAGAAACTTTTTATACTCTGAAAGGAAATCACAAGTAATTTAGTTAACTTTTTTCATGGTAACACTCATATTCAACGACATGTTTTTAAAATTTAACCTTCTTTACATGATAATAGTTATAAATTTTTTCAATCTCAGATGCGATATACTATTATTTCTAACATATATGTTACGAATTGTGTAAAGTTTTTAAAAGAGTATATGCAAATCACCAATCAGAAACATAAAAATCTAACATCAATCAAACACACTAAAATAATAAGATATTTTCCTTAGTGGAAATAGTTAACTACTCATGTGATGGAATGTACTTAGAAAATTTAAATACTGAAAAAAGTTTGCTAGGCAAACTTAAAGAATATATTTTTTTTTCTTGTGAAAAACTAGCATAAATTTGAAAAATATAGAGTTTGTTACTACGTAAAATTGAACATCATCTGGACAAACTAAATTATACATGATTTTTTTTTTTTATTTGAGAGGTGCTGACAATATATCATTAATACAGAGATTTTTAACTTCCACCCATAATTTCTAAATAACTTATACATAAATTTCAGAAAACTGAAACGGAATGTGTTTTACAAGACGCTTATTTTGTAAGATGAATATTCAATATTAATATAACTGAGCAAAGTTCATTACGGAAAAAAACTTGTAAAAGATACTTATATTTTGAAAATAGTTTGAAATATCCTTTTAAATTTATGAATGCTCGCCTTCGAAAGACACAAATAAAACTGATATTACACATGATAATTAACACATGCATAACATTAATCAAACAAAGTGGAATTTTTATTGCTTGTGACCGATAACTTTTCAGTGAAGTAGAACTTACATAGGAAATTTGTGCAAACTTTTTCAACTTTTAAACCAAGTATTATGTAAAATTATAAATTACGATAGGAAATAGCACACTTCAGAATCGGAACAAGTCTTCTAGTTAAGCTAAATTTATTTCTCAAGGAATTGAAAGCATACCAGACAAGTCCTTATCATTTCGCATCTTTTCTCATGTTGCAAGAAGACATACTTTGTAAAAGATCGTCGTTGCACTTAACAAAAATCAGTAAAAATAAATGTATTTTCTATGGCAAAGATAAAACTTCACAACTTAATTACTGAAATTTAGCTAAGTTGCATATGGTTTATTCACATAACTCGCATATGCTTCGAATGTTGAAATATATTTGTCATTTGAAATCAAACTAATCGAAAATAAATGCTACCTACATTTTCAAGTCGGAAATTACTATTAAATAAACTTTACATGTAAAACATTGTCATGTTAAAAAGAAAAATCTACAAAAATGTAAATGATAATTTTACTGTTGGTACATAAATGATGAATAATTTATGATTTTATTCTAGGCAAACGTTTTATTGTCTAACAGAGAACTTAAACTTTAGCAGAAAAATAAAAAAATACAATTTTTATATCCTATCATGCTTGTCGAAAATTGAATTTATTAGCTGTTGTAATAGATTTTTATTGTCCAAATTTCTATAGTTTTCCTTCCCGGTGCAATAAAATTAAGTTCATGTGTAATGATTAGGTTTTTTTTTTTATGAATCTTATAAATTTAATGAAATTATTATGACCTAAGAGATTGAGTGAACTGAATAAATCAATGATGTAAATTTAAACAGTGACTTGAACTGATACATACTATAACTGTAAAGAAGTATGACAAAGTGATAGATGAAGTAAAAATAGAAGTTGAATGAAATGTGTTGAAAAAAGTTGAAGACGACAAGAAATTCGTAATTGAGAATTATCATTGACTTATATTAACTTCGTTTTCTTGCTTATGACAAGAAAATACACTCTTTCTTATTAAGAACCAACTTGATATCTTATCATAGAATGACAATGATGAAATATCTATACATTAAAAAAAAAAATACCAAACTTAGACATAGCAAATTTCTTGAAATTCATGTATAATGCGAGAAGTTTTACTGGAAATATAGAAGATACAACATTGAAAGATGTGAATGTTTCGAAGTACTTTATCAGAAATAAAAAAAAAAAATGCGCTGAGATTCGCTATAAACTTACTTAAACTTATAAACTTCGAAAAACTTTTAAAAATTTCAATTTACACTTAAAGTTTTTTTTTTTTTATATATATTTCAAAGAATTTTTTCAAATCAATATGTATATTTAAATACTGAAACTTATTCACTTCAATAAACGTATGTTTAAGTTATAAAACTCTTCGTATGTATTGAAAAATTGTAACTTTTCGTCTTCTTCGTATAAATTGATAACTTATACACTAGTTCTTCATCAATTAATCTTCTAAGTAAATCTTTCAAAGGTAAAAACATACTTATAGCTTTGCATTTGTAACAAGTTAAATTGTACATGTTTCATGTGAAAGTTACAAAATTTCAGATATTTTCATGGAAAACATATAAAATTTTAATTTCACGAGAAACATGTACAATTTAACATGTTACAAATGCAAAGCTATAAGTATGTTTTTACCTTTGAAAGATTTACTTAGAAGATTAATTGATGAAGAACTAGTGTATAAGTTATCAATTTATACGAAGAAGACGAAAAGTTACAATTTTTCAATACATACGAAGAGTTTTATAACTTAAACATACGTTTATTGAAGTGAATAAGTTTCAGTATTTAAATATACATATTGATTTGAAAAAATTCTTTGAAATATATATAAAAAAAAAAAAACTTTAAGTGTAAATTGAAATTTTTAAAAGTTTTTCGAAGTTTATAAGTTTAAGTAAGTTTATAGCGAATCTCAGCGCATTTTTTTTTTTATTTCTGATAAAGTACTTCGAAACATTCACATCTTTCAATGTTGTATCTTCTATATTTCCAGTAAAACTTCTCGCATTATACATGAATTTCAAGAAATTTGCTATGTCTAAGTTTGGTATTTTTTTTTTTAATGTATAGATATTTCATCATTGTCATTCTATGATAAGATATCAAGTTGGTTCTTAATAAGAAAGAGTGTATTTTCTTGTCATAAGCAAGAAAACGAAGTTAATATAAGTCAATGATAATTCTCAATTACGAATTTCTTGTCGTCTTCAACTTTTTTCAACACATTTCATTCAACTTCTATTTTTACTTCATCTATCACTTTGTCATACTTCTTTACAGTTATAGTATGTATCAGTTCAAGTCACTGTTTAAATTTACATCATTGATTTATTCAGTTCACTCAATCTCTTAGGTCATAATAATTTCATTAAATTTATAAGATTCATAAAAAAAAAAACCTAATCATTACACATGAACTTAATTTTATTGCACCGGGAAGGAAAACTATAGAAATTTGGACAATAAAAATCTATTACAACAGCTAATAAATTCAATTTTCGACAAGCATGATAGGATATAAAAATTGTATTTTTTTATTTTTCTGCTAAAGTTTAAGTTCTCTGTTAGACAATAAAACGTTTGCCTAGAATAAAATCATAAATTATTCATCATTTATGTACCAACAGTAAAATTATCATTTACATTTTTGTAGATTTTTCTTTTTAACATGACAATGTTTTACATGTAAAGTTTATTTAATAGTAATTTCCGACTTGAAAATGTAGGTAGCATTTATTTTCGATTAGTTTGATTTCAAATGACAAATATATTTCAACATTCGAAGCATATGCGAGTTATGTGAATAAACCATATGCAACTTAGCTAAATTTCAGTAATTAAGTTGTGAAGTTTTATCTTTGCCATAGAAAATACATTTATTTTTACTGATTTTTGTTAAGTGCAACGACGATCTTTTACAAAGTATGTCTTCTTGCAACATGAGAAAAGATGCGAAATGATAAGGACTTGTCTGGTATGCTTTCAATTCCTTGAGAAATAAATTTAGCTTAACTAGAAGACTTGTTCCGATTCTGAAGTGTGCTATTTCCTATCGTAATTTATAATTTTACATAATACTTGGTTTAAAAGTTGAAAAAGTTTGCACAAATTTCCTATGTAAGTTCTACTTCACTGAAAAGTTATCGGTCACAAGCAATAAAAATTCCACTTTGTTTGATTAATGTTATGCATGTGTTAATTATCATGTGTAATATCAGTTTTATTTGTGTCTTTCGAAGGCGAGCATTCATAAATTTAAAAGGATATTTCAAACTATTTTCAAAATATAAGTATCTTTTACAAGTTTTTTTCCGTAATGAACTTTGCTCAGTTATATTAATATTGAATATTCATCTTACAAAATAAGCGTCTTGTAAAACACATTCCGTTTCAGTTTTCTGAAATTTATGTATAAGTTATTTAGAAATTATGGGTGGAAGTTAAAAATCTCTGTATTAATGATATATTGTCAGCACCTCTCAAATAAAAAAAAAAAATCATGTATAATTTAGTTTGTCCAGATGATGTTCAATTTTACGTAGTAACAAACTCTATATTTTTCAAATTTATGCTAGTTTTTCACAAGAAAAAAAAATATATTCTTTAAGTTTGCCTAGCAAACTTTTTTCAGTATTTAAATTTTCTAAGTACATTCCATCACATGAGTAGTTAACTATTTCCACTAAGGAAAATATCTTATTATTTTAGTGTGTTTGATTGATGTTAGATTTTTATGTTTCTGATTGGTGATTTGCATATACTCTTTTAAAAACTTTACACAATTCGTAACATATATGTTAGAAATAATAGTATATCGCATCTGAGATTGAAAAAATTTATAACTATTATCATGTAAAGAAGGTTAAATTTTAAAAACATGTCGTTGAATATGAGTGTTACCATGAAAAAAGTTAACTAAATTACTTGTGATTTCCTTTCAGAGTATAAAAAGTTTCTTTCAATTTATCTTAAGATGTTTTAAAAGTCTTGTAGGTGATTTTCAAAACTTGAATGCATATCTACAATGTATTTAATATCTACAATTTATTTAATATTTTCCCCCAATTCACCTTTCAAGTAAAATAAACCTTAGTCAGCATGTATTGCACGAGTTAATACGACACCTTAACGTATATTATTACAAAGTAAATTGTCTAAGTCTTTCTTGAAGTAACATAAATTTCCAACTTGTATTGATTTTCCGATTGAAAAGTAGAGGTGAAATTTTTTCTTTGGGGTATCTATAACTAATATTTATTTTAAATCTCTTACTATTTTTCTTCTATGTAACAATTTTGTTAAGTTTTACCCGTATTGTAGCATATAATCCCACTGAGTTTGAACAATATTCAATGTTTTAAATAATAGAAAAGTTTTCAAGTAGAAATGATCTTAAATTCTCCAAGTGAATCATACTTTTTGGAAGAAAGTCCATGCGAATTCTACCTTCACTTACTAATATGTCTTTGAAATCCACTTTATTCATTCCAAGTTTTCACAAACATTTCATTATGAAAACGGCTAAGTAGGAAAACGATAATCTCAAAGACCTGCTGACACATCACAGCATCACCCGCTGCTTGCGCGTCGATGCTGTTGTTCTTGCTGTACAAATCTCCCGACCTGTTCCAACAAGTTTTAGCGTGACTCATCCTCCGATCTAAAAATGCCGGCGAATGGCGTATCACCTACCGCTACCCTGATTGGCTAATTACCGTCACCTGCTTATCTTCCCATTTAAAGATGTGAATTTTATATGTAAAGTGAATTTTTACGCTAATGCTTAAATTCTTTGCTATAGAAAGTTCAAGTATGTTAGTTTTTTTTTCTCTTATATGTTACATTTTAAACACATGATACGAAATTTTTACGTTATGTTTATCTTAGAAATTTTAAGTATATTATTTTTTTTCTTATTTAACATTAACCTAAGAGTTTAATTGTATATGAAGAGTAAATTGTCACGTTAAAGTTTAAGGATATGATATTTTTGTGAGGTAAATTTTCGTGTAAAGGTTAAAATTCTTTATCTTTGAAATTTTTATTCTGTTAAATTTCCCATTATTTAACATTAACCTAAGAAAATAATTGTGTATGAAAATGTCGCGTATTGTTTAAATTGTTGTCGAAGAAAGTTTAAGTATGTTATTTTTTTTTTCTTCTCTAATTTAGCATTATTCTTACACATTTTAAAGATAAAAATTTTATGCGTGAAATAAATTTTCGCATATTGTTTCAATTCCTTACCTTATAAATTTTTAGTATGTCTTTTTCTCTAATTTAGCGTTATTCTTACACATTTGAAAGACATAATTTTTATATGTGTGGTAAATTTTCGCGTATTATTTAAATTATTTGCCTTATAAATTTTTAGAGCTTCTTTTTTATCTTATTTATCGTTGATATAAGAGTATGATTGTACATGTGAAGTTAATTTTCACGTTCAATTTTAAATTCTTTGCCTTGTAAATTTTTAGTGTTTCTTTTTTCTAAAAGTTAGAGTTGTCATTATACATTTTAAAGACATGAATGGCAATGTTTGAATTCTTTGTCGTAGAAATTATAGGTATGTTATACTTTCCTCCTGCATGTCAAATTTAAAGTCGTGATTTTTATGTGTAAAGTAAATTTTTGCGTTAATGTTAAAGTTATTTGTCGTAGAAAGTTTAAGTATGTTACTTTTTTCTTTTATTCAGCGATATTTTAAATACATGATTTTTATATATGTAGTAAATTTTCACTCAAATGTTAAAATTATTTATCGTAGAAATTTTAAGTATGCTAATTCTTCTTACATGTCACATTTTAATGTCGTGATTTTTATATGTGAAGTAAATTTTTACGTTAATGCTAAAGTTATTTGTCGTGCAAAGTTTAAGTATGTTAGTTTTTTTTTCTTTTATTTAGCAATATTTTTACATATTTTAAAGACATGATTTTTATGTATATAGTAAATTTTCGCGTAAAGGTTAAATTTATTTGTCGTAGAAATTTTAAGTATGCTAATTCTTCTTACACGTCACATTTTAAAGTCGTGATTTTTATATGTGAAGAAAAATTTTTACGTTAATGTCAAAGTTATTTGTCGTATAAAGTTTAAGTATGTTACTTTTTTTTCTTCTTTTATTTAGCGATATTTCTACATATTTTAAAGTTGGAATTTTTATGTGTAAAGTAAAATGTTACGTTAATGTTAAAGTTATTTGTCGTAGAAAGTTTAAGTACGTTACTTTTCTCTTGCATGTCATATTTTAAAGTCGTGATTTTTATATATGAAGGGAATTTTCGAGTAAAGGTTAAATATTTATCTTAGAAATTTTAAGTAAGTTACTTTTTTTCCTCTTATTTAGCGATATTTTTACTCATTTTAAAGTGATTTTTATGTGAAAAGTAAATTTTTTACGTTAATGTTAAAGTTATTTATTTTAAAGAGTTTAAGTATGTTACTTTTTTCTCTTATTTAGTGATATTCGTACACATTTTAAAGACATGATTTTTATTCGTAAAGTAAATTTTCACGTTCACTTTTTTTATAAGTTTATTTTTTATAATAATAATAATAAAATCTGATAATTATTACTAAATATTATCTTTATATTTAATAAATCTCATAATTACTCCAATTGCAACAACTGTCTACGCTAAAAACCCATTCGCTACACTATGACGTCACGAACAAATTATCTATAACTTTAACTGTTTCAAGCAAGATCGTTACACAACAACTCAACTCGCAAACGCGTTGAAGCGTGTTGAAACATCCCTAGTCTCGCTCCCCTCCCTTCTGACGGGTCGATAGTCAGTAGCACCCTCTACCGTGAAACCTGATTGGTCGGTGAAGTCACGTGATCACCCCTCATATATAGACGCTACCGGTTGCCGTCTCGCCATTTCTACTTAGATACCTGAGTGTGAAAGACGTGTTTAATACTTCGTGTTTTTTTTCTCATCGCGATTTTGTTCGTACTTGTGTAGTTATTCACAGTTATTTTAGCTTCGCAGATTTCGTTTCGATTATTCGGTAAGTGAATTTTTAAACATCTTCTCACTCCAACAAACCAAGAGAGCCTTGTCGGCCTATGACGACAAGCGGTATCTGCTGGAAGATGGCATAACCAGCTATGCCTATGGTCACTTCAAAATTCCTTAAATCATTCATTTAATCCTTAAATTTTTTTTATTTTTTTATCTCTTTAAGCCTTAATTTAACTAAAATATTACTTTAACTAAATTTTTAAAAACTTATTTAACGTTAATTTTTTTTTCGGGATTTTGTATGTGATCATTAAATTTAATTCATGAGAGAAATATACGTTCTCACAAGTCTTCTTTTCAGATTTTTTAAAATTTAAAATTGTTTAGGATTTAAGGTAATGATGTCTTCTTAAAAGATATTATTGGATGGTTGGTTAGTGACCTCATATTTCAAGGAAATATACGTTCTTTGAAATAAGTTGTTTTTTTGTGTGTTTTTTTTTGTTTTTTTGTTGATAGGGTGGAGTGAGGCGGTACCAATTCTTCCTAAAAGAGGTATCGGGCTGGAGGTGGGTCCTCACTTTTAAAATTTAACTTCAAAATAATTAACATTTTCTAAAGTCTTTCAAATTAACTTATTCAAAATTGGTTAGGGAAGGGGGGTGGGTAGATGAGTTACCATGAAGGCAACGTCCGATAGTCGATATTTTAACAATTGTTTGGTAAAATATTGAAATGTCACGTGTAGCTCGGGGTTAGGGTCCTTTAGACCCTTAGCAAATGGCCTTCCTTTTATTAACTTTTCAAACTTAACATTTTTTTTTTTTTTTTTTTTTTTTTTTTATTTGTGTAACTTTGTTGCAGGTATTTTAACTTGATTAAAGGATATGTAAGTAACTCGCTAGAAAACCAAACAGTCAATCAGAAGTTAACTTTTGGTCACATGTTTAAAACTTATCAGTCACAAGCGAGCATTTAGCTGACCGATCAGAACTCGTTGCCAACACCTGAAAACTAAATTTGGTATATATCTAGTGTTATCATCACTTAAAACGTAAATTTTAACATATAATGACATCATACCCACTGTGACGTCACTAGTAAAATATCTACCACTCTTAACTTATTCGTTTACAAGCAGCCCTAGAACAACTCAACTCTAGTTAACTGGAAACAAAAACTAAAAAGTGTTGCCACCGCTCAAAACTTTGATATAAAACAAATTATGACCTCATACCTATTGTGACGTCACGCAATAAAAGCCTATCACCATAACTTATTCATTTACAAGCAGTCCTAGAACAACTCAACTCCGTCTGCTAGATAAACAAAAAGCAAAAAGTGTTGCCACCGCTCAAAACTTTGATATAAAACACATTATGACGTCATACCCACTGTGACGTCATACACAAACAGCTTATAACGAAACCGAAACTAAAACAGCAGCAGGAGGGAAACAACTCCACTCCACTTCCGGTCACGTGACTTCCGGTGACGTCATATCCGACCACGCCCCTTCCGGTGACGTCATATCCGGTCACGCCCCCTTCCGGTGACGTCATCGTCCCCCGTCCTTCTGCGCGCTGCGCCATGGCTTCGGAGCCCCACTTTCTAACTACTGTCAGTTAAAAAAATTTGGGATGTTTAATGCTAGTCATACAATCGAATCATTTCCCTTATTTATTTTTTTAACATTGGAGAGCTTTATTGTATTTGGAGTGTTTGATCTACGTTTCCCTGTATAATTAAAGTTGTTTTTTTTTTTTTTTTTTTTTTTTTTTAACATAATATGAGTCTTTCCCCCCTTACCCCACCCTTTTTTTTTAATAAGAAAAGAGAAAAGGGTACATACCATCTAATTTAAAAATTATTCAATGAATTTCCATTTAATTGGGGAAAGCATAGTTCTGCTAATTTATTACCTTACCAAAGGGTTATATGTACAAGTTAAAGGAATTTTTGGACACTCTGCTAAACTCATGGCTTTTACCAACGGTCTCTAGAAGTATGTATGCCGACCAAACGGTATAGTGGTTAGCGTGCTAGCTTCTAGACCGCGAGGTTGAGGGTTCGAGTACAGTGTTGGCATGGGTGTTTGTAAATGTGTGTTGGCTTATCAAATGACGAATGTTTAGGCGCATTATAGCCCTCGTGTTGCTGACGGCACCAGATAATCTGAAAACAATCAACCAACTAGAAGTATATATATATTTTTTATTCCTTTATATTATCTTTATTTTTTTATTTTTTTTTTACAACTAAAATCTTCGAAGGACTAATTAACCCACTTTCCGACACCCACTCGAACTGAAACTTGGCAAATAGACTCGTTGTCGATGAGATGACAATGCATTCAAGGGATTTTTTTTGGTGTGGGGGAGGGCAGTTATTCAACGGCACTGATAAGACTTAGTGATGAAACTCTATGAAAACTCTGAGTTCGATATTGTTTAAATAAGTTGCAATTGCATATAAAAGTTAGCTTTGCATGTAAAGAATGTATATTAAAAACTGTTTTTGTACGTTAATTTTTAAGTGTTTTGACTATTTTAAAGAGGAAAAAATGGTTATTAGATCTGAGAATGGGGATCAAACTGTACTAGATTAAATATTTAAAACTATTTTTGCAATTAGCATCCAAAAAAAAATTAATTCTAAAGGTGTCTATATGGTAAATGATTTCCTTCCCATTTGCCATATGAGATACAAAGCCCGTTACATTTAGTTGACTTATAAGAATGGCTGTTATTGATTTTATAGACATTAAAGAAAATTTAAATTGCAAATAGGGCAGTCTGTTTTGAGCAACCTATTGAAAGATATTTCTCTCTATGGGGAATTGGTGGATGATTCGTTGACAAAGAAGAGAAAAATTGTATGTACCATGCCCGTAATCGAAAATGTTAGTGTAGCCGGAAACATGTGACTTCCCTACCCCCCCCCCCCTTCCCCAACCACACACACTTTCCACAATCATCACTTGAACTTTTTTTTTAAATTATCATTTAATTTATTTTTTTACACTCAAAAGTACATAATTAGTAATGATGTTTACATAAAAAAATTTATTTTTTATTCAAAAATTAATTAAGTAACTCACGTTTAACTCGTTGTAATTAGCATATTTTTGAACAATTGCTCGAGTTTTAAGGTGCCAAGAAAAGAAATTATGGATGGAAATTGTTCATAATATCATTCTTAATATTATGAACCACCATCTGCTAGTTTCTAGAACATATAGTTTTTTAATAGAATTTTTTTAACATTGAAGGTAGAAAAACTCGCAATTTTTCTAAAAATTTATGCATTGAAAAATCTAGCAAAATTTAGTTTCTTTGCCAATCAATTTGACTGAGGTTCAAAACATCTAATAGTTAATGCAGATTTTAATTCTCGAATAATTTTTCAAAAAGATTATATCAAACTTCAGTTATTACTGTTTAAATAAAGTTTCACGTGCCAAAAATACGATTTTTTAGATAACGAGTTTAAATATTCAAATTTATTTTCAGAATAAAATAGTACTTCAAACTAATAAAATAACTCTCTAGCCTTTAAATGATACCATTACCTTGCAAAAATTCCATCTAGAGATTATTTGAAAGCAGAAAAATTATAAACACATTTGACCTATTTTTGCGATATTTCAAGTGTGTACATCATAAAAAAATGAGTGCAATTTCTTTAATACTCAGATCGAAGTTTTGTTTCAATATGTACAAAATACTAACATTTATATCATAACATTATAAAATAAGAACAATCAATCAAATCATTATGTATGGTTTTGATAGAAAAAAAAAAAAAAAAAAATCTCGTTTTGGCCTCTAAATGCAAGCTCTTGTTTACTTAAAAACAATACTATTTTGATGAGTAATTGCATGAAGCATTGAAGCGTCTACTAATCAAAGAATTACCTTTTTGTTTCTATATCCAGCACAATCAAACACGGCCAATATAACAAGTTTTGTAAATAAAAGCTTCCACCCAGCCACGGGAAAAGTTCATACCAAGAAATTTGAAACTTACGATCATGCTGATTTTCTCTTTGATGGATGGACAGCTTTGTCGTTGGTCTATCTTCTTTAATTAGTTCGTGTTTATCATCTTTCCATCTTCTAAATGGTTTTTCCAATAAAACACACACTATCTTAATAGGGCTCCATTGTTTGAAAGGACATTCGGTTTGAAGGAATTTTTAGATTCGCTCTCTCTTTGCCCTACCCATACTAATTTTCGACTAATCAGTTCACTGAATTCTCAAGGTCGAAAAGTGCTCACTGGAAAGCACCCTATATATTTCGTGGAGGGAAAGGATCTGTTGGGTTCTATCAGTTAACATGCCAACGGATGGCAGCGTCCTGTTCAAGGAGCACTCGGCTGCTCTTCGGAGGAAGACCACCAGTATAGGTTGATTGGAAGTGGTTTTTTCCCCTTGTGAATTGAATTTTGAGGCAACAAGTTTGCTATTTATCGGATTTTTTTTTTACACTTACCGTAGAAATTGGATCTTCATTTTAGAAAATGGTAAAAATATATAATTTTAGTTTTGAACTAATAATTAGATGCTGCCCGACTGTACTGGCTGTAGTGTTTTGTCCATTCTGTCAATTTTCATTTATTCATGTGTTAATTATCGATATTATATATTATTTTTTGTATTATTGTTTGTTATATCTCCTCGAGTCTTGTTAAAATGAGACTGCATCGGGAGCTTGCTCCTTGTAATTTCAGCCAAAGTGTGAATGGAGCGTAGATCGAACCACTGCCTTATTGTAATATTTAGGCATAAATTACTATTATAATTATGTTTTTCACAATTAAGCATAACGAGGTAGATAACGTAACCAAACATACAAAAAAAAAAAAAAAAAAAAAAAAACACTTCGAGAAAGATGTAATAAGTATTCTTTACCAACGTCACTAGATGATGTGTAACTATTTCACTGTTACATTTATGTTTTGAAAATATTTACATGGATATTATGACATATAATAAAAGCTACATTAATATTAGAAATACTTGAATGAATTACCTCAATAATTTTTCTTATTGGCTTCTTCAAAAATATATTCAAGATTTATCTAAGTAATATTTTGAGCAAACATTACAGATCCATTGAAGTTGTCAACATTTTAGAAATAGAAGTTTTTGTGTTGGTCCGATTGGTTATAATAAGCTCATGGTAGAGTAAGCAAAAAAAAAAAAAAAAAAAAAAAAAAAAAAAAAAAAAAAATCTTAGTGATGGCTATATCTTGTATTCTAATTGATGAAATAACAAAAGTCAAGTACCTTTGTAAATCGTGGAAGGTCTTTATTAATTGTACATAATTTTTTTTATCGTGAGAGGTCATCTACATATACTAAACCAAACTTTAAAATGTTCAATGGCAACCCCATAATATTATACCATATTTAAATTTAGAATCCAAAAAAAAGTCTAAATACCAAATTTCATAATTTTCCAATGAGTGGTTAGTAATTTAAAAGATGCAATTAAAAAAAATGTTAAATTAATGTTAAAAGAATATTTTTCCCCCCCCTTTTTTTTTTTTGCCCTAAATTCTTATATAGTTAATATATTTTAGCAATTTTTATTTCAAAGGTTAGTTTGTTTAAGGCCAAACATAAATAACATGCAACTTTTGTATCAAACAGTTTTTTAATAATTAATTATTAAAACAAATTTTAAAGTCTTTTTTAAAAAAAACTTATTTTTTTTTTTTTGCTTCCATTAGAATTATCATGGTCGAAAATTCCTCCAGATTTTTTTTTTTCCCCTTTTTATTTTGACTTTTGGTTCTCGATATTTTAGCAAAAATGTAAAAAAGCTCACTTTGATGGACCGCGTTATAGATTACGTCTTGAAGCCTGCAAAATGTTCGATTGTTCCCCGAGATAAAGAAATTTGCCCTCAAGATCGTCCAAAACATTTTCGCTAATAAGTGACGTGTTTCTCAACATAATGAGCTGAAATTTAATATCTAGGGTAAACGAGGTAATCTAAATCGAATGAAAATATAAGAAATAGGGGTTCGTATTGTAATTTTAAAAGATAGAGTTAAATTTACTTAGTATACAGCACCCAAAGAAAAAAAATTGCATCAGACATATAGAAAATCGTGAACAAAACATTTTGGTGCAAACCGCAAGATTCTACGATAATTAGAACCGAAGATATAACCATCGTTCGAATTTAATTTTTTTTGTTTTGTTTTTGCGTACTGTACATCGTCAAATTGACATATTTCGTAGAAGAAAAGTATGGAGAACAGTTCACCAGTTAGCATTACGCTAGGCTATGAACTTACTTACTAAATGCACTGAAACTTCCAAGTATATTATTTATACACTAACTGCTGTGTAGGAAGCATTCGCTCCTCTCGTTGTAGGTTTGTGAAAACAAACCTTCATCTCTAAGGTTCTTCATTATATTTAGATAACCTCAATATATTCCTCAAGAAAAATGTTATCATTCTCTTCCAAATATACTTTAACAATTTCATGTAGCAGTTATTCACCGATAATATTAGATTGTATAGTAATGAACAGTGTGATCGTTTCTCCTCATATTTAAATAAGATTTTAACGTGAACGCAAAAAAGAATTAGTATTATTGTATAAGACAGCTACACTGATGAAATGTTATTGAGAGAGCGGGGAGGTACATGTTAAACAAAATGAAGGACACTTAGTATATATCTGCAGTATAATTTTTGAATCAGAAATAGTTAACGTATTTTTATTTATATTAATTTTAAATTGGCTTTATTATTAACCAAAAATACAGTAATAGTCAAATCATTGCTCATTTTCGTAGAGGCAAAGTTAGGTTAATGAAGTGAAAAATAATAAAAGTCTTTTATATTTCAATGTAAAAATAAAAGTTTTTCAAGGCAGTCCTTTTTCTTTTGTTAAGTAAAATATTTTTAAAAGTATGAAAATATATATATATATATATATATATATATATATATATATATATATATATATATATATATATATATATATATATATATATATATATATATATATATATATATATATATATATATATATATATATATATATATATATATATAAAAAATAAAAATAATATTCATTTTAAAATCCAATTCATAACTTTTTAGATCCCCTGCAACCCAAATTAGATACTTAAACACTCTTGTGACAAATGACAATACATGCAATTATTAGGTAAATAATATTCCGCCCTATTCGACTTACGCATCCGTTGCCAAAGAGACAAACCACAACTATATATCCCGCTAAAACAGGCGGAGTTCCAGAGCGGAGTATCGACCAATAAACGAACCCTGGATCATACCCTCGACCCAGCATTACTTCTGTGACGGTCTCTTGCATTATTGACAAGATACCGTTATCTCACTGTCGGACCTTCTGACATTTTCTCACGCCACGAGCCCGAAAAAAGTCTCCCCGTCCGTATAATTACACGCAAAACACGCACTCTCTTCCCTTTTGTTCAACTTTGGAATAAAAAGTCGCCTCCATTATAAATAATAATTCGATGTCATTTTATCGAATATCGTTTGGTACCCGATGCGAGTGAATCGAAGAGGTCAGGTCAAGGTTAATAGCGGGAATTTTAACATTATCGCTTCCTTTGTTGCTGTTGAAAAAGAGTGCGCGGCCTTTGTTATTTGGTTCGACTTGTTTGTTATTGTTATGTTTGGACTTTGTAATGGGCTGTCAATCATGTTATTGAAGGAGATAGAAGAGTACATGGAAAGTAATGTTGCGGGAAGTTATAATGGACGTGTCAAATGTTGTTGACGCATATTATAATGCTAGTGATACATGTCCAAATGGAAAATGTTACTTTTTTTTTTTCGTAAAATGTTCACAAAGAAAAGACATTAGCATTTTTATTGCAATTTATTCTTACAAAAACTAGACATTTTTTATTTATAGAACATTGTTCAACAAAATGTCCAATTAAACTTTTTTATTTTTAACCGATTTTGAGTACGCTTTTGTTGTTGCTTTTTATCCAAATAAAACATTTTCCTAAGCAGCTCAATTTTAACTTTAACATTTTTAAAACTTTTTATTTTTTTAATTTGTACTACGTATTTAACATTTAAATACGCATTCAACAGTTTTACGAATGAATTTTATTGCTTTGGATTTTAATACAATTATAAAGCAATGTAATTCATTCGTAAAATTGTTTGATGCGTATTTAAATTTTAAATATAAAACACACAAATAAATGGCGAATAACAACAGGGGTCCTGACACCAAGCTATTGTCATAAAATATTTCTAAAATATTTTTTTTTTTTTTTTTTTTTTTTTTTTTTTTTCAATTTGTAAGATTTGTATCAGAAAATGTATTTTAATACTTGTTCCTCATATTGTTTTATGTATAACTGAAGAATGATTATTTCAAGTTTAATTGCGATTTTTTTTAGATGATACTTTTAATATAAAGATGACAGAAACATTGCAGATAATGATATGGTTATTTTGAGACTATCTAGAACAGCGTTTAACTCTAAATTTGAGGAAGGGGGCGAGATATTTTTGTTGAGCTATCACTTGGATCACATTTTTTTTTTTTTTTTATTTTTTTTTTTTTTTTTTTTTTATTTATTTATAGAGCTACTTTTTATGCAATATTAGATTTAAGTAAATTAAATATTTTAGTGCCATTGCATTTACTGATAACTGTATTAAATTGAAATTTTAGGCATACAAATTTTGCAGGCTTTCTTAAATTTAAAGTTCAATTTTGTGATATCTATATTTGTGTATTCCCTATGTTACGTCTATGTTAAAGTTGTAGTTCATAATACTTAATTTAACAACATTTATTATGTTCATTAGGCGAATTTCCTACAAAACTCAATAGTTATAAAACAGTCACTTATTTCTTAAAATTATTTCTAAGCCCATAAAAATTTGTTTGTACACAAATTACTTTTTTATCCGACATATGCATCAAATGTTTTACATTTGGAAAATCAAGAAAAATAAAAAAAATTCTCAGTGAAAGAATGAAGTTGTAAATAAGTATCGTTTACAATAATTGAAAAGGCGTTTCTAACAATATCAAGAGAATGAGGTCAATTCGTAAAGAAATACTATGTATATGAAAGTGTTTTTCTTTTAAAAAGTTCTTTAAAGAATTCTCTACTAAAGACTTTTCACAATAATTGTAGATGATGGAATGAGACGAGAATAAGTCAAAAATTATTCCTGCTATTATTAGGACTGTAATGATGTTTAAATGGTCCTTTTAAAAATACTAATTGGAATTTAATGGATGTTTTTGAGAAAATTTATGAATAAATTGCGATTCATGAACCACATATCACAGCATGATAATTAGTCATTTTGGATTAAATAACTTATTTATTTTCTTTAAAGTATTATTTTCAAGGGAGTTGAACTTTTACACTTCGAAAGATCTACATAATATCCTTATTGTTTTTAGGTATTTTTAATCTAATAAAAATATTAAATATTTATAATTTTTTTATTACGTGGATTAGTTATGGAGGGTAAAAACTGATGATCCACCCCACCCCCAACATTTTTTTTTTTAAATCTTTCATCCAGCCTTGGTAATGTCGTATTAATTGATAATACCCCCCTCCCCCCTCTTCATGTAGGCAAACTATTTCAGTCACTGTACACAATCACGGTCATATTCGCACCCTTCTTGATTGACCTCTAAATCCGAGGGTAAGTGATGTGTATTTCATTTTAGGTCTCCATTTCAAGCGAATGTAAAAGAAATTCAAGGCGGGGTCTTTGTTACAAATCCAATCGCAAGAATCTCCGTTCATGCGGCCGATGCAGTGTGAGCAGTTATTCTCTAATGAAGAACTAGAAAACATCTTTTGATAATGCCCTTATTGGGGACTGAACGTCAACATACAACTCCATGCCACTCAGCTTCAAACGGCCAGGTCGAAAGATTTCATATCCAATTGAAGGCTGCGATCATGACACATGGAAACACCCAGTGGTCTGTAGTGCTGCCAACAATCCCTTAAGACTTCAGATTGCCATGGAAAGACGATTTAAAAGCAACAATAGCAGAAATGGTTTATGTTCTACAATTCGTCGACTGGGCGAATTCCTGTCTCAGCTCCGGCTCCAAATATTCCTAGGTTCTCCAAAAGTTTCCAGCTACATACGTCGGAAGACTTAGAAAGGTAATGAAATTATTGCTTTCCCCAGATTCACCTCCTCACGGATACCATCAGTGTTCACCAGCAAAGATTTCACCACACGCATCTATGTGTTTATGCGAACAGATGCCCTCAGGAAAAGGCCTACAACCACCTTATGAGGGACCTTTCATCAGTTGTAGCAAGCAATGCTTTCAAGATTCAAAAAGGTGGAAAAGCCACAACAGTAAATATCGACCGTCAAAAGCCAGCATTTATAGTGGGGGAACTGTCCGGAACCTAGACAACTATCTTGGAGTAAAAGCCAATTTCATCAGCATCACTTTCATTGAGCGAGTTCAATTTTCCGTCTGATACAACAAATCTGATTCATTGATATAAATTAGATACACTCATTGCAAGGAAAGAAACGCGTCGATGGGTAAATGATGATGGGTGGACGATTAACCAATCACAGTTCACTTCTTTAGTTGGGTGGGAATGCGGGAAACTTTGTAAAGTGCTAGAGTAGATATATTTTTGCACGTTATAATTAATTAATGGTCTTCTATTGACAGTTTTGTTATACACAATCCAAGATGTTTTTTCAATCATCGGTAATCCGTATTTTTCATCCACCCAGCGATTTGGCAACGGCTTCATTTTTGCAGTGTTAAGCAGTCTATCCAGTTGAGTTGTTTATCTATTTAGATGATCCGAACCCGACAACATGGTCGGTCAGAAGATTGCGGTTTAATCCGAGATACCTTGAAAGCCTCATTATCGCTGGTGGGTCGATATTTAATCCCCTCCCCCCCCCCCCCCTTCCTCCTCCACTTTTGCACTAAGAAACTCTAAACTGCTAGTGTTATTTTTTATGTAGACGTGAGTATGGTAAACAAATGGGAAAAAATATCATTGTGAAAGGAAAACGGCAAACGCATTTCCAGGTAAGGGAAAGTTGTTGTGGTCCAGCTTAGATCACTTGGTCTGTGACACCACCTGGATACTGGTTCCAGTAAACTAAACATTTTTTGTTTACTGGCGCCGACGACTACCATCAACCAACCACGTGCGTTCTCTCGTGATCTCCGACTGACGACGCAGCAGTCGCTTAGCTGACGTCACAAAACTGGCGATCTAAACTGGAACCCCAACTGGTAGCGTGTAAATCCTGCTTATGTTTCGTCAAAGGGTAATTTCAAACCGTGAAACTCTGATCACGAAGTCGTCGCCTAGCTTGCCAGGCCACAGAAGGCCCATGAGATATATTTCGATATAGCACTATGTTGATAAACTATACAATAGACAAGAAATTAATGTACTTGAATACAGATAACTTAAAACTTTATTACAAATATAACAAACTATACTAAACTTCAACTTAACTAGACATCACTTAGACGGTAGATCGTGACAGTGCTCATAGGGATTTAATCCATTTTGGCTGAGTGAAGACATAATTCTCGCCAAACCTTATAGCCTTTTGTTCTCTACAGGGTTGTGGTTTGGCGAACATTATGCTTTCACGCCGCCAAAATGAATTAAATACCTATGAGCACTGTCACGATCTACCTTGCTAAGTGATGTCTAGTTAAGTTGAAGTTTAGTATAGTATGTGAGGTTTGAAAGCAGAATTTCCAACTTCAAATCGTTTACATTATTTTAAAACCATTGTTTCTACTATTTCAAACACAAACAACTCAATCTGAAAACTTTTTCATATAGCAGTAACGAAGAATATTTACAACTATACTCATGCCCATATCTCAATCGCAACAGTCTGATAATGGTCCAGTCTAGAGTTCGTTACGTGTTATGTTACAATACACAGTTATATTCAGATTATAGTCGGTTAGACATGCATGAAGTTACCCGTTTATAATTGGTTTTACATTTGCATTACCTCTACTGCAGATTCTTTTACACTTATTCTTAAAATAATAATAATAGTAAATCACTTTTAGATACCAAGCTTTTCAGATTGGATTAAAACTGAAGAACATTCCAGAATATTATTTTCGATGTTTTAAATTTTAAAACATTAAACGCTTCTCCATAGTCTTTCTAATGTGCATATTTCACATTTTTTTTTATTAGAAATGGATAAATATGTTTCTATCCAACGAATAAAATCGTAAGCTAGGTACAACAAATCAATGATCAACAATGTCGAAACGTCATGAAATTGATTCATAGGTAGAAAAATCTGTGTAAATAAATGGATTCAAGTAACAGGATTCAAGTACCTTAAAACTCATCAGATCACACCGTATACAACTCATTTATAACGTGAGATGAACATCATTTTGAGATTAAGTATACTAGCACTCTTTTAGCTAGTATATTCATTAAAAATATATCTGCCATAAAAACTCAAAATAATTTATTTCTGCATGCTGATTAAGGTAAAAAAAGTACTTGTAGTAATATTTATTTAACAATAAAAGTACTGATAACAGTGACTTTCATTTCAAATATATTCCCGTCACATTTTCTTGGAAGCAGTGTTCATTCTCATCAGATTATAGTCCAATAACTTCAGCATCGATCAAGATCAAGTTTTTATGCTTCAAAGTTCGTAGTATCGTAAGACGTAGAAGTATCTTCTTTAATTATTATCTTCAATTTTATTTGAGCACATATCCTCCTGTACTTTTAAAAAGTGTTCATAGAAAAAACACCATTAAGTAAAGATGTGTTAGCTTTTGATAATTCTTTTGGAAGGAGAACAGAACTTCAACAAGTCTTCAAGAACTTCATCAAGTGACACAAGGGTTCAAAAAAGAATAACATCGCTTCTTTGTTTGTACGAAAAATTGACACTTGTAGCACTCACACATATTTCGCTAGTCCCTTCCAAACAAACACCCCTTCCTCTTGCCATGTTAAACCTCCAAATATAAAGCGTCTTGGATTAATCGGTGAAACTTTAAGTCAAACTTAAGTTAAGGAAATATACTCGTGACATAATTTGTTCCAGAAGAGTTTGATTATAATCCATTTCGTCTATAATCCTTTTCAGATAATCCTCCTCGCATTTTAAAGTGTTTAAGCGTTTCTCTGGAGCCGCTTAGGAATATTATGGTAAGTTGGTAAAGATTTCATGAAGGACAATACTAGGGTTAGCAAGTTGCTTAATGACTTCAACAACTTTATCTGTGAACCCTGGCATAGGCTGTACTTCATTGAGATAATAGTAACATGGAAGGAAGTTGTCAGCCAAGGTAAAATTGTTTTTGCAAAGCTATCAATAATGCTATGTTTACGAGGAGTATTATTCACATATTCTACACTACATTCCTTGCACGTGCCACTTCAACAAAAGAATTTTTCTGTATGGTTTAAGGCATTGCACCGATGCAAAACATTTAGAGCTCACCATCACTTGTTACTTTATGTAGAATTATATCAGGAAGCTCGAATGACCTAACCTTCACCGTTGTTGAAAGATATTAATTTTGGGAAAAGTTGATTAAGACGTCACTGAAGTTAGAAACATAAAGCAAGTGCCCTTTATCCCTTAAATAATGAATAATGTTTCTCCGTACTATCTCTCACAATTTTCATGGGTGCCGCCAGGAAGATGCAAGGGTACTTGCACTCCCCTGGATTTTGAAAATTAAAAATAATGTGGTGAAAAATGGAATGATTCGCTGGTAATTTAAGTATGATATTGGCTTTAAAATATTCAAGGGCTCAGAAATTTCAAACATAACTTTAAAGTAAAATTTTGCAAAGATAGCTTATTGAAAATTCAAGGTTGTAAAGAAAAAGCACCTGCCTTGCACTCACTTGGGCGTCATTTGCATTCTCCAGAAAATAATTTTGCCTGTGCCATGAGAGTTTTGCTTCAATTTCAGTAACATCATATTTTCTTATTAGGGCAGCAGACATTGATAAACTGTTTTTTGGTTTTATAATGTATAGAACATCCTTATGGTCCTGGCGCAGTAACCTTTCAATCTAAACTTCCTAATTATGTTACTCCAAGCCATAAATTTGCATCGGCTGCTACAGGTAAATCCAGGCTATGCATGTGCCGCTACCTGTCGCCATCAATCCCAACTACTGCTTACACCAATCTCGCTTTTGCAACATCATCATCTGCCTGAGTGAGTGTGCTTCCTCTCTCAAAGTTGCAACTTGCGCTCGCAAGATGGCGTTCTCCTTCTCAAGGAAACACGCTCGCAGCGCCACCTCATCTTCCCGTTGTTTGCGTGCGTCTCGACTCTTCTTGGCGGCCGCGTTGTTGCGCTTGCGTCGCTCGAAGTACTTGTCATCTTTTTGCTCGTCAGGAATAGGCCTCTTCTCACTGCGAGGCCGCCGAGGAAGGGCGGAGGCAAGGGCACGAGAAATCACCGGAGAGGCAGCTAAGGGGAGAGTAATTTAAATGAGAGATAATTTATAAAATGCTACAATGAATTACAACATATATTTTAAAATTATATTTCATTGCAATCCCATCTATATTTTGTGATTTATATTTTGTTGCAGGAGCATGTATTGATAAAGAAAGGGCCAATTTGAAGAAAAATAACGCGTAATTTGATAAAGTAGCATTTTTACACATTAAATCTAACGTTTATAAACGGATTTAAAATACGTCTCATTTATATGTAAAATAAACCTTTATAGTTGATATTTTCTTTTATCTATTATTTCTTAGATGAAATTGGTGATTGAATTAAAAGATAATAAAATCGTTGTTGGAAAATCAACTTGTATAGAATTAAAGAGATGCCCAAAGTACACGTATGCTTCTTCAACGGAAGAGAAGAAAAAACTCTACTGCATGTAAAATATTTGAAACTTTTAATCAAGAAAAGCCCACTGAAGAAATCATATTTTTGACAAATATCTGTCACTTTGTAACAAAAATGTAAAATAATAAATTTTCTTTAAATTGATATGAAAGGAAAGAATTAAAACACCTTAAAAGCATTAGGGTTATCATTACAAGAAAAACAAAAAAGAACTGATTACTTTTGGAGGGCCTCACTTCTTACCCTGCAACTTGACAATCACGTGTACACCATAAGCAGCGAATACATTGCTTCCATGAAGTGTACACGTGATCTCCGAATTAGAAGAACTTCGTAGTCATCAAATCAAACTGACTTGTAAACTTCATGTTAAAGTTAAAAAAAAAAATTAAATATTTTAAAAGTAGTTGTTCCACACTACATGTTATATTAATATCACCAATGTGGAATTTTCACGTTTTTTGTTTGTTTTATTTTTAAATAAAAGTAGAGAAGAAATAGTGGAAAACAATACCATTCTTTTAAAAATTTGAGCTTGGATAGACAGTTAAAAAAAAATTTAGTTTTTCACTTTGCGATTTGGAGGGAAAAAGCTACTTTTGCGTGTGACGTCAATGCGCAGATGGTGAACCAGTTTAATAACCTGCCAGACGAGGTTGGGGAGAAGTTCCGTTAACTGATTTTCGACGGCATCTAATGCGTAACTACGTCACGGTTTTTTCATGCGTTTTGGGTCACGTGACTTTTACTTTGATTTCAGTTAATTTAAAACTCGATTTTTAATTAATTGATAGCATAAAGATAATAAAAAAAATTGCATTGCTCAAATATATTCGTTGGATAACACTAGAAAATGCTAAAATTATTCATTTTCCTCACTTGCGCAATTACCTCATTATGGAAAATCGGACTCCCAAACTTGAAAAAGAAAGGAAGTCGAAAAGAATACCAATGGAAAACAATAAAAAGGCACAGCAGTAGGACTCGTTACTGCAGCAGAACCTTTTGTTTTTAAATAGAGCACAAACCTTATTTAGATTCATGTCCTGAAGCAGCCTGATGCAAGGTCTTCAAATTCCGTGATGTAAGCTGAGATAGCTTATGCTTTATGACAAGACGGTAACTTTTTTAGGTAATTTACGTTGATGTTCGGGACGTGCGCAAGCTTTTAAGAGACAATGAAAGAGTTTTTGTCACGCAAATAATTCTAAGAGTAGTTGTCTTTTTATTTTAATAATGCTTTTGCACAGTAATTTTTTTTCTGAAGTAGCGCATATGCTCCTTTTCGCCAGGGTATCCCGACGAGGCTTGATTTCTGCACAAGCCAAAAAAGCCCAGGCTTGGAGCCCTATAATTTTAGGGGCCCCGAGAATTGCAAAAGCTGTTATGTGTAATTTTAAATATTCTCCATTTGGTTTTGAACTCGCATAAATTATAATCAATATGTACTTTCCACTAAAAATACGTAGTGATTAGTTTAAAGCGAATTCGGTGACATAATTGCAAAAGACTAATATCCTACCTACCTAATTTGGATTCACCGAATTCTAAAAGGTTACTTTTCATTAACAATTATTGCATCAGATGCGATTTATTTGTTTGCTCTTTATGTTAGAATTTCAGTAACTTCTTTCTGTACACATATTGCTACAGACCATATATGGTTGAAGAAAAATCCGCCCAACAAAACCAATATCGCCCCTTTTATCTAATATTTATGGGGCCCCGAAAACATGCTGTGCTTTGGGGCCAGAGTGATGCAAATCAGGCCTTGTATCCCGAGTTTTTAGACTGACACTCTACTTTAAATAGTTATTAGTCTAATCAAAATTTAAATTTTTATAACAAATTCGATGCAACCAATCAGTGTATGATTTCAGAAAATGATAACGGAGCTACACGGTGATCATTTTACAAGAATATCCGATTCTTTTTTGTATTCCACACATCTTTCAAGTATGTAGCACGACTATCAATACCATAACTTATTGAATATGTCTATTTTGTATGTGCAGGTGTTGTTTGTTTTACTTTTTAAGGTATACATTAGGAATTGTGAAATTAGACTTAAGTATGCGGGGTTTTTTTTCGTTTTTATTTCCTTTTCCCCAAAAATATTTTGCGAATTCATTACCTTTAAAGTGATAGCATTTTCTTTCTGAGATTGAAATTACCTTTTAAATTACAATGGTTTTTGTGAACCTGTTTTGTATCACATTAATAAGTTTTGTAAACTTTAAACGCGTTTTCTGAAGAATGACATTTTTTGTACCTATAATGACTTTACGCCAACGGTCATAACTTAATCATAAATATTCCGATTTACAAACTTCAAATTTACTTTAGTTATGAATGTGTTTCCATCTAGAATCTAATATATTGTTGCACAAATTGTCTGTATATATTGTAAATAGTGACGTATTATTTCAAAATTCTATTGTAATTTATTTTTATCAATTTTATTTAGTAATTAATAGCGATTATACAAGTTAGAAAAAGGTGGCAACACCTAAAGTAATCGAGAAGTTTCGAGATATTTCTTTTCCGATGAATTGGCTGGAAATTTTGAGAATGTCTCACGCGCTTGTATATAAAAGACTGGAGAACGGGAAAGTTTTCAGATGGACTTCGGACTTCGTTGAAAGCTGATCGCTTTGTTTACCTATTGGAGTGAGCTTGTATAATCGCTGAATTCGAAGTTATTTTCGTTGAAGCTTGTGTTGAAGCTTGAGAGTAATTAAACTGTTGCCTGTGAATAAATTTTGTGAGTTTCCTGAAGAGAGAATAAATATTTGTATACCGTGAAAACTGTGCCATCATTGCCTCAGTGGAGAAATTCGTAACAATATATTGTTATAAACACATTTTTTATTTATATTGTTACGAAATTTTGTATTTTTGTAAATATTTCGTAGTGTTAATTTTGTAAATAGGAAAATTTATGTACATTTCGCATAAGGCAGTGCAATAGTTCGTCGTGAGCTTGGCTTCCCTGCAATAGAGGTCTTGTTGCTTGATAACGAGTTTTACAGAGGTAACTCTGGGAAGCGAGTTTTAAGGAGCAGGGCATTTAACGTTATGGTAATGGCAATCTCGCCAAATTGGCGAGATAGATTCAAGTTGGCGACGGTTTTGGCGACTAATTTTTGTCGCCAAATTTGGCGACCATTTGGCGACATTTTCGGTCCCCATGTACATGTATAGGACTTTTCGACTACGACCTGGAAAGTTCTCCAAATATCTACCTCTAGAAGTCTCCAGAAGTATTGACTCCAATATAAAACCAGCCGTGAGAGTAGTTGACGGATTTTGAGTCACTGAAGTAGTTGACTGAATGAGTTGTTAGCTGAGTCCATTAGTTGACTGGAATTATTGAGTCTCAGTGAGCGTTCAGAGAGCTCCGAAAGCGAACTGTATTGCATTGTCTTTTGCAGCGATATGAGCAGTTGTGTTGTCAATTTTTAACTGCTGTTTTGTGCTCTATTGTTGTGAAAAAAAGCTGTATTCTGTCTACTAGAACGAGAAGTTCTGGAGTTATAAAGGAATCTATGAAGAGTTATATTGGAATAAATTTCTGCAACTTTTGATCGGCTTTGGCTTCAAATCTTTCGAACCCGTCCACGCAACAATATTTTAATCTTAATTTTTTGATAAAAACTATGTATTTTTTCAAACTTTTTATTTGAAAACTTATAGCTAAATATTGAGGCCAAATTAACAATTCCTCATGGATTGGTTGATTGGATGGCTGTTTTCAGATTATCTGGCGCCTTCAGCAACACGAGGGCTATAATGCGCCGAAACATTCGTCATTAGACAAGCCAACATACATTTACAAACGCCAGTGCCTAACACGGGACTCGAACCCTCAACCTCGCGGTCTAGAAGCTAGCACGCTAACCACTATACCGTTTGGTCGGCCAATTCCTCATGGAAACATGCATCAATATATCTTTTATTTGCAATAAAAATCATACCTCTAAGTTATTTCAAAGTTTATTTATGTATGTTCGAATGATAGTCCTAATTAGTTAATTTAATTACAATTAGTTAGTTAAAAAAATAATGAAAAAAGTTTAAAAAAAAGTTTTTAAACTCTTTCCTGTTGCCCAAATTATTTTAATTAGGGTAAATAAAAAAGGTAATAGGACATGAAGGCATAAATTTATTATGGAGTGATAGCATTGTAATTGATCATTGTTGAAATTCTTTCCTTTTGCCCAAATTACTTTAATTAGGATAATTAAAAAAGATAATTGGACGTGAATGCATAAATTTACTATGGAGTGATAGCATTTTAATTGATCATTGTTGAAACTCTTTCTTTTGTTGCTCAAATAATTTTAATTAGGATAAATAAAAAAAGATAATTGGACGTGAGTAGTTAGAAAGTGGGGCTCCGGGGCCATGGCGCAATGCGCAAGGGATGAGGGATGATGACGTCACCGGAAGGGGGCGTGACCCGATATGACGTCACAGGAAGTGACATCACCGGATATGACGTCACCGGAAATCACGTGACCGGAAGTGGAGTTGAGTTGTTCCCCTCCTGTTGCTGTTTTAGTTTCGGTTTCATTATAAGCTGTTTGTGTATGACGTCACAGTAGGTATGACGTCATAATTTGTTTTATATTAAAGTTTAGAGCGATGGCAACACTTTTTAGTTTCGATTTACCTTTCAGGTGGAGTTGAGTTGTTCTAGGACTGCTTCTTAGTGAATAAGTTAGAGTAATAGATTTTTATTGCATGACGTCACAGTGGATATGACGTCATAATTTGTTTTATATCAAAGTTTTGAGCGGCCTCAACACTTTTTAGATTTTGTTTCCAGTTAACTGGAGTTGAGTTGTTCTAGGGCTGCTTCTAAGTGAATAAGTTAGAGCTATAGGTATTTTTGACTAGTGACGTCACAGTGGGTATGACGTCATTCATGATTTTACAAAATTTACCTTTAAGACGATGGCAGCAATAGGAATATGCTAAGTTTTAGGCGGGATGGAGTTGAGTTGTTCTAGGGTTACTTTTAAGTGAATAACTTAGAGTGATAGGCTGTTTTACCAGTGACGTCACAGTGTTAATGTAGTGGGGATGACGTCACGATTTGCTTTATATCAAAGTTTAAGGAATGGCAACATCTTGTATCCTGATATAGCTAAGTCTCCTTTGATTGGTTGAAATAAAAGCTCGCTTCTGATTGGTTAGAATATGTCACGTGATTTCAAATGCTCTTCTCATTGACTATACACTTTAGTAAGAGAGTTTACTACTAAGTTTAATGTAATTTCGGCGCCATCTAGTGGTAGGAAGGAACATAAATTACACAGTTTATAACTTTTCATGCTTCACCATTAAAAACTTCAAATACATGCTAAGATAATATATTAACACAAATGCGTAAAGTTTCGGATTGAGTTGATTTTTTTTTTTTTTTATATATAAGTGCTTAACACATTTAAACTAATGTTGAGAGATATAATCGCAAGACACTTTTAATGAATCAGGTTTAATCAATGTTAGACACATAAAGTCTCATTATTTTCTCAGTAACAGTATGAAATGTAAATATAAATTAAAATTTATGAGATAAAAATTTAAACTTTGCAATCTTAACGTGAAATTTTTTTTTACAGAGCTTAACATGTCATTAAAAAGTTTTTTTTCTTTTATTGTCATAGTTTTTGAGGGATTGAATACACAATAAAAAGAACTTAGACTAGAATTAATTTTTAATATTCAGCAACTGAAACCCATTATGGAAGTTAAAGCAATGATTTTTCAATTATTTTTAGGTTGAGTTAGTCTGACCCTGTTGAAGGGAATTAGTAGTTGTAGTGTGTTCACACGTGACTTTGCAATACAATATTAGTAATATACATTTCCCAAAAGAAATATTTATCACTTTGAATAGAAAAATGACGATTTTTTTTTTTTATTTATATAAGTATTATTCTCAATTTTGTAAATTTTAAATGTATTATCCATATTTTATTGAGGAATCTATAATTTTTTTCTTCTTCTTCCAGAATGGTTTAGGAAAAACATTTCTTTTTAGTCAGAGCAATGTTTTCAAAGAGATGGAAATACATAACTTTTCGATATATCAACCTTCAAATACTTTGAAATTGATTCTATTTGTTACAATCGGTTGTAATTTAAAGCTATACTGTACTATGCGAGCGATATTATATATCTTAGCTACTTACAGTCTATGTTAAAATTTATATTACCAATAAACTTCTTAGAAATTAATATGTTTATGTTAGTTATATTAATCAAGATAGTTTTTATTGTACGATGATACTTACTTGAGTTGATGAATGGCAACACAGAACTAGCTGCTAATGCTGAATAGAGATGTGATAACTGATTTTGGATACTCTAATGCCTAAATAAGAGAGAAAAAGTAACATACTTGAACATCTTACAACTAAGAATTCAAAAGTGAACGTGAAAATTTACTTTACGAATAAAAATCATGTCTTTAAAATGTGTACGAATATCACTAAATAAGAGAAAAAAGTAACATACTTAAACTCTTTACGACAAATAAGTTTAACATTAACGTAAAAAATTTACTTTACACATACAAATCACTTTAAAATGTGTAAAAATATCGCTAAATAAGAGAAAAAAAAAGTAACTTACTTAAAATTTCTAAGA
Organism: Linyphia triangularis; assembly: GCA_963978545.1. NCBI lineage: Eukaryota > Metazoa > Arthropoda > Arachnida > Araneae > Linyphiidae > Linyphia > Linyphia triangularis. Next base: position 29,799,461 of record OZ021730.1, on the reverse strand, counting down.
TAAATATTTAACCTTTACGCGAAAATTCCCTTCATATATAAAAATCACGACTTTAAAATAAAACATGCAAGAGAAAAGTAACGTACTTAAACTTTCTACGACAAATAACTTTAACATTAACGTAAAATTTTACTTTACACATAAAAATCCGGACTTTAAAATCTGTAGAAATATCGCTAAATAAAAGAAGAAAAAAATTAACACACTTAAACTTTGTACGACAAATAACTTTGATATTAACGTAAAAAATTTTCTTCACATATAAAAATCACGACTTTAAAATGTGACGTGTAAGAAGAATTAGCATACTTAAAATTTCTACGACAAATAATTTTAACCTTTACGCAAAAATGTACTACATATATAAAAATCATGTCTTTAAAATATGTAAAAATATTGCTAAATAAAAGATAAAAGGTAACAAACTTAAACTTTCTACGACAAATAACTTTAACATTAACGTAAAATTTACCTTGCACATAAAAATCACGACTTTAAATATGACATGTAGGAGGAAAGTATTACATACCAATAATTTCTACGACAAAGAATTCAAACATTGCCATTCATGTCTTTAAAATGTATAATGACAACTCTAACTTTTAGAAAAAAGAAACACTAAAAATTTACAAGGCAAAGAATTTAAAATTGAACGTGAAAATTAACTTTACATGTACAATCATACTCTTATATCAACGATAAAGATAAAAAAAAAAGCTCTAAAAATGTATAAGACAAAGAATTTAAATAACACGCGAAAATTTACCTCACATATAAAAATTATGTCTTTCAAATGTGTAAGAATAACGCTAAATTAGAGAAAAAGAAATATTAAAAATTTATAAGGTAAGGAATTGGAACAATACGCGAAAATTTATTTCACACATAACATTTTTATCTTTAAAATGTGTGAGAATAATGATAAATTAGAGAAGAAAAAAAAATAACATACTTAAACTTTCTTCGACAAAAATTTAAACAATACGCGAAATTTTCATACACAATTATTTTCTTAGGTTAATGTTAAATAATGGGAAATTTAACGGAATAAAAATTTCAAAGTTAAAGAATTTTAACCTTTACACGAAAATTTACTTCTCATATACAATTAAACTCTTAGGTTAATGTTAAATAAAAGAAAAAGTAACATACTTAAAAATTTCTAAGATAAGCATAACATAAAAATTTCGCATCATGTGTTTAAAATGTAACATAAAAGAGAAAAAAAACTAACATACTTGAACTTTCTATAGCAAAGAATTTAAGAGTTAGCGTAAAATTTTACTTTACATATAACATTCACGTCTTTAAACGGGATGATAAGCATATGACGGTAATTAGCCAATCAGGTTAGCGGTAGGTGATACGCCACTTGCCGGCATTTTTAGACCGGAGGATGAATCACGCTAAAACTTGTTCAAACAGGTCGGGAGACTTGTACAGCAAGAACAGCAGCATCGACGTGCAAGTAGCGGGTGATGGTGAGGTGTGTCAGCAGGTTTTTGAGATTATCGGTTTCCTACTTTGCCTTTTTCATAATGAAATGTTTGTGAAACTTGGAATGAATTAAGTGGATTTCAAAGACACATTAGTAAGTGAAGGTAGAATTCACATGGACTTTCTTCCAAAAAGTATGATTCACTTGGAGAATTTAAGATCATTTCTACTTGAAAACTTTTCTATTATCTAAAACATTGAATATTGTTCAAACTCAGTGGGATTATATGCTACAATACGGGTAAAACTTAACAAAATTGTTACATAGAAGAAAAATAATAAGAGATTTAAAATAAATATTAGTTATAGATACTCCAAAGAAAAAATTTCACCTCTACTTTTCAATCGGAAAATCAATACAAGTTGGAAATTTATGTTACTTCAAGAAAGACTTAGACAATTTACTTTGTAATAATATACGTTAAGGTGTCATATTAACTCGTGCAATACATGCTGACTAAGGTTTATTTTACTTATCAATCTAAGAAAGGTGAATTGGGGGAAAATATTAAATAAATTGTAGATATTAAATACATTGTAGATATGCATTCAAGTTTTGAAAATCGCCTGCAAGACTTTTAAAACATCTTAAGATAATTTGAAAGAAACTTGCGAATTATATGTAAACTACATAACTTTTTATACTCTGAAAGGAAATCACAAGTAACTTAGTTAACTTTTTTCATAGTAACACTCATATTCAATGACATGTTTTTAAAATTTAACCTTCTTTACATGATATTAGTTATAAATTTGTTCAATCTCAGATGCGATATACTATTATTTCTAACATATATGTTACGAATTGTGTAAAGTTTTTAAAAGAGTATATGCAAATCACCAATCAGAAACATAAAAATCTAGCATCAATCAAACAAACTAAAATAATAAGATATTTTCCTTAGTGGAAATAGTTAACTACTCATGTGATGGAATATACTTAGAAAATTTAAATACTGAAAAAAGTTTGCTAGGCAAACTTAAAGAATATTTTTTTTCTTGTGAAAAACAAGCATAAATTTGAAAAATGTAGAGTTTGTTACAACGTAAAATTGAACATCATCTGGACAAACTAAATTATACATGAATTTTTATTTTTATTTGAGAGGTGCTGACAATATATCATTAATATAGAGATTTTTAACTTCCACCCATACTTTCTAAATAACTTATACATAAATTTCAGAAAACTGAAACGGAATGTGTTTTACAAGACGCTTATTTTGTAAGATGAATATTCAATATTAATATAACTGAGCAAAGTTCATTCCGGAAAAAACTTGTAAAAGATACTTATATTTTGAAAATAGTTTGAAATATCCTTTTAAAATTTATGAATGCTCGCTTTCGAAAGACACAAATAAAACTGATATTACACATGATAATTAACACATGCATAACATTAGTCAAACAAAGTGGAATTTTTATTTCTTGTGACCGATAACTTTTCAGTGAAGTAGAACTTACATAGGAAATTTGTGCAAACTTTTTCAACTTTTAAACAAAGTATCATGTAAAATTATAAATAACGATAGGAAATAGCACACTTCAGAATCGGAACAAGTCTTCTAGTTAAGCTAAATTTATTTCTCAAGGAATTAAAAGCATACCAGAAAAGTCCTTATCATTTCGCATCTTTTCTCATGTTGCAAGAAGACATACTTTGTAAAATATCGACGCTGCACTTAACAAAAATCAGTAAAAATAAATGTATTTTCTATAGCAAAGATAAAACTTCAAAACTTAATTACTGAAATTTAGCTAAGTTGCATATGGTTTATTCACATAACTCGCATATGCTTCGAATGTTGAAATATATTTGTCAGTTGAAATCAAACTCATCGAAAATAAATGCTACCTACATTTTCAAGTCGGAAATTACTATTAAATAAACTTTACATGTAAAACATTGTCATGTTAAAAAGAAAAATCTACAAAAATGTAAATGATAATTTTACTGTTGGTACATAAATGATGAATAATTTATGATTTTATTCTAGGCAAACGTTTTATTGTCTAACAGAGAACTTAAACTTTTAGCAGAAAAACGAAAAAATACAATTTTTATATCCTATCATGCTTGTCGAAAATTGAATTTATTAGCCGTTGTAATAGATTTTTATTGTCCAAATTTTTATAGTTTTTCTTCCCAGTGCAATAAAATTAAGTTCATGTGTAATGATTAGGTTTTTTTTTTTTATTTTTTTTTTTTTATGAATCTTATAAATTTAATGAAATTATCATGACCTAAGAGATTGAGTGAACTGAATAAATCAATGATGTAAATTTAAACAGTGACTTGAACTGATACATACTATAACTGTAAAGAAGTATGACAAAGTGATAGATGAAGTAAGAATAGAAGTTGAGTGAAATGTGTTGAAAAAAGTTGAAGACGACAAGAAATTCGTAATTGAGAATTATCATTGACTTATATTAACTTCGTTTTTCTTGCTTATGACAAGAAAATACACTCTTTCTTATTAAGAACCAACTTGATATCTTATCATAGAATGACAATGATGAAATATCTATACATTAGAAAAAAAAAAAAAATACCAAACTTAGATATAGCTAATTTCTTGAAATTCATGTATAATGTGAGAAGTTTTACTGGAAATATAGAAGATACAACATTGAAAGATGTGAATGTTTCGAAGTACTTTATCAGAAATAAAAAAAAAAATGCGCTAAGGTTCGCTATAAAAAATTTTAGGAGAAAGTTTAAACAAAATTTAAAATCAAACATGTTTTTAAATGGGAACACATATATTAAAACTATAGCACATTAAATAATTTATATTACGTCTTCTCAGTTGTATCAAACTGAATAACATGAAAAACAACCACAAACTGAATAAACATGAAAATTATCAATATATGTGGAAAGTTTCCTTTTTTCACATATAAAAAAAATAACAAATTGACGTACGTTAAGATCACGAAACATGCGTAATCATATACCGATAAGAGCAACCAATGTTGCGGGGAGATATTCACGTGATGGTCAATATCCCATGAATAAATTGATTGATTGAATTTCTAATGCTAATTCCAATAGTATTCCACGTAACTTCAACTTTATATGTTACACTATAGATATATTTATTTTTCAAATATATTAATTTTCGAAAAATCATCCTTCAATATAAGAATGATCATAGTAAGAATAAAAGAAAAGATACTAAGCATTGATTTAAAGTGTATTTATTTCAACTTAGCAACAAATCATATGCTTGAAACGAAAATTGCTTCGAACCAAAGTATAACTATCCAATTTCATTGATTCCTACAAGGACATTTTTCTCATCTAGTAATTGAGTTTTTTTTTTTCTCATACACATTATAAGTGATGTCCAATCAGGTGTAGAATAGTTGAAGATATCTGACCTCTTTCTAAATATTAATAAGTCACTGTTGAAAAACTTATAAAAATTTCAATTTACACTTAAAGTTTTTTTTTTTATATATATATTTCAAAGAATTTTTTCAAATCAATATGTATATTTAAATACTGAAACTTATTCACTTCAATAAATGTATGTTTAAGTTATAAAACTCTTCGTATGTATTGAAAAATTGTAACTTTTCGTCTTCTTCGTATAAATCGATAACTTATACACTAGTTCTTCATCAATTAATCTTCTAAGTAAATCTTTCAAAGCTAAAAACATACTTATAGCTTTGCATTTGTAACATGTTAAATTGTACATGTTTCTCGTGAAATTAAAATTTTATATGTTTTCCATGAAAATATCTGAAATTTTGTAACTTTCACATGAAACATGTACAATTTAACTTGTTACAAATGCAAAGCTATAAGTATGTTTTTAGCTTTGAAAGATTTACTTAGAAGATTAATTGATGAAGAACTAGTGTATAAGTTATCGATTTATACGAAGAAGACGAAAAGTTACAATTTTTCAATACATACGAAGAGTTTTATAACTTAAACATACATTTATTGAAGTGAATAAGTTTCCGTATTTAAATATACATATTGATCTGAAAAAATTCTTTGAAATATATATATAAAATAAAAAAAAACTTTAAGTGTAAATTGAAATTTTTATAAGTTTTTCAACAGTGACTTATTAATATTTAGAAAGAGGTCGGATATCTTCAACTATTCTACACCTGATTGGACAACACTTATAATGTGTATGAGAAAAAAAAAATTCAATTACTAGATGAGAAAAATTTCCTTGTAGGAATCAATGAAATTGGATAGTTATACTTTGGTTCGAAGCAATTTTCGTTTCAAGCATATGATTTGTTGCTAAGTTGAAATAAATACACTTTAAATCAATGCTTAGTATCTTTTCTTTTATTCTTACTATGATCATTCTTATATTGAAGGATGATTTTTCGAAAATTAATATATTTGAAAAATAAATATATCTATAGTGTAACATATAAAGTTGAAGTTACGTGGAATACTATTGGAATTAGCATTAGAAATTCAATCAATCAATTTATTCATGGGATATTGACCATCACGTGAATATCTCCCCGCAACATTGGTTGCTCTTATCGGTATATGATTACGCATGTTTCGTGATCTTAACGTACGTCAATTTGTTATTTTTTTTATATGTGAAAAAAGGAAACTTTCCACATATATTGATAATTTTCATGTTTATTCAGTTTGTGGTTGTTTTTCATGTTATTCAGTTTGATACAACTGAGAAGACGTAATATAAATTATTTAATGTGCTATAGTTTTAATATATGTGTTCCCATTTAAAAACATGTTTGATTTTAAATTTTGTTTAAACTTTCTCCTAAAATTTTTTATAGCGAACCTTAGCGCATTTTTTTTTTTATTTCTGATAAAGTACTTCGAAACATTCACATCTTTCAATGTTGTATCTTCTATATTTCCAGTAAAACTTCTCACATTATACATGAATTTCAAGAAATTAGCTATATCTAAGTTTGGTATTTTTTTTTTTTTCTAATGTATAGATATTTCATCATTGTCATTCTATGATAAGATATCAAGTTGGTTCTTAATAAGAAAGAGTGTATTTTCTTGTCATAAGCAAGAAAAACGAAGTTAATATAAGTCAATGATAATTCTCAATTACGAATTTCTTGTCGTCTTCAACTTTTTTCAACACATTTCACTCAACTTCTATTTTTACTTCATCTATCACTTTGTCATACTTCTTTACAGTTATAGTATGTATCAGTTCAAGTCACTGTTTAAATTTACATCATTGATTTATTCAGTTCACTCAATCTCTTAGGTCATGATAATTTCATTAAATTTATAAGATTCATAAAAAAAAAAAAAAAAAAAAAAAAAACCTAATCATTACACATGAACTTAATTTTATTGCACTGGGAAGAAAAACTATAAAAATTTGGACAATAAAAATCTATTACAACGGCTAATAAATTCAATTTTCGACAAGCATGATAGGATATAAAAATTGTATTTTTTCGTTTTTCTGCTAAAAGTTTAAGTTCTCTGTTAGACAATAAAACGTTTGCCTAGAATAAAATCATAAATTATTCATCATTTATGTACCAACAGTAAAATTATCATTTACATTTTTGTAGATTTTTCTTTTTAACATGACAATGTTTTACATGTAAAGTTTATTTAATAGTAATTTCCGACTTGAAAATGTAGGTAGCATTTATTTTCGATGAGTTTGATTTCAACTGACAAATATATTTCAACATTCGAAGCATATGCGAGTTATGTGAATAAACCATATGCAACTTAGCTAAATTTCAGTAATTAAGTTTTGAAGTTTTATCTTTGCTATAGAAAATACATTTATTTTTACTGATTTTTGTTAAGTGCAGCGTCGATATTTTACAAAGTATGTCTTCTTGCAACATGAGAAAAGATGCGAAATGATAAGGACTTTTCTGGTATGCTTTTAATTCCTTGAGAAATAAATTTAGCTTAACTAGAAGACTTGTTCCGATTCTGAAGTGTGCTATTTCCTATCGTTATTTATAATTTTACATGATACTTTGTTTAAAAGTTGAAAAAGTTTGCACAAATTTCCTATGTAAGTTCTACTTCACTGAAAAGTTATCGGTCACAAGAAATAAAAATTCCACTTTGTTTGACTAATGTTATGCATGTGTTAATTATCATGTGTAATATCAGTTTTATTTGTGTCTTTCGAAAGCGAGCATTCATAAATTTTAAAAGGATATTTCAAACTATTTTCAAAATATAAGTATCTTTTACAAGTTTTTTCCGGAATGAACTTTGCTCAGTTATATTAATATTGAATATTCATCTTACAAAATAAGCGTCTTGTAAAACACATTCCGTTTCAGTTTTCTGAAATTTATGTATAAGTTATTTAGAAAGTATGGGTGGAAGTTAAAAATCTCTATATTAATGATATATTGTCAGCACCTCTCAAATAAAAATAAAAATTCATGTATAATTTAGTTTGTCCAGATGATGTTCAATTTTACGTTGTAACAAACTCTACATTTTTCAAATTTATGCTTGTTTTTCACAAGAAAAAAAATATTCTTTAAGTTTGCCTAGCAAACTTTTTTCAGTATTTAAATTTTCTAAGTATATTCCATCACATGAGTAGTTAACTATTTCCACTAAGGAAAATATCTTATTATTTTAGTTTGTTTGATTGATGCTAGATTTTTATGTTTCTGATTGGTGATTTGCATATACTCTTTTAAAAACTTTACACAATTCGTAACATATATGTTAGAAATAATAGTATATCGCATCTGAGATTGAACAAATTTATAACTAATATCATGTAAAGAAGGTTAAATTTTAAAAACATGTCATTGAATATGAGTGTTACTATGAAAAAAGTTAACTAAGTTACTTGTGATTTCCTTTCAGAGTATAAAAAGTTATGTAGTTTACATATAATTCGCAAGTTTCTTTCAAATTATCTTAAGATGTTTTAAAAGTCTTGCAGGCGATTTTCAAAACTTGAATGCATATCTACAATGTATTTAATATCTACAATTTATTTAATATTTTCCCCCAATTCACCTTTCTTAGATTGATAAGTAAAATAAACCTTAGTCAGCATGTATTGCACGAGTTAATATGACACCTTAACGTATATTATTACAAAGTAAATTGTCTAAGTCTTTCTTGAAGTAACATAAATTTCCAACTTGTATTGATTTTCCGATTGAAAAGTAGAGGTGAAATTTTTTCTTTGGAGTATCTATAACTAATATTTATTTTAAATCTCTTACTATTTTTCTTCTATGTAACAATTTTGTTAAGTTTTACCCGTATTGTAGCATATAATCCCACTGAGTTTGAACAATATTCAATGTTTTAGATAATAGAAAAGTTTTCAAGTAGAAATGATCTTAAATTCTCCAAGTGAATCATACTTTTTGGAAGAAAGTCCATGTGAATTCTACCTTCACTTACTAATGTGTCTTTGAAATCCACTTAATTCATTCCAAGTTTCACAAACATTTCATTATGAAAAAGGCAAAGTAGGAAACCGATAATCTCAAAAACCTGCTGACACACCTCACCATCACCCGCTACTTGCACGTCGATGCTGCTGTTCTTGCTGTACAAGTCTCCCGACCTGTTTGAACAAGTTTTAGCGTGATTCATCCTCCGGTCTAAAAATGCCGGCAAGTGGCGTATCACCTACCGCTAACCTGATTGGCTAATTACCGTCATATGCTTATCATCCCGTTTAAAGACGTGAATGTTATATGTAAAGTAAAATTTTACGCTAACTCTTAAATTCTTTGCTATAGAAAGTTCAAGTATGTTAGTTTTTTTTCTCTTTTATGTTACATTTTAAACACATGATGCGAAATTTTTATGTTATGCTTATCTTAGAAATTTTTAAGTATGTTACTTTTTCTTTTATTTAACATTAACCTAAGAGTTTAATTGTATATGAGAAGTAAATTTTCGTGTAAAGGTTAAAATTCTTTAACTTTGAAATTTTTATTCCGTTAAATTTCCCATTATTTAACATTAACCTAAGAAAATAATTGTGTATGAAAATTTCGCGTATTGTTTAAATTTTTGTCGAAGAAAGTTTAAGTATGTTATTTTTTTTTCTTCTCTAATTTATCATTATTCTCACACATTTTAAAGATAAAAATGTTATGTGTGAAATAAATTTTCGCGTATTGTTCCAATTCCTTACCTTATAAATTTTTAATATTTCTTTTTCTCTAATTTAGCGTTATTCTTACACATTTGAAAGACATAATTTTTATATGTGAGGTAAATTTTCGCGTGTTATTTAAATTCTTTGTCTTATACATTTTTAGAGCTTTTTTTTTTATCTTTATCGTTGATATAAGAGTATGATTGTACATGTAAAGTTAATTTTCACGTTCAATTTTAAATTCTTTGCCTTGTAAATTTTTAGTGTTTCTTTTTTCTAAAAGTTAGAGTTGTCATTATACATTTTAAAGACATGAATGGCAATGTTTGAATTCTTTGTCGTAGAAATTATTGGTATGTAATACTTTCCTCCTACATGTCATATTTAAAGTCGTGATTTTTATGTGCAAGGTAAATTTTACGTTAATGTTAAAGTTATTTGTCGTAGAAAGTTTAAGTTTGTTACCTTTTATCTTTTATTTAGCAATATTTTTACATATTTTAAAGACATGATTTTTATATATGTAGTACATTTTTGCGTAAAGGTTAAAATTATTTGTCGTAGAAATTTTAAGTATGCTAATTCTTCTTACACGTCACATTTTAAAGTCGTGATTTTTATATGTGAAGAAAATTTTTTACGTTAATATCAAAGTTATTTGTCGTACAAAGTTTAAGTGTGTTAATTTTTTTCTTCTTTTATTTAGCGATATTTCTACAGATTTTAAAGTCCGGATTTTTATGTGTAAAGTAAAATTTTACGTTAATGTTAAAGTTATTTGTCGTAGAAAGTTTAAGTACGTTACTTTTCTCTTGCATGTTTTATTTTAAAGTCGTGATTTTTATATATGAAGGGAATTTTCGCGTAAAGGTTAAATATTTATCTTAGAAATTTTAAGTAAGTTACTTTTTTTTTCTCTTATTTAGCGATATTTTTACACATTTTAAAGTGATTTGTATGTGTAAAGTAAATTTTTTACGTTAATGTTAAACTTATTTGTCGTAAAGAGTTTAAGTATGTTACTTTTTTCTCTTATTTAGTGATATTCGTACACATTTTAAAGACATGATTTTTATTCGTAAAGTAAATTTTCACGTTCACTTTTGAATTCTTAGTTGTAAGATGTTCAAGTATGTTACTTTTTCTCTCTTATTTAGGCATTAGAGTATCCAAAATCAGTTATCACATCTCTATTCAGCATTAGCAGCTAGTTCTGTGTTGCCATTCATCAACTCAAGTAAGTATCATCGTACAATAAAAACTATCTTGATTAATATAACTAACATAAACATATTAATTTCTAAGAAGTTTATTGGTAATATAAATTTTAACATAGACTGTAAGTAGCTAAGATATATAATATCGCTCGCATAGTACAGTATAGCTTTAAATTACAACCGATTGTAAAAAATAGAATCAATTTCAAAGTATTTGAAGGTTGATATATCGAAAAGTTATGTATTTCCATCTCTTTGAAAACATTGCTCTGACTAAAAAGAAATGTTTTTCCTAAATCATTCTGGAAGAAGAAGAAAAAAATTATAGATTCCTCAATAAAATATGGATAATACATTTAAAATTTACAAAATTGAGAATAATACTTATATAAATAAAAAAAAAATCGTCATTTTTCTATTCAAAGTGATAAATATTTCTTTTGGGAAATGTATATTACTAATATTGTATTGCAAAGTCACGTGTGAACACACTACAACTACTAATTCCCTTCAACAGGGTCAGACTAACTCAACCTAAAAATAATTGAAAAATCATTGCTTTAACTTCCATAATGGGTTTCAGTTGCTGAATATTAAAAATTAATTCTAGTCTAAGTTCTTTTTATTGTGTATTCAATCCCTCAAAAACTATGACAATAAAAGAAAAAAAACTTTTTAATGACATGTTAAGCTCTGTAAAAAAAAATTTCACGTTAAGATTGCAAAGTTTAAATTTTTATCTCATAAATTTTAATTTATATTTACATTTCATACTGTTACTGAGAAAATAATGAGACTTTATGTGTCTAACATTGATTAAACCTGATTCATTAAAAGTGTCTTGCGATTATATCTCTCAACATTAGTTTAAATGTGTTAAGCACTTATATATAAAAAAAAAAAAAAAATCAACTCAATCCGAAACTTTACGCATTTGTGTTAATATATTATCTTAGCATGTATTTGAAGTTTTTAATGGTGAAGCATGAAAAGTTATAAACTGTGTAATTTATGTTCCTTCCTACCACTAGATGGCGCCGAAATTACATTAAACTTAGTAGTAAACTCTCTTACTAAAGTGTATAGTCAATGAGAAGAGCATTTGAAATCACGTGACATATTCTAACCAATCAGAAGCGAGCTTTTATTTCAACCAATCAAAGGAGACTTAGCTATATCAGGATACAAGATGTTGCCATTCCTTAAACTTTGATATAAAGCAAATCGTGACGTCATCCCCACTACATTAACACTGTGACGTCACTGGTAAAACAGCCTATCACTCTAAGTTATTCACTTAAAAGTAACCCTAGAACAACTCAACTCCATCCCGCCTAAAACTTAGCATATTCCTATTGCTGCCATCGTCTTAAAGGTAAATTTTGTAAAATCATGAATGACGTCATACCCACTGTGACGTCACTAGTCAAAAATACCTATAGCTCTAACTTATTCACTTAGAAGCAGCCCTAGAACAACTCAACTCCAGTTAACTGGAAACAAAAACTAAAAAGTGTTGAGGCCGCTCAAAACTTTGATATAAAACAAATTATGACGTCATATCCACTGTGACGTCATGCAATAAAAATCTATTACTCTAACTTATTCACTAAGAAGCAGTCCTAGAACAACTCAACTCCACCTGAAAGGTAAATCGAAACTAAAAAGTGTTGCCATCGCTCTAAACTTTAATATAAAACAAATTATGACGTCATACCTACTGTGACGTCATACACAAACAGCTTATAATGAAACCGAAACTAAAACAGCAACAGGAGGGGAACAACTCAACTCCACTTCCGGTCACGTGATTTCCGGTGACGTCATATCCGGTGATGTCACTTCCTGTGACGTCATATCGGGTCACGCCCCCTTCCGGTGACGTCATCATCCCTCATCCCTTGCGCATTGCGCCATGGCCCCGGAGCCCCACTTTCTAACTACTGACGTGAATGCATAAATTTATTATGGAGTGGAGGCATTTTAATTTATCTTTGTTGAAACTCTTTCCTTTTGCCAAAATTATTTTAATTAGGATAAATAAAAAAAGATAATTGGACGTGAATGCATAAATTTATTATGGAGTGGAGGCATTTTAATTTATCTTTGTTGAAACTCTTTCCTTTTGCCAAAATTATTTTAATTAGGATAAATAAAAAATATAATTGGACATGAATGCATAAATTTATTATGGAGTGGAGGCATTTTAATTGATCATTGTTGAAACTCTTTCCTTTTGCCAAAATTATTTTAATTGGGATAAATGAAAAAGATAATTGGACGTGAATGCATAAATTTACTGTGGAGAGATAACATTTAATTGATCATTGTTGAAATTCTTTCGCCAAAATTATTTTAATTAGGATAAATCATCGATTCTTCTCATATGATATGAAACCTATGCCCACCAAGATAACCAGACATCATCCCCATTGGATTATTTTTATTATGTGGAGGTAGGACTTATCTCAAAGTTCATCTAAAGCAGCGTCAGCCACTAGGCGGCCCGCGGGCCGGATCCGGCCCGCGACAGCTTTTTCTCAGGCCCGCCGGCAGTACAGAAGAGCAAAAATCAAATTTTGCGGAAATAATTTTAATTTGTCTACAATAGAATGTGTTTACTACCAAAAACCGCGTTTTCCATTAAGTGGCCCGCGTCAGTAAGTCTGAAAAATCTCTTCTTTTTTTTCTGAGACTGCCAACGAGAGAAAAAAAAAAAAAAAAAAAAAAAAAAAAAAAAAAGCAATAGTTTGAATTATTACCACTGATGCATTGCTTAGTTTTATACCTAAGATACCCTAGAGAACCTGCATCATTTTTTGTTTTGACTTTTGACTTGAAAAGAAGAATGGCGATCTCTATGTATCCAGTGCAATAATGGTGTCGAAGACTAGTTTTAAACGCAAAGTAGATAGTGAAAAGCGGACCGCCCCGTCATCGTCTCGCAATAACATCGACTAAAATGGAAGATTTAGGAGGTATGGTTTAAATATCTTTATTGATTATGAGTTTATGTCAAGTCACAATGTAATATTGTCACAAAAGATTAACTTCTTTTATGGCTTTGATTTACGATGTAAAGAATTTTTTTTTTTTTTTAATTATTTGAAACGAGAATCAAATATCAATTGTTATTTTATCAATAGAAAAAAGTTATATTATTGTTTCAGTTTTAAAAATTGTTTTATATTGTTGAATCTTTAGTACTTATCACATTTCTAACATTGAACATTTGTAGTAAAGCATTATATTTATTGGCGTATTCGGTATAAATCTGCGGCCCGCGGAAAGTTCCAACATAAGTCATGCGGCCCGTCTCTGAAAGTTAGTGGCGAACGCTGATCTAAAGTCTTGCAAACATCGATGAATTAAAACAAATCCTAGCTCAAGAAATCTCGTCAATAACACCAACAATATTCAATACATCAATGTCGTACTTTACAACCAAAGAAAATACTTCTCAAGGCCTTCTGTCATCCTCAGCTGATAAATTATTGATTAAGTCACCATTCGGAAAGAACACGAGAAAAGATACGAATTTTAAGTGATACTCCAATTCTCCATAAAAAGTTTCTTTCTTGGGGAAAAATGCGAATGCAGAAGAAAAAACAACTTAAGAACATGAAAAGTAAAGTGCACATAAGGTCTATAACAACTCATGGAAAAGTGGTTGAAAGTAAAACTTTAAAATAAACAATATGTTGAAATTCAACGAATGCGATGAGAAATAGAAATATGGATTAATGCCGATGATCTGTTTACTCTACCACCACCAAATATTGGCTCTAAAGATTAATCAAAGTTATTAAAAAATTCAGAAAATTTTTCAGGATTTCATTTAGATTACAAAGTTACAATATTTAATGATCTTGATCACATTTACTAGTTTCTCATATCTCTTCACTAAACTTCAAAGTAAAGATTCTAAACTAAAGCGAAATTAATATTTATGTGATAATTTATTTCACTCATATGTCGTTACGTGTTCATAATATACAAATAATAAATTAACACATAGCACAATATTTCATCAAATTCCTTTTTTTTTCATTTTCTCATTTAAACTCTAAAGCTATAACATATCCATTCCCGCACAGCGTTATTGGCCAATGTCGGAAGCAAGAATTTTGAGAAGATTCACCTGTCCAAGCCAAATCTCTAGCATCGTTCCAAAATAGATTTTTTTTTAATAAACATTTCAAAAACCCCATAAAATATATATATATATATATTTTTATCCCTCCGTCTATTCTTATAGCACTATATTTCAAATTTAAAACTCTGTACCAACATTTCAAAACTTCCAGTATATTTTACCGAATACTGGTTGAGACTGGCCAAGATCTGTAACAACAGCCAGTCTATAACAGTCCACATCGGAACTGGCTAGTGTCAAACCGATATTGTGGGTGGATTAGTGCTTCTGGGCAGGGCCTGATCATCGCCTAGGCCCACAAGGCCCGGGCCTTGGGCCCATGATTTTAGAGGCCTCCGAAATTTCCTGCAAGCCATTTTGGTTTCACAAAAGCTATGTGAATATCTTTTGTAACCTGTATAAAATAATTTGTACATTAAAATAATTTCGTATTGATCTTGAACCGTCTTTAGTATCCCAGAGTGTATTTATTCAAATAAACCGTTTAAAAGCGTGAAACACAAGCTTTTTTGAAGGATAGAGAACAAAATAAATTGAAAGGCAGTCTTGACGAATTTATAGTGAAATCAGCAAATGTTGCAGATATTGTCATCACGGATATATACATTGTTATAGTGAAATGCAATGTTATGTATGACAAAGTTTTTCCTTTTTTGATTTATAAATTTGATTGTTTGAAATTTGTTTTTTGTTTTTATATGCAATAATAAAAAATAAAAAAAAAAATTAAAAAAAAAAAAAAATAAACTTTTAGAAAACAATATTTCATCAACTTTTCCTATATTTCATAATTCATTTGACTTAGCGTCAAGTCCATTTCCATTCCGTTTGAAAAAAGGGCCCCTGAATGTGTAAGGCCCCAACTTGTCATGATCGGGCCCTGCTTCTGGGGTAGCTACAACATTATATATACGCGTAGGTTGATCATGATGATGTATCTACTGAAACAATTTTAGTCTCAATTTTTTTTTTTTTAAATAAAACTTTAAAAAGTTTCTATTGGATTTCCTAGACTTTTCCCAATCTTCTCTGACATTCAACCAACTTGTCTTACAAAGTTTTCCATCGACTATCTAACTTTTCAGCATACGAAGTCAAATTAAAGTCACCTGACAATTAGCCATAACAATATCATCTAATCAATACCATTCTGGCTCTATTTTCCAAAAAAAAAAACACCTTGTCAAACGAAACAACACAAAGCACCTTACCACCACGTGCCCAGCATATGACAACCCAATTCGCGTTTATCCTATCTCCCTCACAACCTCCCCATAGACTGTCGATTGCAACAACACGGAGAGATCAAACATTAGACTATCTGTATGATAAAATAACAATAATCCAACAATAAATAACATTCCCTCTTCCTACCTACCGAACGCAGTGTAATAAGGGACAGTGATTACGGGGTGCACGGTTGGCGTCACGTGTGATTACAGGTGACACGCGCCCGGTCACGGGTCACGCATCAGATCACGTGTCAGTCACGCGAGGCAACAGTTTGCCCCCGTGACTCTCGGTTGACAGTGAGCCGTTCAAAGTGAAACTGGTACGTAACGTACTTTAATTTGTAGACTGAGATGAGACTGCAATTTTTGGACCCCATCGAACATCATTCTGAATTTTTTATAGAAATTGGAAAAAAGTGAGTACATTACGAATCCGCTGGTCAGCCGTGACAAATATGGCCGAAACTGGTCAAAAATCGACCTTTAATAAGTTGAACTAAATCAAAATGCCAAATGCGCCATAACTTTCCGAATAATGAGCATATTTTTTTATTTGGTAATCCTCACTCTTTAACTTTCAATTAAGAAGGTTGCAGATGATTCGGATGTGTGGCTATGGCTTACTTGCATCTTTCGCAAATGAGCCAAATTAGCAATAAACATTACGTCACTGATGACGTACTGATGTCGTCAATTTGGCTTACTTTCAAAATATACAAGTTTTCTGAGCCGGAGATCAGAAATCGTTTGCGCTTTTTCTCATTGAAAATCAAAATGAAGTGGGTTTCCAGACGAAAAAATGTGTTCTCTTTTAGGCAAGTTATGACATATTTGGCAATAAGATTTTAGTTCAACTTATTCCAAGTCGATTTTTGATCAGTTTCGGCCACTTTTGCTACGGCAGACCAGTGGATTCGTAATCTACTCACTTTTCTTCAATTTCTATAAAAAAATTCAGAATTCCAAAAATTCCCGTCGCCTCTCGGACTATTGGGACAACATTGCTTGAGCCTTGAGTATAAGCTGTATTATGGATACTTATGAGTAGATATAGTTCCGGAGAAATCACAACTTTTTTAGTAATACTGATAGCTTGCGCACATAGTTTTGAGTTAAACTTAAATATATGTCAATAATAAAAAGATAATAAGCACTTTTAAGTTAAAATTTTAACTAATATTTTACTTGTCTATACTAAACTTCAACTTAACTAGACATCACTAGACGATAGATCTTCACCGTGCTCATAGGCAAATAATCCATTTTAGCGGAGTGAAGACATAATTCTAGCCAAACATATAGCCTTTTGTTCTCTACAGGGTTGTGGTTTGGCGAACATTATGCTTTCACGCCGCCAAAATGGATTAAATACCTATGAGCACTGTGACGATCTACCGTCTAGTGATGTCAAGTTAAGTTGAAGTTTTGTATAGTATCCGTGGTTAGAGAACTAACGGCCGTATTCACAGTCAAGGATTAAACCACCGATTATAGGGAAATCCGCGGATTTCCCCAAAAACGCTATTCACAGTACCGGTTTTCGCCAAATCGGGGGAATATCTGCACGGTTTTAAGCGTCGGTTTATCCCTCCGATTTCGGCGGCATAAACCTCGGATTTCGTAAACAAACAAGGCTGCCGTGTTGTTCGCGTATATATGTGTTTCTTTACAGATATTATTTATAAGTCAGGAAAGACTTTGAAATCACTTCCACACTATTATGGCAGTGGAAGATGAATTCCTATCAACAGAAAGAAAACGTAATGAGGTGAGTTCTTTTAATTTCATTGTTTTCTCTTAAGAAATGTTATGAGAAGTTCGGTGTAACACAGAACTTTTATTTCAAAGTTTCAATTAATACTTTTTATCTACACATCCAAAGAAGGCCAAATCAGTAATGACGTTTAGCTTTAAGTGCATTTTTACTGTGACGACCTTGAATTAAATTATGATCTTGTATTCCACTGACAAACGAATTCCATTTTGCGATAATTGTTATAAAAAAAATTGACAACACAAAGTTATAGTTTCTGAAAAAGAATACCTTGCAATATTTTAAATTTAGAGCTAACGATTAATCTTTTCAGTGTTCTGTGATCCTATGAATTTTTGTAATCCCTAATTGGTATAATTTAAATTATGCTGAAAGTTTTAAACAGAAACAATAAGTTTTACTAAGCATTTTGGATGATAATTTGAATCAACAGCTGTAAAAGTATTTCAAAATATGCATAAAACAAATTTGGCAGTCTGTTATAATGCAAACAATTAAAAAAAAAATTTCATTACAGGTTATTTGATGTCAAAGTCAGACTAGTTCATATGTACACAAACTCGGGTCTGGTAACCAGAGCTTTGCTAATCGACGTGACAACAAATGCTAGAATTAGTCTCGTTTCTTGAGTTTTTATGATGGTAAGGTAAAAAAATTCATGGAAGGTCGACCACTTATTATTATGCTTTAAAAGTTATGTTTTGTATTATTTTAGAAACAATAAAGTTATCTTGATGTTAATATTGTTTTCCCTATTTTTTTCAAATATTAATTAGTTTGCATAAATTTTTTTAAATACATTTACCATAATATGTCAAAAAGTATTGACAATTCTGTTAAATGTAAAAGTCACATGCAAGTGTTAGAAATGTCAAAATATGTACAATTTAAAAATTGCTAAAATGGTGTTTTTACTTAACAATGTCTAACAAAGTGAAAAACAGTATTAAATCAATTCATTTTACAATTAAGTTACATATTTCAGAAATAAAAATAATTGCTGGTTTCACAATCATTCTATCTGAAAGCTAAATTATTAAAATTGATATCAGGTTCTTGGACATAAATAATGTTAACTAATAACAAAGAATGAACTAATGTCGCTTGCAATATTTACTTTAATATTTTGTTAACAGCTTTATTGCTTTCACCCAAGTTTTAAAAAATTTTAGGAAAACCTATTTCTCTTTTTATTCATCAAAACTTAAAATAAAAAATATGTATGTATAAATGTATATTTATTAGGAATGTCAAAATATAAAAGGCCATAAATACTTTAATGAAAAGTTCTATAGTTGATCTGTATATATTATGTATGGAGAAATGTAAATATGTTTGTATATTCATGCCTTTGTATTTAAATACTAAGTATAAATATTGCCTAAAAACAAGCTTCTTAATAATTGGCAGTCTACCTGAATGAATACAGCATCTTTACATATATATAAAATTGAACGTCTGTATGTATGTATGAACGGCTATAACTCAAGATCTACTGAACTGATTTGGATAAAATGTGTATCTATTGGTAGATTATTGGATGCATATTCTACAGAGTACACTTTTACAACACTTCAATTACACCAAGAACAGTAGTTACTCATAAAAACTAATTTTTGCCGTATTGCTGTCTATGCTTTATGTCCGAGTAGAAAGTTTCATCATAAATGAAACAGTATTGGCAACAGTTTAATGTAAACAAATGAGTGTATTGAAATTCAAATGTGTCTATCATGCATAAGTCAAACTTTTATTGTGTTTATAATGCCTCTTAAAAGAAATTCTTCTTAAGGGCGGAATACAGCCGATTCTAAAATGCTTCGTGCAATAAGAAACGGTGAAAGTTCTTTTGAAACGTTGTAAAATTTTTTTTAAAATTGCGATTCAGCGAGCCATTGTGTCAAATAAAATTAAAACACAAATAATAAATGAAATTAAAACATAACTTAAAATAAAATCCATTGCATTTATCCGAAGAAAAAAAATTCCACATAAAATAGCACCAAAGAAATGTTCTATACTACATCTCTACCAAAAAAACTTGCTTGGAGAACGATTCTTTTTGGGACAATACACTATAAAAGAAACTGCGGCCGGACTTGCATCTCAGAAAAAATTCTCCGCCAAGGTGTTTAATGCCAATAAAGTGTAGCAGCTGCAATCCCTCAGATAAGAAATTTGTTTTGAACTGTGCTTAATTTGACTGACGCAGGGGTCGCAGACGTCCTATATGTCCTATAAATCCTATATTTTTTTAAAAATCGGTAAAAACGTCCTATATTGTCCTATATTTTACAATTATCCTATATATCCTATATTTCTACATTGATTCGATCTATATTTTCTTCGAATTCGTATTAACGGCGCCGTTTGTTGCCATTTTTTAATATTTTGGATTCTTTGGCGCGATCGTAGGTGAAAAAGACCTGACAAAAACGATGTTTGTAACGGCGGCGCGGCGTTTTATCTCTTGCTGCTTAACCTACAACTCAACTCTACTGGACCGGCGGGAGTTGTAAAATGTGAACATTTCCATAACAATCGCTCTTGAATTTCTGATCTGATTTCTCCTCTAACGTAATAAATTAATTGGCCATAATGCAGAGAGAGATACAAGAACAAAACTCTGCCTCGGGAAAAATGGGTAAAAACAACTTGGGATTAACTTGCAGGACTACTAAAGAACATTTTGAGTGTTCAGTCAATAATTGATGAAGGTAACAAAAGGGTTAAGATTTACTGTATGATGTCGAATGGTGTTTTTTTTTATTCCGAATCCTGTACGGATTCTGCGCCACGAATTGTTTACATCAAACCGCTCCAAATTATGGCAACCATAGGCAGTTAGTTATCTTGCTCTTAAAAAATGGCAGGGCTGCCATTTTTTGACGAAAATCGCCTTGGCGCAGAATTCGTACCGGATTCGGAATGTTAGCCACGATTTTTTCATAAAAGTCGCCAAAATTGAAAATTACGTCAATATGTTGTGTTGTCAAATCCGAACGATCACTAGGGTTGCTTTAAAACCAAGTGCCAGGTTCGCCACGTTCGGTGATAAATCTCCCACTTTTCGCCGCCAATCCAGCCGACACTGAACAGTAAATCTGAATCAACAAAAGACTGCAAACAGGGATAAAAAGAAAATACTTAAAGAAATTGGAACAGTTAAAAATGCTGGAAGCAAAAGACTCATAATTGCAAATAATGTAATTAATAAAACTTGATTTAGGGATGGAATATTGAGGCAATAACGGATCACGTATTCAAGATCAGGCGATTTCTTTTTTTTAAAGGTGTGTTTTCTATTCTCTTAAATTCAATATAACGAGTATATAAATGTATAACGAGTTAATTTTGAAGTTCAGTAGCTACTGTGTGCAGTTATTTGATGTTTTATATTGTCCTATATTTTTTTTTTAAAAATCCTATATATTCTTATTTTGTCACTTTGACCCCTGCTGACGCCTTTTTCGTATCGTATCAGACCAGAGTGAAACATACTGTCGATGGAATATGATACAGTTTTCAAAGAAACCTTTATGAAATTGGAAGTGCAGTTCACGATATGCAAAATTATAGGTCTAACACCTCTATTCGAGAAAATACTTTTGAATGACAAGAGTTCCAGGTTACTGCAGCAAAGAACAAATCTCTTCTAAATGATCTTTTTGATGTGCACAACGGCTTCATTTCCATTGAAAAAGTTGGTTTATGTAATATTATTGGTACTTTTCTGTTAAAGGGCGCCATTGGTGCTTCCAAATGTGGTACGGATTCTGCACCAAGGTGATTTTCGCCAATAAATGGCAAACACCATTTTTTGATAACAAGTGAACTGCCTGTGGTTGCTATAATTTGTTTTATGTAAACAATTCTTGGCGCACAATCCATACCGTACTTGGGAATACCAATGGCCCCTTTTATAGGAAAAGTATCAGATTATCTAGAATGAAGATTTATAAAATATTGTATTTCCTGAAATTGGCTCTGCACTTAGCCGGCTGCCATCTCGACTTTGTAAAAAGCTATATAGGTGCGAACAAAATTTATACACTTTTGTATTCACACAAAAAATATATACAGATTGCTTATTTAAAATTCCCGGTACTTACACAAATTATTCCTTTTTCCAACCTTGAAAAAATCCAAACTGACGTCAAAATGCAGCTTTAGCGGTAATTATTTATAAATGTGCTAAAGCTTCTTTTTGGCTTCAGTTTTACCGAAAATGGTCCAAACCTTTTAAAAAGTATTATTTATTGGTTCCTACTGAAATCATTTAAAGAACAGTCACGAGTAGTGTTTTTTATTTTTATGGTGTTCATTTTTTAATAACTATTTAGTGTGCCTAGCATAAAAGAGACCCCACATTCAGATTGTTAAACATAATTTCAAATGATCGATTCCAAACTTTAGTTTTGAAAATAATTTAGCGCCTCTTTTATGCTTGCCACCCTGAATTGTCAAATTCAAAAAACTATTGTGTCACAACGAGCACCCAGCAACACAGGTTCACACAGCTAGTAGAACAATTAAACCTACAGTTTATCTTATTCAAAAAGTAGCATTGTTTGAAGAATGGCCACCGAACACTCGTAATGCGAGTACTTGCAATTGAATTGCTTAAAATCTTTTTTGATTCCTTGTTGGTGTGACAAAGATTTTTTTGTTTTGTATGCCTCTTGCACACGTGATATATTACAATTCTATAACTTAAAGACTGCAGAAGCATGCAAAAAGTGAGTATCCTCGATTAACAGTACGCATTTTTTAACTTCAGCCCCTGAACCAAACATTAAAAAAAAAAAAAATTATCTTATCAGAGAGTCAATAGCTAATTGTACTTCTGCCATTTTATTTAAATTGAAAATATTTTAAGCAAATTTATTAAGTGAATCCTCCACTGAAATTCATTTTTGGTTGAGACCAGTTTTTTTCGAAATTAATAATTCTCTATACTATATAAATTCTCCATTATTGTGGAGTATTTTAAATTATAAACATTTGCTGGATTATATTTTTGTTAAAAAACATGTTGAGGTTTTGTTTTTTATTTCCGATTTTATTTTTTTTATAATTAAAATTTTGTAACATTTGTATCTCCAAGTTAAAATATAATTAGTATCATTAAAACATGATGCAAAAATGATACAGTATAATTTATTGTCTACAATTTAAAATCCGCCTGGTGGTTGTGGGACTAGCGCTTTGGCCACACAAGTCAAAGGTGTCGGATTCGAATCCTGGGTTAGGGATGGATGTTTGTTATGGTTCGAAATCCACTTTAAGTTGTAGGTCCTAGTCTGATTAGCCGTCCTTGTACATAAAAATAAGTCGTTGAGTGTACAAACCAGTCTTCGGTTTAAAAAACATTGACTTAAAAACTGACTAAGGTTAAGTATATTTACTATATTATGCAGCCTTTGGATTTGGTCTATATCGCGAGAAAAAAACTTAACCGCCTCTAGTCTTAAAACGTTAAAATACTCTTATAATATACTGTCACAATAGGACATATTACTTACACTTGAACTGCTTAAGATATTTTTTTTCCTTGTTATTGTGACTAAGTATCCCTGTTGCACAAGCATGTAATTTAGTAAATTATTAAATCTTAAAAACTGCGGAAGCATGTAAAAAACGAGTATCCCGGATTAGCAATACAAAAAGTTCAACACCAGGTCAAACATTGGAATAAAAAAATATCTCGTCAGTGAGTCTATATCAAAAGGGTTCTTCCACAACTTTAATTTAAATTAAAAATATTTAAGCCAATTTAATCAATCGATCCTCCTCCGCTAAAGTCCATTATAAGGACAAAACTACTCTTTAATGTAAATGTCACTTCTTATAGGCATAATAACTATTAAAAAATTGCAAGATTTTTTTAAATTAATCAATACCCTATATGTTAAATTCATTTGTGGAGTATTTTAAATTACCAATATATCTTTGCTAAATTATATTTTTGTTAAAAAGCATGATGAGTTTGCCTTTTTATTTTGTATAAAATAACTTTTGTACTATTTTTATATCCTAAAATATAAAATGTTTGTTACTACAACATGGTGCAAAAAAGGCAGCACAAAAGCAAATAGTGACAAAACTAGTTCATTGTCTTGTTTTTTCGAAGCTTGAAATATATAACTTGCAAGATTTTTATAATTTTCATTTCTACTTGCGTCGTGTGCATCAACATTGAAGAATATTTTACAGGTTAAATTTATTGGGTATTGTATATACTACGACAGTTTTTCCTCTCTACGCTTTACATATCAACGTTATTTTAGTTTTAATCAAAACAAATTCAATAATGCTTCAGTCTTCAAGGGCGATATCAACATTTATTAAAAGATCCTCAATTATGAATAAAAGAAAATAAGTTCATTTTATTTTTAGAAACATTTTCAGATCCCGGTAACGATCGGCGACCACATATTGCTTGGAATAAAGCGAGGATTAGCCTTAAATTGTAAACAATATCACGTGATCCTTCTTTAACCAATAGCAAGCGTCGTTACATACTTCCGTGGGTTATCCAAAGGAAACACTCGGATTAAGAAATCCACGGTTAAGATTAGACTGTGAATAACGTTATGAGTTAAACTTTGGATTATCGTTAATTCGCGGATTTCGTAACCCAGGTTTAAACTGCGGTTTATTCCTTGACTGTGAATAAGGCCGTAAGCGATGCATCGTTCCAATCAGGGAGTAGCGAAACCGGTTCACACATCGTTGTAGCGTATTCAACGAGAATAAGCTTCTTCCAATGTATAGGAATGAATATTTCAAAGTGTATTTATTGCAAAATAATATTGCTATGATGTTATGTTTACATACAAAGAAGAAACCTATGTACATAATTCAAGGTAATACAATTACGTTTTATCATTATACAAAGAAGAATTTTAAAAATGTTAGAGTATCTTGTACCCCCAGAAGCACAACAATGCTGGAAAATATGGATCGACATTAGCAAATCCCGATGTGGAAAACTGTAAACCAGCCGTTGTAACAATATATTGGCCAATCTCATCCAATGCTCGATAAAACACATAGGTACTTTTAAAATATTGATTCGCAGTTTTAAAATTGA
Organism: Linyphia triangularis; assembly: GCA_963978545.1. Classification (NCBI taxonomy): domain Eukaryota; kingdom Metazoa; phylum Arthropoda; class Arachnida; order Araneae; family Linyphiidae; genus Linyphia; species Linyphia triangularis. The sequence continues at coordinate 29,774,375 of OZ021730.1, read as the reverse complement.
AATATGTTATTGATAAGATAGTACGAAAAAGCAACAAAAAAAAATATATATATTTTTGACAAGTTTATTTTTAAAAAATCTGTATTTTGGAACTATGATTAACAAGGAGACCTTACGGTCTCGGAAATTCAGATCGGGATGAAATTTGGCAAATTGATAGTATACCTTAAGGGTATCCACACTGTAAAGTAATAAAGCGCACTAGCCAGAAGATTACGAGAAAATAGGCTTTAAAGTGTTACGCATAGCTTAGGTACTAGTAGAGATTTTTGATTTGCAACTTCCCGGTGGTTAAGTGGTCAGCGTGATGGATTCCCGTACGGGCGATCCGGGTTCGATACCTCGTGAGGTAGTTTCTTTTTTTCTTTTTTTTTCAATTTATAAAGTGACTGTTACAGCTAATTGAAATTTGAATTAAAGATGATATTTTATTTTTAAATACGGTAATGTATTTTTAATAGAGAAAATAGAGATAAATTAAATAGATATAAATTAAAATTCTAATTACCACGGCAAAAAAATTAGGGTAGACTTAATTTATCTATGGATTTTGACATATAGTTTTTATTTGTCAATTATTTATTTATATACATACACCAGAATGACACTTATCATAAAAAAATGGAAAACACAAACTGTTTTGACATCTTGCACAATTTATAAAGGAAGATTGTTTACAGGAACAACCTTTTTGTAAAAGATTCGTTGGAAAATATACTTCATTAACATTCATGAAAATATATCTTTCGTCAGAAAACTTGGAAGCATACCAGGCATACCGGATCATTTTATTAAAAATTGATGATGGACTATTGATTGTATTTTTATGCAGTCTTCACGGGTATTTATTTCTCTATTATTTTCAACCAGATACGCGCAATTTTGCATACGCTTTAGTAGATTCTTTACCTGTCTATAAAAATAGACGTCGCAAAGTGCCGTTTGGGTTTTGAAAATTTCTGACTACCTGCTTGAGTACAATAGGACAACATTCTTACTCTTCCATATAGAAACTGGTTCTTCATGTTTTTTGGGAAAATCCTTTACTTCTCTACATCTTATAATATCTCAATATTTATAATCACTTGTTTGTGAAAATAGTAAATAGAGTTTTAATGTACCTTCATTAAAAATACATTACGTATTTAAAAATAAAGTATTATCTTTAATTCAAATTTCAATTAGCTGGAACAGTCACTTTATAAATAAAAATTAAAAATTACCTCATTAAAAATATATTACGTATTTAAAAATAAAATATTATCTTTAATTCAAATTTCAATTAGCTGTAACAGTCATTTTATAAATTGAAAAAAAAAAAAAAAAAAAAAGAAACTACCTCACGAGGTATCGAACCCGGATCGCCCGTACGGGAATCCATCACTCTGACCACTTAGCCACCGGGAGTTGCAAATCAAAAATCTCTACTAGTGTCTAAGCTATGCGTAACACTTTAAAGCCTATTTTCTCGGAATCTTCTGGCTAGTGCGCTTTATTACTTTACAGTGTGGATACCCTTAAGGTATACTATCAATCTACCAAATTTCATCCCGATCTGAATATCCGAGACCGTAAGGTCTCCTTGTAAGTTTGAATTCGTCAATCTTCCATAAACCTTGTTTCCGACATTTGGCAATACTGCTGTGCTACTTGGAGGAAGAGAATACTGATGTTTTCTATTTACATCCAAAAGGGAAATTAACGTTTTCCCGAGTATTTAGTACAAGGGACTGCTATTATGTTATGTCTTCATACAAGGAAGAAAAGTTTTAATATTACTAGATACTTATAGTACAAAGTAATTAAAAAAATTCTAGAAGACAGCAGTCCCCATTAATGAAAAAAAGTGAAAACTATGGGAGACTCATTTCAAAACCTTCTGAACTCCCCATGTACCACTTTAGCTTTTAACGGTTAATATATGGTAAATCACGATGGGTATCAAGACATGTGTTCAAGGATTGCTTATAGAGGTCGGAAATATCGATCAAAATAAATATCGATACTACATCGTTGCATCGACAAAAATATCGATATATCGATACATTTTTTTTTTTATTATTATTATTTGATTATCAATTTTGCCAGAAACGAAGTTTTTCGGAGCAAATTTCTACTTTTCGTGATTGCTTTTTGTAAGGTGACTACTTTTCCAACTGAAATGGATCTAATCCAAAAACGAAAAAAACAAAAAAAAAACATTTGCTTAATTGGTGCAGTGATTTTAAGAAAAATTTAAGTAATTTGCATTACTTTTTAATGACAACGCAACCATATTTACGAACAAAAAATATTTTTAAATTTCTAAATACTTTCTTAAGAAAGAAATGATAACCCCCCCCCCCCCCAAAAAAAAATGTTTTTAAGGATTTTTTTTATTTTTCTATTTTTTATCTTCCAAGTAGTACCCGCGGTATTTAAAGTAGAAGTGTTTCGAACAGAAGAAGCAGAAGGCACAATAAATAAACCATAAACACAATTTTTTTAACCTTTAACTGCTGTGGTTGGGTGGTTTGAGGTTTTTGGCGTAAGAGCAACTCATGGTCCAATCTGCGCCAAACAAATTTGTGAACATCAGTTTAAGCTTAAGAAACATAGTATCAGAAAAATTAATATAAAAGTCAAAGATGAGATATTTTAGAGAGTGAAAGCATTCCACAAAAAATGACTCGCGGTCTGTCAGACCGCTTACAGCAGTTAAAAGTTAAAATCCTTTATATGCATTTTTAATTTTAATGTGCAATTGCCACTTTTTGAGTTCAGATCGTTTTCATAGTGCTTGACCTTGATCCCTACGAAAAATGCATCAACTCCGAACTATTTACGGGTTTGTTAGTTAATTCGAATCATCAATAGAAGCTTTTGTAAAAGCGGCCTTTTAGTGATTGTGATAGTAAAAGGCCCAAAAATTTGATAGACTGCTGTGTCATCGACATCAAATCAATCATTCAAATTTCAGCTCGATTGAATGAAGGCAAGTGTGTTAATTAGTCATCCAAAACGAAAATAGTGGTGTGAAAAAGCGACATTTTAGTGATAGTGACACTTGGGGTATAGTGGGGTCAATAAGCGCCTGTACGGTGCACCGATACTTTTTGGAGAGCTGGTACAGCATAATGTCACTTTTTTGTATTTTCAATCAATAATAACTCTAATAATCTTTATACAATGCATTGTGATACAAGTTAGTAAGAAAATAAATACTTAAATTAAGAGTATGCTAAATTGTGTAAATTATTGTAAATTTTAGCATTTTATAATAAAGAAAAAATTCTAGCTATACTACCGCCATGATCTAAAAGTTTGCATACCGGTAAAATTTTTTTAGCACTACAACCCTGACTGACAGCCCTAAACACGTAATAGACTCCATCGTCATTGACATGCAATCTGCCAAGTTTCTGCTCATTTGGATGGCGGCAATTGTATTAATTACCCCTGCGCAGATTTGAAAGCCATACATGCACAACCAAAATTAAAGTTGATATAAAGAATTTAAAATTATAAAAGAGTAGTTATTTCTTCCAAGTTAGAGAAATAATGAAAAAAGAAATCAAAAATGGAACACGGAAGTAATATAGGAAATGCTCATTTGAAAATATATATCAAGGTTTAATATCTGATGACTAACAAATAAATATCTAAACATTTTCCAGTAATTGAGAGGACTTATAACTGATTTTACAAAAAAGGATAAATTGATACTGAGACAAGTAGCGCCTGAAAATCACTTCCCATTTGCAAGAAATCAGTTATAAAAAAATGAGTTTAGGAAATAAACAAGAGATCTCATTCATTCATTAGGAGATATTCACTTGCATGCAAGCAAGCATTTCTGATAGCTCTGATTGCTGATGAACGTTAGCAAGTCTGACGGCACTGCCCATGGCAGTAGCCGCCGCTATTTGCACAATGACTCTCATGATACTACTACTGATGACGAAGATGACATGGCAATTGAATCTGAAGTTTCTGATATGACTAACAACATGACGCCCTCACTAGATGACTCCGGTGAGAGCCGGGCTGACCTAACGGTATAGTGGTTAGCGTGCTAGCTTCTAGACCGCAAGGTTGCGGGTTTGAGTCCCGTGTTAGGCATGGGTGTTTGCAAATGTATGTTGGTTTGTCTAATGACGAATGTTTTGGCGCATTATAGCCCTCGTGTTGCTGACGGCGCCAGATAATCTGAAAACAACCAACCGGAGAGAGTCGGCCACCTGGGTGCAATGGTGCCATTTTTAAGGATGAGTCGGCTACAGCCGCTCTGGGATCACTTGCTGATCCGCGAAAGGAGGGTGCCTCAGTTGAGAGCCTAAAAGAGCCACTATCAAATCGACCTATTTTTCCCCACGTTCCTGGCCTGTGCTAACAGAACATCATTTGAAAGATGTTGCTGCTGGTTAACCTTTAACTGCTGTAAGCGGTCTGACAGACCGCGGGTCATTTTTTGTGGAATGGTTCCACCCCCTAAAATATCTCATCTTTGACTTTTATTTTAATTTTTCTGATACTATGTTTCTTAAATTTTAAACTGATGTTCATTAAATTGTTTTATGCAGTATGGACCATGTGTTGCTCTTGCGCCAAAAACCTCAAACCACCCAACCACAGCAGTTGAAGGTTAAAAAGAATGTTAGCTAAATCTGATCAATGTAAACAATCACTTGACGAGCTTGTAAAAACCCAACAGACTGACTGCCAAATGGACCCTGATGTCATAGCCATCAGAAACACGGAACACCAATCCACTAAGGAACAATACCTTTGCACACTGGGTGAGATTAAATCGTTTCCTTGTTTAATCGGTGACTGTAAATATCATATCAGTAGGTATGTACCTTCCCCAACTAGTGCTAGTAAGATATGTAAACAAACCAACAAACGAATCAGATCACCTAATGATACTAGTGAAAATGTAAATTTTGGAACCCCTAAAAGAGGTAAAACTGCTCTTGCAGCTACTTTAGTTAAGCCTGCTCCTATTCCCCTCAAAAACCACTTTAGCTTGTTAGATGAAGTAAAAGATGATCCCACTCCTAATATCCAGTGTCAGAAAGTCCCAACCATCTTGGTGAAAATTATTGATGGTAGGAATTTAAAATCTCTATGCAAACAAATTAATGAAGCAGCACAAGATTGGTTGGTTGTATTCAGATTATCTGGCGCCGTCAGCATCACGAGGGCTATAATGCGCCGAAACATTCGTCATTAGACAAGCCAACATACATTTACAAACACCCATGCCTAACACGGGACTTGAACCCGCAACCTCGTGGTTTAGAAGCTAGCACGCTAACCACTACACCGTTTGGTCGGCGAAGCAGCACAAGAGGATGTTAAGTTTAAATTAGTTGGAGAATACATCAGAACTACTATAAAATCATCCAATAACTATCATCCAATAATCCAAAATGGTTACTGATAAGTCAATAGACTATTATGTTATAAACATAAAAAAAGAACGACCAGTTAAAGTGGTCATCAAAGGCCTGCCCCGCGATACCCCCACTATTGATATACAAACCGAACTTGAGGAAATGAGTTATTCTATTGATAGAGTCACCCAACTAAAAAGATATCGTGATCAGCTCCCATTACCAATTTTTCAAGTGGTCGTAAACCCCTCCCCAGGTGTAAATATTGATGCTCTCTATGAGGTCAATAGTATTATGTATATGTCTGTTGATATTGAAGCTTATAAGGACCCTGGTGTTGTCAACCAATGTTTTAACTGTCAAGGCTTTTTTCACAGCTCAAAAAACTGCGCCATTAAACCTAAATGCGTTCGTTGCGCCGAAAATCATAAAACCTCAGAATGCCCCTTTAAAAATAGCTACGACATTCCTCCGAAATGCGTTAATTGTGATGGCGATTATCCGGCTAAGTACAGGGGATGCCCACGTTTCCCTAATCTTAATAAAAATGGTCGTTGCTTCCTTGTGCATGTGAACATTTTACCAACTTTCTACTGTTTTCTGATCGTTCTGCATCTTCAAAACTGTTATGCAATGTTCTTTGAGGACTCTACTGGACATTACCGAACTGTGCTTCAACATCTGCCTCCCTGACTTGTTCTACTCACTGCTATTTAATAATTTTCTTCTTTCCCTAGCTATTTTATGATACCACCACTTATGTAAACCCACATTAAGCTATGGACTTTTCACGTTGTTATCCCGGAAGTTGAACGTGCCTTCGGGACGTAGGTTTTCCGTCCACTCTTTAAAGTAGTAGTAGCAGTAGTTTACTGATCTACTGGTTTAATCCCCCTCCACCCTTTTTTCTTTTCATAGCTACTGTTATGCATTTACAGAACCTATGTTAAATAAGGAATGTTATGTTTCTCTGCGGGTACAAGTGCTCCACTAAAATATTCTTTATCAGTCAGTCAATAAACAAGAGGCTTAAAATAATAATAATAATAAAATTAAAAAAAAATTAAAAAAAAAAAAAAAAAAAAAAAAAAAAAAACAGAAAAAAAAAAAAAAAAAAAAAAAAAAAACGTAGTGAACCGGAGTTTTAAAGTGGTATTTGTGCTTTTAATTACTTCGAATTAACACGTTTTTTCCAATTTTATTTTAATTTTCAAAAGCCAGGGAGGAGCAAGTGAGCCCCCTTGTACCCACACAGTGTAGCCCATGATTATGGTGGCGCCCAGTGTATGGCAAAGTATTGAATATTGATGTATTTTAATTGTTTCTCAGCCAAGTTCAAACTTAAGTTTTGAAGTTTTTGAAAAAGGAATAAAGAAATCGAAAAAACATACGGAACCACAAAACGATCATCACAAAAACTAAAACTGTTTGAAATTACCGATTTATCGGTGACTTTTATCGATATTTTTTTTAAATATCGATAAAAATATTGTTTTATCGATATATCGCCGACCTCTAATTGCTTAAGCATTTTCTAGAAAAAAAGTCCCTCGTGGAGGATCGTGCAACTTCTTGGAATATAGAGATATACTACATCAATTATTAAGTTTAAAGCCGTCGATTTAACACAGTATATATAGTAAAAGACACCAAACCACGTCAAAAAGAAATTGTTCTTTCCTTCCCACTTTCAAACAAGTTTGTACATAACCCGAGAAAATTGCTTAAAAATTTTTCTGTCGATCTGACTGAATAAACTGCAAATTTTTTCAGGAAAATAATATTTCTGTCAAAATTGTTTTGCTCAACCAATCAAACATACATTTGTTGAACTAATAAAAGATTTTAAAATTTAATATATGACTTAAATGTGGTGTATAAAATATTTTCAACTTTAATCAATGACTTAAATGCGGATTATAAACATAATGGATCCCACGGTTAAACAAATAAAAATAAACGCTTATGTCGATACTATTGCGCATTAAAGTTAGAGGCTAACACTAAAAAAAGTCACCTTTGTTGTTTTTTTTGGAGTACGTTATCAACCGAAAAAGTTTTCCATTCGATGTTAGAACAAAAGTTCACCTGCTTTTAAATAACTAATAACCTGCGACCACCATGACATATGAAGGGCCACGACCAAGACCGATCAGAGTCCAATTTTTTCGAAATCGATGCTTTCCGCTGTCTGCAAGGTTATAGCAGATAGTTTAACCAAGAGGGAGTCCTCTGACAAATAAATACCATGATACGTCAGATTTTGAACAGCCATTTACTTCAATCCTGATCAGGGTTGCAGTGCTAAGAAAATGTTTACCGTTACACAATCTTCCCGTTCGTGGTGGTAACCCCAACTGAAGCTGAGATTTTTAATTATACAAAGCAAATTCACATTATTTTACATAATTTACCATACAGGAAAAAAAGCTAAATACTCTTAGCTTAAGTATTTATTTTCTCATTAACTAATATCACAATACATGCTTAGGGGTTTATGAGTTATTATTAATTAGCTCAAAAAAGTGGTGGCATGACCGTACCGGTGGTACCGACCCCACTACCCCTTGATCCAGATACAAACCATGAAATTTGAAACTTTAAATCAGCTTTTTTGGAGAATTGAGAGAAACGGACTCTGGTTGTTCTTTGCCGTAACCCATCATATGTTGATTGGTTGGTTGATTTTCTGGCTCAAGGGCAACGCTAGGGCCAAATTGCCGAAAATTATCAAGGTGTCAGTCACCAGTTAAAAGGATTAAAACGATGAAAGGCACTTTAATAGGCAAAAATCTTTAGATAAGATGATAAAACCCAATTTATAGTAAAAACTTAATAAGGTTACGATGAGGAGATGAATTTAGAAGTGCTGATAATGATGGATGAGCCGAGTTAAAATGACGAAACCTAATGGAATCAAAAGTTGGACAATCGGATAAAATATGAACAACAGTTAAAGGAACACCACAAGAATTGCATGTGGGTGCACCTTCTGCCAGCTGAAGGTGCACATGTGTAAAACAAGTGCCCTTTCATATGCATTAGAGCGACGCGACGTCACTTAAATGTTTAGAAAAAATGACATAAGTAAAATCTTCCATACCAAAATGCAATTATGTATAATAACACCTATTTTATAGTTTTCCGCAATTTGTGTATCACCCCTCTGCGAACCCACCCACCGCACACATACCTGCCTGATATTTGTATAATAGACCTCACAAGCATAATCACAGCAAGTTGCGTGACAGACTAAATCTGGAACGCGGGGTTGAAAGTGATACGTGCACAAAGTTACCTTATTTTATTGTGACTTGCTGGCAGAGAAGCTAAAAGGCATTTCTCCCGTGCGTAATATTTATTGACTTATTATGGTGGAAGGCAGTAAATATTCATTGGGCCTTAATTGATGCAGAGTTGTTGTTTTTTTAAAACAATAGTTAGTGTTTTGAATAATGAGACTTTTAAATGGAGTATCTTTGTTTTTTCGTGTCCTTTTATACTTCGTGTGGGCTTTGATGCGTGTGTGTGTTTATGTATTTAACGTTTTTTGGTCGTTAAATTATTATTTCGAGCATAAGAACGCAGTTGCTTCCGAGGAGGGAATAATTTCTGGAACTGTACGTTATTTGCATGGTGTGATTCAAAAATGTATTAGGTTACTATTGCGAAAAACATGAAGGTAAGTTTTAGTAACGCAAAATGAAAAGAGAAATAATTTAAAATAGCTGAGTTGATCCGGAATTATAATTTAAGATCAAGAATTATAAGTTTTCAAAGTCATTACGATTTAAATAACACCATTTATCGTCAATGGTGGGGGCCCCATCTGCTATGTTGTGCCTACAGTGAATAGTTTTCTAAATCGGGCCCTGAAAATATCGATTTCATATCTTACATATATAGGGGAAAAGTATTGTTCTCCAACAATTTCCAAAAAAAAGTGCACGTGTATGTAATAAACATAGTTTCAAAATATTATCTAATATCATACCGAACATAAGAAAATACATAGGAAGAGTAGAAGTCAATACATTCAAAACTTAAGTGAATAATATTTTTATTTGTTTCTTTAGTTAGTATTTGTCAGCAATAGTATTAGTCTGGGGCCCAAATGCGATTTTTCACCTTAACCCAAAATTTCGGTATACACAATGTTTTTGGTTTTTTTTTTCTTTTTTCTTCTCTCTTTTTTTTTTTTTTTTTCTCTTCTCTCTCTCTTTATGAAAACAGGGTGCTGAAACCGAATATGACGGGTATACTTTTCGTACCCTTGAGGGTGTTTAGATATGACGTCATTAATATGGTGGCCATTTAACGCGTACATGTTGTTAGGATATTTATGGTTTGACACTAAATATGTCCATGTTTGGTATCAAATTAAAGCTCTAGATACCGCCACTTTATCTAATTGATTTTTATAACCCGTTTTAACACGGTGACCAACGGGCTCAGTAACTCGTCCCACTATGCTACAGCCATGACGTCACAGAATATTGATTGATGACCAGAACAACTTCACTTTAGTGCAGTGCACTAAAGCAGAATCCCTAAGTTGTGTGAGCTTCAGAAAAAACATTTCTTTCTCAAAAGGCGCGGAAGAACTCGAAGACTAAAAGTGAACGTGAACAAACATACAACACTGGCGATTATTATGAATAGCAGTTGATTATAGTGCAATGACAGTAGATGAAAAATTTTTAAGTGTGATGTTCCAAACACACATTTGATTAATTCTGGTGAAGCGAGTATCCGGACAATAATACAATAAAGTAAAGAACGCAGTGATGACCTTCATATAGAATTGGAAGAAAAAAAATTCCTAATAATTCCAATTCGTACTTGAAAAAAATCACAACTACCAAAAATGAATTTAATATTGCAAGACTGCCACCTGCAGAAGATGCTGCTGTTCGTCATTGTCTCCTCGTACATTTACAATGTCTTTGTTGGAAAGCTACGAATACCAATATTGCCAATCCCGAAGAGTGGGTTTGGCAAAAGGGTAGCAGACTAACTACAGCCCATAACATGTGAAATGAGCCCTGCACCAGAGTTATTGCTGAACATAACCTGAGGCACCAGCAAAACAAACATAAATGAGCCGTGTGGTAGTGGTAGATGTACGAGTCGACGTTATGATGTGGAATGTACCGAGATGTGTTGTAACTGTTCTGGTAGAGTTTGTACAAATAGTGCACTGAAAGAGTTTCAGAAGAAACAGAAGAATTGTAATAGATATAGCTTTTCTCTTATGTAAGATGCAAGGTATGGATGAAATACATGATGCATTCGTATTATAAAACTCTTTTTTTTTATATATATATATATATATATATATATATATATATATATATATATATATATATATATATATATATATATATATACATATATTATTATTAAAAATGATTTTCAACACTGCATAAGCTTTCAGTTTTTGCTCACTACTTTGTTAATTATTTTAATTTTTAAAACCAAAATCATAATCTTTTTCAATATGAAATTTTCTGCAATTTGATATCACACACAATTTTTTTTTTTTTTTAATTCCAAGATGGCAGCCAAAAAACTCATTTTGCACGCTCAGATTTTCTACACTTTTAGTAGAGCAAAAAGATATACTTTGTAACCAAAATCTGAGGAGTTGTTCCAGTGCTAAATTTGTTATTAAAGTTATATATTCCGTTATTTAATATGTCTATACCGTTGGAAAATAAGTCAATTTTAATTTAATAAACCCGTTCCTAGCAATCGGAAAAGAGAGTTTAGTTCGTGGTTACACCAAGTGTGGCGTCCGTGATTTATAAGAACTGAAATACTTCTGTTTTCGTACACTGGTGAATATGCTAAACGTAAGTCAAACGACAATCTGGATAAGCTGAAAAAAGAGAGGACGAAATTACGGAGATTGTTTACAAAGGCTTGTAATCAGCATGCGGTGGAACCTCAAAGGAAACTGGTTATGAAAGTAAGGGTTTTCTTGTCTTATTTAATAAGATAAATGATAAAGCGGATGTTTTTTTTTCAGTATTGATGCCTAGTTGGCCGAGCTTAAAGATTATTCTGATGAGGAGTTTGACGCAAATGAGTCGTACAGAGACCGTTTCATTGAAGTGATAACTGAGTAAGAAATTTTTTTGCAGACAAATGGGATAGCGTTCCGGCAATCAATACGGCTCCCTGTGTTAATTTAAAGAATATGTTCGCATGCCAAGGACTTGGGATGCTTTTTGGGGATAGTTCAGTTTTACCCATGAAGATGCAGCGTTAAGAAAAGAGGACACATTTCAATATTTACCTTCCTCAGTAAAGCAGTGTTCTAAAGAACGAGATATAGCAGAGTTATCCACCTTCAAATATAATAATTAAAAAGTAATTGAATACCTTGTGTCTAGATTTGGAAGACGAGATTTATTGATTGATATGTTTATACGGGATCTCTTAGCGTTAGTAAATAGCAGATCCAACGTTAAATTTTTTGATTTATGACAAACTTGGCTCTTCTTTATGAGCGTTTGAGATTTTAGGTGTCACTAGTAAAAATAATGCAGCCATATTATATCCTATAGTTCAGTCTTATCTACAATTAGAAGTTCTAAAAGATTTAAATAGGTATCGATTACATCGGGAGATGAATGAGGAAGAATCTTTTCTGCTTACGAAGGAAATTTATTGGAAAATTTGATGTTATATCCACGTCATGAAGATGAAGATGAGTAACATCGTATTTAACCGAAAAGGCTTTTGGAAATTCGACAAAATGTAAAAGAAGAATCCGTTGGTAAAGGGCAACCAACAGCAATGGCTTCAACATCCTCTCTACCTGACAAACCTATACAGGGTTCCCACTCTTATTGAAGAAAAAAATTCAAGGACTTTCAAGGACCTTTTTAAGAAAATTCAAGGACTTTTTTAGAAAAATTTAAGGACTATAATTTTAAATACTACATCAGATGTAAAATTACAAAATGGAGATTATCGGTGGTCAGGGATGTAGTGGAGTGGAAACACGAGGGGACGGCGATCCTTTACATTTATAGAAGGCGGAATGACGTTCCTTCATCTAATTTTTTTTTTTTCTTCTTTTTACGTGATACTGAACTCAAAGTCAAGTAAGCAAACAAAAAGTCATTTCGTGGGAACTTGCTTTCGTATGGGATCCACAACTTCAGAGCTGAGCAGGCAAGTTCTAGTTTTTGTAAAACACTTGAAAGAGGCGCGGCAACCCACACATGGCCATTTCTCCTTGATTAGAAATGAACTGACATATATGTTTACATCTAGCTATGATTCATTCAATAGCAATTATCCTCTTCAACGAATAATCTGTATTTGTGGAGGAATTCCAGACGTCAAATTTGTATGGTTCGTCGTATATACAGTCGGAAACTTCCATACACAAATTCACGTCAAATATCTACATTTTTAAAGAACAAAACTTTGGCCTAACACATACAGTTCTTTGCGCCCTTTCCTTGAAGAATATTTCGCCTCCTCTAATTTTAACGGGAAAACTAACCGATTTATCAACAAAAGCTATGTAACTTTTTTTTAAATTTTTATATCACGGATTTAATAAATTATTTGTAAATCTCTCAACGTACCTAACAAATGAATTCGTTCAAGAGGAAAAAACAAATGACCATAAAAGATGTTTTTTTTTCACAATACAAAAAAGTTAAGCAAACCTGCGGTTCTGACGGAATAAACTGGTTAGTGCTAAAAATCCAGATAGGTAAGAGCAGAATGTTGATATTTTGCATTGGCTTTTAAGGTGTTTTGAGATCACGGAATTATGCATGTATATTTTATCAGATATTGGGAAATATTTATTTTATTCCCAGTTATTGGAAAAATCAAACATAACTTGTTTGAACGTGAAAAAATATTTTCAAAATAGTATTGATTTTTAAATCCTTTATATTAACTTCGCTTTTGAATGTTTGTGAATTTGAATATGTTTAGTTCAACACATAAAATGTTGCTTGAATGTACATTTAAGAGACTGGCTTCAAGCGCTCCGCTACGTTGTTGTGACAGAACTGAACAGTTATTAACTTTGTTTCACTTTAACTTGGCAGTACTGATAATGCTACATTAGAAAAATTGCAGCCCTTCACAACTCAAAGTTGAAAAGGGGTTCCATGGCTTGCGCTAAGAGCGGAGGACTACTAAAAAAAGTAATATGTAGCAAAAATTAGTAATTTTAATAACACGTATTTTATTCAATTCTTTCGAAATTAATTTTATTACAATTTTTATATTTTATAAAAAAAAAAAAATTGAATACGTGGGTTCATTAATAAAAACTGACTTAAAATAATGTTATTTAGTGCAGAAAACGCTACGATTTAAATAGTTTGCATCCATACCATATAGAGCACCCTTACCATTTTTAAAGTGTTTTCTATACCCATTTTCATTGTAAGGGGCGCGAAAACTCATTCTTGCACACATAGCATTTTACTCCAAGGCAGGTCCTGTATATTTGATTTTCCTTAATATAAAAGTGCTAATGGTTTTGCAAATGGGTAAAATACATCGAAATTGGGCTGCGAACAAGTAGGAAAGCAATTCAGATGTACTACTTTAAAATGCAAAATTAAATTGCTTTTCGGTTTGAGAATGGGAAAGTTTTACATTTACAGCAGTTATTACAAAATTTATTCCAAAAATGTAGCAGCAGTTCTTAAAAAAAAAAAAAAAATCATAGAGTGGCGGCAATAAGGGGTATTATTATAGTAATATTAACAAAAATATTTAAAGTTGTCATTTTCACTCTCCCCCCCCCCCCACCCCACACACACAGAAAAAAAAATATACATTTGTAACGACGCTACATGGCATTCCCACACTTTTTTATTTTACACTACACCACGCACTGTCATTGGTCACTTAAAAATTCAAGGACTTTCAAGGACCTTATTCTTTTTTCAAGGACTTTCAAGGACCAAATTTAATAAAAAAAAATTCAAGGACTTTCCAGGACTTACAAGGACCGTGGGAACCCTGCTATATATGGGAATTGCAGCAATAGGGACTTTTCTAGGTTGGAGTATTTTAGGAAGTCAGATGAAGACTAATATGCTTGGAATGGTAACTGTCTGCATACGGAACTTCGAAATTCCAATGATTTGGGTTGGTTGGTTGTTTTCAGATTATCTGGCGCCGTCAGCAACACGAGGGCTATAATGCGCCGAAACATTCGTCATTAGACAAGCCAACATACATTTACAAACACCCATGCCTAACACGGGACTCGAACCCGCAACCTCGCGGTCTAGAAGCCAGCACGCTAACCACTATACCGTTTGGTCGGCTCCAATGATTTGGGAATTGGAAACTTTGATTATAGTAGATTCTATAGAACGGAAAACTAAGAGGTTGTTGAAAGAAGATACTCTGACACATTTCCGAAAAACCATCAGGAAAAATGAACACAAGTAGGAAGTATTTTTGCCTTGATTGTCATGCACTTACTTGTGTATGACAAACATGATGTTGCTGAATACAGACTTCAGACGTCTCTTACGATGATGTTTCACGCAGTGGCAGAAGGATGACATTATAGAATTTTTTACCAGAGGGGGAGTTTTCAAAGCCTAGTCATTATCTTTCTCATAGACATGCCATCGAGCCGTCTAGCAACACCACACAAGTTCGCCCAGTGTTTAAAGCTTCATTTAAACGACCAGGATAATCTTAATTAAATGAATGTTTAAGTATTGGTTCAAGTCTTTCCCACCAGATTCTATCGTTATTGTTATGATCCCGCTTAGGTGCCATCGGATTAATTGCTGATATCAGACAAGTTTTTTTTTTTTTTTTTTTTTTTTTTTTTTTTTTTTTTTTTTTTTGCAACTATGTGTTAGGAGTGAGGATCCTGACTTTTTAAGATTCATGTGGTGGAAAAACAATTATCAGTTAGAATTCTTTAGGCACTGTCGTGTCGTTTTTGGAGGGTCTAGCAGTCCGTTTCTCTTGAATGCTAGCACCATCTTGATTTAAACGAGTTTCGGGATGGCTCCCTTCAACCGACTGTTGAAAATCTGAAACTGAGATTTACTGGGAACGTTGACAATTTAACAAACAGCGTTGAAAGCAAAGTGGACCTAGTGCAGTTCAAAACTCAAGCTTTGAAGGTAATGAATGCAGGATCTATTGAGTTAAAAAGTTGGGCTCACAACGTAGTTGGAGATATGGAAGATCAAAATGTAATTGGCTTAAAGTGTGACTCCAGACTGATGAATTTTGGAACTTTATTGTATTAGTCACACCAAAACTGTTGGCTCCAATGAAGTTGTTCCAATTGTTACAAACGTGAATAGTTACAGACTGTTGGCTCTAATGACAAACGTGAAGGATTGGACACATATCCCTGGAGAAGTTAATTCAGCAGACCTACCTTTACGCTCTTGTGATTGGTCGGATCTATTACGAAGTCGATGGTATGACTCATAGATGTGCCAGTTCATTTGTTATGAAAGAGAGAGGGGGGAGGGGGATGTAATGCATATATTGGATTGTTAATGGAATGGCCTCTGGCGGGTTTGCTGCACCTATTCAAAGACGTACATCTACTAATTTGTAGATGCCTTATTGCATTTTTAAATACTACCTCTGTTCCAGCTAACACAAAAGTTGTATCTTATTGTAAGTTTATCATGTGCAGATATCATCTGTTATGAATAACGGACATAATGAATATCTTAAATTATATTTTAAAAAGTAGTGGATTCATATAGATATTTTATAATGATTTTCCTTAGTTGTCATCTTTGTAAAAGTACAAAAGGTTCTACATTTCATCGTTATTAAATTTTACTTTTTGATCACTTTTGTTCAACTTTGAAAATACATATTCATAAAATTTCAAAATATTTATTCAAAATACTTATTTTGATGAAGGGTCCACCTTGGCTACGTAAACGCTTAGAACTTTGGCCACATTCTAAGATAATTCTGCCAGGTGAAGCGATGTTGGAACTACGAAAAACAATAGTTTCAACTTTAAATGTGGGCAACAATAAAAAATTTGAAGAAAGATCCTGACATTTTTCGAGCTATCCGAAGATTCTCCGCATGACGGCATGAATATTGAGATTTTGATTGACAAGAAAACTTTCATGCGAAGAGATAAAAAAAAAACTAAAAAAAAAAAAAAAACTAAAAAAAAAAAAAACTGAAGAAGCCGTAATAAAAAAAAATAGTTCAAGCAGAATGGCCATCAGAGTTACGTGAAAAATACAGTCGATCAGTGTAATTTTACAATCAAATCATTTTTCAATCCAGACTCAACCTTGGAACTGAACCAGAGAACTTCATACGTTCCACTGTTCAGCTAGATCACCCAATTATTAGGAAAAAAAAATAGAGTACGTTCACAAGAAACTTCGACATACTGATGTGCAAACTACTTTGACATATGTTTGTGAACGTTTTTGGATTTCTCGAGGGCGGAGGATTGTCAGAGACGTACTGAACAAATGTGTGATCTGTAAGCGATACTCTTTTCGGCCTGTAGACAGAATTAAGTGTGTTGCTGCATTTGAGGTCACTGGCGCTGATTTGGCAGGTCCTCATTAGGTAAGAGGAGGAATGAAGTCTTGGATAGTGATTTTCCCTTGCGCAGTGTACAGTGTTATTCACTTGGAATTAGTGATATCCCTGTCTACTGAAGCTTTCATGCAAGCTATGAGAAGACATTTTGCTAGAAGCGGACGATGTTGTGTGATGTATACAGACAATGGAACAAACTTTTTGGGAACATCAAGAACTCTGCCTGATTTAAACTAGTAACACATTGAAGCTGAATGTACTATGCAATAGATCAAAGAGAAATTCAATCCACTAGCAGCCCTTTGGTATGGTGGTTGATAGGAGAGAATAATACATATCTATCAAGCAGTTAAGCAGCTATTAAAGAAGAGTTTAGGCCGTGCTTGTGTAGCTTATTGTGAAGTTTGAAGAATTCTATTGTATAAGTTTATTTAGATGGGAATACATTCATTTCTTACACTAATTTATTTGTATTAAGCTTCGGATGGAAGTGTTCGCCGTGGTCTATTTACTATTAAAAAAAGTGATTTTGTTTTTTAGTAGATTTTTGTTTTTAGTATTTTATTTATTTTCACGCATAGAACTAAGTAGTTAAAATTGATTTTAGTTTAGGGAGTATAGTTTTATTATTTTCCGCTTTGACAACATCTTCGGTTGCAGCAAAATTATTTTTCGCTAACTTTACGTAAGCAAATTTTGGCACATTATCAGCACCGAACTTGGCAGTTTTATCGAAATGTGGAACACATACTATCTGAACTACTAGACAAGTATTAACCCTTTGCACTCGAGGCCTTTTTCGCGAGGAGGAACCAGCAACTCGAGACATTTTAGGTTCGGTTGACGTTTATGGATTTGCTTCATAGAAACTAAACTCAATTAATGGCCTTGCATCAAATTTCCGCATCAAATTTAGAGGTCCTCTCGTGTTTTTCCTCATCCAATCGTGTGGCGCCTGAGAGGCGCCGCTCAAGTGCAAAGGGTTAAACTAATGAGAAATTGTGCCGAACTTCAAAATCAATCCATACTTGTCTGACCGAAATCATGTGGAATCCACCTTCACAAAATCGTTACTTGATGAAATGTAGCAAGTAACTTGAGACCACAGTGCTAATAAAAGCAGTATCTGAAATATTATCAGACTGTGTCATATTTAATGTTTCGGCATGTTGTTTAACGTTTCGTTAACGTCTTTTTAAGCATGTTGTTTAACGTTTTTTAATGTTTCGGCATGTTGAAACATTCACAATGTTTCGGCGTATTATAGCCCTCGTGTTGCTGACGGCGCCAGATAATCTGAATACAACCAACCAACCATTGATGATGTAAGAACGTCAAACAGAACGAACATATCGACACTCATTATCATTTTGTCAAAGATCTAAAAAAGACATTGTATATTTTCAACCAAGGCCTGATTTCCCATAAGGCCTACAAGGACCGTGCCTAGGACCCCAAAATACCTGCAAAATTCGGAATTATTGTGTAATTATCAATATTCTGTTCAATGTTCTTGTTCAATTGCATAAAATATGACGATATATTTTTGATAACTCATGAGATATTAAAAATATCAATATCTTGACACTAATTTAACCAGGTGGTAATTAAAATTGTCATTAATAATTGAATAACACCAACTATCATCAATGGAGTACCCCATCGTCTATCTTGTGCCGATAGTAATCAGTTTTCTAAATCGGGCCCTGTGTCCAACTGAACTCATAATTGCAGGTATTTTGAAAAAACCATTTGAACAGGCAGTTGAAACATGAAAACTTGTCTCAACGATTGGTTTAGTGTAGATAGTGTAAATATTATAGTTTGCAGGTATTGCTTATTCTCTAATATTCTGTCGTTGAGTGGGGATCAAGCACAGATATTTGAGTCGTCCATTTCCAAAAGTACCTAATTGACTAAATTTGAAAAGTTGAGATTTTAATTGCATGTTGTTGGCACAACTGAAATACACATTTTAAAATAGTTTTACAACCGCAAAAGTTTCTAAATCCTATATAGAAAAAGGACTGAAAATCGAGTAAAAATTCAAACCGGGCCTAGTTGCATTTCATTCCATTTCCAAAACTATCTTGTTGCAAACTCAGATATTGTTCCAAAACTACATACTTGCTAGCATCTAAGATGGCAGCTTTCATGAAGTCATTTCCAAAATTTGCTAGTTGCAATAAAAAAGAGCCATTCCCACTAGTTGTAAGCTTCCACAAAATTGTTTATTCTGAAAAACTGGGGGACATTTTCATAGTGCAGACATATTTTTACACTTTTTACTTATAATTACTGTTGACTAACCTGCTACTTTTAGGGAATCAGTTATTTCTGTTAAGCTGTGTTGATTGAAAGTTGAGAGATTTCTATGAGGTTATGTCTCGTGTTATGTTCTTTTCTTGTGCTCATGTGAAAGAAAATGAGTTTAAATATTGCAGATGTTGAAGAAGATGCAAGAGTAAAAGGTGTTATGGAAAGTGTAAGTGGAAATAAAAAGTTTAAAACAAACTACTATTAACATCACATTCAGTCTCATTGTTGTTTTTGATTTCCAAAACTGACCAGTCGTATTTATAATGCCAAAACTAGCTAATTGCAAAAGGTCCAATTCCAAAACTAGCTAATTATAAAAAACTTTTCCAAAACTGCCTAGTTGCATATTAAAACAGCTTATTACTGCTTTATATAAAATAATATCGACCTAAGACCTTGTAAATTGTGTTTCTAATTTATTTACAGATTTTATAAACATAACTGTCATAAATTAACTCTCGAGTTAAATAAAATAAAGGTTTTTCTCGTTTCCTGAAAAGTTATCCCCTTGACAACTAGGCACTTTTGGAAATAGACGAATCATTTATTGAATGCATTAGTATTCTGCAGTTGGCAATATCAGAAAATTCTATAACGGTAAAAGTTAGTTTAAAAATACGCAACGGTTTATCCATCCACATACATGTTAACTTTCATATTCGGCTGTGATATATTTGTAATAAATTAAACTTCCATTCAAAGTCACTCGGCAAAACTTCTCCATTAGTAAAACACTAATAAAAAAAGCATTACAAAATTAGTTCAGTTTCACCTTAGTTAAAGATCTTAACTTCAAAAACTATGACCCCAAAAAATTCTACTCAAATTTTTTATCAAACTCTACCTCAACAAATGCGCCTCCACTTCGTCGACTAATTATCTATTGGTCTTCCAATAAAAATTCCTTTACTAATTATAGTCCTACATTTTAATTATAATTAATCCGATGACATATATAAATGTTGAAACTGCCAATGCTGCACGAAGAAGTTGCATACATGAATGAATAAATTGTATCTTCAATATTATTAACTACAGAGATTATTTCAAGAAGAAAATCGGAAATATTCTATAAAATTAGATTTCCTTTAAATAAATACTGATTCCAGGAAGTGTTCAATGCGCTTTTTTCATTTAAACCAAAACAAACTTTAAATAATATCCTGGAACAGAGTTTTATTACTAATTTATAGAATTATAATCGCATCATCGCATTATTATTAAGAATGGCACCTTCTAATGTTATTATTATTATTACAAGAATTACCCTGATTCCAGACTCACTCACTGTCTGACTTATTCTGTAACGCTGTAAGTTAAATCTTAACTAATCATTGTTGAAACTCTCTCCTGTTTAAAAAAATTGTTCTTATCAGAATAAATAAAATATCATTCGACGTCGATTTATAAATTCAATATGGAGGGTGGTCCAGTCAATTCCATGTTGCGTTGCGAGTGTCGCTGTAAGTGAAATATTTTTAACCGGTCATTGTTGAAACTCTTTCCTATTACCAAAATTATTTTAATCAGAATAAATAAAAGGTATTTTGACGTGAATGTATATATTCGTGTTCATTTTTAATTAAGAAATTTTGATACGTAATTTGAAGTTAGGGAAATTTTTATTACTTAAAATTCGATGAAAACGCCAAACACACGCTGCCAACAGAATCGATGCTAGGTTAATGAATAGGGAGATAATCGATTTGATTGATGGTTATTCTCAAATATATTATAGAGCAGATTCTGTTGTCAGTGAAGAACCAAATGATGCACTCAATTTCCCTGTTGAATTTAAAAGCAATGTAGTTTTTTAAAAGTGGTTTAGAAAAAATGTCTGTCCGTGTGTGCGTCTTTGGTCAGCATAACTCCTGAACAAATTGACCTACGATGTTGAAATTTGGTGTGCAGGTCTGGTGGTCATGGGACCTATACCATTAAGGTTTCCATCAAAATCGCGCTGCCTTTGAAAAAATCAGGTTTTTCAATGATTGCTAAAAAACGGCTCTAATAATTTTGATCAAAATCGCTGTGGTAAGGCCTCTTAAGGTGTTTTAAACATCCTAGCCTCCGAAATTCCCGTAAAAACGCTTTAATGGAGCGAAAAGTTGAAAAACGAATGCTTTAACACAGAGTTGTCATTCCGTGAGCATATCTCAGCAACGATCTTTTTTTCTTCTCCCCTCAGTTTCATTTATAATAAAGGATAAAATAGGAATTACCGCTAACTATATAGCAAAATCATCACTTTGGCAATTTTTTTTTTTTTTTTTTTTTTTAAAGACCCCTCATTTAAGAACTATCGCAAAAAATATCGCCAAACTGTCCATTTTTACGAAATGAATTATGATAATATAAATACGGTAGATAATACAAACCTATGTCAGTATTATGGTACAATTGAGAGTTGTGCGATAATTCACACCCCTAGTTTATCATTTAATGTATATATCAGAAATAATTTTCTTTTGTATAATATTAAGAGAAAAACTGCATTTTTAATAAAGTCTTCGTGTATATTAAATAGAATATTTTGTTATATTTATCATTTTTCAATAGGTGCCTTACAACTTTCTAGATTGGAAGAATAGAAAAGGTTCATTAAATAGATTCATCAATTTATATATATATCGAGAGAGAGAGTTCCCAATAGAAAAACTACATAAGTTATCATTAAGAATTAACCACTAGATTTAAATTTATATTAAACAATAGTGGTCAAACTGATTGATTTTACTGAATTCACGGTTAATTTAATTTATAAGTAAAGTGTATTCCTTACATTCAGAGCTTTTGAAGTATGTTTAGTTATGCACTGTTTTTAGTATTTTTTTTACTAACACAAAATTATCACAAGTGGTTTTTTTTTGTTTTTTTTTCATCATTTTTTTCTATAAATCTGTGGTTTCTCGACAACGGATAAGAATTTTTTAAGACTACATCTTTCTAGAAACTAGCCATAGCGTTGTTTTGCTCTTGTCATGTAAATGTTCAAAGTTTTTACTGGGACTAAATTCATGTTGAATGAAATTATTTATTAGATAGTTGCTCTACGCAGCAGTTAGCCTTTATGTTGGCATTAAATCTTTAGTTATTTTACTTATGTTTTTGTTATTATTATCTGTTAAGTTTAAAGGTTAATTCTGTATAAATCTTTTCACTTTATAATTTATTAAGTCACAACTAAAAACTTGCTGGTCAAGACAGTTCGAAAATCCAACATTTCGGAGTCTTGAAAGTGTGGAGGAATTCCACTACCATCTCATTCCCCTCAAACTCCAAAATGAAATGAGCAATATTTTAAGGATTAAAATGTTTTTGTTTCCCCAATGTTTCAAAATATAAAGAGTTGACCATTTTTTAAATGAATAGTTTTGAAAAAGGGTTTAATTGTATTTTTTAACATTTTGGCCAAAGTTTTAACAAACAAACATTGAATTAAAAAAGGAAGAATACATCTTGCAATGTTTTCTCAGAATTTCATGGTTTACCAAATGGCTAATTATCAGCATCTCAAAAATATTTACGAATGAAATTTCGGGGGAATGTGTCATTGTATGATTTAGCGGTTACTTTGAGGCCGATTGGTGTTCTTATTTCACTCTTCAAGTAAAGAACCTCACTCTTCGTAAACGCTGAATTGGTCAATATCTATAATACTTCCACTTCAACTCTTCAAAAATGAAATTAAACCCCATTTTCCATAGACAGTGGACAGTTAAACATATCTTAGATTTATCAGCGTCGCTTTTCAAATATGAAATGAAACCCTACCTTCCATAGACGTCAAAGCAATGATAGGATCCACAAAGCCTCCAGCAGCCCTGCCTCTATTTGCGCCCAAACCTGAAGCTCCATGCAGAATAGGACTGTTGCTCAGAGACGGAGTCCTGTACGATGGTCCCAGACCAGGTTCGTTGGATACATGCTGTTGGGACTCATCAGGGATGGGACTGGTCATTGAAGACGAAGAGGAAATCTGGTGCTGTCTGGTTGGAGAGGAGTCTTGATGCTTCAGAGGTGGATGTGCGGATGACCACAGATGTGGAAGCCAGGGTACGGGCCAGAATGGTGGCATGTCTCTGCCGATTAGAAATGGTGAGATCGGGGTTGCTGCTGGCCAGAAACCTGCCTCCAGAAATGGGAGGTAGCGTGGTGGGACATCGGTACGGCATGTGGTGGCGTCTGTTTTGTTGGGTGAGGATTCCATGCTGTCCTGACGCGTTGATTTTGAAAAAATAGAGTTATTTCAGATTGTTCCGAGTATCTACTGAACCTGAGGAATTTCGACAGGTATACTTTTTTTGTAGCACAATCTTCGTCTTGAAAGTATTAATAACATAGTTCTGTTTGTAAGTTTGTCAGGGAATACTTGCAATAGGTTTATGCTGCGATGGACTAATTTAGTAAAATTAAATTATTTAGCTGTATGAAACGGGTACAATTATTTACGTCTAATGAACACGCTGAGTAATATCACTCACGTCTAGATTTCCTCACTTCTATTCTCACTTGTGCGCACACTTCTATATGCACTCACTTCTAGAGTATTAATGTTTGTATTGTCCTCCAATCGCTCATCTAGGAACACCTTCAAAGATATTTTGTACATTCCAAGGTACATGGTACAGGAAATTCAAATCATTTATCCATGTCCAATGACTGTTTACAGAGTCGTATTTCGCAAGACTATCAATTTCAACAACCCATACTGAAACTGTATGAGTTCAGATTCCGGTATGAAGCAGTAAATTAGTTTACTGAAGAAATCACATTAAAAACTTCTCACAAGTATAAATAGAATTGATATTTCTACCTAACAAATTCAGTGTTTAAGTAACTGGCAACATCATGAAACTGTTATTCGATTCATTAAAATAACTATTTTATCTATTAGTCCCTTTCTTCCCTAAACATGTGAATAGTTGGATCGCTATATCTTTTAGATATTTATAGAAAGTAAGTAAAAATCTATGTAAATTGAATATTTCCGAATTTCGTTTTTTAAATGGTTTTACGCTGTTTCATTAATAATTTAACCTTTGCGAACCGCATACTTTTTTACTTGCTTTAAAATTAAATAATACTTTAATTATTATGTACATAAATAGTTTTCAGTTACGAAAGAATTTAGAAATTCTTTTGGGTTCAAACTAAATTCAAAATTGGAAAACTTCTAATCGCAAAATTTTTCTTAATAATTGCATTTTTGAAAAACTAGCACATCTTTTAAACAATGACTTTTATTTCAGATTTTATACGTAAACTTTGAATTAAATCATGTACTTCCAACAAACATTTTTTTCATCGATAATTTTATGCTTTTTTTTCTTAATCGAACATCCTACATTTTGCTGCTTTCAAATATCAAACTTATCTTAGAGTTTTATGCAATCATTAATTGCAGTATGTTTAAAAAGAGGCACAAATCAAAGCCAAAGTTAGCACATCTGATGAACGAACAGCTTTCCAAGGGAATGTCAAACTTTCTCAAAATTTAGTCAACGGCACTCGATTGGATTAACCCACCAGTGAACAAAGTATCCGAAACAATCCAAATAAATCACAACATCATTGTATCTCCAACTTCAAAACACAAATCGCTACTAAAACAGCATGACAATTTTTTATCTCCGCTTGTGGTCTGGTCAAGTAACGATACGGAAAAACAGACAGGGCAGCTATGGTTCTGGGACCCCTATGGCCTCTTGTTTAATGAGTTATCACCATTAGTTGGATCACATGTGGAGCGGTCACACAAGATTACTCACGCTATGAAGGGGGAAGGGGAGGTCGCCTCTTACTTTATTATTTATGTTTTTCTCTTGTTGTTGCGCCACTTCGAAAAAGCACGCGGTGGGCCTGAGGTTCTACGTAGGGACATTTCTATATCCCTATCAGTTTTGTTAAATGAGGGGCTAAGCACAAAGTGAAGTTTTAATGGGTTGTTTGAATTGTTGGGGGATTTTCGGACAAAGTCTCCAAAGGTTTACGGGATATAAAGAGTCAGTAAAAAAATTGCCTTATAAAAACTATATATTGATTATCATGTTTTAGTTTTGTTTTTACACTTAATGACTTAATTTCGTGCACAATAACGAACAGTCAGGCAGAGGATTACTGCTTAAAGTGAAATCCAACCTGCAACGAACAAGCCCGTAGCCAGGATTTTTTTTTCGGGGTGGGGGGGGGGGGGTTATGATAGAAGATTTAATTAACAACATAAAGTAGATTTTTTCATTTGTAACTTTTTCAGAATCAAGAGGCTCAAACTCATATTACATCTATTCCCTCAATAATTTTTCCCGTCGACCCCTCCCCCTGTCTACGACCCTGACAACGAACATCCATGCCTAACCCAGGAGATGAACCCGGAACCTTTAGAATGCAAGGCCAGAGTTCTAATCACGCACCCGCCAGTTAAGCCCTTGTGTGTCATGAAAGTGTTTGAAATATAGCATAGTATACATACGTTGTACTTGTAATACGAAACACCATTTAAAACTTAAGATCAGACGGAACCTTGAATTAGCTTCCGGCTGCCATTTTTATCAATTTAATATTCAATACAGACACACAGAGAAACACGCCAAAAAATTTAAAACTTATAGCCAAATGACTAGGTCGGTATCTGAGAAAGCATCTTATTCTCTAGAACACACATACTTCTATCTACGCCATACCATGTATTGAGGATATTGAATCCTCTTTATTCTACCGTCCAGTATTTTATATGTCAGATCAGGCTCTCAACCATCATTTATGTTATTTGTCTCAGCTTGTAATTAAGCTATTAGAATAGAAAAAGGTTATTGTTTTCCCCTACCCGTATAAAATTATCCAACGTTTATGTATGCAAACCAAGATTGTTTGAAATGATATATTGTCTTTTGTCAAAATTCGTATACTTATACAGGATGAAATTTTTAAATTATTTATCAACGTCTTTCTTCGAAATGTCAGTTTGAAAATGGGAAATTTAAAGCAAACAATAGCTAAATGATTCGAATCTTCGAAAACTGGATGATTAAAACAGTCATATCATGTCCATAAATTTCTAAGTTTTCGGATATTTTGTCTCTAAAATTTCGAAAAGAAAAACAAATTATTTCAAATTTTTGAAATCTAAAGTAATTTTGATAGCTTATTTTCATTTGCGGCACAAATCCCTTTATTTTACACAAATAAATTTTTTTAAATTTCGTAAATAATTCAGATAGGAATAATCTAATTCAAGTAATTTCTGTATTATGTTTATTATGTATTTTTTATGTATTTTGTTTTTATGTTATACTAGACTTTCATTGCAAATGTGTCATTTTATCAATTTTAAATCCAATCATTGTAATGGACGTCGTTAGTGTGTATGCAAAAGGGGCCCATATTGTACACAGTGGAGTGCAAAGTAATTAAAGTTTTGGAAATTGTATTTTCAACTAAAATGTAAATTAATAGTTATGCTTCAATTTTCTATTCAAATCAATGACTCTGTTTAAATTAGAATAGTTTTGATTCGATCCAATCATATCATACTTCTTTTTGACTGTGAATTTTACCATGTTTCTACGCCTAAGATCATTTCATAATGAATACAAATTTATTCTAATGGGATTTAAATTTCAATTTCGCTTAAAACTAATATTCTGCACTACATTTTTAAAGTTGGTTGGTTGGTTGTTTTCAGATTATCTGTCGCCGTCAGCAACACGAGTGCTATAATGCGCCGAAACATTCGTCATTAGACAAGCCAACATACATTTACAAACACCCATGCCTAACACGGGACTCGAACCCGCAACCTCGCGGTCTAGAAGCTAGCATGCTAACCACTATACCGTTTGGTCGGCACATTTTTAAAGTAGTTTTAATTAAATTCTTAACAAACTTTGTTCCGTTTGAATCGGTATGACGCTCCACGATTCCACGAAACTCACATAAAATAATGTCCGAACATAAAGTGACAAATGTAACTTAATAATCCATCCCTCTAAAACCGTCGGCACTCTTTTTCCCTCTTTAATGACAATAACCCATTTCCTATCCCTACAGAAAGGGGAGAAAATCCCCCTCCTTCCCTCAAAGAAACTCCAGATCGTGACCACTGCCACTGACCACCCGTTATTGGCAAGAACATCTCGGCTTCCGCCAATCATAGTCGACTGGTGACTTCCCATTGCCCAATGAGGTTACAGTTCGTCTTTTGGGATGGGGTGAGGTGAGGGAGGGGATCAAGCGATTAAGGCACAGGTGAGGCTTTGGCCAACACGTGTTCCAGTTCTCATAGATAATGAACACGCGAGGCTAAGGGGCTGGTCACTTTCCGACGCAACGTCCCGTGATTGGATAACACAAGTGTGTGTAAAAAATGGACCCTGTACAAAATTGTAGCTTCTTGTGATCTAATACGCGTTCTGAGGATTATAACAAAAGTACGTGAGGTGGATATGGAAGAGTTCCGGACGTGATTGTTCAGTCCTCTTTGTCTTTTATTTTTCTCTTCTATTAGGTTTTTTTTTTTTACTCGTTCGTTATCACTGTCATAATTTTTCTCTTTTTTAAAACTAGGCGTGTGGAACATCGCACAATTTTTACTTACACTGTATACTGTATTTCTTACTGATTTGGATTTGCGTCATTTATCGTTTCTATACATCCATCATTCGCTTAGAAAAAATAGTCAGTTTGGTGATATTTTTTGCGATAATTCTTGTATAGGTCTTTAAAAAAAAGAAGAAACTTCGCCAAAATAAGAATTTTGGCGATATACTTATCAATAATTCTTTTATTATCCTTTCTTGATCGTTGATGAGGTACGCTCAAGGACAATAAAACTCAGTGTTAAAGGCATTCGTTTATCAACTTGTTACGCCATTAAAGCATTTTTACGGCAATTTCTGTGGTGGGGATGTTTAAAACACCTTAAGAGGCATTAGGCATTACCTCAGCGATTTTGAACAAGATCGTTAGAGCCGGTTTTTAGCAATTACTATAAAAATGATTTTTTCAATGGCATGTACCCTAAGCGCATGAACGATTTTCACGAAAACCTTAATGGAAGGTCCTTGTGCCATCACCAACCCTCACACAAAATTTGAACATTGTAGGTCAATTTCTTCGGGAGTTATGCCGACCACAGACACACATACAGACATTTTTTCTAGATCAGGATGATCCAAAACGTGGAGAAATGCAAAAAAAAAAAAAAATCAATTTTTTGTTACATTTTTTTTTTTTTTTCCCCGAATACTATACCTTCATTTCCCTATAACGATGGAAATTGTGAATAATTTTTTGAGGTACCGTCAGGCGCATAGTCAGGAGGAGGGATAAGGGAATATATCCCCTTTTTTTAGGGGGGATATATCCCCCCGAAATTTTTCAAAAGGCAAAAACCAAATGATTTCTTTTTATTTAAATTGGTAAATTTATCTAAAATGTATTTAAATTTTCAACATATTGTTGCGTGCATATCGTACCCGAGGCTTTAAAGAATAAGGATAACTATTAAAAAAACTCAGAAAAAAAAAATGCAGAATAACAATTGAAAGCAGATGCAAATCGTGGAAAACCAACGACATAATGTTTAAGTTATCTAACTTTTGCTGTTTGAGATTGTATTTATTAAGAGCTGTTTCAACCATGTGACTTGTTCGAAGTAACCGGCATCTGGCAATGCTTCTGTCGGGACGGAATGTCTCGTCTTGGCCTTTCTTCATTTCTTGTATGAAAGCAAAAAGCTGTTGAAATTTTTCATCTTGTTCCGCCATTGCTCTGGTAATCGGCATCAAACCCCACTTCTGACACCAGTTGTTGCGTGGACGGGTTCGAAAGATTTGAAGCCAAAGCAGATCAAAACTTGCAGAAATTTATTCCGATATAACTCTTCGCAGATTCTCTTACAACTCCAGAACTTCTCGTTCTAATAGACTCAATACAGCTCTTTACACAACAGCACAAAACATCAGTTAAAAACTTGACAACACAACTGCTAAAATCGCCGCAAAAGACAATGCAATACAGTTCACTTTCGGAACTCTCTGAATGCTCGCTGAGAGACAGCTAACTCAGTAACTCCAGTCAACTAACTCCATCACCCGCTCTCTTGGGCTTATATAGGAAAGTTAAAACTTCGTGAATCTTCTAGAGATAGAAATTTGGAGAACTTCCCAGATCGTAGTCGAAAAGCCCTATACATGTACATGGTGACCGAAAATATCGCCAAATGGTCGCCAAGTTTAGCGACATTGAATGATTTCTCGCCAAATTTGGCGACAAAAATTAATCGCCAACTTGGCTCTATCTCGCCAATTTGGCGAGATTGCCATTATCATAATGTTAAATGGCCTGCTCTTTGTAAAACTCGCTTCCCAGCATTATCTCTGCAAAACTCGTTTTCAAGTATTAAGGGTCACATTGCAGGAAAGCAAAGTAAGACAAACTATTGCACTGCCTTATGCGAAATGTACATAAATTTATCTTTTTACATAATTAATGCTACGAAATATTTACAAATATACGGAAATTCGTAACAATACGTAGCAAAAGTACTTGCAGCTAAATACATTTGTCATTAATAGGAAAAATTATTGTTATGATTTGTGAGTTATAATTTCAAATCTCCTCCCGAAAAAAACCTCTGGCTACGCCCATGGGAACTGAGTCGCAAATATCCTCAAAATAGGTGGAAAGGGATTGAGGATGAAAAAAATGCTAAGGCATTCAAGAAAACAGTGAAGTGGCCTCTCAATTTTCAATTTCAATTTTTCCGTTTTTGAACTTATATATTATTAACAAGCTAAAAATTTTAAATGTATCTTATCTAAGGAATTATTTTGAGTGATATTCCATTGTAAGACACCACTTGGGACTTACTTATAACCAATAACAAAATACCTTTGAAGAAAAATTCGAATTTTCACATTCTCTTAACAAATTTTAATGTTCATTTCATTTCCCCATGATCATTAGCTGTTGCATAACCTCCCATTAATAAGATTTTTTCTTTATATTTTTGGTGGCAACACAACTATTTCAAATGAAGTGTAATTATAAAATGGACGCATTTGATTTGACATCAAAAGTTTCGGATAGTTCCACAAAAACTGCATGCTAATCCCATTTAATGTAAGTGCTTGAACTATTATTTTTAAAAGAGCAATTCATGTATTTAATTTATAAAGCAAACCTTTAAAATATCGTCTTGAACTACCCAATTATATCCCATACGCAACCCTGAAACAATTTTTTTTTTTTTTTATTGTAAAATAAAAACCATTTTTTTTAATGCTGTCTCATGTACTTTCTACTTAAAAATAACGTTACATATTACAAATATACATGCTGGTTTGAGAACACATTGATAAGTTAAAGCTTTAAGAATTTTTTTAATTAAAAATTATTCCATTCGTGAAAAAAAATTGCAAATCATTCCATACTTTTGACAAGCATAGTGGATAAGTAACACTTTTCAATTTAAAACTAGGGGTATGGAACATCGCACAACTTTCAATTACACTATAATACTGTCAGGGAATTGTGTCATTTACAGTTATTATTTCCATCATTCATTTAGAAAAAATGGCCAGTTTGGCGATATTTTTTGCAATAATTCTTGTATAGGTCTTAAAAAAAAAAAAAAAAAAAAAACTCCGCCAAAATGGTGCTGAATAGATAAGAAAAAACTATCAATAAAGAGGTATGCTCAAGGAAAGAAGACGTTGTGTTGAAGACATTCGTTTTTCAACTTTTTACGCCGTTAAAGCATTTTGTAAGTGGGGATGTTTAGAACACCTTAAGAGGCATTACCACGACGATTTTGATCAATATCATTAGAATCGCTTTTTAGCAATCATTGAAAAACATGATTTTTTTTCAATGGTAGCTACATCATGCGCATGCGCGATTTTGACGAAAACCATAATGGCCACCACCTACCCACACACCAAATTTGAATATCGTAGTTCAATTTGTTCGGGAGTTGTGCTGACCACAGACTTACACCTCCCTGCCTTTGAAAATTCACTTAAAATTGGAAAAAACGTATTAATTCCACTTAAATAAAAGCACAAATGCCATTTTGAAACTTAATGCCATTTCAATGCCATTCAAATGCCATTTCAATGTTACACTGCGTATTTATTGTTATTATTATTATTTCAAGCCTCTTGTTTATTCCCTAAACTCGCTTTTTATAGCTGATTTATTGCAATTGGAGAAGTGGCTTTCAGACGCCACTTTTCTCAGTATCAATCACCAAACGGTATAGTGCTTAGCGTGCTGGCTTCTAGACCGCGAGGTTGAGGGTTCGAGTCCCGTGTTGGCATGTGTGTTTGTAAATGTATGTTGGCTTGTCTAATGACGAATGTTTCGGCGCATTATAGCCCTCGTGTTGCTGACGGCGCCAGATAATCTGAATACAACCAACCAATCAGTATCAATTTATTCTTTTTTGTATAATCATTTATATGTTCTCTCAATTCTTGGAAAATGTTTAGATTTTTATTTGTTAGTTATCAGATATTAGAACTTGATATATATTGTTTGATATGTCTGTTTAGTAATAATGTTCTGTATCTGGCATCAATAATTATAAAGAAATATTTACTAAAGCCACCTGGCAACAACTACAACTTTAATTTAAGATTTTCAATAAACATGTAACTTGCAGCACGACAGTCTCCATCGTCAATTTCTTTACAAATAATGTTTCCAGACCAGGAACATAACATTGGCGACGAGGATAAAAGTTAGGAAAATAAGAATTGAAAATTAGAACGAATGTGGAGGATCGGTATCTTCTTAAAAATTGACACTGCCGTTACCGCATCATAATCCTACTGTTTTCGAACTGAAATCGATAGTATTCAAGATGCAAGATTCCGAATCTTCTCAGGGAATGGACAAAATGCCTGTATTTCATAGTACTGATTCTTTTGAAGAGTATCTGCTACAAGTGGAATTTTATTTTGATGCAAATAAAATCAAAACTGATGCAGACAAAAGGTAAACTCTAGTGACGAACATTGGAAAGGATGTTTTCTCAACGTTAAGAAGCCTACTACAACCTAGAAATATGAAGGAGGTAAATTATCACGAAATCGTTGAGGAGTTAAAGAAACATTTTTCTCCACAAAGATCGATCATCATGGAACGCTACCGCTTTCATAAGTTGAAACAAACTTCAGAAGATGTATCCAGCTTCACAGTCAACATCAAAGAACAAGCCAGTAAGTGTACTTTTAATGATTTCCAGTTCAAATTTGAAGCCATTCGTGATAAGCTAGTTAGTGGCCTTGCAGATCAAAACATCAAAAAAAATTATTGAGTGAAAGAGACTTGGATTTCAAGAAGGCATGTGAAATTGCATTGGCAATGGAGACAGCCAATAAAGAAGCCAAATCTTTGAAATTTGAATCCAGTAATGATGTCTTGAAAATTACAAATGCAAACACAAAAATAAAAGAACCTTTTATAAGAAGACTGCACATCAAAACAATGTTGATAGCAAGAAAAATTCCCCAAGCTTCAAAACCAAACCAAAATGTAAACACTTTAGTACAGGAAAAATAGCCCAAAAGTTGACAGTTGAAAAACAAAATTCGTTCATTCTTGAAACTTTGGTCATAATATCTTTTTGGTAGTAGAAAACGAGATCAGATGAGTCCCCAAAATTTTCAAGTGATGGAACACTGTTTTGGGGGGGAAGGGGGGAATGTATTCAAAATTAAAATGTTCAATATTGGCGAGTGAGGTATCGTGTTTTAAGCATTTTTTATGCTGAATCGAATGAAATAACTTTCAGATAAATTGGAACATTCCTTTTTAAGATATAATGGATTTTATGGGTAAAATATTTGAAAATCATTAAATTGATTAAGCAAAATGCAGTGAATGAATTTTTATTAAGTAAAAACTAAAGTAAGTTTCTTGATTAGTAGTTTTTTAAAGGAAACTTTTTTGATGAATTAAGGCTTACAATGTGTGACACCTGCTCATTCAGTTTTGAATTGCAATGCTCGAATTACTATACAACAGCTACAAACAATATCAACACTGTCTGAAAATAAGGGCATTGTTCTCATCAAACAAATTGCCTTTAAAATGCTGTCTGATGTCCACGAGTTCTCATTCATTGTCTTAAATAAGCTTTACCTAATCAAAGTAAATTATTACACTCATTCCCCTTATACACAATATTTGGACAATCACAAAATGGTGGAAGATTTAAAATATTCCTGGTTGGTAGTGGTTTACTGAAACAATTATAGGAAATCGATACAGTGATAAATCTAGCATTATCACTACCTTTTATATGTCACCTCCCTCAGTTCTTGAAACTGTATATACAGCTTTAGTGATGACAATTGATGCTGAACAACTTCCAGGTTTGAAAACTATTTTTGCAACTTTTGGCTTGCCTTTATATATGAAAGTATTGGATAACCCTATTAATTGGCATTTATCCTATCAGTCCCACCGGAATCACTACGGCAGAAAGTTGAGGTGAGAATAGGAGGATTTCATTTACAAATGCCTTCCTTGGTTCAACCGGATACATAATGGTGGATTCTGGGCTGTGTATGCTGAAAATACTTGGAAACATATACTTTCAGGGAGCACTTGTTCTCATGCTGTCAGAGCACACATTTTGTTGGCTATAACTCGGCATAATTTACATCTGAAGGATATATACAAATAGATGAAAAGGAGAGACGGGCAGTGAAAGAAGGGATAGAGTATTTAAAAAACTCTATCGTAACAAGAGAAACAATTTCATCGGATCCTAACGATATAAATCTAACAAAAAAAGTGTGGGAAGTCTTGGAACGTATCAAGCAGAGAAGTCTTACAGTTAAGTTGTGGATCCAGTACCTTGAAATGGTAACTCTGGTAAGAAAATTCATAGAAGCAGAAAGGATTGGAGATTGGGAGATGCATTTGATGACTGTCAAACATATGGTTCCATATTTTATTGCAAAGAGACGCATTCACTATTCAAAAGCATGCTTTATTTATCTACAGCAAATGTATCCTCAATTGCAAAAACATGTTTCAGTCTGATTATCAAATTTACAAAGAGGTATTTCACTATCAGGAGAACCAATAAATTTTTCTGTGGAATTTCACCGGATATGGTCTTTGATCAAACTGTTAATAGAGAGTTCAAAGTTGTGAGAGTTATTGTTCAAAGAGGGTTCATTGAGGATGTCTTGAGTTCACATGTTTTAAGGAAATCGTCAATGTCATATTACTTGAGTACTTGAAGATTTTTCAGACATTACATTTTTTTACAACTTCCAGATGCTTGGCAAACTTGTTTGAAGAGATACAGTAATTACATTACACAAATACGGAAACGATCGAAATTAAATCATCCTTTTTCTAATTCAGCTACAGTTGTAGTATCTCTTGAGATAGTCATCACTAGTATAGACTTGATTAACTGTCACATGTCAAAAGGCATTGGTCATAAGATTACGTCACAATTCATTAGTAAAAAATTTGGAGACGTAAAAATGAAAGGAAGCAATAACATGCGATCACTTGCTACAGTAAATCCCTTGATCCGAATAAATGAAAAAGGAATCACCAATGTTCCAATGATACTGATGTTACTGTTTCTATCAAATTCCCAGAATAAAAAACAGTTAATCAAGATGCTTACACTTGTTCTTCAAAGCAACAATACTGAGGGGAAACAGGTTGTTGGTGATGAAGATATTCTTATTCTTCGAACAGCTTTAGAGAAATCTGCCGAATTTGAGCCTACTATCGTCAGCCAAGGTTTAATCGCAAGGCATCCAAGGTACGTCTTAATCCTAATGATTACATTTCCCTCATAGGAGAAACTTTTATTGCTATTGATGCCGAAAATAGGACTTATTACAATACAAATTTATCACTAAAAAAAACTTACAGCTGCAACATCCAAATGTTGAAAACTACATTTTCCTTGCCCATGGATGCGATATCAATGGATGCGATACTACAAGTGCAATCCATAAAAAAGAGAAAAAACAGCTTTTAAGTTGTTTCAAACTAATAGTAAATTAATGGACTGGGTCAGAATATTCTCCAAATCAAATGTCTACCGAGAAAGGTGCTGAAGAGCGTTTTTTTATTCTTTCGTATAGAGCAAACGATCGTAAACTTGACCAACTTCACCACAGTTTCTTCCAGATGTCACTTCAGAAGAAGAAAGCCAGATTGGAATGCTTAACCTCCCCCTTCCGCAAGTACAGCTCAGCACTCATATAGAGAGTTCTACCATTTACAGAAATGGCTCAGCTACCACCTATTTCCAGAAGATTGGGATTGGATTCATCGAGAGGGTGAACTACAGCCTGAAAAAACAACTTTATAACCTACCATTGATGCAGTGCTCAAACTGATTTCTTATAGATGTAACTGATATTTTTCAACCCAATAGTGCGGATGCGTCAAAAGTGGCTTGCGTTGCTCTGCTTTCTACAAAAACTATGAAGAAATGACCAGCTTTAATTCTGAAATGGATGACTTTGACTATGATGATCTTGGACAGTTTTGCATCCATGTTTTTGTTTATTATTTCTCTGACTTTGAGGACTTAACTAACAAAGAGATTGAAAAAGCGAATGCAATCGATAATCAAGTAAATCAAGCAATCACATTCACAAGATTTGGTTGACCACAAAAAATACCAAATCATTTAAACGAATTTTTTAAGGTTCGTAACGAATTAAGCTTGGAGAATAAGTGTTTGTTAAGAGCCAACAGATTAGTAATTCCTAAGAGTTTGCAAAACAAAGTACTTCAACTTTTGAATGTTGAACATCCTGGAATTGAACGTATGCAGGGCGTTTAGCATTGGTCCCTTAGTCCCTTAAAGTACCTATTTTTTATTTTGGTCCCTTTTGTCCCCTTTTTTTAAAGTTTGGTCCCTTTAGTCCCTTTTAATATTTGTACCACGTGACCAGCACGCGCCATTTCCCTTTTTTTCCTATTTGTCAAGGGAAGAAAAGCAGACCAGAAATCCCTGTCACGTCCAGTTACGATAAATTAACGTTGATTGGTTGAATGCTGCCCAAATCTTAAGAAATTGGAAAGTGCAAAGTTACAGATGAATGGCTGAAGAGGAAAGATCCAAATGGCTACATAGTTCAATCTTGGGCGAAGAAGGCTGGGGGTTATGAAATCTTTTGCATTGTATGCGAAACAAAAATCAATGTTGACCATGGTTTTTCCTGTGTGTTGCAGCATGCTGGCAAAAAATGCCATATCAAAAACTACAAAGTTAAACTAGCCCCCCTGCAGCTTCGTTTGGGAACTACAGATGCTAATTCCTCTACTGGAACGTCTGTATCACCAGTTGTGTTACCCACATCTTCTCCATTACTTCTCAATTTATGTTCCAATAAAGAAAAGGCACTAAAGGCTGAACTTCTTTGGGCAATGAAGTGTATAATCTCTAACTATGCTTTTCATTCCAATACGGACTTTAAAGACTTATTTGGTGCAATGTTTGGTACTTCTAGTGTTCCTGAAGGTTTCTGCTTGTCTGCAGCCAAAACTATGTATTTGATTACAGAGGCACTGGGACCCTATTTTTATCAAAATGTAGTAAAAGATATAGCTGGCTCAGCTTATACTCTATGTTTTGACGAAACAACTCACGAGTGTGGCAAGAAAGAGTTTCAAATTGCAATTCGTTGTTGGTCGGAGACAGAAAACAAAATTGTCCAAAAGCAGATTGAAACATTTTTTTTAGGCCATGCTACTGAAAAAGATTTTAATGATAAAATTTTGTTACCGTTATCAAATGCTAATTTAGCTCTTAAAATTATGCTTATGTTAAGCTGTGATGGCCCAAATGTGAACAAAACTGTCCTGAGATTGATTAAC
The DNA here is from genome assembly GCA_963978545.1 of Linyphia triangularis. Taxonomy (NCBI): domain Eukaryota; kingdom Metazoa; phylum Arthropoda; class Arachnida; order Araneae; family Linyphiidae; genus Linyphia; species Linyphia triangularis. The sequence continues at coordinate 29,737,236 of OZ021730.1, read as the reverse complement.
GAGAGTCTTTTGGCAGTTCGGGAGGAATCTTTAATTGATATTGGGACATGCATCTTACATAAAGTTCACAATGCCTTTCAAAAAGGTTTAGAAGCGATGGGTGATGAAGTGACACAGCTAACAATATCCATTTACTATTATTTTGATGGCTGGCCAGCAAGATGGGAGGATTATTGCAAGTTGCAAAAAGAATTGAATGTTAAAAATCGTCGATTTATCAAACATTCACCCTCTAGATGGCTGTCTTTAGGGCCAGATGTTGTAAGAATACTAGAACAGTGACCAGTAGTCCTTAATATTTCCTAAAATTTTTTTCTTCTCATGCCACATCAGCTCAACTACAATTTAGTCAGTATCAAACAATTGCAATACTCCTTAGATCTAGCATTAAGGCTGAATTAATTTTTGTTCTCGATACTGCCCATTATTTTTTCCAATTATTTAAAGATTTTTCAAAATGAGGAACCTATGGTTCATAAATTGTATGTGGAAGGAAATGATCTGCTGTTGCAGCTTAAAAGTAAAATATATGTAATTCCTGAAGATCCGACTGGGAAGGAAGTTGAAAAATTGCCATTAGGTAATATAAATTACAGCTTTGAGTTGAGTAATGAACTGGCAAAAATGAAAGACAAGGATGAGAAACAGTTCCGTTTAGCAACTCAAAAGTTTTATATCGCAGGATATTCCTACCTAAATGGGCAGTTAAAAAATGCATGGTAGTTTACCGTCGGATTTGCGATGTTTAGCGAAGGAAAGCTTCAAATTGACTACCAGCGAGTCACAAATTATCGCTTTGGGGAAAGCTCTACCCTTCAACGTGGACATTTGCCGCCTGGTAGACGAATGGAGAGTTTTGAAATTTGAAGATATCGAATCATTGAAAGAAAGTTCTATCGACCAGTATTGGTCTGAAATTTTTTCCATAAATAATACATATAATGAAATCAAATTCCCAGTAGTTTCCAAAGTAGTGAAGGCCATGTTAGCCTTGTCACATGGCAGTGCAACGTGGATTTTCGGCATCTGGCAATGTTTTGACTTCTGACAAAACTTCAATGACTGAAAGGGGTTTAAATGCCCGTCTAAATATCCTCTCGGGATTGAAAATTTTTGATAATAAGCCTTTCCTATTGCCAATTACGAAGGAATTACTTTTATTGGGTTCTAATGCAAATAAAAGCTACAAAGATCACTTAGAAAATGTCAAGCTAATCAATGAGATGAAAGAAAAGGATGCAGAAGAAAGAATAAAATTGAAAGTTAGAAGTGAAGCAGCTTCAGAATTGAAAGAACTTAGCTATAGTCTTATAGTAAAAAAAAAAAAAAAAAAAAGAGAAAAGGAAGAAAGCAGCAGACAAATTACTTAATGAAGCGACAAAAAGGGTGGAGAGTGCGATTAAACGAAATAATTTCGAAGAGATGACTCTTGCCCAAGGAATGCTGCATGGTGTGAAAAAATAAAGATGTTCTGAAGCAGAAACTTCGAAAGAACTATATACAATTATAATTTTAAGTTTACTAATATAATTTACATGTTTCAGCCTGTACATGTTTTTATGTAGCTCTCTTCTTAGTTTGAATGAATAAGCACTTTTTGGTGTTAAATATAGGTTTTCTGCAGATCCCAAGAATTCTAGTGTTCAATCATGTGTTGAAATATTCCCATGCAAAGGTGAAATTTTGCATTCGAAAATTGTTATTTGCGTTCTGTCTGTTTACAATTTTAAAAATGTGGTAATCATGATTTTCAGTGTTTTTTTTAGTAATAAACTGTCAGTAATTAATTCTTTTCTTTTTAACGTGCACTTCAGATGAATGTTTGGAGTGCAAAGTTTGCACTTGGACAAATAATTTTTAATTCAACCCCTTAAATTGTAGGTACTGAATACTAGACATTTTTTCTATAATATAAAAACAAATTTTGTTAAAAGTCCCTTTTTTTAAAATGTGTGGTCCGTTAGTCCCTTTTTTTGAAGTTCCAAGCTGCTAAACACCCTGCGTATGAAGTTTCTTACTCGCAGTTATTTCTGGTTTCCTAAAATGAACAGAGAAATCGAAAATTTTGTAAGCAAATGTCTTCCATGTCAAATAACAAGACCAAACACAATTAAGGTACCATCAAATAATTGGCCATTGACTGGTAAGCCTTTTAATCGCATACATATTGATTATGTCGAGTTGGAAAATCAAAATCTTTTGATAGTGAAAGATTCCTACTCCAAGTGGATTGATGTATTGCTTGTCAAGAGCACAGCTTCAAAATCCACCATTGCAAAACTCATTGTTTTCAATCTTTGGACTACCAACTCAAGTAGTTTCTGACAATGCTGCCCAATTCAAATCCGAAGAATATCTGATATTTTTCAAATCTAATGGAATTGAGGTTAAAAATTCACCACCATATCACCCAAATTCAAATGGAGCAGCAGAAAAATCTGTCAATATTGTTAAAAACATGTTAAAGAAACACAAATTCTGCAATCGACTGTATGGTAGTTTCCAACATAGGCCAGTTGCGGGTTCGAGTCCCGTGTTGGCATGGGTGTTTGTAAATGTATGTTGGCTTGTCTAATGACGAAATGTTTCGGCGCATTATAGCCCTCGTGTTGCTGACGGCGCCAGATAATCTGAATACAACCAACCAACATAGGCCAGATAGTGCTCTATTTGCTTATAGAAATACGCCATCTTCTGTCACTCTGAAGACTCCTTCTGAACTGTTGTTTAAGTTTACACCTCAAAAAAAGCTCACACAGCTCCGAAGTGATCCCCTTACTCAAGAGAAAAAGTATAGAGAATCTTAAGAGTCTCATTCTCAAGAAAATGCTTCGAGATATTTTGATTTACATGAAAAAGTATGGGTTCGTTCTACTCGTAATATGGAAATTAAATGGTTTCCGGATGAAATCATAAAAATTGTTAGTGCGAACACCTATCTTGCTAAAGTTCATGGTCAAGTACGATTTGTACATGCAGATCATTTAAGAAAACGAGTACCAAGTGACACATTGGAAATATCAATTAGTGAAGTACCAATTCCAATAAGCTCTCCTATTGGTTCAGCTCCACTTACAACAATTCTGCGACTTCTCAGCCTTTGCCAAGCGTTGATTTAAACCAAGATAAACTCGAAGAAAAACCTGAGTGTGAAGCAGATGTTCAAACACTGCTTACCCCTGCTAAGACTGTTGAGTGTTCTCCAGCTTTAAATTCAAGTCCCCGGGTGAAAACTCGACCAAAGTGAAACATAAAACCACCTAAAAGACTGAATTTATAAACTCTTAAGAACTTAACAAGTCATTACTTTCATAATTTTTGTGTATATATTATGTAGTTAATAATTATACAATGTTAACGTGTAACTTTAATTTTTTTAGGAGGAGAGTGTTTGATATGGCTGTTTAATAATAATGTTCTGTATCTGGCATCAACAATTATAAAGACATATTTACTAAAGCCACCTGGCAACAGCTACAACTTTAATTTGAGATTTTCAATAAACATGTAATTTGCAGCACGTCTGTCTCCATCGTCAATTTTGTTACCAGACCAGGAACATCTTAATATGTATAAATTACGCGTCACGTTGTTTGTCCGCGATGGACTCCTAAACTACTTAACCGATTTTAATCAAATTTGCACACCGTGTGCAGTTTGATCAAACTTAAAAGATAGGATAGCTTACATCTCAATTTATAGCCGCAAAATTATTTTATTGCAAATTATTTTTATTAGCTCCAAACGATTCTAACAGAGGGCATTGTGTTGAAAGTACCAACGCTTCACATAAACTACAATTTAATGGCATAACCGCCACGTGTTTCTGAGGCTAAAGTATAAGTTAAATTTATTTCGTAGTAAACGCAATACAGTGATATTCAATTGTTCTTACTTTTTAAATTTTTGGTATTAGCATAGCCGGCCACGTATTATTTAGACTGAAGTATAAATTGAATTCATATTATAGTAAAAGTAATACAGTGGAATTCTTCTTGCTTTTTAATTATTAGTGTTTAACATGTGCAATATTTTAGGTAGCTTACTTTGTTATTTAGACTGAAGTATAAATTGAATTCATATAATAGTAAAAGTAATACAGTGGAATTCTTCTTGCTTTTTAATTATTAGTGCTTCATTGTTCAAAAATCCTTGATTAAAATATATACATGTAAGTATTATCACATAGTTATATTATTATATATTGCTATTGTTTATTATATATTATCTAGCTAAATACCCGTGCTTCAACATGTGCAATATTTTAGGTAGCTGTGAGGCCTCGCATTGCGTAAATCTGATATTCGTGTATAGAACCCAGTTTTTAGCGCTTCGCTCGCAGGAAGGTTCATCGCTACGTAAAATCGCGCTATTATCACATAGTTATATTATTATATATTTGCTATTATTTATTATATATTATCTAGATTATTTATGATCATATTATGCTGACTGTTGCTGCTGAGCAAGACGTTCTTTTTTTTTCTTGGACAAACCAGGTGGAACCGGTAAGACATTTTTAATATCGTTGATTCTTGCCAAAATACAGTCACAACGGAAAATCGCATTGGCAGTTGCATCGTCAGGCATTGCGGCTACTTTGCTAGATGGTGGGCGAACGGCACATTCAACATTCAAGCTGCTCTTTGGACATTCATAATAAACCAAACGCAATATGCAACACAAAAAAGAATAGTGGAATAGCTGCAGTGTTGCGGAAGAGTTCAATCACAATTTGGGATGAGTGCACAATGGCTCACAAATATTCACTTGAAGCATTGCATAGAACTATGCAAGATTTAAACGGCAATGATAAACTTTTCGGTGGTGCTATCTTATTTTTGTCTGGTGATTTCCGACAGACCTTACCTATTATACCTCGCTCTACTTTCGCGGATGAGATTAATGCATGTTTAAAACAATCATTCTTATGGCGAAGTGTTGAAACACTTCGATTGACCAGAAACATGCGGCGTACAATTGCAAAATGATCCATCAGCACAAATATTTTCTGAACAATTACTAAATATTGGGAACGGTAAAATAGAACTGCATCCAAATACGCAATGCATTAAACTGTCAGACAATTTCTGCACTGTTCTTCAGGGTTGGTTGGTTGGTAAGAGTTTAACGGCGCAAGGGCAACACATGGGCCATACTGCGCCAACCATTCGTTGCTCATTTTTAAAATTGATTTACAAAGCTCATTTATGAGTTAAAAATATAAAAGTCAAAGATTAGAGAAACAACTTATTCAAATCAAATGATAAAAAACAATGTCATGAAAGAAATCAAAAAGATTTTCGTGAGGAGGTGAAGATAAAATACATGAAAGTGAAGGATGATTGGATTTAAAATGTCGATGTCTGACAGTATTAAAAGATGGACATTCATTTAAAACATGAAAAACAGAAAAAATGACACCACAGGTATTACATGTGGGGGCATCTTCTGCCAGCAGAAGATGTACATGGGTAAAACGCGTGTGGCCTATTCTTAAACGAGTTAGGAGCACTTCCCTTTTCCGGGATTGCTGAATGGACGCGAATCCGGAAATTAAGGGCTGAAACGAACGCAGCTTGTTAGCTGTCTGCGCATCCCACATGGCCTGCCAAGTGAGAGACAGAGCAGTGTCACAAGCTTTATATGCGTCGTCAGGGCAGAGCCATGCGCTACTAGGTCCACTTGCTGATCGTGAGATGGAATCTGCGCGTTCATTACCCATGATCCCCACATGACCTGGGATCCAACAAAAAAGAATTTTTAAATCGTTGTCTAAAAGTGTGAGATGAAGTTTTAAAATTTCTAAGATAAAAGAATGGGTCTGATTCAGTGGATTACTTAGAGCATCTAAACAACTCTTCGAATCTGAATAAATAATCCACTGACCATGACCTTGCTTTAAAATTAATTGCAAGGCCAATAGAATAGCCAGAGACTCAGCTGTAAAGACAGAGCTGCTATGATGCAGTTCTCTGGACATGATGGTATTGTCATGAACTGCAGCAGCTTTGACATGCCCCTGGCTTTTCGACCCATCCGTATATATTGACTTAAAATTAGAGAAATGATGTCTATGATAATAAAATATGCTTGTAAAAGCAACGTTCGGTGTAGAACTTTTTTTAAATGTTTAAAAATATTAAGAATAATGATTTGATGATGATGCCATGGTGGAATGGAAAATGAGATTGGTTGGTTGTATTCAGATTATCTGGCACCGTCAGCAATACAAGGGCTATAATGCGCCGAAACATTCGTCATTAGACAAGCCAACATACATTTACAAACACCCATGCCAACACGGGACTCGAACCCGCAACCTCGTGGTCAAGAAGCCAGCACGCTAACCACTATATCGTTTGGTCGGCCTGGAAAATGAGGTAGGACGAATCCTAAAATCGTCAATATTATGAGATGAGAGAATGGAATTAATTCTTAATGAAAATGATGGTATACAAGATGGATGTGAGTTAAAAAGTCGCTGATGTAAAGGGTTAAAAATGTATTCTAAAAGGGGACCTTTAGGGGTGACTTTTTATTTTAAAATATAACTTTAAACAAAGTTTGTCCCGTCTCAGTCCAAGAGAGGCTTCCAGACAAAGCACATATAAACGTTGCACCGGTGATGTACTAAATGCTTCTGATGCGATCCTGAGACCTAAATGGTGAACAGGATCCAGGAGCATTAATGCCGATTTTCTGGCAGATCCGTACACCACCGAGCCGTAGTCAAGTATGGAACGGACCAGGCACCTGTATATCCTTAACATGGAGGTGATATCAGCTCCCCAGGAAGTGTTAGAGAGAACTTTCAGGAGATTCAAGACTTTATAGCACTTCAATTTAAGATGTTTGATATGAGGCAGGAAAGTGAGTTTAGAGTCAAATATAAGTCCAAGAAATTTGGTTTCAGAAACAATGGGTATTTGAGCTCCATTTAAATAAATCTCTGTGTCATTGTGAAGCTCACGTTTCCTGCAGAAATGTATGGCAACTGTTTTTTCAGCTGAAGCTTTCAGAGAAAGCTGTTCTGGTTAGCCCAGTCTGTGATTCTCCTGATAGCCAGCTGAAGCTGTCTCTCTATGAGTGACATATTCGTTGAGGCGCAAGACATCTGAAAATCGTCAACAAACATCGTCTCTGACACTGATGGTGGTAAGCAGGTCAAAAGACTGTTAACTTTGACGATGAATAGTGCGCAGCTCAACACACTTCCCTGGGGGACACCTTGTTCTAGTATGAACTCTTCAGATAATATTGAGTTGATTCGTACTTGGAAGATTCTTCGTTTTAAAAAGTTCTCAATAAATAGCGGTAGATTTCCTCGCTGACCTAAATCATGTAGGTCCTTGAGTATACCATATCTCCAAGTACGATCATACGCTTTCTCCATGTCAAAGAATACAGATATCAAATGGTTCCGCTTGACAAAAGCCTCCCGAATTGAGTTTCGAGGAGGAGCAAGTTGTCAATAGTGCTTCGTCCACGACGAAAACCACTCTAGAACCGAGACAGACAGTAATTATATTCAAGATAAAATAAAAGACGTGCATTAACTAGTTTCTCCAAGAGTTTACAAAAACAACTAGTTAATGCAATAGGGCGGTAACTTGAGGGATTCTTGGGGTCTTTACCAGGTTTTACAATTGGTATTATAAGAGCATGCTGCCAGTTAGCGGGAAATGTATTCTCCCGCCAAATGCGGTTAAACAGTTTCAATATAAGCTTCAGCTGGAGTGGCTGGAGATGTTTAAGCATGGAGTAATGTATATCATCTGGCCCAACAGCAGAATTGTTGGAACCAGATAATGCTTGCATCAACTCAGCCAAAGTAAACTCTGAGTTATAACCTTCCGAAGAAGCAGAAGCGAAATTCAACTTTGTCCTCTTAGCTCGAAGCTTATATGATGCGAACGGCTCTTTGTAATTGGAATTGCTCGATACCTTGGCAAATGCATCAGCAAGAGTATCGGCAATATCCTTAGGGTCTGAAACAACTCCCAGATGGTTCTCTAAGATGGAGATAGAGTAATTGGGATATCGGCCCTTGATCTTATTAACCTTGTTCCAGACCCTCCTGGAAGACGTTGAGGAAGTTATGGTGCTAACATAATTTCTCCAAGAATCCTTCTGGCTTCGGCGGCGGATCTGACGCGCCTCAGCCCATTGCCGTTTAAAATTGATTAGATTAGTCGTAGGTACCTAAGAAAAATACCCCACAATTTTTTTTTTGTTTTTTATTGAAAAGTCTGCAGTTTTGGTTCCACCACGGTTTCGATTGTTTCGGTAGCTTTGTTGATGATACAGGTATAGAAAGAAGCGCAGCTTCAATAATGGCGTTAGTGACCGATTGAACAGCTACATCGATGTCATCCTGGTCCACCATCTCGTCAGAGAGAGAAACGGCAGAAGAAAACGTGTCCCAATCCGCCCTTTCGATGATAAATCGGGGTTGGCTGATTACAGGAGTATTTAACCTTCCTTGGTAGTTTAGGACCACAGGAAAATGATCACTGTGGAAAGGATCATTTTTCACAAAAGACGTCCAATCAGAAAAAAGAGATGGTGAACACAGGGCGAGATCGATGGCATGAAAAGTCCTCGATGGGGCGGGGAAGTATGTATGTTGCCCATTGTTGAAAACACAGAGATGTTGGTCTGTTATTAACTTCTCGATCTGCCTTCCACTGTTATTGATGTCTGGGCTACCCCAAAGAGGATTGTGGCAATTAAAATCCTCCATTATAATAAAAGGGGGAGAAAGCTGCCTACAAAGCCTGTTTAAATCTGCTTGTCTGATATTAAGATTAGGGGGGAGGTAAACGGAACACACAGTAATTAATTGATGGTGTATGGGGACTCTGACAGCAAAAGATTGAAGGTTGGTCGAGAGGGTTAGCGGGGTGGATGGATTGCTATTTGATGTAAATATAGCGACACCACCACTAGCTCTGTCGCCGCTGACATAGTCCTTCCGGAGAGGACTATATCCCCTAACAAGAGAGCTCTGAAAAGTCTTCAAGAGCGTCTCTTGCAAACAGATATAAACAGGTTCATCAACAAGATGTTTGATGTCTACCGAATTGTGGTGGAAACCGTGACAATTCCAAGAAAGGAGACTGAATTTTAAGATTTATTAATGTCAGTCCCCCTTTCTTTCGACTTGCTCCTAGGTTGGAGATTAAAAGGAGTCTCCAAACCAGCTTCTACATCCATCTCACAAAAATCAGATAAGCCTGAAATGGCATTTTCATCCGATGATAAATCTGATTTTAATTTATTAGTTTTCTGTGGCAAGTGTAATGGTTTGTTTTCAGGTTCAGCGTTTTTTTTTTTTTTTTTTTTTTTTTTTTTGGTTTTGGAGAGAACCTTAAGTTTAAGGGCTTCTCCGGGTTTAGTTGAGGATTTCGTTGTTGGTTTAGCTATTGTAATATGAAGAGATACAGTTTGTTGAGCTATAATAGATTTACTGACTAGTTTAGTTTGGATTGCAGTGGTTACAATTTTGGATTTAGTTGAACTATTGGATTTAGATGTACTAGAAGTTTGGAATTGACAAGGATATGAGAGACTGGTCTGGGTACTAATGCTATTTACGGATTTGGGTTGAACTGCAGCTGAATACGTTTTTTGGACGGTTTTAGATGTTTTTTTCGGAACCAGTGCCTGTGCCTCAGCGAAAGACACATTACTTGTGGATTTAACGCGCTGAACTTCTTTTTCATGCTCCCATTCGGGGCACGACCGGGAAAACGCAGAGTGGGCACCATTGCAGTTTACACAATGGGCATCTGCGGTGCAGTCCCGATCGACATGGTCAGCGCTACCACACTTCGCACATGTGTCCGGCCTATTGCAGGTGTTCTTAGAATGCCCGAACCGTTGACACTTAAAACAGCGCAACGGATTCGGGATATATAGACGGACTGGGCAGTTCAGATAACCGGCTTTAATGTTAAGTGGCAGGACTGGGCTATTAAAGGTGAGAATTACATGTTTAGTTTTTAATATGTCATTGTTTCTTTTTATAGTTATGCGATGAGCACGAATCACGCCCTGACTCGAGAGTTCAGAGACGAGTTCGTCCTCATCCACATGCTGGAGGTCTGATTCGGAAATTACTCCTTGGCTGCTATTAAGGGTTCTGTGGGGCATTGTGGTAACAGGTAAAGTGGCAAGTGTTTTCAAGTTTTCTAGTGATTGGGATTGAAGGGGTGTTGATGTTTGAATTAGTAAGTCTCCTGAACGTAGGCGTTTAATTGATTTAGGATCTCCTATTGCACCTTGAATAGCCTTCTGGATAAAGAATGGTGATTTAGATTTGAAAGTTGGATCGGGTGATTGTATAATGTTGAAGGTAGGTAAAGTAGTAGACAGTTTTTTGTTTTGGTTATTATCAAGTGAGATTTCTGATGGACGTTTTAATGTAGGGTTTGTAGTGATTTGGTTTGGGTGAATTGAGGCTTCACCCATGCCTTTAGAGATTGAAGTTTCCATATTTAAGTTATAGAGTTAGTCCCGATGGGTCCCCGCCCATCACAGAGCCCAACAAGGGAAGACCCTTAGGGTCCCAGGTATAGCATCGAGATATAGCATTACGGCTTCGAGTTGTAGATCCGCAGAGCAACCCTAACCGCAATGCTAACCCTAAGCAGTGAAGACGAAGCTTACACCACTAGCCGATTGACAGAAGAGGGCTACCTTCTGCCACCCGTCTACAGTGAATCCTGGGCCAAAGGGCACGCATGCGAGGACCCAACCATGTGAATCCTGCGCAAGGTAATCCTAGTTTTTCTTTTATCTTTTGTTTTGGCGCAGCATGGCCCTTGTGTTGTCTTTGCGCCATAAAACCTCAATCAAACAAACAAACAAACAAACCTGCGCAAGGTAACCCCAGGATCCCATTCTCCCACTTACGGGACGCCACGCACGACAAACACGTGGGTTGGGAAAAATCCAACAAAAACAAAACATAAATGAACCCAAAAATTTATGTAAACTAAACGAAACCCAGAATTACAAGTAAGATAATTCAACCCATACAATAAGTAAAGAACTAAAACGTATAACAAAATATGGAACCAAATGAATGAACAGAACCAAAAGTAACGAAACAGTACATATGGTAGGGCCTAACAGAAAAAAGGAAAGGAAAGAAAAATGCTAGGCCCAGCTAGGGTACCTCGGGTTCGCTAAGCCCGTACTCACAAGATGTGAGCCTCCGAGGGGACTGTTCTTCAGGGAAAAAATTAATTGATTCAGACTACTTTTCCGGATATACAGAGTAATTACTTGAATCATAACTGGCTCAGTGATCGGGCTATTTTGGCAGCCAAAAATGTTGATGTTGACGAAATTAACTTCCAGATACAACAGTTGTTAAGAGGCGATCTGATGTCTTTTTAATCAATCGATACTGTTGTTGATGAAAATGATAGTGTACATTTTCCAGGCAGTTAGACTTAGAATGTAATCTAATTTCACACGGGTTATTATGAGACCATTTAGCACCTTTTTATCGCTGTGCCACTTGACAAAGGAGAAAAAAGGGTTTTTTTTACCCACCCTAATGTACGCGGTACTTTAATTACAAAATTATCAAATTCCTCAAGCTGATACGGGTATGAGATAGCGTCTTTCAAAGTTTCCCTCATTTGGATTGGTACCAAAGGGTTGAGTTCCAGATGCGCGGCTCACGACCATGTATTCCTATCGTTAGAAAAAACTCCAATGTATGAATGTGAGGCGCTCTATTGTCGGATTCCGCAGAAAAAGTCGTCAAATTCATCATTTACCTAAAGCGTCATGGACGATCCGTACATTGAGTTTCAGCGACACGGATATTCGTACACGTGCTACATGACCTTAAAATTTTTTTTTTTTTTTTTTTTTTTTTTTTATCTTTCTTTGAAAACAAATACTTTCCCTGATACTTGGAAGCAAACGAAAATTATTCCTGTTTTCAAGAAAGGAGATTCAACTGATTGTACAAATTATCGACCAATTTCAATATTGAGCCCTTTTTCCAAGATTTTCGAAATCATAATTTATAAAAAAATTATTTCATCAGGTTAAAAACATTATTTCTTTGAATCAACACGGATTTATCCCTAAACGATCTACACTTACAAATTTGTTTTGTTTAACTAATAAGATTATTTCCTCTATGGAATGTGGCTATCAACTTGATGTAATTTATACTGATTTCTCTAAAGCTTTTGATTCAATCGACTTTGGTATTCTTTTGAAAAAGTTAAATAATTTGGGTTTTCATTGCAATCTTACCGATTGGTTCTTTTCATATTTAAGTAATAGAATGTTATATGTTTATTTTAAAGATGCAATTTCAAACAAATTTACTAATTCTTCTGGTGTCCGGCAAGGCTCTAATTTGGGACCCCTGCTTTTTATTTTATTTATCAATGATCTTTTTGATATTTTTAAATTCTGTGATTTTCTTTTGTTTGCTGATGACCTTAAAATGTTTAGATCCATTTGTACCATTGCTGATGCTGAGGATTTGCAGTTGGATATTGATAGCCTTTATCGTTGGTGTAGCGTTAATAGTTTATTTTTAAATATTGATAAATGCAGTGTTATAAGTTTTACGCGTAAAAAACAAGCTTTTTCTTATCCTTATTATGTCAATAATCAAACTTTAACTCGTTCTTCTCGTTTCGTAAAGCCAAAAAGCCAGGACACTCCCTATCACTTCCTTGTGATAGGCACACCAATACCCGTCTGTCCCGACTTGCTAGTGGTCACCTTAAAGGCCTCACATATTCTGGGGGAAGCAAAAATTTTCCTCTTTGCCCTAAATGCCAAAAAGAACAGGCATCACCTCAGCACATTTTGGACTGCCTTGGACTGGACTGGGAGGACATTTATAACTGTCCACAACTAGTGTCAGACTTCATTAATGTCAATGGCTTCACTGATATTGTCTGACTTCGTCAGACAAAAGGGAGATTAGAAACAACAACAACATAACTCTTTCTGACCATATCAGAGATCTTGGCGTCATTTTTGATTCTAAACTTGATTTTTCTCTTCATATTGATGATATTATCTTAAAGGCTCATAAGATGCTTGGTTTTCTTAAACGTAATACAAAAGATTTTTCTAATCTTCAGGCTCTTAAAACTCTTTATTTTAGTTTGGTTCGCTCAAATCTTGAATACTGCTCACTTATTTGGGACCCTTACTATAACAATAAAATTATAATTCTTGAAAGGGTTCAGACTAAATTTATGCGTTATCTTTATTATAAGGGTAACCATTATAATTCTCATGATCTCTCCTCTTCTTTCCTCCGCAATTTCTTCAGCATCCCCAGTTTAAAATCTAGACGTGAGCTTTCTTGTGTTTCTTTCTTTTACAAAGTCCTTAATAATTTTATTGATTGCATTGAGATCCATAATTCCATTAAATTTGCTGTACCGACCAATACTCGTAGCCAAAATTTATTTATTACTGTTTTTACCAAATATAACCACATTGACAACTTTTGTTTGTATAAATTTTATAGAATTTTTAATTTGATTTCTGTTGATTTGGATATTTTTAATTTATCTTTTTCTATGTTCAAGGCTAAATGTCTGCTGGTTTTAAATGTGTAATCTTGTTACTATTGTTTGCTTGTTTGTAATGTACTATTCCTTGTACACTTTAAATGGAATTTTTTTCTGTAGTGTGCTTTATAATAATAAATAAATGAGTAGGAAGAAAAAGCAAAAATATACAGATTGCACTTTGATTTTGGCATCCCTCTCCGACGAAATAAAAGTCTGATTTCACTAAGATGTACTTAAAGAGTGTCAATGATCTGATGAAACGAAGCAGTGTCAAAGTCGGAATCACCTGTTACAACAAGGACATCCTGCACCTCTTAGGGTAAAAAAAAATAACACCTAGTTCGAGTTGGAAGATTCTAGGCATGGCTCTTACATCCTTAACTACATCAGCAAAGTTGATTGGGGCATGTCAAAGCTGCTGAGGAACGTCGCTCAAGACGTCGAAACAGGTTGGTTGTTTTCAGATTATCTGGCGCCGTCAGCAACACGAGGGCTATAATGCGCCGAAACATTCGTCATTAGACAAGCCAACGTACATTTACAAACACCCATGCCTAACACGGGACTCAAACCCGCAACCTCGCTGTCTAGAAGCTAGCACGCTAACACCACTATACCGTTTGGTCGGCAACGTCGAAACGGGAAGTGACGGTTTGAAAAAAAGATTTTAGGAAAATAGAAAACGTATTCTTCAACAGCAATTTGATTTTTGCGCAAGAGACAGCTTACTGCATTTTATCGCTGCCTCTGTCCAAAAACAGCCACAGGATTTTGGATGTTTCAAATTTTTCGTCAACTTCGTGTAGTGTTGCAGGAACTCCTTCTTTAAACGCACAAATAGCAAAACTGACTAACGAAGTTTCGGAACTAAAATTAAAAGTACAAAAGTTGGCTAAAGGTAATTGGTAGCGAAAATGCCCATTTTTTAGAGGTAGATCATTTTCTCGAAATAGGTTGGAAAGACGTGAAGATACGGAAGGTACATCAAAAAGTGAACCTGCACATGAAAGACACACTTTTCAAGATAGTGGTAGTGAACTCGACCCAAAACTGTGTTATCTGCATTATAGGTATGGAAAGAATGCTCGTTGTTGTAAAAAGCTCTGTTCATTTTCGTTAAACTAGAAAGTCCGACCTCGGAATCGGTGATCCCTGATCAAACGGGTTTCTTCAGCCACCGGTTGTTTGTTACGGATCCTAAATCCCGTATACAATATTTGGTTGACAGTGGCTCGGATTTAAGTTTACTTCCAGCTTATTTAAGGGCTGTCGCACTGTTAACTCTAATGTTTTGAGCTCAGCTAAGGTTCTCCTATTAAAACTTATGGTTCAAGGCTACTTTTATTGGATCTCGGTTTGCGTAGAAGGTTTGACTTTCCTTTTATTATTGCTGATGTCTCGAAGCCAATATTGGGTGCGGATTTCTTGCAACGTTTTGGTTTATTACTGGACGTCAAACACAAGAAATTACTTGATCTTTTAACTTCTTGTTCAACTATAGATAAGGTGTTGCCAACCTTTGTACCTGGTATTAAAACAGTTGTTGGGGATTCCAAGTATCACCTGTTAATACAAGAGTTTAAGGAAATCACCAAGGTCAAATCTTAACCAGTTTTGGTTAAACATGATACAGTGCATTATATCAACACTACTGGACCACCTGTTTGTGCTAAAGTTCGTCGGCTTAATCCTGCACAATTAAAAATTGCCAAATATGAGTTTTCTTATATGCTCGAGCATGGAATTTGTAGGCCATCTAGAAGCCTGTAGTCAAGTGCTTTGCACATGGTGCCTAAAAAGGCAGGCACAGATTGGCGACCCGCAGGGTACATCGTGTGTTGAATGCACGCACTAGGCCGGATAAGTATCCTCTTCCAAACTTACAGGGCTTTACCCAAAACCTGGCTGGAAAATCAATTTTTAGCAAAATTGATTTGGTAAGGGCCTTTAATCAGATCCTTGTTCATGAGCCGGATATTGAGAAAACGAGTATCATTACTCCATTGGGGTTATTCGAGTTCATGTTCATGCCCTATGGATTATGTGGTGCCCCTTAAACCTCTTAGACATTCATGAATGAAGTTTTATTTATCTTGGATTTCGTTTTTGTATATATTAATGCTATTTTAATCGCCAATAATAACGAAGGTGAACATCTTCAACACTTACTTTTGGTGTTTGAAAGATTACAGAAGTTCGGCACAACCATCAATACCACTAAAAGTGTTTTTGGTGTATCCGAAGTTTCCTTCTTTTGTCATTTGGTTAACCAAGAGGGGTGTAAACCTTTGACAGAGAAAACTGAATCGATTGTGAACTATCCTAAGCCAAATACAGTGGGTGATTTAAGAAGATTTTTAGGGTGTTTAAATTTTTACTGTAGGTTTGTGCCAAAAGCTACTGATTTACATGCCCCTTTAAATGCATTACTTTGTGGGTCGAAGAAAAATGACCGTAGAGTAATTGATTGGACTGATGAACTTTCTATTACTTTTCAGCGTTGTAAAGAGAGTATTTTCAACATTACTCAACTGTCGCACCCAGAACCTGATGCCCAGCTAGTTATGTTCACCGATGCCAGTGACACTTGTGTAGCAGGAGCACTTCATAAAAAAACCAGTGTCGGTTACTTGCCATTGTCTTTTTTCTCAAAAAAGATGAATAATGCTCAAAAGTCTTACTGTGCTTGTGATAAGGAATTGCTTGCTCTTTATTTGTCGATAATTCACTTTCGCTTCATGTTAGAAGGTAGAAATTTTTGTATCGTTACTGATCATAAACCTTTGATATACTCCTTTGCGCAAGGTTTTGAAAAGTGTTCCCCAAGACGCTTGCGTCAAGTTGAATTTGTTTCACATTTCACAACAGATATTATTATATATACAAGGGGAGAAAAACACTGTTGCAGACGCGTTATTAAGAATTGAAGAAATAGTATTTCCTGAATCATTTGATTATGTACAAATGACTCCCCTGCAGTTAACGGGTAAAGATATGCAGAGTTTGCAGGAGAATCCGCATCAAACGGGTCTTAAGTTAAAGTCAATAAATTTTGCAAATTTAAAGACGCAATTATATTGTGATATTTCGCAGTCCTCGTTTAGGATGTCTGTGCCTAAAGAGTTTCGACGTAAAGTTTTTGATTCTATACATAATGTGGCTCATGTAGGTTCGCGTTCTACCTTAAGGCAAATCATTAACAATAATGTTTGGCTTTCGGTTCGAAAGGATGTGACTGGTTTGTTTGTTGTTTGTTGTTTTGTGGCGCAAAGGCAACACCAGGGCCATGCTGCGCCAAACAAACGGTAAAAGAAACTATGATGGTTGATGAGTTATAAATAGATGAAGATCATATATGATATAATAAAAAGACTAAAATATGTTAAATTCATTTTAAAAAATGAGGTGGTTTAAAAAAGTTTAAAATTAGATATGATTAAAAACACTAGATATGATTGAAAAACCCGATTGCTCTTAAAAATGCAAAAAGATTTGGATGGATGTTTTTCCCCAACCAAATCTTGTAGATTTAAAATTGTGCTTTTAAAAAATTGAAGACGATGAGGATGAAACTTGGGACATGAAATTAAAATATGATGCACAGTCATACTGCATTGACACAGATTACAAATGGGCAGATCTTCTCCCAGTAATAAATGTCGGTGAGTAAATCGGGTATGACCAATGCGCAGACGAGTCAACTTGACATCAGTCCGAAGCATTGGATTTACAGGCCACATTTGAAGATGACTTTTAATGGCATGTAGTTTGTTGCAGGTTTGCAAATCCCATGCTTCTTGACGCAAAGCAAATATAATCTTATGAATAGATTATTTTATATCTTGGTAGGGGACTGGCTGCTGAAACGGGATTGAAGCCGCTTTAGCAGCAGAGTCCGCCAATTCATTTCCTGAAATCCTTACGTGACTAGGTACCCAGTAAAATGGGAGCAGAAAGAAATATGCAGCAAAGCACAAAAAATTGCCACCATCTCAGAAGTAAAAACCGAGCAGGATTTATGAAGCGTGAAACTGACTGTGGATGTATCAGACACAACACCACAGCCAACACGTTCACCTGCTTTGGATCCATCAGTATAGACTGCATGGTAGTCACTATAGTGAGATCGGTGCAAACAAAAGATCTTCTGTAAAATTTCTGGGATAGTGTCTGCTTTGTAATGCATCGCAAATGGATTTAAAAACTGAAATGACGGAATATCCCATGGAGGAAAGATCTGAGAATTAGCCAGCTGGATATCTAGGTCACTTAGAGCTGCATCCGACAGAACAGATTGAGCTCTTTCAGAAAATGGGCGAATGCTAGATGGACGTGCATTATATAGCCTACCAAGATATGCGTCCAGACTCAAATTCCGTAAAGGATGAGAAGGATCAGATTTTATTCTACAGTAGTAGTTAGCGCTTAACTTTTTACACCTAAGGTCAAGAGGGAGTTGACAACACTCTGTCAACAGACTTTCAATGGGTGAGGTGCGAAATGCACCTAAACAAATACGGGCAGCAGTATGGTGGACGGTATCCATTCTGTGAAGAAGAGATGTTCCTGCAGAACCATACGCAACGCATCCGTAGTCAATACGGGATAAGATAACCGAATTGTAAATACGCAGCAAAGAAGTGCGGTCCGCTCCCAAAGAAGTATTAGAAAGCACCTTGAGGAAGTTGAGCGACCTATCACACTTCTTGCGCAAGGACAATATATGAGGGAGAAAATTCATCTTATTGTCGAAAATGACTCCCAGATACCTTATCTGATTGACAACAGAGATGGGCGTGTTGTGTATGTGGATTTCAGGGTCAGGGTGAAGACCCCTCCTTCTACAGAAATGGATACAACTGCTTTTAGTTGGTGAAAGTTTATGGCCGTTTTGTTAACACCATTCTACAAGTCTGTTAACAGCAGTTTGTAATTGACGTTCAATTAAGCGCATGTTTGATCCTTGGCATGAGATTTGCAAATCATCAACATACAAACCCTAATAACCATGTGACGAGTATGTGACGAAAAGCGATATCGCATAGAGATCACGCGATGTCACGGCGATATCACACAGGGGTCACATAGTCGTCCAATGTCCGTTTTAGAGGGGGGTTTGCGACGTAACTTTGTGATATCGCTGCGATATCGCTTTTCGTCACATTGTGACATTGGGGACGAATTTGCGATTTTTGCGATATCGCATTGTGATCTGTATGTGATCTTAGTGATTTTGGCGACATCTATGTGATTTATGTGATCTTCGCAACGAAAGCTTTGTCACTGCGATATCGCTTTGTGACTTAAATGTGATCTTAGTGATTTTGGCGACATCCGTGTGATTTATGCGATTTTCGCAACGAAAGCTTTGTCACTGCGATATCGCTTTGTGACCTAAATGTGATCTTAGTGATTTTGGCGACATCCGTGTGATTTATGCGATTTTCGCAACGAAAGCTTTGTCGCTGCGATGTCACATTGTGACCTAAATGTGATCTTAGTGATTTTGGCGACATCCGTGTGATTTATGCGATCTTCGCAACGAAAGCTTTGTCACTGCGATATCGCTTTGTGACCTAAATGTGATCTTAGTGATTTTGGCGACATCCGTGTGATTTATGCGATCTTTGCAACGAAAGCTTTGTCACTGCGATATCGCTTTGTGACCTAAATGTGATCTTAGTGATTTTGGCGACATCCGTGTGATTTATGCGATTTTCGCAACGAAAGCTTTGTCGCTGCGATGTCACATTGTGACCTAAATGTGATCTTAGTGATTTTGGCGACATCCGTGTGATTTATGCGATCTTCGCAACGAAAGCTTTGTCACTGCGATATCGCTTTGTGACCTAAATGTGATCTTAGTGATTTTTGCGACATCCGTGTGATTTATGCGATTTTCGCAACGAAAGCTTTGTCGCTGCGATGTCACATTGTGACCTAAATGTGATCTTAGTGATTTTGGCGACATCCGTGTGATTTATGCGATTTTCGCAACGAAAGCTTTGTCACCGCGATGTCACATTGTGATCTGTATGTGATCTCAGTGATTTTGGCGACATCCGTGTGATTTATGCGATCTTCGCAACGAAAGCTTTGTCACTGCGATATCGCTTTGTGACCTAAATGTGATCTTAGTGATTTTGGCGACATCCGTGTGATTTATGCGATTTTCGCAACGAAAGCTTTGTCGCTGCGATGTCACATTGTGATCTGTATGTGATCTTAGTGATTTTGGCGACATCCTTGTGATTTATGCGATCTTCGCAACGAAAGCTTTGTCACTGCGATATCGCTTTGTGACCTAAATGTGATCTTAGTGATTTTGGCGACATCCGTGTGATTTATGCGATTTTCTCGACGAAAGCTTTGTCGCTGCGATATCGCTTTGTGACCTAAATGTGATCTTAGTGATTTTGGCGACATCCATGTGATTTATGCGATTTTCGCAACGAAAGCTTTGTCGCTGCGATATGGCTTTGTGACCTAAATGTGATCTTAGTGATTTTGGCGACATCCGTGTGATTTATGCGATTTTCGCAACAAAAGCTTTGTCACTGCGATGTCACATTGTGATCTGTATGTGATCTTAGTGATTTTGGCGACATCCATGTGATTTATGCGATTTTCGCAACGAAAGCTTTGTCACTGCGATATCGCTTTGTGACCTAAATGTGATCTTAGTGATTTTGGCGACATCCGTGTGATTTATGCGATCTTCGCAACGAAAGCTTTGTCACTGCGTTATCGCTTTGTGACCTAAATGTGATCTTAGTGATTTTGGCGACATCCGTGTGATTTATGCGATCTTCGCAACGAAAGCTTTGTCACTGCGTTATCGCTTTGTGACCTAAATGTGATCTTAGTGATTTTGGCGACATCCGTGTGATTTATGCGATCTTCGCAACGAAAGCTTTGTCACTGCGATATCGCTTTGTGACCTAAATGTGATCTCAGTGATTTTGGCGACATCCGTGTGATTTATGCGATCTTCGCAACGAAAGCTTTGTTGCTGCGATGTCACATTGTGATCTTAGTGATTTTGGCGACATCCGTGTGATTTATGCGACTTTCGCAAAGAAAGCTTTGTCGCTGTGATGTCACATTGTGATCTTAGTGATTTTGGCGACATCTATGTGATTTTCACAACAAAAGCCTTGTTCCTGCAACATAATTATACAAAAAATTCACAATTAATTTTTTTTATCAACTACCTATATCTGCTTCAAGTACCTACTCTCACTATGAAGAGGCTCAGTATCTTTTCTTTACGTCAAATATTTTCTAATACTATGGTAATATAATTTATACTATCAAGGCCAGTCATTACTTTAATGACTGGCCTTAATGGTATAATCATAGTATTAGAAAATATTTGAATATTTTCTAAAAGTATGAACTTTTCTAAACTTAATATACATGAACTTAATGGTATAATAAATTAAAGAATCATAGCATTAGAAAATATTTCTTCGTCTTCAACAAGACTTTGGGAAGTAAAAACTAGTCTCCTATATTAAAAACCAATGAAACAGTTAACTACCTAATTAGCCTTTAACCAAGAGAATTTATCCATTCCAATAGATTTCTCAGCTAAATATATACCTTAAAAATAAGACAAAACATGACTAAATCTATTAAAGCACAATGTAAGGTATCTCATACATCTCAATTTTTCTTTTAAACAGATTACAATGTTGTTTTGCCATTTTGTGCAAATCTTCTCCTTTATAAGTTTAGCATAAAAGAAAAATACAAAACTAAAAACAGGTTGAACAAATCAAGCAAAAATGGAAATATGCAATTAAAATAAGAGTAAAAACATAAAAAGGTAATAAGTTTATTTTATTGAACACAAAGCAAACATATTCTTTGTTACACTAAATATTGCAGAATGCTTTTCTTTTCAGCAAGGTATCTGTCCATCTGACTGCCAGGAATTAAGCCACTTCCTTCAATGTAGCCTATTCTTTCTTCGTGTTTCAGAGCATTAGGTGTAGGCTTTGGACCTAGAAAATAAAAAATAGGTTATTCTTAAATTTTAGTTTAAAATACACCATTTTTAAAATTGCCACTCACAATACAATTTTAAAAATCTAATGCAATTATAGCACAAGATGCTAGTTAATAAAAATAAAAACAGAAATTCTGTGCCAACTTTAAGTATTCATAACAAGGTTATAATAGTAATTAAAATGTGTAATGCCAACATAAATAATTGATAATTACACTCAATTTTGATATTGTTACAAGTGATTATTTACAGCTTCCATCACTGTAATCCATTAATTGCTAAAAAATTAATTTGGAATATTATGACTTACTATTTTCTGATTTTTTTTTTTTTAATATTTTCCCCCTTACCTTTGTAAAACTAAAACTGATAAATGGTATACCAATTAAAAAGCTAAAACACCTCTGCTTCTGACAAATACTTTATTTACAATTGCACATATTGCTATCTGTTTGACAAATAATTTATTGTTTTTGGCTTTCAATGAATATGCAGTAGGAAATATGTTAACTCGATCTGGAAATGATCCTCTTTTCAATTGTGAGACTTAAAACTACAAAAAAAAAAAAAAAAAATTGTTTTAAAAGAGTTTTTAATTTTAAACATTTCCCTCCATTATTTCTTAAAAAATATAACTTATATATTAAAAAAGTTCCATTGAATTGAATAATGGATTCATAAGATACAATTTATCACTAGACGACCAGATATCCGAGCCATGCCAAGTTCTGTCTTTCAAATCAAGGTTCAATACATATCTTAGTAAAAGAATACAATACCTAACGCTGATATTTATGTTTATCTATGACTCACTCTGATAACAGAGGTTTTATCAGACTAATACTTCCTAATTAGTGAAAAAAAAAATTATTCCATTTTTAATTATTGCTAAAAAATTGACTTGTTACTGAAAGTTGTTACGTCCAACAACCATTTGGGACCTCTAATTCCCCAAAATTGATATTTAAGAACACTATTATTAAAAGCAATAAATTTGGCAACAGTAAGTGATTTTAAAAAAATAAGGCAATTTGAGGGGCTTCAAACGACTGTTCGAAGAAGATGCCTGCTATACTTTTTGTTACTTTTAGAGTTTTGCAACAAAAGATAAAATAAAAAATTATAGAGTGCTTTTATTTTACTATCTAATTGTCTATCATTAAAAATTTTATACAAAAACTAGTTATATCACAGAATAACTAGACAACTGTTATAACTAATTATTTCACAATTTAACCTCTACGATATGTTGTTTCAAACTTTGCTTAAAGTACTTCAGTCCTTATATAGAAAAACTAATTTCACTTTCATACATTGACAATAACACACGCATAACATATATGGTCCAATTAGAGAATTCAAAAGCTAAAAAAAAAAACATCCTCAGACTTAACTTTTTCCTTAGTGGCATTATTGTATTTCTTCTAAATCAATTACATTTTATAGAAGATTTATCTGAAGACTACAATTTCTTGAAATTTGAAAGAAATTAATGCTGTTATGTTCAATTAGTATTGCAAAATGTTGACAGCAGCCATACTTAACCATCTATGTAACACTGTTCTTGCTTCATGGATTACATAAATATTTTTAGGTATATATATATTTAGATATACAAACAAAATAAAATGAAAAACGGCAGAAATTTGGAATTTCATCAGGGGGCAACTTTCAGGGTGTTTAGCAACTTGGAACTTCAAAAAAAGGGACTAAGGGACCAAAAGTTTGAAAAAAAGGTACTTGTAAAAAAAAAAGGGACTTTTACACAAAATTTGTTTTTATAGCATAGAAAAAAATGCCTAGTATTCAGTACTTACAATTTAAGGGGTGGAATTAAAAATTATTTGTCCAAGTGTAAACTTTGCACTCCAAACATTCATCTGGAATGCCTATTAAAAAGAAAAGAATTAATTATTGACTGTATATTACTAAAAAAAAACACTGAAAATTATGATTACCACATATTTAAAATTGTAAACAGACAGAACGCAAATAACAATTTTGGAGTGCAAATTTCACCTTTGCATCGGATTATTTCAACACATGATTGAACACTAGAATTCTTACGATCTGCAGAAAACCTATATTTAACACCAAAAAGTGCTTATTCATTCGAACTAAGAAGAGAGCTACTTAAAAACATGCACGACCATCTTTTTCATTGAGAGTTAAAAACATTCTCTCATTCCATCAGGTGGATAACCTTAGAGTTATTCCTCCAACTTTCCCCATTTCACCTTGGCATCATCATGAAACTACAATTTTTAACCCTTTCTCAAATTTTAAAAAGTCTGAAACCCCTGATACTGTTTTTAAAAGTATCTTTTATGATCATCGTAATAATTTTTCTCATTTCAAATCTATTTTTACTGATGTGATCCATGTTGAAACAACATTGACATTCAACGTGGAAACCACATGGGCAAAAATGAACACTCATGTGGAAACAATGTGACAAATCCACGTTGAACCAATATTGACATTCAACATTGAAACCACGTGGGCAATAGCTAGCATGTGGAAGCAGTGTGATATATCTACATAGAAACAACGTTGGCACTCAACATTGTATCCACGCTCCTTTAAGTGAACACTTCCGCTTGAAAACAACGTTGCAGTTCCACGTTGAAACAACATTGTGCATGTTGGTATTGAACGTTGACACCACATTGAAACAACATGGTTGCGTTGCTTGGGATATATATACATACATAAATACATATAGTAATTTCAAAACAATAAAGAATTTAAATTGAAATATTTTTAGTTAAAAATTAATATTGTGCATGGATAGTCAATGGAATTGAAGTTAATGATTCAAATATATTTAAGAATCATAAGCAAATTGAAATTGTCTAGAGTTTTAGTCGAGAGTTTAGTGATTTTATAGACTTTTAGATATATAGATTTTATAGACATGTGAATTTATAGAATAGAGACCAGGTAGTCTCTATTCTATAAATTCTATTCGACTATTATGAAAAGAATGTTTTTTATGCACACTTTTCCTGCACAAAAATTATAAAATGAGTAAAACTACATGAACAATAATGGCATTTTTCATTTAAAAAATTTTAGCCAGAAAACTAGTTTTGCTATCAAAAGAGTAATTTACCTGTTGACTATTATAATCGTCTTCAGCTCCATGTTGTCTTTTCATTGTTCTTGCTTTATCCATCTGGTTTAGCAGGTTCTTGTCCCATGTCAGATACTTCTCCATGAACCATCAACTAAATTCTCCCCAAAGGTGCTTTTGAGAAACTTTCTCTCAAATATGGCAAGGA
The DNA here is from genome assembly GCA_963978545.1 of Linyphia triangularis. Taxonomy (NCBI): domain Eukaryota; kingdom Metazoa; phylum Arthropoda; class Arachnida; order Araneae; family Linyphiidae; genus Linyphia; species Linyphia triangularis. Next base: position 29,712,361 of record OZ021730.1, on the reverse strand, counting down.
CCTATTGACTACAAAATAGTAAAAATTAGGTGACTGATTTTTTGGATAACAGATCATTTATATGATAAAATGTGGTACCAGCATCATAACAGCCATATGAAACCAGGAAAGAATGCTATTAAACACAAAACTATAGATATTTTATATCACAGGTTTTACAAATAACCTTACTTAAGAGTAATATTACACTAAAGTAGGTCTGAACCTAAAGTTTAGAAAAAGTTATACATTTTGAATTGATGATCATTAACACGAGATGAAACATTTTGAATAGTGAATTTTCATCATCGGTCATCACAGCTTCACATGTAGCTCGGATATCAGCAAGGCACTTTTACCAAAATACGATGATTGCTAAGATACATTCAAAAAGGAAATAAGATATATGTTTGAATTAAACTAGAGATGATGTCTTGACTAAGCTGCAGTATGCTTATCGGATAACAGAAGAAGAGGTAAAATTATGCCTTGTTTAATAAGAAGACACGTAAGACATAATAATGTACAACCTCAAAAAACAATTACCATATTTTTTATGGCATCACAATGTAAAAAAAAAACAATCAAGCTATTTCAATATGTTGCAAAAAGATACTAATCAAAAATTGATTTTAGCAATAAGTTTTCTATAATTCAACAAGATGAGGTTTAAAGTACCCACTTGTAACAAAACCAGGTTATATTATATACAGCTTGTATATGCTACTTAGAAAAGGTACTTTGCTATGCTATTGTGCTTTATTCTATCCATCATGATAAATAGCAGAGCATTTTTGTAACTTCCTATTAATTGAGGAGACATACCAAGAAAGCATACAAAATTTTTCATCAACAAATTTCCTGATGGAGCAGGGCAACCTATAAACTGGCATTGTTTTGTGGCCTCTTGAGGGAAGGGAGTAGTAGATGATAGATAGTTTATGAATTATGATGTTTTTACGGATGCAAATACCTTTGTTAAATATATTATATCGGCGGAATTTGCCAAAAATACAAAAACTAATGTAATTTTTTTTACAAAGAAAAAGTAGAAAATGCCTTGAGGAATTGGATAAGATCTGGAATTTAGCGGAGTTTTGGATAAGATCTGTGATGCGCAACCAATTCCACTAATACGGAGAGTGCATTGTGTCGTATCAGTTTCTTCATAAACCATAAACTGCTTAGTGACTTTTAATTACCCTCAAGGTAAAGTTGTCTATACATCAAAGAAAATGGAGAGTGATATTGTACAACAAGTAAAAAATAAAGTTATTGTCACATGATGAATATTACCTCAGGAAAGTGGTATGCTGCATATTGGAAAGAATAATCACTAGTTTATTGGCCGGGCACTTAACGTTAGTCTTAATGAAGACAAATTCTCATACATCTACCAAACTAAGCCATCTAAAAATCAGTTTTAAGAGGCTTAAACCTTTATTATCCAGCCACACCCCTCAACTGTGTATTACCGCATGATTTTTAACACATTGAATCAAAAGTTTGAAATTTGTAACTGCATATAGTATTTTGTTTATTATCTTATTTTTAGTTTACTTTTCATAAATATTTAAATGCTTAAGTTTATGTTCTGTGCTTAGTCACCAGATTTATTTGATTGTAGACATATACTGTGGGTAAAAAAAGTCTCAGTACGGAAGCCAAAGTTACAAATAAATTAGCAAAATTTCTACTCTTTTGCTTCATATCTTCAGTAACTACTGAAATTATGTTTAATTTGGTTCTTTAAAATAAGTTTAAAATAAATGTCTGTTTTTACAAAACGCAGCAAGTATTTAAATTGAAATACTTGGGAGATATTGCTTAAGTCGCACATGGCTTAAAAATTTATAAAAATATTGAAGGGACATCTCAAACGGTGAGAAATATTATTAAAATAGCGGGTCTGAATGAACTTGCAGCCCGTAAGAATCCTTAAACAAGTACCTGTAACAGAAAAAAATGCCTTGAGTTTGCAAAAAAGCATGTAAGTTATCAGTTATCTTTCTGTGAATCAGTTCTTTTTAATGATGAATTAAAATTTAATATCCAAGGGTCAGATAATCGAGTTATGGTCTGGATAAAACCAAACCAACAAATGTTAATTTAGAATTTATGTGGAACTGTCAAACACAGTGGAGGAGGTGTTATAGTATGAGGGTGTATGAGAGCTGTTGGTGTGTCGCAATTTACGTTATGTAGAAGGAAACAAGCATAAATATGTGTATCTTGAAATTCTAACACAAAATGTCTTAACCAGTGCACAGAAATTGTCACTTGGGAAATTGTCTTCCATGCTTTTGTTAATTCTTAAGCCAAGTGCGACTTGAGGTGCACTTATTCGCGGATTAAATTGAACCTTGCAATAGGATATTTCTTTTATGAAAGCGTTTTAGCTTTGAAGATCTTCTGGATCAAACTCTATCCTCAAAAGTTTGAAGCTCACAGTGCCTTTCAATAATATATATTAAAGATTTCGCCAATTTTTTTCATAGATAATCCATCATTTCATAACTGGGTAAATTCCTAGTTCACATTTATGGGTTGGCGCACTTTTGAAAAGTTGGCGACAAAGCCAGAATGTCGCCAATTCGGAATTCCAATATGAAAAATTGAGAAACGAACCAGCTCTATGATTTGTGGTATAGAAAGGTTGAAGCCAAAGCACGTCAATAAAAAAAATGAGGTTGCCAAATTTAGAACTGTATCGCCTACAAAACAGCGCCAAATCGGCTTGGCGATATTTTAACATCAACTAGGAATAGACCCATAACTGAATTACCAACTCACAAATGGATTTAGGAACTCTATTTTAAGACAATCAGCTACAAGCTAAAATTAAACAATTGCTGCTATCATGTCTTCATAACACTTGCGTACACTTCAGCTTGGAAAATTTATTGCAAATCTGTTATGGAAGACATCAGAATTCATTTGGTCTATTCCTAGTTGACGTTAAAATATCGCCAAGCCGATTTGGCGCTGTTTTGTAGGCGATACAGTTCTAAATTTGGCAACCCTATTTCTTTTATTGACGCGCTTTGGCTTCAACCTTTGCATACCACAAATCATGGATCTGGTTCGTTTCTCAATTTTTCATATTGGAATTCCGAATTGGCGACATTCTGGCTTTGTCGCCAACTTTTCAAAAGTGCGCCAACCCATAAACGTGAACTAGGAATTTACCATTCATTTTCATATTGCATACGGAAACTTTTTTTGCATGGCACTTAGCAATATCTCCTAAATATTTCAATTTAAATACTTGCTGCGTTTTGTAAAAACAGACATTTATTATTAACTTATTTTAAAGAGTCAAATTAAACATATTTCAATAGTTACTAAAGATATGAAGCTAAAGATTAGAAATAATGCTAATTTATTTGCAACTTTGGCTATCGTACGGAGACTTTTTTTACCCACTGTAATTAACTCAGTTTGAGAACACATTTCTGATAAAGAAAAGTTTAATTGACTAAAAATAATTTTAAGTTAAATAATAATAATAAAAAATAAAAAAACACTGATTACCATGCTTTGATTTGATTTGGTGGTGGTTTTGCTTGATTATGCTTCCCGGGAGACCGATCACCATGCTTTTTGAGGGTATTTTGGAGCAACAACGTATTGTCAACTAGAGTATTGCCACTGCATATATCTAAAACTAATACAATTTATGTATGGTTACGTCATAGTCAATTGCTTATACAACGTATAAATAAAATGGATATTTTTGATAGGTTTAAAATTTGAATATGTTTTTAAATCTGTACTTTTCATTAGTTGGGTTTTGATACCATGTGCTTCAAAAATTTCTTTTGTCATGAAATGAAAAATTTTACTTCTTAATTAGTTTCCAAATTTTTGATTTCACGTACTTTCCTTTTCTTTTTAATTATGTGTTATTTTTTTATTGACATGCTGAGTTATATAACGAATTGAAAAACTCGTTTCAATCAAATGCATTCACGTGCATTATTAAATATAAATATGCTCAGCTTACAAATTTCCTAAGTTACATATAAGCACACACAATGAATTTATTTTCTGATTACAACACTATATGCTTATAAATATTCTAGAGCAGCGTTTGCCATTAACTTTTAGAGATGAGCGGTATAAGTTATGTTCCAGTTTTTTGTGGGCCGCAGATTTTTACAGAATATGCCAAAATGATTCCTATATATTTTTATTTTTTTTATTTTTTTTTCATTTTTAGGAGTTAAAAAAAATATTCTCATTAGATTATTTTAGCTAAGATTATCAAGTTTTAGATTATTAAGAAAAAACTATTATAAACTATTCAAGTTTTAGATTATCAAGCATTAGATTATCAAGTCTCAAAAAATAAGCGAATCTTTAATTAAAACCTGTCTATTGTGTTTTTTTTGTGACTTCTGACTTGACATAATATTCAATAAAGGTATTTAAATCATAATTTCCATATATTCTGCTGATTTATTCGATATCATCAATCTTACTGATCATGTTATTCATTTGCTTAAACTAATCATGGACGTATTTGTTAAAGTTTAAGCTGACTTATGATGGATTTTAGTGTATTTGTAATTTGGCAAGTAGCAAGGACTCTTTATCCGAATGATATACATTTTTGCAAGTAGTGTTTTTCATATTCATATAAATTGTGTGATCAGTTTACATCAGCATCATATGTCCAGAAAACACTCAAATCTAAACATGTTATTTTAATAAATTTTGTTTGCTTAATTGTATAAATATGGGGGGGGGGGGGGGGTAATAGATATTTTATTATCTATCCATAACATCCAGGATATATTTTTCAAAAGTCAGGTTTATACAGAATTCTGATATCCAAAAGATATGTCATATATGCATCGTTTATTGCATTAAAAATATATTCGTTTTCGGTATACAATGCAATTTATTTGTCTGGAATCCTTGTAAATCTATTACTTATTACTTTCAATTACCCATGTGTATACATAGGGTAATGAAAGTATAGTATTCAGTAAAAAAAATGTTTTTTTTTTTTTTTTTTTTTTTTTTTTTTTTTTTGCATTTCTCTATGATTTGGATTATTCTGAATTCAAAACTGTTATCTAGAAAAAATGTGTCTGTGTGTCTGTGGTCAGCATAATTCCCGAACAATTTGACTTACGATATTCAAATTTGGTGTGGAAGTTGATGATGGCACAGGGATCTACCATTAGGGTTTTCGTCAAAACCGCGCATGCAAATAAGGTAGTTGCCATTGAAAAAATAGTATTTTTCAGTAATTGCTAAAAAACGTCTCAAACGATTTTGTTCAAAATTGCTGTGATAATTCCTCTTGAGGTGTTCTAATCATCCCCACCTCCGAAATTCCCGTAAAAATGTTTGAATGGCTTAAAAAGTTGAAGAATGAATGCCTTTAACACAGAGTTCTCTTTCCTTGAGCATACCTCATCAACGATTGTTTTTTCTTCTCTCCTCAGTTTCACTTATGGGAAACGATAATATACGAATTATAGAAAAGTAAATTGCCTAAATCATCATTTTGGCGAATTTTTTTTTTTTTAAAGACCCATGCAAGAATTATCGCAAAAAATATCACCTAACTGGCCATTTTTGCTAAATGAATGATGAAAATATAAAAACCGTAAATGACACAAATCCACATCAGTATTATAGGGTAATTGAAAGTTGTGCGATGTTCAACACGCCTAGTTTTTATTATAATTATAGTCTATATTAAAGAAACGTAACTTTACAATCGAAATTACATCTTCCACATTGAAAAACTGATTAATTCAAAATCGAAAATCTGACTAAAATTTTATAATGATTTGTTCGAAATTCCGATAAGATGATAATTTTTATCATTCATTCCAATATTCAACAAATTTATTTCAACAAATATTTTTATTGCTTTGAAAAGAAATTCATTTCCGGAATACATGCAGTTTGGATATCCGGAATCCAAATAAATTAATAGTTAACTTTTACTGTAATTATAGTAAAGAATGGTGAGTTTTTTCTTGAAATAACTTACTGAAAGGCATCCGGCCAATATTGATTATATTATTCAAAATCGGAAATTTGATTTTAAATTTTTGTAATGGTTTGACAATTCGGATAAAAGTAACCTGGAATTTGGTTTATAGGCCAAATTAAAATAACTTCGTGAATTTTACCAATTGTAAAATCGTATAAAACGAACAACTATGACATTTGATTCTTTTATAGCAAAATTCTAATTTCTCATGAACCAGAATAACATCTAATATCGCCTCTGTTTACATCTGTGCATGGAATGTATTTTCCTCTATAATCATGGCACATTCGCAATCTACCATTTTATGCACAAAATGGTGAACGCTCAAGTCAATGAGATTCTGACCGTTCAACTTTTACCCGGAATTTAATACTGGCACAATTAAACGATCACTATGAATTGTTGCAATTGAAATTATTAAAACCATATATATATATATATATATATATATATATATATATATATATATATATATATATATATAATTATTATTATCTGCTCTCGAAAAGCATACAAACATTAACTGAATTAAGAAAATTTAAAATAAATATGGTATCCTTTATTTTGTCCTTGCAAAAAGTAAGAATTAAATTTAGCTGAATACTATAAATTAGTTTGCATTCTATTATTATTAAAAACTCTTTAACAATCAATCAAGTATTAAATCCGCAATACCAAAATAAATTTGTCGCATCAATAATTTTGTTCAATTTTGTTTGTTTGTTGCATCAAAGTATAATGTATTAAATCCGGCATTCTATAGAATACCTGCATCTAGGCATTTTAAATTATTCCAAAAATTAGCCGGCAAAGTATAAAACGATTAAACATTTCACGCATTGCTCAGGCATTCTAAAGAATGCCAAATGACAAACCGACCAAGTATAAAATACATCACCAATTTTTTGTATAGTTCATATAAATAACGATTTTACTTTTTATAAGAAATAAAGTTAAGTGAAATTGAAATTAAGTAAATTATCAACTTTCTTGGTACAACAAAAAGGTTCATATTTTATTTTGTTTCATTAATAAAATTCATAATTTTTTTTTTTTATTACTTAAATTCTTTTTAAGTATTTTAAATAAAAGCTTTTTCAAGGGCTGTTTTTCATTATTTTTTCAAAATTACAAATGTATTGTTGAGGAAGAACATTTTTTTTTTTTCTTCAAAGTTTTATCATGGTTCTTTTTCATACTTTGCTAAAAATGCCGGTCATTATATAAGGTAGATCGGCATTTCTTACGTTGCCGGTCATGTGTTCTCAAACATACTTTTCTTGACGAGGGGCGGAGAATGAAGGAACAAGGGACAAGAATGAACAATGAAATCCCCATCAGAGTTTTCAGAATCTGACCTTGAAAGGACCCACAGAAAGAGTGGCAGCAAATGATCAACGACACGTTCTGTCGAAAATCTGACCGGTTCGTGACGTCACTCCCCGTTTTCAAGTGAACGCTGGATCACGGGACGCTTTCCTAGGAAACCAGGGCTTTTAGACGCTTTCGTTTGAAACGGTTTATCATACTTTTTTTTACAATGCTCTGTTTTCTGAATGAATTTAAGTAGTGAAAATGATTTAATTTTTTTTTTAAATTTTTATATATATATATATATATATATATATATATATATATATATATATATATATATATATATATATATATATATATATATATATATATATATATATATATATATATATATATATATATATATATATATATATATATATATATATATATATATATATATATATATATATATATATATATATATATATATATATATAAAAATGTGTAATATATATATATATATATATATATATATATATATATAAAAATGTGTAATATATATATATATATATATATATAAAAATGTGTAATATATATATATATATATATATATATATATATATATATATATATATATATATATAAAAATGTGTAATATATATATATATATATATATATATAAAAATGTGTAATATATATATATATAAAAATGTGTAATATATATATATATATATATATATATTACACATTTTTATTGACTGGAAGGTTAAAATATAACATACGTATCGTTATGTTATTTTATTAAAATATTTGTTACTTTTAATTTGTCTTCTGCTGGCTCTGTAAGTTTATACAATAACAGACTTACATAGTTTTCGTTTTTTTTTTTTTTTTTTTTTTTTTTTTAACTATTTAATGTGAAACAGAATTCGGTGAATATATGTGATATGTGAGCATGATAGGAATTAGAAAAAAATTACAAATATAGTAAATAAATTATTCGATTGCATCATGCTTCTTAATCGTTACTGAAATAATAAAAGGAAATAATGTTTGCTTCCAAATCAAAATAAAGTATTTTAATTGTCAATATGTGTTTTTCATGGCTCTCTCAAGTTAATTAACTATTTTTAGAAATAATAATCTTGCGGTTAAAGTTGTATTATTTTTATATTTATCTAAAATTTTCAACATCATTTCCAGATTGGTTGGTGCCCATCTGATGGCTGTGTGGTTAGTTCTCTGGTCACACATGCCAAAAGGTGCTGGATCCGAATCCCGGATTAAGCAGGGATGTTCGTTGTGGTTCGGAATCCACGTTAAGCTGTAGGTCCCGTCGTAATTAGCCGTCATTGTGCATAAAAATAGGTCATTGAGCGTATAAACCAATCAAACAGATTGGTAGTATTTCTTCCATTTGTACTGCTTCCTTTATTGAACAAAATCAAATTGAAAATAAATCATTATTTGCAGTTATTTATTATTCATTTTGTTAAGTTTTAAATGAAAAGCATTAGTAAATAACCAAAGAATATCTAAGAATATTTTTCAATATTATTTGGAACGTTAACCCAATTAATAGATAAAAATGGAAAAGAAAAAAGCCGAACCTAACAAATCATGTGAGAAAATAGAATAGGTTTCTGTCAAGATTGGATCAAGGGAAAGATACTAAACTTTTCATCCCCCCCCCCCCCCTCTCCTTCACCCGACAACGCGACCAGTCTTTTAACAAACGGAACAGATGTGCAATCTTGGTTCTTTGGTTCATTGAATTTTGCTTGCGAGACAAAAAAAAAAAGGAGGAACTGGAGGCCAGAGGCCAAACTGACCTAAAGCGACCCTCTATAACCATTTCAATTAGTTATCCCGCCAATCGATCTTATTATTTGTTCGCGTCTCTTGAATTGATCTCGTATTTCATCGCCTGCTGGTTTTGTAAAGACTCTTGTCTCTTCAACACAAGCTTCACATTATCAGATTATCCAAAGAAATACTTCTTCCGTAATAAAATAAAATAAATAAATAAAAAATACACCATTTTTTTAAAAAAAATCCGCAAATACCCTCATTTTCAAATTATCTTCCAAAATACCAGCCAAACTTTAAAATACGGTAATTTTTGCAGGTAATTACCCGATTACCGGCTGCTTGTGTAAGTTGTTAATTTAACCTTTTCACATGGGCTCCTGTGAGAGGAAGGGGGCATGTGACAATTTCGGAATTGGGGTGAGAGGAAGAAATTTCGACAGCACACATGGCCAGCCCATTCAGTTGGGACACAAAGGGGTATTTTGAAGCTGCTTGACAGGGGGGCAATTTAGTAAATGATAAGTGACTTTTACCTGCTAGGCGGGTTTTCGCTAACTGCATTTCTACGATTTCCTTTGCTGAATGTTTATTCTTTTGGCTCTATGAAGTCTTGATATTTTTTTACTAAATTATTTTGCAAATGTTTAAAGTATCCAAACCATAAATAAAAACTTAACTTTAAGTTAACTTTAGTGAATTTTAAGAGCATTTAATATTCTGATTCCATAAATCTGTTAAAATTTGTCGTAAAACTCTTTTTAATATTTTTCAACTTTTAATTTAAATTTTTGTAGAATCAAATTATTTTAAAAGTGTTTATTTTAAACAAAATTTTTAAAATCAAAATTCCCTTTATTGCGTGTCGATAGTCATATGACCAATTGTTATCAATTTACAGGTTATGAAATAGAAATGTGGGATGTAAATTTGGTATATTATATTTTACACTTATGTTGTATTATTACTTTTATTTACTAAAGACAGATAGATAAATTTTCTATAATCTGAAGAATTATAGTATGAAAGGTGTAAAATTAAAATAATACAGACAAAAAGTACAATAATATAATTTATCGTATGAGTTTTCATCCTTTTATTAAAAAAATATATAAAAATAAAAAAATGTCTTCAATTTTGACGATATGTAGCAACACAAATATTGTTTAGTTGGTGAAATTCCCGATAAGAGGAGGTGTAAATTTCTGAAACATGATCTGAAGAAATTGAAAGACATAGGCCCTTGAAGAAAGTTATCTCCACAGTGTAATACAGGGGCTAAAATGACGTAGTTTTAAAAAAGAAGGTAAGGAAGATGAGAAGAGTACGCGAATCTTTTTTTATTTCAGTTCACATGTCATAAACATATTGTGAATAAAAACAGTCAGTAACTGTTGCAAAATAACTGTTTTATTTTACAATTTGGTTGATTACGTCTTCTGTAAATTTTTACGCGAATTTTAGTGGTGAGGATGTTGAAATTTTTTTTTAAAGTAATAAACAATAATTGGTATATTCACTATAAAAACAAAAGTAATAAATATAACATTAATAAGCAGTTTTTAAAATAAATCAATATATATCCTTTCACGCTTTTGTACAATTGCTTTACTTTTTTTATATATATAAATGGCAGGCTTTTATAGTTCTTCGCATATATGTATTTGAAATTCATTACAAGCAATAGGTACAGTTTCTATAACATATTTTTGAATAAAAAAAGGAAATAAACGTTTCACCTTTTACCTCTCTTGTCCAAAGTATTGAATCGTTATACCTTATTCTTGTACGTTGTTCTGTATTGGAGCATTTTGAATTTATAGTAAAATATTGCAGTTTCTTACTTTAGAAAATAGTTTATGTTTATATAAAAAATGCAATAATTTTCAACTATTGTGACATAATGGTTAAGTACTATTTAGAATATTTAAGAGAACTTAATAATTACACAGCAATCCAATCAATTATCCAATAATGATAAAATGTTTTATACGATCGTTCACTATTGAAACAAACTAAGATTTATACAAATAGTTAAAACTAATTGCATACAAGCAAAAAGAAAATAGTTAAAAGCACACTAAAAATGTCATTCTGATTTCAAATATTTCATACCGCATTGAGAAACATTTTTAAGGTGTATTTTTATATTTTGGAAATCTGAATAGAAATGAAAAACAGATTAAATTTTAACATTTATATTGAAAGTGTGCAAAATTTTTATTTTATATCTCATTTTTTATTAGCATCCTAAATTTTAATTGCGTCATTAGATTTCCAACAAAAAGTAGGCTACTAATATATGTACATTTTCTATTTCTACCACACAATCTTGAAATTCCAAATCTTCCACACCTGTGAGGGGCGTGAATGACTGTCTTCAAGGATGGACGACTGTATTGTACTACTACCAGTACCTTACAATGGCCAAGGAACACCCCTCTGGGTAGACTCCAATAGTGAAAATTTCTTTCCCCCCCTTCAAGAACGACCGTATGGTGAGCCCCTAGCTAATGTTGCATGCAAAATATATATATATATATATATATATATATATATATATATATATATATATATATATATATATATATATATATATATATATATATATATATATATATATATATGTTTCTGGGATAATTTTTCTTTTAATTTTTTTTTTATTAATTAACAAATATTATAAATAAACGATTTCTAATAAAGCTACATCTCTGAAATTTTCTAGATAAGTATAGTTTCGGCCTTCTAATTGGATTTTTGCTAAACAGAATTTTAAAATTTTGATTTCTTTTTTTTTAAATTAATTTTTTTAATTAATTAACAAATATTTCATAAAACGATTTTTAATAGGACTACAGCTCTGAAATTTTCAACATAATTAGTTTTGACCTTCTAATTAGACTTTTGACAAACATAATTTAAAATTTTGATTAGCTTTTTTTTAATTAATTTTTGTAATTAACAAATATTTTACTAAACGATTTCTAATTGGCTATAGTTCTGAAATTTGTAACATAAGTAGTTTTTGCCTTTTAATTGGTCTTTTGAAAAATAGAATTTCTTCTAATAGGCCTAGAGCTTTGAAAATTTCAACATAGTTATGGCCTTCTAATTTTGTTTTTTACAAATAAGTGTTAAAATATTCTCAAATGGGTGTTATATTATTGTATTACCAGGGATTTTTTTTTTTTTGCTTCTTGACAGGGTAGGGGCTTCTAATATTAAGGGTTTACGTAGCAATAACTTTTTAGGGAATGAAGCGAGCTTATGCTTGCATAGCAATGAACCTTTCAACGTGTGAAGTAAGCCTGTGCTTATGTGTCAATGAACTTTTCAGAGAGCAAAGCCAGCTTGGTTTTGGGTATCAATGAATCATCCTGCGAACAAAGCGTCAAAAGTTGGAACCTATACACCAATTACGGATCTCGGTCGGCAACGCAACTCTAACTAAAATATTGCACATAGCACAATTTCGCAGCGAAGCACGGGTACTATTCAGCTAGTTGCGAATAAAAACGAAAACTAATTAACTTCTGAAGTAATTCAGGAGATCATGCCTCTAGTGGCGCCATCTAGTTATAACTGGGGGACTAAATAGGGGAAAATGCAAAATTTTAAAGTAATAAAGAGATGGGAAATAAATATCATCAATATATATATATAGTTTAAAAGACACGAGTCATATCTAATACGATCAGATTTTTCTGATTAAAAAATCAGGACATGTCTCTGCTATGGGAAAGGGATAATTTTTTTTACGTATTTATTTATGGAGTTCGGAACACACAATTCTAAAATCTTCAATGTTTGCGGTTTTTTCGGAAGATATACAATATACATTGTAATTCATAGGTTTATTTAACTTTTTTATTAGCTTTCAACCATACTTAATATATTTTTTTGAGGCTATAATCCAGAAACTCTGCAGAAATATGACAAGTTAATTTTAGTTATTAACAAAGATTTCAGAGTAATTGCAGAAAGTTGTGCCTTCTCAGAATTCCAAATTTTACTAACAATAGAAAATGTTCTTTCAATATCTGCAGTTTTCCCGACAAACTAAAGCTGAATTCCACAATTTTCATAATTTGGCAATTTCAATTGAATGCTGGTGGAAATGTAAATGGGTAATGTAAATGTCGTCAAAATCACTAAGATCACATACAGATCACAATGTGATATCGCAGTGACAAAGCTTTCGTTGCGAAAATCGCAGAAATCACATGGATGTCGCCAAAATCACTAAGATCACATACAGATCACAATGTGATATCGCAGTGACAAAGCTTTCGTTGCGAAAATCGCATAAATCACATGGATGTCGCCAAAATCACTAAGATCACATACAGATCACAATGTGATATCGCAGTGACAAAGTTTTCGTTGCGAAAATCGCATAAATCACATGGATGTCGCCAAAGTCACTAAGATCACATACAGATCACAATGTGATATCGCAGTGACAAAGTTTTCGTTGCGAAAATCGCATAAATCACATGGATGTCGCCAAAGTCACTAAGATCACATACAGATCACAATGTGATATCGCAGTGACAAAGTTTTCGTTGCGAAAATCGCATAAATCACATGGATGTCGCCAAAATCACTAAGATCACATACAGATCACAATGTGATATCGCAGTGACAAAGCTTTCGTTGCGAAAATCGCATAAATCACATGGATGTCGCCAAAATCACTAAGATCACATACAGATCACAATGTGATATCGCAGTGACAAAGTTTTCGTTACGAAAATCGCATAAATCACATGGATGTCGCCAAAGTCACTAAGATCACATACAGATCACAATGTGACATCGCAGCGACAAAGCTTTCGTTGCTAAAATCGCATAAATCACATAGATGTCGCCAAAGTCACTAAGATCGCATACTGATCACAATGTGATATAGCAGTGACGTGAGATTCGTTGATAAAATCACATAGATGTCCCCAAAATCACATAGAGATCACACTGATACCACAAAAATAGCATAAATGTTAAAATGTGATATCCCTGTGTATCCCTGTGATATCGCAAAATTACGTCTTATATCACATACATGTCACAAAATGACTTATTTGTGATTTTCATTATATAAAATTATTTTGGGATATCACTGGATGTCGCTGCCATATCACTAAGTAACATCACGACTTCGTCACAGTGTGATGTCGCTGCGATATCACATGGAAGTCGAAAGTGACGTGAACTTTTGCGACATCGCTGCGATATCCCATGCAAGTCACATTGTGACCGTGATCTTTGCGACGAAAAACTTCGTTGCAGTGACGTAACTGTGACAAAGATGGTTAGTAGGGAAGTTCCATGGACAAAGGGTGAAAGGACATGAAGAATGTTGCTGATATGAAGATTAAAAAGGGTGATACTTAAAACACAACCTTGAGGAACTCCCTCAGATTGGTTAAAATAATTAGAAAATGAAGCTCCAATGCGAACTCTAAAAACACAAGATGATAAAAAAAATTGAATAAAAAGGGCAGATTACCCCTAAAACCAAATTTAAATAGAGTTTGCAGGATTCCGTATCGCCACGTATGATCATACACTTTCTCAATGTCGAAAAAGATTGAAACTAGATGATTCCTCTGCACAAAGGCATTCCGAACATCTGTTTCTAGTTTCACAATGTTATCAAGAGGGAACCGTCCTCGTCGGAACCCACTCTGGAACAGTGAAATGCATTTATCTTTTCCTAACATGTAATACGTTCAAAGGTCTTACAAAGGCAGTTCGTTAAGGCTATCGGTCGATAGTTCAGAGGATCCTTGGGATCCTTTCCAGGTTTCAGAATGGGGATTACAGTAGCTTCCCGCCACAAGGTAGGAAAGATGTTCTCCTTCCAGATTCTATTAAAAAGGAAAAGGATGTTCAAAAGAGAATCTGGACTTAAATGGCGAAGCATTTGGTAACTGATCCCATCTGGACCTGGACTGGTGTTATGTGCTTTAGATAAAGCACTCTTCAATTCATACATCTTAAGGAAATTAATCCCAGTCCATTCAGCACGATTCTTAATCACTATAAAAGCAGGACTATAAAAATCAGGACTGGATACTCTTTCAAAAGTTTCACCGATAAGGTTAGCAATATCTTCAGGAGAAGAGAACACAGCAGCTCCGGTTTGAAGTATCGAACTAGAATACTCAGGATACAAACCGTTGGCTGCTCTAACCTTCTTCCACAACTGCTTGCTTGATGTTTTAGATGTTATTGAAGAAACATAACTTATCCAAGAATCTTTCTGACCCTGGCGTCTAACCCTACGAGCAACTGCCTTAGCCTTTTTAAAGGCGATAAGGTTTCCTGTTGTTGGGTATCTGCGGAAAATACCTCATAACTTCTTTTATTTCTTGTATACAGACTGACAGTCTGTATTCCACCATGGTTTACAGTGTCACAGTGTTTTAGGTGAAGTCTTAGGAATGGAGGAGTCAGCAGCATTTAAAATTGCCTCAGTGACATTCTGGACAGCAGCATCAACATCCTCACTATTCACCATTGTTCGTGTTAAAATAGCCAACTCAGTAAATTTGTAATAATTTGCCCTATGGTATTTATATGTAGGTAGGCGGTTGGTCACCCTACCATTACCAGTATGGGGAATGAGAATAGTAAAGTGATCACTGTTATGTAGATCACTCCCAACAGCAAAATTCAAGTATGGCAGAAGCACAGGGGAACAAATGGCTAAATCAAGTGAATGAAATGTTCTTGTGGGTTCATGGAAATACATTTTCTCCTCGTTATTCAGGAGACAGAGACAGTGATCTGATAACAACTTTTCGATCTGTCTCCCACGAGGATTCGTATTATCATTGCCCCACAGAGTACTGTGACCATTAAAGTCACCGAGCAATAAAAATGGCGCTGGAAGCTGGTCTATCAGATCATTCAGCTCCTCTTGACGAATGATAGCATGTGGCGGTAAGTATAGGCAACAGACTGTGAGAAGGGACTGTATATGAAATCTCACAGCCACAGCCTTTTGAGATGTGCGCAGTGTGAGTACAGTGCTGGGGTAATCATGAGAAATAAAAAGAGATACTCCTCCAGACACTGTATTACCACGGGTAACATCTTTCCTAATGCAGCTATACCTACGGATCTTAGATTTATATGAATCCTTCAAGAAAGTTTCTTGAAGGGCCAAACATGCTGGATGGTAAAGTGAAATAATGTTCCTTAGATCATCCTTCCTAGACCTAAAACCGGGACAGTTCCAAGAAACAAAAGAAGCCATTACTTATTTAAGGTAAAATTTAAATGGGGATCAGGCTCTTCACTAATATCTTCGTCATCATCAGATGCGTGAAGATTCACCACATCCGCATCTCTAAATAAACGAAGGATATTAAAAGGGTTAGAGGGCTTCTCTCGAGAGAATCCCCCTTTAGGTGATTTAAGTTTTATTGTTTGCAAAGCCTTAGATTTGGCTAGAGATTTCTTTAAAATCGTTGGTCGTTTCGTTACCTCTATAGATGGCCGTTGAGGTAACTTGCTAAGAGATGATGCAGGCTCAGTTTCAGTTTGTGTGCTTTTGCTGATGAAAGTTTTTTTGCAAACATCAGCATAGGCAACACCAACACGAGGTGTCCTAGACTCAAATAGTTTTTTAGCTTCGAAGTTCTAGTTCACTCGCACGGTCTGTATTTCTTTTTCTTTTACCCACTGTGGACATGATCGAGAGTATGAAGGATGTGTGCCATCACAATTGACACACTTCTCGGATGCTTTGCAGTTAGCACTATCATGTCCATTACCTGCACAACGTGCTCATGTTTCCGTTTTCCCACAGCAAGCTGTTTGTGAGTGACCATATTTTTGGCACTTTAAACAGCGAAGTGGGTTCGGTATATATGGACGTACACGGCAGTTCAGATATCCGGC
This sequence comes from Linyphia triangularis, assembly GCA_963978545.1. Classification (NCBI taxonomy): domain Eukaryota; kingdom Metazoa; phylum Arthropoda; class Arachnida; order Araneae; family Linyphiidae; genus Linyphia; species Linyphia triangularis. The sequence goes on along the minus strand of OZ021730.1, from coordinate 29,695,347 downwards.
TTTTACGTGCGACGGTAATGTGGGTAAATCAAAAGTGATAATCAGATGTTTGATAGGTATTATATTCCCATCTCGTCGTATTGTTATGCGGTTGACGGCTGAAACATTCTGATCACGAAGGTGATTGAGTATCTCGTCCTCCAATGTATGGTACAGGTCTGATTCAGACACAACACCACGAGATTTATTAAGAGAACCATGTTCAGTTACAGTTACCGAGAGTGAGCCAAAATTTTCAATTTTTAGGATGTTTTTAGCTTGCTGATGGTTGCAAACTTCAACTTATAGGTCACTGGACCTCAGTTTTTTAACTGAAGCCGTATCACCAACCAAAGATTTCAAAGTTTTCTCTATTAAGAAAGGAGAGACCTTTTCAAAGGATCCCTCCTTACGATGCACCACAAAAAACTTGGCAATAATGCGATTTAACACTTGAGTACTTTGTTGCTCCCCGCTGGGGGGAGAAGAAGATTGTTTACTTTCCATGAAAGTATGAAAATTCGGGCACTAGAGAGCAATAAAATAAGAAAGGAAAAGAAAACATCAACTAAACTATTGCGCACGGCATAACACTACCGGGCTGTCCAGTACCTATACGCGAACGACTCATCCCTGTAGAAGCCTCCATCCTTAACGAGGTTCCCAGCAGATGAGCAGAACGATTGATCCCTAGCCGCCGACGAAGTCGGACGACCAGCCGATTGATACACACGGGACCAATGTGCACCTCCCGTTTATCTGAAGCAAGGGCCAAAGTAGTGTATTGGGACAGTATGTCGCCCCTCAACTACCAGGATCCCCCTTTCCAGAGACACCGGTCTCCACGCACGGCAAACACGTAGGTGATTAAATGCCCGAGAGAAGCTGATGGCAACAGAGCGGCACAAAGCTTCTCAAAGGGAGCCCTCACCTCAGATGAGGTAATCACAATGAGGGAAAGAAGAGAAAACAAACGATAAATATAAAACCCAAAATGAGAAGGTACAAACAGACGAAGGGCTAGATCACTGGGGCACCTCGGGGTTGTGAAGCCTGTGTTTACTTAAAGAAAGTAAACCCCCTGAGGGGAAGGATGTGACTGGATGGTGTCATACTGGTATAAATTGTCAACGTTCAAATGCACATAGACACACAGTTACACATTTGGGGCAAATTCCTACCTCCAACTCTAGGTTTCAATATATTAATTTAGATTTGATTGGACCTTTGCCCACATTTCAGAATTTTTCTTTAACAATAATTAATCGATACACTAGGTGGATAGAGGCAATTCCTTTGCAGGATATTACTGCTATTTCAGTATAACGGGCATTTTTGTTTCACTATGTTGCTCGCTTTGGTGCACCGGCACGTATTATTTGCAATCAGGGAAGACAAATGGAGTCTGCAACTTTTAAAAAGTTGGCTCAGTCCCTTGGGTCTGAAATCATACGTACGTTGGCGTATAACCTAAAGGCAAATGGGATGGTTGAACGTATGCACAGAGTACTGAAATCAGCTCTAAAATGTTTTCCTGAAGAATCCTGGGTTTATCGTTTACTTCTAGTACTTTTAGGCTTGAGAATGGCAGTCTGGGAGGACTTGCAACATTCTTCTGCTGAAGTGGTGTATGGGCAGACACTGCGGCTTCCCGGACAGTTACTAACCGAAGTTAACTTGGATATGGCCGAACCCGAGTTTGTAGCTTCTTTAAAACGAGCATTTGATTCAATACGAACAGTCCAGTCTAAGTGGAAGGGGATGAGACCAATCTATGTCTAGACACTTGCAGAATGCTCACATGCTTTTTTACGGCATGATGCTGTGCGTAAACTTTGCAATCTCCGTATGATGGCCCATTTCTGATCTTAAAGCGGAAAGCTAAAGTATTTCTTTTGCAGATAGGCACTAAGGCTAGGTGGATTTCTTTAGATCGACTTATGGCAGCTTACTTTGCTGAGGAGGGACTTGGATCCCTTGGCTGGAGATTCAACACCGACTCGCACGGAGCCTGCGCAGCCACTTGCAGGGGAGTTCATTGTGGTCACTACCAAGAGTGAAAGAAGAGTGCATCTTCGGATCCCGTGAAAAGTCTTTTGATGTGGCAACTAGCGTACATTGGTCGACCTACCATGCCTTATCAGACTGTATGCACCGCCTTATCAGACTGATTCAATCCAGTGCCATTGCCGATTATATAAATTATCATCCTGCAAACCTCGAAACCTGAAATCACTATATATGGCTCTGTCTTTTTTTCTGATTACTCACTTGGCTTACTAGCAGCATGTTGTATTAGTCTGTTTTATGTTTCCTGAACACTTCCCAGGATGAAGTTTATATCTAGTCATTTTTTAATAGTTTTAATAAAAGTCGATTCTTTAAAAACGCCTCTTTACTCTTTTTACTTTGCCACTATCTACCACGCAATGTACCGACTGTTCTGACTGAAGTAAGGCCGGTACAAGCTATTCTTGGGCCCAAGAACAAAGACGTCTACGAACTTAAAAATATTAGCTATTCCAACGTTCAAAGCAAAGTCGAAGCGGTTAACTATCGAACAGAATATTTTAATTCACTCGATCTGCCAGGGATGCCACCGCACGTACTGCAACTGAAAATCAGCATTGCAATTATCATGTTGCGAAACATCGACCAGCCAAAGCTTTGCAACGGCTTGTAACTTACAGTAAAAAAAAATAATGAGGATCGTCGTAGATTTTGTTTTGTTTTTTAGTTCTACCGACTGTCTATTTCTGCCACTTATAAAGTGCTTAACACAGCCAAATACGTCTCGTAATTTTGAGCATCTAGAAGAATACGAGATCGAAATCTTCTAGTGTAAACCCCTCTCTCCGACCCCACCACACCAACGAGAGGACATTGAAGCCACGACAGATTTAATGTGCACCAGCCCCCATTAGGTACACACCGATATTTGGCGGACGGAGGCCCGAACCCACAACCCTCCGGTTACGAGCTTGATACTCTACCACAAGGATATCGGTGCCCTATCATTGTAGTAAAAATAATTTTGACAAGACCTTTCACAGGTGAAGATATTCTCGTTCCTTGTATTTTTATTATTCCAACGGATATATTCAATTTAAGATTTTGTAATTCCCTATTCAATTAGCGTTTGCAATCACCATCAACAAAGCTGAAGGCAAATCTTTAGAATTGTGCAGTATAGATATAGACTCGGTTTGCTTCTCACAAGGACAATTATACGTTGCGTGTTCTTGAGTCGACAATTCAGACAACCTCTGTATCTACACAGACATGGAACAACAACAAATATTGGTTAGAATGCGCTATACACTCCCCCCCCCCCCTTACCTTTTCTTTTTGGCAATTTTGCACCAAATATGTTAACACTTGCGGGGGGGGGGGGTAGTGTTTCTTCCACTAACATTTGATTTAACATTGGATATCACATAGACGGTGGAGCCGCTATTTGCTCACATGGAACTGAAATGATTTAACTCCGATGCGTTGCTATGACAACGAGATCTAACATTTCGATACGAATGTTTCAAGATATTGCTTATTTAATAACTTAAAATTTAGATTTTTCTTTAATTTATACGATGGTCATTACTTTATAACCACTTTTGTTTTGTTAACACTGATTTTTTAAATTTTTCACGTGGTCCCTTTGCGATTTGGTTTGAGCAGCAAGAATGGCGAATAGGTATGTTTCAAATGTGTCGAAAAGGTTGTGTGCAAATGATTGTGCGGTTTCCTTTGATATGTATGACAATAAAGTTAATTAGGAGTTTTTGTTAAAAATGAATGTGAGTGAGAGTGTGAAGGGTGAAAGAACGATGTTGAAACGGTGTATGGATGCTAGATTGCTTGCTTCTGAGTATGAATGGCCGGTTTGCTTGAAACGTATGAAATTGTGTAAGAGAGGCAATGTTAGTAATGGATATGAATAGAAGTGCAAAAGTCCTAAGAAAGGTGGAGCGCACATGAGTGTACAAAAAGTGTGAGAAAGGGTTCTGGGTTCAGCAAGAGTAAGCTTGACATTCAAAAGATTATGGTAGTTACGTATACCTGGGTTTGCAAGGTAAAATCTTGCAGTATTATGAATGAGTTTAATATTGGATCGCATGATATGTGTGACTGGAAAAGTTTTGTAGAGAGGATTGTGTGAAGTTAGTTTTTAGTGTGAGTGAGAAAATTGGAGGGCCTGGAGATATATGAGAGCAAGTTTGGGAAGCAAAAGTTTAATCGGGGTAAAAGAGTGGAAGGTGAATGGGGTGTTTGGTGAAATCGAGCAAGAGTAGGGTAAATATTTATTGAAGTGGTGCCTGATAGGATGAAAGAATGCTTGATGAGTGTTTTAGAGAAGTATGTGCTTCAGGAAACCCTTGTTGTATCCAACTGCTGGTCATCGTATAAGGACCTGAGTCATGGAGATGTATTCGGTCACATTATGGCGAACCACAGTAAGCATTTCAAGGACCCGGTGACTGGGGTTCATAGCAATCGCATCGAAGGGACCTGGAATGCTGTGAAACGTTGCCTGTCATCTAACCACATTGTAGACGGTCTCAACAGCTATCAGGCAGAATACATATGGCGAAAACGCCAAACGGCTACCGGGAGGAAAAACCCATTTATGGATTTCCTCGATGCCGTCATTTCAATATATCCCCCTCACAATAAGGACCCAACCCCGGCTGATAAAGCGTAAAAGGGTTTGTGGTGACGCGGAGCCACCTCTCAAAGAGCGAAAGGTAATAGAAAAATCAGTTCAACGTAAGCTGAAATCTGTTTCCATATTCTAAATTATTGATATTTATTGTTAAGTTACAAATAGTTAAATGTTGCAAAAGGTATGTTTGTATTCATTTTATATTTATATACATATTTTGTTATTTTATCTCCTTAAAAAGCGTTATTTACCTAGCGATATTTCGATCTGCCATCACCCGTAATTGGTCGATTTTGAACTTGGCGATAGTTTGAAAAATCCCCAAGGAGGGAGCGTATAGCACATTTTAACCAAAATATTGTATACGCACAAGCATTTGGAAATTAAACATATTAGAAATTTACGCTTTATCTTTTCTTTCTTTTCCATTTAATCAGACAGAGTCACAGCAATACGTGACCGGATACAACTAGTATAAAGCTGAGCGTCCAGTACGAGCAGACCACAGCAGAGCAGAGTGGGTAAAATAATCCGCCAAGAACGCTCCCAACTTTGTACGTGTAGTTGACGTCCATTAAGAGCAGATCAGAGAAGAGAGGGCTCGTGGGGCCATAGCGGAGTCAGCTTTAAACATGCGCATATACACGTTTTTAATTTCATTGTTTTGACCTCGTACGTTGTGAACTGTAATGTGATTTTTGATTTAATTGCCGGTAGTAATACGTGTGGTTAAAACTATCATCAATTTTTAAATGGAACAATTGATTGAAAAGGTGAGAGGTTATCCATGCCTTTGGGACCTTTCATCTAAGGACCACAAAAAATTTGAAGTGATGGAGAAATGTTGCAGATAATATCAACCAAACTTGAATATGATTCTGGTGAGTAAAAAAGTTTTAGTAATCACATCGCACACACATAAAATACTTGAACGTTTCACATTTTTTAACAATAATTAAGAAATGCACTTTTGCTTAAAAATGTTTTTAATCAAAGTTTAAATTTATACAAATAGTAAAATCCTCTTTTCTTTTTGAAAAATCTTGGCGAAATTCGTAAATTTTAAAACTAATAAAGAATCTGCGAAAACTTACTTTTTTAAATCTCTAGAAGAAACGTCGCCAGTGATTAATTTCTTAGATCTACACGGTTTTTATTAACGCTACAGATATATAACTGCTTTGTTATTTTCTTAAAATGTTTAAAACCCTTATTTAGCAGTAACTTATTTAACATTAATATTTAGCATAACAACAAAATTCTGCAAGAACTATTTTCCCCTTGTTTTAGAACTGGGAAAAAATTTTCAAGAGTAAAGATATGCAGTGAAACTTTAGTTTAAAAGCTAGTTATATTCTAAAATTTTGAGAACCTTTTGGTATGAATCAAATTGCATAGGAGGTTGCCAGAAACATACGAATTTGTCTATATATGATGAATTTTGAAATATCTTAATGATTTGTTTTATTTCAGTAAAAAATGCCAAGTCGTTGTGGAAGAAAATGCGAGACGGCTACAGAGATGCATTAAAACAGCAGAATAGAACCGTTAGTGGCCAAGCAGCGATCTAAGTCCATGGTGGTACCAAGCCATAACGGAATTTTTGAAGCCATCCAAGGGCAATCGCCCTCAAATTTCAAATTTGCCGTCCTGCTCCTGGGAGAATTCCGAAACTGTCAACGGCGGTGACGCATTTGCAATTGATGAGGTGAATGAAGAACATCCTATAGATGATTTTTCTATTTTAAACATATCAGAGCCTCCATTGAAAAAGACAAAACGGGACCACGTTCTTGAATACTTGAAAGAACGAAGTTTCGCAATGGAAGAAAGGGCTGCTCGTCGTGAGTCGGAAAGAGCACGACTAGGGGATGAAAGTCCTCTGAAAGCTCTTTTTACAAGTCTCTACGGAACAGTCAAAAAGCCTCGAAGACCAAGTGGAAATAAAAGAACAGCTTTTTATTATGGTGAATACTACGGAAGCAGCTGCAATTCGAAAATCAACATCAACAACCCCAGCAAGTGACCACAGCTATTTGTATTCTGAATAAAATGCTTTATATATTTTGTCTAATTATGTATATTATAGTTTCGTATACTTAATTTTTAACAAATTTAACTCGATAATATATAATTTTGTAGCTCATTGATTCATGATATTTTGTCTTGTGAGCTTCCAATTAAAATAAATGGAGAGATTGGAGCCTGGCTAACCGAAAAGTACCAAATTATCTAGAGATGGATCGTATGTAATTTGTCCAGTTAAGACTTTGAAATAAAATATATTAAAAATGGTATTTAGAAGTTCCTTTCTAAGGCAAATTGTTTATTTTTATAACATCAGGCTTTCTTGTACAATTGCTAAAAAAAACACAAGCAATTTATTTATATATTATACATAAGCAAGTTATTTATATTTCACATCAATTTCTCCAAACTTGCAGTTGAAACTGCAGAAAACTGCAGTATTAAAATATGTTGTAAAAAGTTATCTGACTTCATAGGAATCCCTTGACCCCTAGTTCCAGCATTTCTTAGTACTACCAATTGATTATCACAGCTGTCAAGTGATGCTTGAATTTCTTCGACAGACATCTTGTGGCCACTTTTGGCTCCGAGGAAATTGTGGAGAATGCAGGTTACTTTCACAACCTTAATAACTGTATCCAACTTGCATTCAAACGGTCTGCGGTACATTCTAAAGCGTGCAGCCAAGATGCTAAAAGTATTTTCTACTACCATTCGAGCTCTGCTCAAACGGTAATTGAAAATCCTTCGGTCATTAGAGAAGCTTTAATTGGCATACGACCTCATGATGTGTTCCTGTAGAGGAAAGGCTTCATCTGCCACAAAAACATATGGCATTGGAATGCAGTTCTCAGTCAGTGGCGCATCTTTGAGCAATCCCAGGGTTCCATGACGACACATTAGACACTCTATCAGGGAACAAATGGTTTTCAACTTTGGACCTGAAGAGCGGATACTGACAGGTAGAGATACACCCCGACGATCGTGAGAAGACCGACTTCATTACCGGACAAGGATTATGGCAGTTTCAAGTTATGCTGTTTGGCTTATGTAATGCACCGGCTACGTTCAAGCGACTAATGGAGACTGTGCTTAGAGGACTTCCCTACGAAACCTGTCTGGTATATTTGGATGATATCATTATCACAGGGCGGAGTTTTGATAAACACTTGCAGAACGCAATGAACATGTTTTTGAAACTTAGGGAAGCTCACTTGAAACTTTAGACCATCAAAATGTAATCTCTTTAGGCGGAAAGTCAGTTATCTTGGACACATCATCTCCGATGGAGTGAGCACGGATCCAGCCAAGATCCATGCCGTGCTAAGTTGGTCTCGGCCGCAAGACGTTCATCAATTGCGAAGCTACCTAGGCCTGTGCACATATAAACGTAGATTTGTGAAGGGTTTCTCCAAGATCGCTAGACCCCTGCATCGACTAACATAGAGCAAACAGAAGTTCCTGTGGACTGCCGACTGTGACGACTCCTTCAATCAACTGAAGATCGCTTTAACATCCGCGCCTGTTTTGGCTTTTCCCGATGTTAACAAGGACTTTATTCTGGATACTGATGCCAGTAATGAAGGGGTGGGCGCCGTTCATTCCCAGGAAATTGAAAGACAGGAGAAAGTCATCGCTTATTTTAGTAAGAGCCTGTCAAGATCCGAACGGAACTATTACGTCACAGGAAAGGAGTTACTGGCAATAGTAAAAGCCGTTGAGCATTTTCATCATTACTTGTACGGCCAAAAATTCATTTTAAGAACTGATCATACATCTCTGATTTGGTTGCTGAATTTCAAGAATACAGAGGGACAAATAGCAAGGTGGATCCAGCGCCTACAAGAATACGACATAGATATCCGTCACAGAAAGGAAACATCCCATGGGAATGCAGATGCTCTTTACAGAAGACTATGTCCGGAGAACTGTCGATTTTGTTCCAATGCAGAGTTCAAGTTTAGGACAATCGCATCTGCCGTTCGAAAAATAACTTCCAATTCAATTACTTCGGATGTGGACCCTTAGAGTGATCAGAATGCCCGAAAATGTCAGGTCGAAGATCAAGATTGAAACCTTTGATTGAATTCATGGAAGCAGCTACTATCGGAAAACCCAGTTGGCAGGAGATTGCACACTATAGCCCAACAATCAGTGTAGGATTTACGTATAAGCTAGACAATCTGTAGCTTAGGGCCCCCAGACTTGCTTGGGGCCCCCAAAAAATTGTCCAAGTGAGCAATGAACGATTAAGTGGTGACGTCACGGTCGTCAAGTGAGGCTAAACAATCCGTTGCTATGCAAAGTTCTATGCATTTTTAGACTCACTTTCATCGAGTAAATTTAGAATCGTGATTTTCATTAATACAGCAATATTTGATCTTTTAAAACCTGCTAATCGTATAAATTAGAAATCGTATTATGTAATGGTTACTTTTGGAACATTATTTTTTAATGTAATCGTTTGTTTTTATGTATTTTAAATCGCGCTTCTGCTATCCTGTGCTTGGAAATAAAATAAAAGACTCAATTTTGGATGATTTAAGGACTGCAGGTTACTTTAGTTTATCTGTAGATTCCACTGCGGACAGGTCCCATATTGATCAGCTCACTGTTATTCGGAGATATGTTTCACCAGATGATGGGCTCCCTATTGAACGTTTTCTAACTTTCCTAGAGATGGGCAGCCACACAGGGGAAAGTATGGCTCAAGATGGTGCACAACTACCTTACAAATGAGTACAAAATAGATTTTATTAAGTGTCGAGGCCAGTCATATGATAATTCTGCCAATATATCTGGAAAATACAAGGGTATGTAAGAAATAATATTGAAGATTAACAAGTATGCTATGTATTTTCCATATGCTGATCATTCCCTGAATCTTGTTGGTAGAGCAGTAGTTGACTGTTTTTTAGATGCAGCAAACTTGTTTGGAATTGTTCAAGAAGTATATAATTTCCTTTCTTCATCTACATATAGATGGGCAGTACTCTTGTCATTCTTCAAAGATGATTCAAAAGTTCCAAAGTCTTTGTCAAAGACTAGTTGGGAATGCCCATTCAATGACCACAAGTGCAATACTTGATAGTTTTGATGGAATAATTTCTGCATTGCAGCAGCTGCATATTAATACTACAGAGAAATGTGAAACAAGAAATCAAGCGTTAACATTTTGAATAAAATGGAGGAGTTTGAATTTATGGTAATGTTATATTTGTGGAGTTACTTGTTGTATGAATTTCACAAGACTAATCAATCAAATACAAGACCCCCAAATTATTCTAGATGTATGTAGGCAGGGATCAAAGTGACAAAATAAAAATATATAGGATTTTTACCAAAAAAAATATAGGGCAATATAAAACATCAAATAACTGTACACAGTCTCTACTGAACTTTAAAATTAACTCGTTATATATTTCATTAATTAAAACTTTAAATGAAACGTTATTGAAATAAACATATAAGATGAACTTAGGAGGACTTTTACACAGTATCAATTAACATAAATTTTCCTTTTTAAGAGAAGAATATCTAGAATTAAGTACTTAGAAAATAACTGTTTCCCTTAAAAACTCGTTCCATTGAATTTAAGAGAATAGAAAACACACCATTAAAAAAAGAAATCGCTTGGTCCTGAATATGTCATCCTTTATTCGTCATTACCTCAATATTCCATCCTTAGTATTCATCAATAAATCAAGTTTTATTAATTACATTATTTGCAATCTTGAGTCTTCCACCATCTATATGTGCTTTGAGCTGCCCCAATTTCTTTTAAGTATTTTCTTTTTATTCCTGTTTGCATTAAGATTTACTGTACGGTCCCCTTTGGCGACATTTAAAAAAAAAATCGCCAAATTGAAAATGACATTAAAAGGTGTGTCGCCAAATCCAAAATGGCGGCAAAATACATTCGGCGCCGAATCGCCAACTTTCAAAAAGTCATCAGGGGGGACCATACAGTAAATCTCAACCCCTGTTTGCTTTGCCGTCTTTTTTTGGTTCAGATTTACTATTCGGTGTCTGATGGATTGGCGGCGGAAAGTGGGAGATTTAGTGCCAAATGTGGCAACCCGTTGACTTGGTTTTCCGGCATTTTATCCTTTCTTTCCGAGGCAGAGTTTTGTTTCTGCTTATCTTTCTTAATCGCTATCTTGCTGCATAATAACCAATTAATTTACTATATTGGAGGAGTAAACAGATCAGAAATTTAAGCCCGCGAACATGTTTACAGTTTACAACTCTCGCGGTCCAGTTGAATCGAGTTGAGTAATAAGACGCAGCCGCTTACATAGCTTTAGTCAGGTCTATTTCATTTACGGTCACGGCAAAGAATCCGAAATATAAAAAACCACAACGAACGCTGCCGTTATTATGAATTCGAAGAAAATATAGGTAAAATCAACGTAGAAATATAGGATATATAGGACAATTAAAAAATATAGGACAATATAGGACGTTTTTCCCAATTTTTTAAAATATATAGGATTTATAGGACATATAGGACGTCTGCAACCCCTGTGTAAGAAACTGTATGCTTCACTTTTGGATTTTGTTAAAGGTTCCAGGGATATGTTCGATCATTTTGAAGAAAAGCAAAGGAAAAATTGCCTGATGTTGATTGAAAGAAAAGGAAAAGCAGATATAGAAGAAAGCATATCAATGATGATGAAGATGATGCTTTAGAATACCTTGAGCCAAAAGACAAATTCAGAATCAAAACATTTATACCTGTGATGGATGCATTAGAGTCAAGTCTGGCACAGAGGGCCTCAATATACAATGATGCTGCAAAAAAGATTTCATCCTTAACAAAATTAGAAGCTACAGAAGAAGAGATTCGTGAAGGAGTTAGTGCGTTGTGCCAAACATATCCTGAAGATGTGGACATGAATCTTATAGGAGAAGTCAAGCATTTTCGTCAATATGTGAGACACAGTCAAGCCTATGGTTCAGCGAAACATGATAGTCTGACACATCAGGATCTGTAAACGGTAATATTTAACGATCGTGTCCAATCAGCATTCTCTAATGTAGAAGCAATTTTGAGATTGTCTCTTAGTATGATGGTTGAAAATTGCTCTGGAGAAAGATCTTTTTCTCAATTGAAGAGGATAAAAAATGAAATTAGAACAACAATGACTCCAGATAAATTATGTTCCCTCAGTCTCATGTGCATAGAAAGTGAGAAACTACGCAGTTTATCATTTGATGATGTCATCAGTGGTTTTGCTCTATCAAAGGCAAGAAAGAAAATATATCAGTTTAATATAATTGCGTAATCCTTATAACACGTTGCAAGAGTTTAGATAATAAGCCTTTGTATATAGTGCCTTTTAAAAGAACTTTTGTTTCTTTTTACCAGTGTTTGTATTTTTAAGTTTGTTATAAATAAAAATGATTTTAAGTTGAAGATTTATTATTTCACTATCTTCTTAATTGTATTTCAGTTTAACTTTCTAGGTATCCGAAAATCTTATTTGACACTGACATATAATATCTAGACCCCTATCTCAAATAGCTTAGGGCCTTGTCAAGTCTAAATCCGGCCCTGCCAACAATGAAGAGGTATTGGGCTATGTGGGACTCTTTGCACTTGAATAATAGAGTATTCTACCGTCGATGGGTGTCCGATGATGACAGGAGCTTCCGTTAAGACGACGAGAAAAATCGCCAAGATGAAGAGAGAGAACGACAAAGACAACATGAGTTGGAATTGGCGAGATTAAATTCCCGGTCAGCTTTAGATGCTCAAGAAGATGATCAATCTACAGAGTCAGGTAGTGTAAAAAAAAAAAATCACTTGCCTAAGTTAGAATTACGTCTTTTTTCGGGAGATATAAAGGACTGGTTGCCATTTTGGAGCCAGTTCGAACATGTTCATAATGATGTAGATATAGCACCAGAAAATAAATTTCATTATTTAGTGCAATCAACAGTTAACGGATCGCGCGTTTGGGAAGTAGAGGAAAGTTTTCGGCAACCGGCGCCAAATACGCCAAAGCTGCAGAATCTTTAAAATCGCGTTTTGGTCGAACTGATTTACTTGTGGAATTCTTTGTTCACGAACTTTTAAACTTGGTTTGGGAAAAGACTTCGCAAAGTTCTACTGTTAATATATGTGCTCTGTATGACCATTTAGAGTCTCAGATCAGGGCATTAGAGACACTTGGCGTAGCAACGGATAAAAGTGCTGCTCTTTGACAAAGAAAAAGAAGTCCTGATTTCAGTCACAGTGGGGAACCGCAAGAAAGGCTTAGAAGCTTACTAAAAGTTTTAAAATAGGAAGTAGAATCAGAGGAAAGGATTTGTTTGGCGATACGAGGTTTCAGCTTGAACAGAAAGAAAGATAGTAATGGGTTTAGAAATAAGAAATTTGAAACAAGAATGAAACAAAATAAAACACCCACAGCCTCCAATCTTTTTACCAATCCTCATACTCAAGAAACCAGAAAGTCGTGTGTATTTTGTGAGAAAATTCATTCCAACGCAGACAGTTTTTCTGCATAAAGGATGAGTTTAGCTGAAAGACAAAAGATTTTAAGGGAAAAAAATTATTGTTTTGCCTATCTGGCTCACGGTCATCTCGTCCGAAAATGCAGTTCATTTTTGAGATGTGTAATTTGCGGGAAGAAGCATGTTTTCTTAATGTGCGAAACAAACGAGTCAAGGAAAAGTGATTTCAAAATGACAGAAGAAGCTGAAGTTGTCAAAGAGGTCAACATGTCTAACTTGAGTGTGGGTCCTAAAGTGTTTTTACAGACTCAAAAGTGCAAGCTCATATCAGACAAGAAGGAAATTGTCGTGCGAATTGTTCTGGACAGCGGCTCACAAAAGTTTTAAATTGTAAAGAGTCTTGCTGAAGAAATGGAATATGCACATGTAAGGAAAGAAACTATAGTACATTCACTGTTTGGCGGGATTAAATCCAAAGAATTTGTTCACACATGTTACGGAATTAGATTGAAAAATATTAAGAAAAATTTTACGTGCAACTTTGAAGTATTGGATCAAGAAATTATATGTAATGATGTGCACCTATGAATTCAGGGCCTTGGTTAAAAGAGCTTCAAGAAATGGATATAACATTAAGTGATGTTGGAGAAAAGGCACATCCCGCACAAGTACTTATATGAGCTGATCTTTTTAGAAAGATTTTAACCGGTCAGCGTAGGGTCCTATCAAGCGGATAAGTGGCCATTGAAACTTTGCTTGGGTGAACTTTCTTATGGAAAGTTCCTGAGAGTGAAATAACGTCAAGCAATGCCATGTTGGTGACATCACTTTTCGTTAAAGAATTTGACATTTCAGACTTCTGGAAACTGAATTCTATTGGAATCAAGGATCCTATTGAGAAGCTCTCTAAGAAAGAGCAAGAAAATTTGACTGTTGAAAATTTTCTCCGCTCTGTTAGGTACAACAAAGATAATCGCTATGAAGTTCACCTGTCTTGTATGGATAACTATGTGCCTTTACTGGACAATTTTGACAAGCTAAAAGAAGATTAGACACCACAACTAAGAAATTATTTCAGGAAAATTTGTATGACAACTACGAAGGCATATTTTTAGAATGGCTACGTGAAGGAATTATCGAAGAAGTATTAGTTGAAGATAAAAATTTGCCTGCAAATTACTTACCTCATAGGCCTGTTATCGAAGTTAGTAAGACAACTCCAATTCGCCCGGTTTTTGATGCATTTGCTCGAATAAAGGAACATCCGTCATTAAATGACTCCTTACATAACGGGCCAAACTTGATTGAATTGATTCCTGATATTTTGCTGCGGTTTCGAGAAAAGAAAATTGGCGTAATCGCAGACATAAAGAAAGTCTCTTTGCAAATTGGCCTCTGTAGAGAAGACCGTGACTTTTTGAGATTTCTATGGTGGACAAATAAAGCTTGTGAAGTCTACAGGTTTTTTTCGTCATGCCAGAGTAGTTTTCGGTGTTTGCAGCAGTCCATTTCTATTAGGAGCTGTATTGAAGTACCATCTTGAACAGAATGCTGATATTGATCCTTTTGTAACTGGCTGCCTTTTGAAGAGCTTTTATGTGAATAATCTTGTAACCAGCACCCACGATGAATTAGGTTTTGCAGTGATATATAAGTGTTCATAATAATGAGTTAATGAAGAAAGGTGTTTTTATTCTGATGGATTGGGTTTGGGTTTGTTTGAGGTTTTATGGCGCAAAGGCAGCACTAGGGCCATGCTGCGACAAACAAACGATAAAAGAGACAATGATGGAGGATGAATTATAAATATATTAAAATGAAGAGATGCGATATAAAAGAATTAAAATATATTAAAAGCTCATTTTAAAAATTATGAGAAGGTTTATCAAAGTTTAAAAATAGTTATGATTAAAAACACTAGATGTGATGTAAAAACCCTATCACTCTTAGAAATGAAAAAAGATTTGGATGGGGGTTTTCCCCAATCAAATCTTCAAGTTTTAAAATGGTACTTTTAAAAAATTTAAGACGTTGTGAATAAAATTTTGGACATGAAATTAAAATATGGTGCACAGTAATATCGCTACGAGAAACATCACAAATAGGCGAGTCTTCTCCCAGTAATAGATGTCGGTGCGTGAATCGGGTGTGACCAATGCGCAGACGAGTCAGTTTAACATCTGTTCGACGCATTGGATTTACTGGCCACATATGAAGATGATTTTTAATGTTGTGAAGTTTGTTGTTGGTTGGCAAATCGCATGCTTCTTGGCGCAAAGAAAAAATAAACTTATGAATAGATGATTTAATGTCTTGGTAGGGAACTGGCTGCTGAAACGGGATTGAAGCCGCTTTAGCAGCAGAATCAGCCAATTCATTTCCTGAGATACCTATGTGACTAGGTACCCAGCAGAACAAAATAACAAAACCTTTCCTCTCAAGTTTGTGTAACAGATATAATATATCAGGAGCTATTGGATGACATATGTTGTTAAAGTGCTCCAGACTTGTTAAGGCACTTAAACTATCGCTGTATACACAATATATACACAATACTTGCGATGGGAGCAGAAAGCAATGTGCAGCAGAGCACAAAAAATTGCCACCATCTCAGAAGTAAAAACCGAGCAGGATTTATGAAGCGTGAAACTGACTGTGGATGTGTCAGACACAACACCACAGCAAAAACGTTCACCTGCTTTGGATCCATCAGTATAGACTGCATGATAATCACTATACTGAGATCGGTGTAAACAAAAGATGTTCTGCAAAATTTCTGGGGCAGTGTCTGCTATATAATGCATCGCAAATGGATTTAAAAAGTGAAATGATGAAATATCCCATGGAGGAAAGATTTGAGAATTAACCAGCTGGATATCTAGGTCACTTAGAGCTGCATCAAACAGAACAGATTTAGCTCTTTCAGAAAATGGGCGAATGCTAGATGGGCGAGCATTATAAAACCTACCAAGATATGCGTCAAGACTCAAATTCCGTAAAGGATGAGAAGGATCAGGCTTTATTCTACAATAGTAGTTAGCGCTTAACTTTTTAAGTCTCAAGTCAAGTGGAAGTAGATTACACTCTGTCAACAGACTTTCAATGGGTGAAGTGCGAAATGCACCTGAACAAATACGGGCAGCAGTGTGATGGACAGTATCCAATCTTCGTAGAAGAGATGCTCCTCCAGACCCATACGCAACACATCCGTAATCGATGCGACATAATATTACAGATTGGTATATACGCAGCAAAGAAGTGCGGTCAGCACCCCAAGAAGTATTTGAGAGTACTTTGAGGATATTAAGCGATTTATCTCACTTCTTGCGCAGGTATAAAATATGTGGGAGAAAATTCAACTTGCTGTCGAAGATGACTCCCAAGTATCTTATCTGATTCACAACTGGGATGGGAGAATTGCGTATGTGGATTTCAGGGTCAGGGTGAAGACCCCTCCTCCAACAGAAATGGACACAACTGCTTTTAGATGGCGACAGTTTGTGGCCGTTTTGTTCACACCATTCTACAAGTCTGTTAACAGCAGTTTGTAATTGACGATCAATTAAGCGCATGTTTGATCCTTGGCATGAGATTTGCAAATCATCAACATACAAAGTTCCATGGATAATGGGTGAAAGGACATGAAGGATGTTGCTGATGTGTAGATTAAAAAGGGTGACACTTAAAACACAACTTTGAGGAACTCCCTCAGATTGGTTAAAATAATTAGAAAATGAAGTTCCAATGCGAACTCTAAAAACACGAGATGATAAAAAATTTTGAATAAAAAGGGCAGATTACCCCTAAAACCAAAATTAAATAGAGTTTGCAGGATACCATATTGCCAAGTATGATCATACGCCTTCTCAATGTCGAAAAAGATTGAAACTAGACGATTCCTTTGAACAAAGGCATTGCGAACATCTGTTTCTAGTTTCACGATGCTATCAAGAGTGGACCGTCTTCGTCGGAACCTACTCTGGAAAGGTGAAATGCATTTTTTTTTTTAACATGTAAGAGAGTCGGGCGTTTACAATACGTTCAAAGGTCTTACAAAGGCAGCTCGTTAAGGCTATCGGTCGATAGTTCACAGGATCCTTGGGATCCTTTCCAGGTTTCAGAATGGGGATTACAGTAGCTTCCCGCCACAAGGTAGGAAAGATGTTTTCCTTCCAGATTCTATTAAAAAGGAAAAGGATATTCAAAAGAGAATCTGGACTTAAATGGCGAAGCATTTGGTAACTGATCGCATCTGGACCTGGACTGGTGTTATGTGCTTTAGATAAAGCACTCTTCAATTCGTACATCTTAAGGTCACAGTTGTAGGAGTAATCAATATTGCTTTTGAAGTCAATTCCAGTCCGTTCAGCACGATTCTTAGTCACTAGAAAAGTAGAACTATAAGAATCGGAACTGGAAACTCTTTCAAAAGTTTCACCGATAAGGTTAACAATATCTTCAGGGGAAGAGAACACAGCAGCTCCGGTTTGAAGAATCGGGCAAGAATATTCCGGATACAAACCGTTGGCTGCTCTAACCTTCTTCCACAACTGCTTGCTTGATGTTTTAGATGTAATTGAAGCAACATAACTTATCCAAGAATCCTTCTGACTCTGACGTCTAACTCTACGAGCAAATGCATTAGCCTTTTTAAAGGCGATAAGGTTTCCTGTAGTTGGGTATCTGCGGAAGATACCTCACCCCATAGCTTCCTTTGTTTCTTGTATGCAGACTGACAGTCTGCATTCCAGTATGGTTTACAGTGTCGCAGTGTTCTAGGTGATGTCTTAGAAATACAGGAGTCTGCAGCATTTAAAATTGCTTCAGTGACATTTTGGATAGCAGTATCAACATCCTCACTCTCCACCATTGTTCTTGTTATAACAGCCAACTCAGTAAATTTGTCCCAATTCGCCCTGTGGCATTTGTATGTAGGTAGACGGATGTTCACGCTACTACTACCTGTGTGCGAAATGAGAATAGGGAAGTGATCACTGTTATATAGATCACTCCCAACAACAAAATTCAAGTATGGCAAAAGTATAGGGGAATAAATGGCTAAGTCAAGTGAATGGAATGTTCTAGTGGGTTCATGAAAATAGGTTTTCTCCTCGTTATTCAGGAGCCAGAGACAGTGATCAGTTAACTTTTCAATCTGTCTCCCACGAGGGTTCGTATTATCATTACTCCACATAGTACTGTGTCCATTAAAGTCACCGAGCAGTAAAAATGGTACTGGAAGCTGATCAAAAAGGTCATTCAGCTCCTCTTGGCGGATGATAGCATGTGGCGGTAGGTATAGGCAACAGACTGTGAAAAGGGACTGTAAATGAAGTCTCGCAGCCACAGCCTGTAGATATGTGTGCAGTGTGAGTACAGTGCTGGGGTTATTATGAGCAATAAAAAGACATACTCCTCCAGACACTGTATTACTACGGGTAACATCTTTTCTAATGCAACTATACCTACGAATCTTAGATGTATAAGTATCCTTCAAGAAAGTTTCTTGAAGGGCCAAACATGCTGGATGGTAAGTAGAAACGATGTTCTTTACATCATCCTTCCTAGACCTAAAATCGCGACAATTCCAAGAAACAAAAGAAGCCATTAACTATTAAGTGAAAATTTTAAACGAGGGTCGGACCCTTCACTGAAATCTTCGTCCTCATCAGATGGGTGAAGTTTCACCACATCAGTATCCTTAAAAGAACGAAGAATGTTGAAAGGGTTAGACGCCCTCTCTCGAGAAAGTCCACCTTTTACAGATTTTAATTTTATTGTTTGTAAAGCTTTCGATTTTTTTAGGGATTTTTTAACAATCGTTGGTCGTTTTGTTACCTCTACAGATGACTTTGGAGGCAACTTAACAAGAGGTGATATAGGGATTTCCGTTTGGGTGCTTTTACTGCTGAAAGTTTTTTTACAAACATCAGAGTAAGCAACACTAGTTTTAGGGGTCCTAGCATCAACTAGTCTCCTAGCATCAAAATAGGATAAATTCTGGTTCACTCGCACGGTCTGGATTTCTTTTTCTTTTACCCACTGTGGACATGATCGAGAATATGACGAATGCGTGCCATTACAATTGACACACTTCTCGGGTGCTTTGCAATTAACACTGTCATGTCCAGTACCTGCACAACGCGCGCATGTTTCCGTTTCCCCACGACACGCTGTTTGAGAGTGGCCAAATTTCTGGCACTTGAAACAGCGAAGTGGGTTCGGAATATACGGACGGACATGGCAATTCAGGTACCCCGCCTTCACATGAGACGGCAAAGTGGGTAAATCAAAAGTGACAGTTTGATGTTTAGTAGGTATTATGTTCTCATCTGGGCGTATTGTAATGCGGTGGATGGCTGAAACATGCTGATCACGAAGGTGATCTAGTATCTCGTCCTCCGCTGTATGGTATAAGTCTGATTCAGACACAACACCGCGAGATTTGTTAAGGGAACCATGTTCCTTCACAGTAACCGGGAGTGAACCGAAATTTTCAATCTTTAGAATGTTCTTAGCTTGCTGATGGTTGCGAACTTCAACAAGTAAATCCCCGGAGCTCAGTTTTTTAACTGAAGCCGTATCACCAACCAACGATTTTAATGTCTTCTCAATAAGAAAAGGAGAGACCTTGTCAAAGGAGCCCTCCTGGCAATGTACAATAAAGAATTTTGCAAGAAATTTTTTGCATAGAGTCAGAACAATGTTGCTCCTCACTAAATGTTGCTCCTCACAAGGAGGAGAAGAAAAAGAAGATGTAGATAGCATAAGAGTAGGTTAAAAGATTCGGGCGCTAGAATCCCACCCACCATGGAGTCCACGATATTGGGGATAGTGTATACCGGCAAGCAACAAAAATAATGAAAAAAGGAAAACGAAAACTCAACTATTGCGCACGGTATGCCACTACCGGGTTATCCAGCACCTATACGCGAACGACTCGTCCCTGTAGAAGTCTCCACCCTTAACGAGATTTCCAGCAGACGAGCCGGGCGCTTGATCCCTAGCCGCCGACGAAGTCGGACGACCAGCCGATTGATACACACGGGACCAATGTGCACCTCCCGTTTATCTGTAGCAGGGGCCAAAGTAGTGTATTGGGACAGTATGTCGCCCCTCAACTACCAGGATCCCCCTTTCCAGAGACACGGGTCTCCACGCACGGCAAACACGTGGGTGATTAAATGTCCGAGAGAAGCTGATGGCAACAGAGCGGCACGAAGCTTCTCAAGGGGAGCCCTCACCTCAGATGAGGTAATCACAATGAGGGAAGGAAGAGAAAACAAACGATAAATATAAAACCCAAAATGAGAAGGTACAAACAGACGAAGGGTTAGATCACTGGGGCACCTCGGGGTTGTGAAGCCCGTGTTTACTTATAAAAAGTAAACCCCCTGAGGGGTCTGATGGATTGGGAGTCTTCATCTTCACTAACAGAAGATGGAGGATCTAATACAGAGTATCTTCTAGGCCTTCAAAGGAATAAAACTGAAGACTGTTTTTCGCTAAATATCAACTGGTTGAAAGAAGTAAATGTCGGAAACATCACCATACGTACTATAGTATCTGTTGTATATGTTGTATCTTTGTGCCAAGATTATGCTACAAAAAATCTGGAAATTATCGTTGGGAGGGGACGAAAAAATCACTGGACCCCTTCGACAAGAATTTTGACAATGGTTTAGGGAACTAAAAGAATTGGAGAACATTAACATTCCTCGCTGGATCAAAATTACTTCAGAAAATATGAAGACCTTCTCCATTCATACATTTTGCGACGCAAGTAAGGATGCATATGCCGCCGTTACGTATCTTGTACAAGAGGGAGAATGTGAAATGGTTCATTTTTTAGCCTCGAGATCCAGAATATCTCCTCTAAAAGTTGCGACAATTCCAATGCTAGAGCTGCTTGCTGCATTGGTGGGAGCAAGATTAACGAAATCTGTGTTAGATGCGCTTGGATGGACGGATATAACATGTTTTTATTGGAGTGATTCTACAGCCGTTCTTACTTGGATCACTAAAGATGAAAATTGGTCTATTTTCGTGAATAACAGAATTCAAGAAATATGGAATATCAGCCAAGCATCTTCAATGCGTCATATTTCAGGATTTGACAATCCTGCTGATTTTCCCTCCCGAGGATGCAAAGCAAGTACTTTAATGAAAACCAAATGGTGGGAAGGGCCAAAATGGCTTAGTTCATTTGAAGACGAAGGACCATGCAATGAATATAACCTGAATAAATCTGAGGAACTAAAAGAGAAACAGAAAAGCTCAATATTGGCTCTGGTATCTGTAAATAAAGATTCATCTACAGGCTGGCTTTATCAGCGCTTTTCAAAATATGAAAGCATTGTGAAGCTAGTGGAGTAGATTTTGAGATTTGTAAAGAACTGTAGATGTGATGTTCAGCTAAGAAAAAAAGGAGATCTGGATGATGAAGAATACAGGGCAGCAGAGAAACAAGTGATAACATTAGTTCAGTCTGAATCTTTTTTAAACGAGCATGATGAAAAACTAAAAGCTTTAAGTGCGCATAAGGATATTGATGGAATAATACGGCTCAAGGCGAAAATCCTTTTCCGTCAAGATACAAAAGATTTTAGGAAACCAGCTACTCTCCCGTCCAATCATGAAGTTGTCAGAAGGCTAATATTTTCTCATCATATCAAAAATAGTCATGCTGGAACTCAGATTCTGTTTAATATTTTGAGAGAAAATTTTTGGATATTGAGTGGAAGAAAAATAGTGCGTTCTGTCATCTGAAAGTTTGTCTCTTGCAAAAGATTTTCTTCTAAATGTTGTGATGCTCTATCTGCTCCTTTGCCTGAAGATCGAATACGACAAACAAATGTGTTCGAGATCTATGGAACTGACCTGTCAGGACATTTATTTTTAAAGGATGCAAAGAAGGCATGGGTATGCATTTTTACATGCTCCTTATATAGATCTGCCCACTTAGAGATTGTTACATCACTATCTACCGAAAGTTTCTTGCTAGCTCTACGGCGATTTATTGCCCGGAGAGGCCGATGTGAAACCATATACTGTGATAATGGCACTAATTTCATCGGAGCATGATGGGAGAGGCTAATTGGTATTTTTAAAAGTCTTTTGAGAAGAATACTTGGAAGAGCAAATTTGACATACGAAGAATTAGGGACTGTTATTTGTGATTGCGAATTTGTTATCAACTCACACCCTTTGACTTACATCGACGAATGTGACTCAGAATTTGTTCCACTTACCCCTGCCATGTTTCTTCAGGATATCAAGCTCTCTGGTGTTCCTGACTGTGATGCTGCTGATCATAAAAATCTTAACCATCACATCAAATTCAGGCTAGCTTTGCAGAAAGACATTAGGAAAAGATTCAGGTCCGAATATCTTGGATCTTTGATAAGGTCAGAAAAGACTAAAACTTCAAAGATTGCTCTCTGGGATACTGTTCTCATAAAAAGGGACAACGCTAATCAAATTGACTGGCCCCTGGGAAAAGTAACAGAAATGCTGTCAGGGAAAGATGATGTGTGTCGACTCATCAAACTTAGAACTTCTCGTAGAGAAATTCTGCGTCCGATTCAACGCGTCTTCCCTTTAGAGATTTCTTCTAGCGAATGGCCTTTTCCAATGGATGAAAAAGCATTAGCTACGAAAATTGCCTCTATGAAGAATGGCATTCCTAAGTGTTCTAATGACAACAATATCGACTCTGCAATTGTTCAAACTAAGACAAGGCTAGCTCGAACTGTAAAAATTCCCGAAAGACTGGATCTCTAATATAGTTTTTGAGTTGTGGAACTTCCACTAGTCAAGGTAAGTATCGTATGTTGGCATCCCTTGTAATTGTGGGCAAGAACTCATGTTCTAAAAGAAGAAAAAAAAATGATAGAAGGGAACAAGACGATTCGTGAAAGATACAAAACGGAAGGCAGTGCGAAAGAAACTGGTAAATAAAGAATACCTTGAATTGATACTAACATAGCTTTTATTAAAAATAAGCTTTTAACACGTGCGCCAAGTAAGTACATTTTATTTTGAAATTTACTGCCTAGAAATTCATGCAATTTGCGTTTTGTTGTGTTGCCTAATGCCGCGGTGCCACTACTTAACATAAAAAAAAAATTTATGCAATACTATCAACAGCACATGTATCTTCAATTTATATTTTTAAGAGGTGTTTTTTTTTTTTTCCTGTTCAACGTACATTTTTTGCAGTCGATAATCGTAAATATGATTTGTCGATATTTATAAATATATGTAGTCGATATTTGTAAAAGAGATTATGGTAATGTTATATTTAGATGACAGTAGGGAGTAATGGGATACAAGTAGGACACCTGCAATTATGTGGAAAAGAAACACTGCTTTTCATTTCTGACTTTTCCACTAGGTAAAGAAGACATATAATCATTGGTATTACTATGAACCATTTCATTTGCAGATTTCTTTGAACTGATGTAGAGAAAAATGTTATTTTGCCCCAATACTAACTGTACCCCAGACAGTCAGCAGCAATTACGCCAATCGCCCAGGCATCAATCGGTATGAAACGTGGTTTCTGTACGTGGTGAGAAAAGTATGGTAAATTTAACAAAGTTAAGAAAAGTCAACTATTTTATTAAAAACTTTAGTGAAAGGACTACATTTAAAACTTCCACCTGGGAAGTATTAAAGGAATAATAACACAGACTATCAAGTCATTTAGCTAGCAAGCAAGGCAAGGTAAGTACTCTACAAGAGACAAAGCAATAAATAATAAATTCGGGCCACATAGGTGGCACACACCACCAAAGCAAAAAAATATATTTTCAATAAGTTTTCAACCTTATTCTTTGTTGCTAACATACTTGCTCCTAATGTTTTGTGATAATTGAAATAAATTAAAAAATCACTAAAAACACGCATTAAATCAACACTAAAAAGGATTTCTGTTGCGATTTAATCTGCTCTGTCGTACTACGAGATTGGAACCTATCACGTGTACGGTAAATTGTAAACAAAACAAGAGCAACAGTTCTATTTGCAGCACCCTCTATCAGTCTTTACAAACGCGAATTGGGAAAGAGAGAGAATTAAATTGTCTGGTGGTTGGTTATTTTCAGATTATCTGGCGCCGTCAGCAACACGAGGGCTATAATGCGCCAAAACATTCGTCATTTGACAAGCCAACATACATTTGCAAACACCCATGCCTTACACGGGACTCGAACCCGCAACCTCGCGGTCTAGAAGCTAGCACGCTAACCACTATACCGTTTGGTCGGCAAATTGTCTGGTGGAGATCGTTGGTCAAATTTAAACGCATTAATGTTATTTCTCAAACAGGGAGTAGAATCCGAAGAACGGATAAATTATCCAGAAATGAATTCGCACTTATGATAAAATTGACGAATGGTTTTTGACACCGAGTTCCTACAAAAAGTACAAAAGAATTTTCACCGCTGCAGAAGACTCCGTAGATATTCTGAAATCCACTTCACACAAACACCTTTGATATTGTGAAATCCACTACTCAGAAGTCCTAAGCAGAAATGCAGTAACTCCACTTTTTGTCGATTTTGAGTTATAGTGACTTTTGGTGTATCTAAGATCATACGCATATGTGTACATAAACACACGATCGATTTTCAGCCCCTTTCCTATTAACTCGGTAGTCAGCATTGCAGTAACTCCAGAATAAGACGAGGTCTATTAAGCTGAAATGCAGTAACTCCACTAAATTGGGGAATGGATACGTTTCTGCGATCGTAAGATGCTTAAAAACTTTTGGAAAGTATTATATACGCATCTGAGGCATTTATAAGAGTGGACTGACAGTGACTCCTTAGATATTCTGAGATCCACTTCATAAGTTTCAATTTATTGTGTTAAAAGCCGTTTATTTATCCTAGTTTGCTTTTTATCACCATGAACAGAACGATATGAAAATATTACTTTTTTATTTTTTAGACAATTAGCAATTATTGTAAAAGTCGTTTGATGTTTAAAATGCAGCTTCCTTCCCCCCCCCCCCCCCCCCACCCGAACTTTATTATTATAGTTATAGAGAGCAATCTTCAAAGTTATCCTTTGCGAATTGACCGAAGAACATTTTTTGAAGGTTCACATTCCAAAGGTTCATGAAATGATGAATGAAAGTGATTTGACTGCAGAAAGTTAGGTAATTAATTTTTCATTGGCAACTTTTATTGGTATACATAAATTATAATATTTACACACAAATAACAATTGTTATGGACGTTTGATAATGATTGCTTATAATGTATTGTTACAACTCTCAAATCGTGAACGGCCCACCTGTTGACTGTGCGGT
The DNA here is from genome assembly GCA_963978545.1 of Linyphia triangularis. Lineage (NCBI taxonomy): Eukaryota > Metazoa > Arthropoda > Arachnida > Araneae > Linyphiidae > Linyphia > Linyphia triangularis. Next base: position 29,669,896 of record OZ021730.1, on the reverse strand, counting down.
TTGCGCTCTGGCTTCACATTCCAAAGGTGCCTTGTTCGAATCCCAGGTTAGGCATAGATGTTCGTTGACGTTCGGAATCGACGTTAAGTTGTAGGTCCCGACCTTATTAACCGTTATTGTGCACAAGAATAGGTCGTTGAGCTATATCTGATGCTAGAAAATCGAAAAAATTTTAGAAATCACTTCCAGTCAACCAAAAAGCTGTAGATTTGCTAGAAAAAAGAAGCAGAGAGGAAATAAAGCCAGTGGTTATTCTACATTTTCAAGAAACAGTGCAAGTATGTGAAACGGTGCAAGTATGTGAAGATGGAAGATATAAAGTAAATATGGCCATGGAAATTAGATCACACACCCTTACCAGATAACTCTGTGAAGAGACTACCTCTACATGTCAGAAACTTGATAAAGATGGGTTACGAGATTGATTGATGAATGGATGGATGGAAGAATCATTGAAGAAGTACGGGATGATGAATTAAATTCGACCGGACACTACTTGCCTCACCATCCAGTTATAAAAGAATCAAAAACTACTAGTATCCAAATCTTAAACACAAAATCACGTTTCGTTGAATAACTGCCTTGAAATTGGTATAAATCTTATCGAAACAATACCAGTGATTTTAGCAAGATTTAGAAGATACAAAATAGGATTAATATCGGATATAAGAAAGGCATTTTTACAGATTTCTTTAAATCAAAGAGAAAGAATTTTTTTACGTTTTCTATGGTTCAATGAAGAAGGTGATTTGAAAGTATTACGTCATACTAGAGTAGTATTTAGGGTATGCTGTAATCCGTACCTTCTAGGTGCAGTTATTGATTATCCTCTACAAAGGCAATTATCAAAAATGGAAAATTATAATTTTGCCAATCTAGTTATAGAATCTAATCTAGTTTTGTTCTGCACACGGCATTTCCAGACGATATAAATGCTTTGTGAGTGGCAGGGAACGTCGTAATCTATTTTTCTATTTATTCTATTTATCTGATCTATTTATTCTGATATATTTGCCAATAATCTTTTACCAGAAGCATCGTTAATTACGAATAGAGACTGTTTGTTCCAGCAGCACAATGACTGAGTACATGTTTCTCAAACTCCAAAATCATGGTTTGATGCGAATTTCATGAAACTAATTGGCTAGACGGCCAAAAGCCCCGATCTAAATTCAATGGAAAATCCATGGGGTATTCTGGCACTCGAAGTATACAAAAATGGAATTCAATATCAAAAGAAGAAAGAACTCATATCCTCCATCGAAAAATCCAGGAAAAAAATTTCCCAGGACATTCTGAAGGAACTGTCAAACTCCATCAAATCAAGACTCATAAAAGTGATTGAGAAAAAGGGGGAGACTATTAATTATTATTGAATTTTTCAGGTTAAAACATTCATTCTCTTTTTAACTTTGTCCAAATTTTACAATTACATTTTTTATTAATTATAGCAAAACATTCATATATTGCATTTTCCATTGTTTTGCATTCTACAATGATTCCTAGCATTAAAAAAAAAGCATTTTATGTATGCCCCCCATACAGCAATCCTGGAAAAGGGAAGTGCTCCTGACACGTCTAAGAATAGGCCACACTCGTTTCACCCACGTGCATCTTTTGCTGGCAGAAGATGACCCCACATGCAAATCCTGTGGTGTTAGTTTTTCCGTTTTACACATTTTAAGTGAATGTCCTGCTTTCATCAACATCAGATTTGACATTTTTATACGAGTCATCCATCATTGTCATCGATTTTATCATCACCACCTCATCGCAATCTTTATGCATTTTTAAAAGACATTGGTTTTTATTGTCTGATTTAAAATTTTAGCCGCTTTAACAATTCTAATAGATACATATTTCCTTTCAATATTGTAAAGAATCTTAATTTTTAAAAACGCACTACTGTTTGGCGTAACATGGCCCTTTGTGCCATAAAAACACCAACCAACCATTTTATGTATGCATTTCTCTTTAGGTACTACTGAAATAAATTTTTCAATGCAATTTTCAGTTATGGAAGTAATTCTGACCATCACTGAAGTTAACATCATCCATGTCACTCACCAGAGTTAATGAGCAGCAACTCCATTTCCAACATACCAGAGTGTTCAACAAAGCAGAACCAAACTCACAGCCATCCAAAACACTATTAATATTCAATGAACAACTTTCTCCTTGTTTCAAAAGAGAGAAAAAATCGAATACCCCTACCAGATAGCAAAATAATCTATTAGAGACAGTCACAATCTACAACGTGCCTACCATTTTGAAAATCAGACCTGCTGCATGTCATTGAAATCAACAGAATTAAAACTTCCTGGGAAATGTGGTATGATATAATTCGCTAAAAGAATTTTATTTATGAGCTATTATGTAATCTGTATATCATATGAAATATAAGAATTATTATTTAAATTTTTATTAAATTAATTAAATATTAAACTGAAGTAATAGAAGTTCAAAAGCATCCAATAGTGAAACATTAAAAAGGAATCACCATTATAGAGAAATGGGTCATTCTCCACAGAACGCTATATTTCAGCAGTAAGAAAGAACAAAAATTATTGAAATTAATGTGAATAGGAACAGCGGAGTGAACCGAAACGAAATTTCATGAAATTACAAAGAAATCCTTAATAACACAAATAACGAAGTTTTACTAATTATATTTTTTATTTCGCTAACGAATTTGGAATCTCGGAACGTGTGCTTTGTGGGATTAGCAACACTGTACTTTAAAAAAAAAAAAAAAAAAAAAAAAAAAAAACATTCTAAAACAGCGTGCATACATTTAACCTCTCCAAAACTTATCCCGTAATTACTAACATGTACCTGTTATCGACTTAACTTATATATTTTTAGATAAGTATAAACATCCACAACAGTATGCTAAACTTAATTTAACTTGGCTTTAAAAACTTTTTATTTTACGATTTTTTATGTTTTGTCTCATTCTGATTTTTTGAGATTTGCGGGGGACATCGGAATACAAAAAAAAAGTGGTGTTAAAAACTGTTTTTTGGAATGATTATGTATCACAGAGAATTCAACGACTGAAGAAGAGTCTAAATACACCTTTCAATACATTGATCAAGAGTTCAGGCTCGGATTAAAGTCAGAAAAGAAGAAAGCCGTCGCAGAAGAAAACACAATTGTTCCAGTAGTTTTTCTCTATATGACTTCCTTATCTTTGAGGTATATGAAAAAACGCAATCCATATGTATGAAGACTCTATATGAGCAAATTCTTACATATGTAGGCGTACTTTACAAAAAGAACAAAGAAATTTTCTGAACAGATGAGGATGCTTTTCTCCTTCCTCACGATATTTTAAGGAATTTGCAGTCTTACGGGATGCAAAATTCAAGAAGGTTGAAAAATATGATGAGTTTTAAAAGACTATTTAGATGATATTGGTTTGTATAAGGTTAGTAAAAGAGTTGATACTCTTTTAAACATATGATTTCTTTTGACAATTATTTTAACAAAAACAATTGTTTGTCTGTCATGCAAAAGTTGTTTTTTTATGATAATCCTGTGTGTCTATTCACCCTAATCCATTATTACTTTTTTTTCTTCACCCTGTAAATGTTTAAATAAGATCAGACGTAAATTGTAACGAATGTTCCGATTGACTCCTTTCTGCGGGGTGAATCGGAACAGCATAAAAAAATCAAAATAAATGCAGGCCATGTTTTTTTTTCCCCCAACATTTTTGGGATTTAAACAAGAAAACAGAATCTAAAACCAGCCAAGAAAAGAATGCCCAACGATGTTATCTTAATGTGAAAAGAGATTTATTGCAAGAAATTTTGAGAAAAATCAACTTTAGGTGCTATAAAAGTTTCTTCAGAATGCAGGGGGAAAACTTAACAGCAGCTTCACATGACTCTGTTTGAAAAGTAGTCAGATAAGCTGGACAACATGAGTGTTCTACTCGAAGAAATTTTTTTGTAAATCCTCAAGATAAAAATCTTCGCCTTTCCTTTGCAAAGCAATGACAAATAAGCCAGAAATGTATTGGAATCGTGTCTTATTTGAAGATAAAAGCAAATAAAACATTTTTTATTTCAATGAGAGCATTATTGTGTGGGAAAAAAATAATTAACTTAATCGCAAGAACTTTGTTGGAGTAGTGAAGCATATAGAGGTGAAAATTGTCCTTGCAACCTTTCCCTGCATGATAAGTCGGATGGTAAGGGTGACGGATGGGCCATCTGCAGGCAAGGGATCTACAGCAGCCATGGTGAGGGGTGGTCGAGGGAGGACCTGGGGGCTGAACACACGCAAAATAAACATTCACATTCGTCACACTACTTTACAAACATCATTAACATTGCATGTGTGCGGGTGCTAGTCAGCATCAAGACGCGGTAATTTGGTGTTTAATAATGGAATAAGGAATGATGAACTCTCGAATATTTTGAATGATAAATTAAATTTGTCAGCCCAAAATTTGGATATTACAAATAAATTAATTTTTCATCAAAATAATGATCCGAGCACAGAGAGTTCAATGATCGTCTCCATTGCATCTATAATTGCCTACAAAATCTAAAAACATCACCTCAGTCGACCGATTTGAAACCAAAAGAACAGATTTAGAGAGAATTGGAAATCAAAGTTAGAAGACATGACATTAAAATGAAAAGATAACTAAAAACTGTAATGATCCTAGAATGGAGGAACATTACAAAAAAAATTAATCTATGTCCAGACACTCAAAAGTTGTTATGAATGCCAAAAGATATCCAACGAATAACTAATTTACCAAAATATTACAATAAATACCAATATGTAAAAAAAATTTAAGTATACGAAGATTTTGGGGAAGTATTTTATGTGTTACTTTTAGGTTAATGGTTTTTCTAAAAAAAAAGTTTTACTATGCCTTAAAAATGTTTTATGCAGTTTTATTTGAATGAAATTAAAGATATTATTTAGGAAATCCTATTCTGAAACATTAATTTTTTAGATGGATAGTGTAGAATTTATTTGAAATTTGGATATTCTTAGCAAACTCGTCAAGTGAATTTGGCGACAATTGAAGGACTTTTTTTTTTAACCGTATAGTTTGTAATTAATTATTTTAGTTTGTATTTGCTTATTCTATAAGTTTTCAGTCATTTAGTTAAACTGCCTTTTTGAATTAGACAACAGAAAACCACCTCATTTTGGCCTTATCGACAACTTTTCAAAATCGCGCCAACCGCGTGACACGTTAAGTATGAATTTACCAAAAGTTGTAAGTGTACGAACACTTTTCAGAGTCACTGTAAATCAAGTTTAATATGCTGTTCTAAAATTTGAACAGTAGTCGAAAATGGTGTGATGACATAATCAATGAACCAGCAATTGAGCTAGAACAAAATTAACTTAAGAGTTGTTTTTCTCTGGAAAAAAAAAGATGTTGCTAGATTGAAACTTTTTTCTTACAGTATATGTTATTTATCAAATACCAGCATATCTGGCTTCCATTAAAAGAATTTAATATGAACATACCCAAAATTTAAAATATTTTATGTAGGTTTCCCAAACAGTTCAAATGGATTTCTCAAACAGTTCACATTTGCAAATTGTTCATAAATTTCTTTAAAAAATTCGCGTAAAAACATTCCAATCCAAAAACGATTCCTGTACCAAATTTTTGAAAAACAGAACACTGACCATTAAAGATCGTTCACATTTCATTTTTACACACTATTTGAAAGTGTACAAAATTTTATAGAAAGTATTCCAATAAAAGCACACAAATTTCAATTGGCAACGAAATGGAACATCTCTTGAAACGGTAGACTGATAATTCCGTTTTCAAAATTTAAATACTCTTTTTTTTTTTTTTTTAATATGTTGATGTACTACAGAAATCGGATTGCCAATTGATTGTCCAAATAAATGGAAGAACAGTATTGGCAGAACAAGTAATTTTGACTGTAAGAGTTAATCCTTTTAATTTATCACATTCTACGAAAGTCTAAAATCACAAATTTTAAAGGGACGCGAATAATAAAATATACTTACAAGCAATTTTTTTTTCAAAAAACATATCTTTTGACATCAGTTTCAGACTATAGAAATCAATTGATTTATTTTTTAAATTAAGTTACAATTTAAAAGAAACGAGAATTCTAATTCTTCGCTCATTCGCCGTTCCGTGATCTGATTTCATTATTGCCAGATCCAAAAAGATACTTCTTAAAGAAAAAATAATTGAATAAAATCAATGCCGGTGACGTCAAACCTTGATTAAATTATGATTAAATGAATCATGTTTTTTTTTTTTTTTTTTTTTTTTTTTTTTTAATACAAGCGAAGGAGAAAAGGGGTGAGGGATAAAGAACGGAAAATGCGCGCAACTCCCGCCAATGTGAAAATATTGACTTTGTTAATTGACATTATTTTTAGTAGAATTACATACTGAAATATAGAGAAAAAAGCGTTTCTAACTCGCAGCTTTCGAACAAGCTAAAAAAAACTACTTCTCAGGGCCAACTTATTTCTTTATTGGTGGATAGTTGTAAAGAATGCAATCAGAGATTTCCTATCAATAAGTCAGCCGATCATATAGCTGAATTCCATCCAAGTAATATGGATCTAGTTTTGAAGCCAATAAAAAATGATCTCCTTACGAGTATTTTAAATGAACCAAAAGTAATAACAAAAATCATGGAAAAGTTGAAGCCATTAGTGCTCAGATCAATTAAATGCAAAGGCTTCCAGACAATGAAGATAATGTTGCTGTATATGATGATATTGCTTTGGGAAAAAGCAAAGATTTAGAAACTTTAGAGAAACCAGAAATAGGTTCAGAATTAGAACAAGATGCACTTCCTAAAGTCTGTGATAACGTTTTTTTTTGTTTTTTTTTCTTCTTTTTTTTAATTTCCTACTATTTTTTCAGTTTTTATTAACAAGTTTTATTTTAAAATTACTTTAAAACTTAAACAATAGTGGGCATGGAATATTAGACACTACAAAAATTAGTTGGTTGATTTGTACGTTCAACGACCTATTTTTTGCACAATAATGGCTAATCATGCCGAGACCTAGTTTAACATGGATTTCAAACCAAAAAAAATATCCATGCCTAACTCTAGGATTCGAACCTGGCCCCTTTGGCATGCAAGGCCAGAGCGCTAAACTCACAGCCGTCAGGTTGGCCTACAAAAATTAGCTAAACATAAATTTTCTTATTAAAAAATATATTAAGCATGTAGGGAAATGTAAAATGTAATGACACTGAGAACTAGGGGTGTGGAACATCGCACAACTTTCAATTACAGGGCGAGTATGGCGATATTAGTTTATAATTCTTGTATGGATCTTTGCACAAAAAAAAAGTAACGCCAAAATTGTGATTTTGGCGATGAACTTTTCGATAATCTTTATCCTATCCTTTATTATAAATGAAACTGAGGGGAGAAGAAAAACGATCGTTGATGAGGAATGCTCAAGGAAAGAGAACTCTCTGTTAACTCATTTTTACGGGAATTTCGGAGGTGGGGATGTTTATAACACCTTAAGAGGCATTAGCACAGGGAATTTTATCAAAATCGTTGGAGCCGTTTTTTAGCAATCATTGAAAAACGTGATTCTTTCAATGGCAGCTACATTATGCGCATGCGCGATTTTGATGAAAACAATGGTAGGTCCCAAGGCCACCAGCAACCCGCATCCAAATTTGAACATTGTAGGTCAATTTGTTCGGGAGTTATGCTGACCACAGACACATTTTTTCTAGATCACTTTCTTGAAATCGGAACGTTCCAAAACGTAGAGAAATGCAAAAAAAATAATGTAAATTTGTCTTTTGACTGAAAGCTAAACTTTCTTTACCCTATGTAATATACAAATGGGTAGTAGAAAGTAAAAAAGAGGACAATATGTGCAGAGTAATTTTGAGCTCCAAATAGCCGAATAAGAATATATTTGTGTACTAATGTATGTACAGAACAGTGGCACAGCAAGAAATTTTTTCTGAGGTGTGTTTTAGGCAAGTTTAGTCTGATAAAGCCCAACAAAGTCCATTAAAATAATAAAATTGTAGAAAAAATGAAAAAATCTCAGAAAAAAAAAGCAGAAATCGGCGTTAAAGCGAAAGATTTTCACATGTGTTTCAGACAATTTGTTTTCAGCGGGTGCATTTTACACATTGTTACAAGAAAATAACATATAAATATAAAATTTTCAGAACGCAGATGTACGTTCCGAAAAAGAATTACTGAACTTCTAGGAAGAAAACTTGAATCTGAAAAAAATTCCCCGACTATTCCAGAAAATATCACATTTTTTAGTTTTCCCCGACCTTTTTGAGGCATTTTCATTTTTCCTGACAATTCCAGGTTTTCCCTGTTTTCCAGGTGCGTGACAACCCTGTTAAATTTTCATAAAACTTTTTCAGGGTTGCCACAAAATTCAGGAATAAAGTTTCCTGATAATTCCCGATAGATTTCTAAAAAACTCCCTGATTTTACAACAAACTTTGTTTTAAATTTCCCCAATTTTTCCAGATGTGTAGACAACCGGATCAAATTATACTAACGAAATTAACATGCAAATTTTTTAAAAATAATTTTGGGGGTAATGAAAAGTTTAAATTATTCCGTAACATTAAACTTCTAACGATTACCACCCCAAATCTTCAGGTAAATGGTTCCAAAATACTGCAAAAAGCTCCCTGAAAATTTCACTGATTTTTGGAAAATTTAAAAAAATTCCGCGACATTTCCCTGATATTTTCTAGAATCAGAAAGTTCCCTGATATTTCGTCGATATCCGGGTTCTGCGGCCAAATATTCATAAATGCATCAAGCTTCCTACACCACAATATAATTAACAGAACGTAGTGAAAATATTCTTTACGAATCACATAGACATTTTGAATAAGTGGACAAATATATGAAGTTGAGTAAAATTAAACAGATTTTTAAGCATTCAATACCAACTATTACCATAAAAACAGTTTATTGTAAACAAAAAGTTCAACATTTCAAAACAAATACACACATTAACTAGAAAACAGATAAATGGTAATTAAATAAATGTGATTTTGGTGCGAGCTTGATTGATATTCCATATATCGAGTTCTTCATATTCTTCAACCGCCTCCTCGAATTGGGCGGGATTAAAACCTTTGGTTATGCAGCGCTCAAGAGCATCCGACATTTTAACAGTTCTACTACCAGTTTCAGACATTATGTCTCGGATGATGTTGAAAATTTGGTCTGTAGCAGTTTGTACCCTGGAAAATAAAAAGTTTTATAGTTAAAGCATCAAGTACTTAATTAGGTTGAAATTCAAACCATTTCAAATAAGTTCTAAATCATAGTACTCCGAGGGAAACAAGTTTGAATTTCCTTGACAGAAACAAACATATTTACTATATAACTAGTTAAACATATCTTTTCAATATAAATGTTAATAATTAAAAAAAATTTAAAGGAATTTATCAGAAAAAATATATTGCTAGTAATTTTTGTAAAGATGTTAAAGCTGTGATTAAACACTGATTCCTCATCAATATACTGCAATTAAAAAATATACAAAATTTACCTTTCTAAACAATCAAAATTTAATCTCAATTATTTTATTGTTTAATACATCAGAAAAAATTACATTGCTAGTAATTTTTGAAAAGATATTAAAGCTTTGATTGAACACTGATTCCTCATCAATACGCAGCAATTAAAAAAATTTACAAAATTGAAATTGCTTAACAATCAAAATATAATCCCAACTGTTTTGTTGTTTAATATCAGAAAAAATTATATTACTAGTAATTTTTTTAAAGATATTAAAGCAGTGATTAAACACTGATTCATCATCAATATATAGATATGAAACCTAATGTGAATATATGACAAATAAAAATAACTTGATTGGGAAAAAATGCAAGTTTTTACTCTCAAGGATAACTTAAATTTTTTTTTAGAACCGTTATTGCACTATGTTTAGTTAACTAAAGACAATATATATTATAATTCATTAAGGTGCAATCCCTTAGGATTAAATGAAGGCAATGTTTTCCCAAACAAAACAAAACAAAACTGACCAACAAAAATTACTATAATTAAAAAATATACAAAATTGAGCTTGCTCAACAACAGGGATGAGAGTGCCAGAAGACCCAAAACACTGAAATCATATGCAAGGCTGCCACTGACTGTAAGCTTTGAAAATAGTTGCTTTAGTAGCCTCAGATGTTAAAAATAGTAGCCAAAATAGTAGTCTCACACATTAAAAATAGTAGTCTCAGACGTTGAAAATAGTAGCCTCACTTCTCACAAGATCGAAATAATACTGTTGATTTACATAACACACGAAAACCCAGAAACACTCTTCTTTCAATTCAAAATAGTGTCTAAAACATTACATTCCATACGGTAAAAGGCATGTGTCTTGGGGGAGGCGTTACCATATTTATATACTGCGATGGAAGTTGGCAACTCAACCTTACTCCCAGACAGCACCAAAGCAACAAAAAAAAAGAAGCTAAACTTCACGTAAAAGAGAAGATAAAAATCGATTGGCAAAACAAGATAACTTTTTTTTAACTACCAAAGTCAAACAACTTTTTTCAGAAAAACAAGTATCATGTTTAAACAATTATACTATACATTGACAATGGCAATCGAATTTCATTAAGGCCAATTTTTAAATTTTTAACAGAATAGCTACAGAATTTGCAAAACAAAATTCCCTGACTTTTCCCTGATTTCCAGAAAATTCCCTGATGTGCATCTCTGTCAATGTTATCATTTAAAAAAAAAAAAAAAAAATAATGGCCAATTTAAAAAGATATATATTTGACTATATAGAATTACATTTACTTATCACAGTATAATTGCAACAAAATATAAGTTTAGGCTAAAAATCAAAACAAGCATCTTTAGAGCATGAAAAAGAATGGAAAACATCAAGAAAAAAATACAAAATTCGCATAAACCAATTTACAAACTACACCCATACTTGTTAACTTCAAGGAAAAGCAAAACTAGTACAATATTTTTCTTTTTAATTTAAAAACCCCTCAAAAAACATGTTATTTTCTTTAATATATGTTATAGGCTGTATCCTGTTAATAACATAAATTTTAAACAGTGTCCTAAATATTCACTAAACTTAGACATGCATGAGCATGAAACTTAAATAATTAGCATTTTGCTACTCAGTCAAAAATTTCACTAGGTACATATATTTCATGAAAAATTACATGTTTTCGATTTTGAAGTTGAGAAAAGATAAATAACACATAATGCATGAAGTCTTGAAATTAACAGCTTCTTATAAAAAACTAATTACTCATACATATACAGAAATAAAATCTTGTACAACAAAAATACTATCTTAAACCGCAAAAGTACATATTAAATGAGGCAAAAAATCGTTTTCATAAAACATGACAAGCACAGCATTTGGCAGGGGAGAAAAAATTTAAGCACCTTTTTTTAAAATTCCATAACTCTTTGCCTGAATGTATGCAGTAAAGCATTCATATTCTTTTATTTTTTGGAGGGGGAGGAGGATACTTCCAATTCTTTGTTTGATTTATATTAAACATATAAATCAAAAACACATATCACTTTCAGTTAATTACGTTAAATAAAATGTCAAAATTAAGGTACAAAAAAAATCAAGTACAGGATCTAACCCATTTTGCTTATGAATGCTATAGATTTGTTGCACATCTATAACACAATTTTGTAAAGGGTTAATAAAAACGAAAAATATGATGGAATCAATTTGAAATATTAAGGAATTTAGGATTCCAATATATTCTATTGACAAAAACACAAGACAATAAGAAAATTAATCATGTCTGTAAAGGATGCAGTCAGATTTAAGTTGGAGGATTTTTTTAAACAATAAATCTACGGTCGCGCTTCTAAATAACAGGATTACTAAAAATGCGAAAGAAATAATACGTAAATAATTAGGGTTCTAATATATTCTGTTGAGAAAAAACGCAAGGCAAGAAGAAAAAAAATCATGTCTGTAAAGGATGCAGGCAGATTGAAGTTTGAAGATTTTTTTTAACAATAAGACACCGGCGGACGCGAAGTTATAGGATAACAGAAATAATGTGTAATTCATTGTTCCAAGCATAACAATGCTTTCAGAAAGTAAAAAAAAAAAAAGCGGAACATGAACATGTGGTTGTGGGCCGAGGAGGGGGGATTGACCGGTTTGGCTTAGCTGCTGAGAGTAGAAAAGGTTTGGAAACTTCGTACACCCAAATCGATCGGCCAATTATAAAAACTATATATATATCGTGTGACGTGAGTCGGGACAGATGTCCGCACCCACACGGGGTACGCGAGAAGAGAAACTCAAAAATTTCAAAATTCCCTGATTATAGAGTAATTTTGCGAAATTCCTTGACATTTCCCTGAATTCCCAGTTCTGTCGCCACCCTGTTTAAGCTACATTCAAAGTAATTAAATAAATTGCTTAAAAAATTTTATTATTTTATTATTCATAAATTTAGCTACAACATTGAAATTCTAATCATTCTGCATTGATTGACCAACACGGCGAAATTGTTCATCACACTGACACAAATCTCGGAAATAACGTCAAATAACATCAATACTGTCCATACTATGGCACTTTCTTCCAGGGTTCGGGGCAAATTCCACAAATTCATTTTTGTTTAGAGTAAATAAAGCGAAATAATTTGATATTTGAAAATATAATTGTGTATGCTGTTGCCTTTTTGGCGAAAGATAAAACATTGAAACCTAACGGGTAGGCAAAAAATGACTGTGGTTGCCGTCAAAAACAACAATCTTGCGTGAAGTTACTATCGTCGGACTAACAAAGTGATCACTCTACCAGCTAATATGAACAACTATTTCGGTATTGTACGCTCTCCCGCCCCCCCCCCCCCCCCCCTTAAAAAAAATCACCATTTTGATAAAATTGTTAGTACTTAAGTGGCGGTTTTTTTTCTGTCTTCTAACGGATAGTATCCAATTTTTAAAAAAATAGTCGCCTGAGCCTAAAAATAGTTGAAGGTTTTGTTCAAAATAGTCGCTTTGGGCCCTTTTTTTCATTGAAATAGTTGCCATAGTCGCCTGGCCACAAAAATAGTCGCTTTAGTAGCCTTTTTAGTCGCCTGTGGCAGCTCTGCATATGCGAGCAAAAAAATTGCACCATACTTTATATGCGAAACATGTTTTAATAAGTAAATTATCAAAAAATGCTACAGAAGGAAAAAATTACACAATAACAATTAATAACTGAATTATTTTTTATTCGGTGAGTAATAAAAAAGAAAAAGAATATTAAATTATTAAATCATTTACATTAAAAGTTTAATTAACAAACAAGTTTAACTCATCATCAAGGCCATCAGAAATCTAAAATTAGGCATTAAAACATATTTACGACCTGTACATTAACGAGACGCAACATTCACCCAAAAGAAGTACGAGAAGAATTATATTTAATAACCTTTTGATAAAAATTAGTAGCTAAACAAACATACTTCAGGGAGCTCAAGGCTCACCCAAAAAATTATAAAGGACACCTCCCGCAAACCACGGGCATAGTGGCTATCACATCAGCGGAAGTCTAGGCGAACATAACCAAAACGGCGTTGCAAATCTCGGCAATAGCTGCTTTAAAACTAGGCAAAAGTTACCATTACTCTATATCGGCAATAGCGGCCTCAATATAGGCACAAATCTCGGCAATCATATTAAAGCAACAATCACAGGGTGTCCAGCAAAATTTCTGATAAAAATTCAAGCATATTTCAAGAATTTCAAGGCTCATCCCAAAAAATTTCAAGGACCCCTCTCGCAACCAATTACCACCACATTTTCCAAAGTATAGTCCCACCAAGTAGTATGTTGAACTAATTTTACAAATTACAAAAAATTATGAAAATAAAAAATATCTAATCATCATGTAAGAATTAGATTATGTACTTCGAAAATAGGAAGAGAAGATTTTTGTAAGTCTTTTTTTTTAAGGCGAGAAAAAAGACATAAAATTGTTTAAAAAGTGATACATAAATATGAAGGTCTAAACCTTAGCAGATAAAAAGAAATTAGAATGAACCTAGGCATTCAGTTTAATAATTTACTTTAAGCACGACTGCTTGTCACAAACATTTCTGTTGCTAAGAATTAAGGGAGGGAGGCTCTGCATGTAACCGACACGGTCAAAGCAAAAAAAAATCAAATTTTCACAGTTACACAAGTTAATTAATTTTAAACTATTATATAAAAAATTGCTTTAACTTTTGAACTATTATCCATTATAGCTAAAATGTAAAATTGTTTTTCAAGCTAAAATAAACAATTTAACAAACAATAACAGTTAAAATTACAATTTAAAAAAAGGATAAACAGTAAAAGTGGGACTACTTTCTTACACAAAATTAAATCGAAATTCTAGAAATTCTGCATCGATTCAAACCAAACAGCGAAACCGATCTTCAAACAGACACTAATCACGGAAAATAGCGGCTATTACATCAAGGAAAGCGAATGACATCAAAACGGCATCCCAAATCTCGGCAATAGCTACTATTGAAACGGCTTAGTTGGTTGGTTGTTTTCAGATTATCTGGCGCCGTCAGCAACACGAGGGCTATAATGCGCCGAAACATTCGTCATTTAACAAGCCAACATACATTTACAAACACCCATGCCTTACACAGGACTCGAACCCGCAACCTCGCGGTCTAGAAGCTAGCACGCTAACCACTATACCGTTAGGTCGGCATTGAAACGGTTTAAACCAAGTTGAAAATTATCATTACTCCAATGTAAATGTCGGCGATAGCGGAAAACATATACAAATCTTGGTTAATACATAAAGCAAAATATTGTTGATATTGCATCCCGAGGATTGCAACCAATTAATATACGGCATCGTAATGCTCAGCGAAAATAATCACCACTCTGCAACGTAATTCTTTATGACAGCGCCGCCATAATCCCAGAAATAGCAGCCATTTCATCACGGTATACCTCAGCAAAATGGCCATCACATACTAATATAAATAATGCCAACAGAGGCAGGCAATCTGAAGGAAAAGTTGTCAGCACATTGGAGGTTTGGGGAAATCTGAACATACTCAAGTTCAGTGCTTGTCATACTTGCAAGAAGCCCAATAAAATTGTAATGCAGATCTGTAACAATTTGAGGAATTATCAAAATTATAGTAAAAAAAAAAGCTGAAATCCGTGTTTCAGTTTAACTGTACCATGTCTGACATGAGCAAATCTTTGCACTAACATCAGCGACTATTATATCGGCGTAACATCCGAAGAAAATAATCCTCACGCAACAACGTAATTCTCGGCAATAGTGTCCGCCAAAATCACGAGAATAGTGGTCAATTCTAATAATAGCCATAAAATAAAAATAAATCTGTCAAAATAGTCGGTCTTCAAAAGAAATCGTCATATCTTACAATTTCAATGCACAAATGACATACGATCATTCGAATAGAATGAAAAAGGAAAATATGTAGAGCATGTGTAAAACACCTATACCAGGACAGAGTTCCCTAGAAACAGATTTTTTTTTGCTATATAATAGAAAAATATTCTCCCTTCTGACGTGGATGCCAACATTACAGGCAATTTGAGAATTCCATACGTTTTCCGACGATACCCGTACAAGTTATGCCGCGGGGTCAAGCATATTTTTCAAGAATATTCTTTCGAAAACGGAAGATTTTTTTCTTTGGTGGAATTTTTGAAAAAAAAAAGCACAAATTTGCAGAGGAGGGAAAAATGGAAATTAGCGGAAAAAAGAAGAAGAAAAAGCGGAAGTTCCAGAGAAAAAATTACAAAAAAACAGATTTTCTCCAAAACTACAAAAATGTGGAAATCCGCCAAAAAGTGGAAGAATCTCATCCCTGCAACAATCAAAATATAATCTCAATTATTTTATTGTTTTATAAATCTGTAGCACTTGTCAAGGAAACGTGGTTTTGTTTGTTGAATTCATATTTTTTTTTTCTAACTTACAAATGATAAAATTCAAATTCACAAAGAAGTTTAGCTAAAAAAATGGGATCACTTACCTTCCGGCAGGCTGCTGTGATTGATTCAATGAAGTTTTGGACATGTCCAAAAGTCGGATTGCTTCATCCACGTCTTGCTTGACAACAGTGTCACGAAGATTCAAGCGAGCCTGTGGAAAAGAAATAAAGTCCCCAAGTTATAGCGAGGCATAATCATCAAATTTCAAAATGTCTAAACCTACAAATTTTATTTCAATACACTCGTTTAAATGAAACAGAATTTTGTAAATTCCCATCTCAAAACAGATGTTTCTGAATTAAGCTTGTGCAATTGTATTTGGAAGTAAAATAGAAAATTAGTAGGGCACTTTGACATTCCAATGTAACGTTGTTAAGCGTAAACAGTAAAAATGTAAACAATGCCACAAATGTTCTACAATCTTAAACCATGACACATCTAAATTTGTAAACTATTGTAATGAGTATTCACAAGCAGTTTGTATTTCTAAAATTCCTTGCAAAGTATTTTAACCTGGGTCATTAGTAATAACCAATCTAACTTAACCTTTTCTTTATGCTGCCAATGCCATCATACCAATAACACCTGATCAAAATCCATGTTCTTAGATTGATGCAAATTTATTCTGCTCTCCATGAGCTGAGAGCATTGTTGGTGTCTGTGTAAAACTTCTCTAAAGAAGCATGGAGTTATGGTGTGTTTTAGCAATAACACATATGGTGTGTTTTAGCACACATATCTACAGAACTCACCGAAATGAGAAATGCAATCCCTCACTTAGACACTGAAGCTCATTGTGGCCTCATTAAAAAGTTAGGTATGAAATATTGACAATTTTTAGTCTTCCAAAAGGTCTTTTAGAGTTACATCTCAGTATTAATGCATGTGTATACGAATAAGGTGGCCACAAAATTCAGAAAAAAAAGTTCCTTAATAATTCCCTGATTTCACAGCCAACTTTTTTTTAAAAATGTGTAGATACCCCGATAAAATAGAACATGTAAGTAAAAGAGATAACATGCCAAATTTTTTTAAATAGTTTTGGCAGTAATGAAAATTTTGAATCATTCCATAACATTAAACTTCTAGAGATTAGCACTACAATTCTTCAGGTAAAGGGCGCCAAAATACGAATGAACAGAGAATCATATGTTCAGAACAATGATAGAAAATCAGGGTTCCCACTCAAATCACAGAATAAAAATCAATGACTTAAGGACCTAAATAATGTTTTTAAGGACATTTGAAAATTTGTTTTCAGGCATTATGTCCGTATGTAAATTTTTAATAAAGTGCATTCTACCAAAAAAGTTACAAGTTGGTGGATGCACAATACAAATATGTCGGAGAATTTCGATACGTTGCGAATAAATAGCGGTCACGCGGGAGATAGCAAGTCCGAGTTGTATTTTTATAACTTTTGCAGTTGGGCACACAACATCCGCAAAAATTAAAGACTTTTAAGGACCTCTAAGCATTTTCAAGGACTTTTAGGCACCTCTAAACATTTTCAAGCACTTTCAAGGCCTTGAAAACCAGTTCAAAAGTATTAAGCACTTTTGATGACTTTCAATGACTGTGGGAACTCTGAAAATGTCCCCGATTTTTGAGAAATTTTAAAAAATTCCTTGAAATTTCCCTGATGTTTTCAAGAATCAGATATCTTCCGACATTTCCCCGAATTCCAGGTTCTGTGGCCGCTCTGTAGAAAAAATAGATGCCATAAACTAAAAAACATAGCTCACCAGTGCAGTGGAGAGCCTGAGCACCCCCAACAGGTTCCTGGCAGAAGTGAATGTCATGTCCTTAGAGTTGCGTGCCTCTTTGCGTATCTCCACGTATGCACTGACCAGGTAGTCTGTAAGATCGTCAGGAATGGTAGGCTGAAGAGAGCGACAGTGGGAGAGGTAACGTCGCATAAGGTTCATAGGCATAATATCAAAGTTGACTTGGGGTTCACGGCAGTGCATGTGGACCTGTGTAATGTGGTCTGCAAGCCTGGATGAAGGGGAAAAAAGTTAAGTTTTAGACAGGACACAAATTCGAAGGTTTCGTATCAAAGTTCATACTGTTGTGATTTTATGATTGTAGGGGGAAGTAGGAGACGGGCAGATGCACTGTTGAGTTGCCCGGATCTGAAACCGAAACCTTTTTTTTGGTGTTTTTTCTTGTGCTATGCGGGTTTTTTCAGCCCTTCTTTCGTTGTTATTCGATGTTTTATGGTGTAAGAAAATTGGGCGTCTTTGTGCCGTTAAGTATAATATGTAGTAGCCTTTAAAATAAAGGATAGATTTCCTATCAAGGTATGTGTAATTTCTTTCTCTTTGGAAGGGGCATGGGAGTGTGTTCATGTTCGAATTGATTTAGCTGGTAGCTAATTTTGTAAAGATAATGTATTTTCAACACATACTTTTAAAAGTACTACTTAATGCCTTGCAGAGCATTGAGACTTATATGCATTATTTTGCTGCCATTTTCCTTAGAGGTAAAGTGTTATTTTTTTTCAAGTCTTTGAAATTGCTAGCAATTCATGGTTTTAAAATATTTCTCTTGCAAAAGAAAATAGTTTACCTGCGATCATTTTCTTTGTCTGGCTTATCTTGAATAAGCCACAGCAGATCAAAACGAGACAACAGAGCGGCAGGAAGCTGTATATTTTGTTCGATCGATCGTTTAGGGTTGTATCGACCATAGGCAGGATTAGCAGCAGCTAGGATTGAAACTCTAGCATTTAAAGTTGTCATTATACCAGCCTGGAAAAGAGAGATATTTAGGTTTATAAAAAATGGAATGAAATGGCATTTTTGCTGAGACATTTAAGATCTTAACTATTTGACATTTAAAAGGTTCAGGGCTTTTTTTTTATGTTTGGAAATGCTGTGAAAACTTTCAAAGTGGACCTCAAGAAGTTTATTATTATTTTTTTTTTAACAACAATGAAAATTGTAAAAATAATAAATGTTAATTTATAATTTTAATGAAAAAAAAAAAAGAAAAAAAACACTTAACAAATATTAATATATTGTGTAGTGTAACCTCAGAATGATGGAAAAAAAACAAAATGACTTTAAAAAAATTAAATATACTTTAAACAATTGCAAAAACTACGAAATTTTTAAACGAATTTTTACTAAATCAATAAAAAGTCTCACTAAAAAAATATTTACATTTACAACATAATTTATAGGCAATTCTCATGGTAAATGGACTACATTTCAATACATTTAGAGTTTTAGTTAAGTTATTGGTTATTGAGTAAATAAATCCAGACTTTATTTAAAAAAAGTAGTTGTCCCACTATATAAAACTACCTATAAATAAAAAAAAAATTTGAAATGTATTATTTTCATGTACTTTAATTCATTCATTAAATAACATTGTAACCATGATATATAATAAATTTATGAGTTTATGAAAATGATTTATGTTCAAAATCTTAACAAAATGGAAAAAAATTTCAGTGAACTGAATTATTGCACAAAAGATGAAACAGAACAACCAGAATGAGAAATTATGATTTCTCACTCCCACAGAATTTATTTTCATCATTATTTAACTTTTAAATAATCATATTTATTGAAATGTTTCCAAACTTCAGTGGTATTCACTTGCTTTGTTATACAAAAAGAAACACAATGGTGAATGAGATTTCAAAAGAACCAACCTTTGCAATGGATATAGTCTGTTGTTCCATCACTTCATGAATGGCTGTCCTATCAGAATCCATCATCTTATCGAACTCATCAATGCAACAGACTCCCTTGTCGGCCAGAACTAGGGCACCACCCTCCAATGTCATTTCCCCAGTCACTGGATCCTTCATGACTGAAGCAGTCAAACCCACACCGGAGGAACCGCGACCAGTGGTGTATTGACCTGAAGAAGATATTTAGAAATTAACAAAGGCTTTCAGAGGTTGTGATACAAAATTTTAAAATTGTAGCGACAGTTTTGGATTTACTTGAGCAATTGCAAATAAAAATTAGTAAAAACATATCATAGAAAAATAGAACTGTTAAACTGTTTTAAAATCTCAACATTTTGATTGCTTGAAAATTTATTATTCGATTTTTTTAAAAAAATTAACTTCCAGGGTTCCCACTTATATCACAGAATGAAAATCAATGACTTTTAAGGACCTAAATAATGTTTTAAAAACTTTTCAAATTGAGACTTTCGTCAAATAATAATACAAAAGACTTATTGATTAAATTGTTTTCCAATCTACTCTGAAGGCTTGATTACAGATACTGTATAATACGCAGTTTTTTTCTCCAACTAAAAATTCAGAATTTAAATGCAGTCACGCTACAGCTAACATGCAATTACATAATTTATCAATGTTTTCATTTAATTCATAAGAGCCGTGATTTGTTATGATTTTCAATGTCCATAGTATTTCAGTATCTAAAACTTTGTTTTCAATTACATGCACCTCCATCGCGGTGACGACGTTGATTGTTACGAAATATATCTGCTTTTGGGGTATTTTTTATCATTAGAAATAGTTTGAGCAATCCTCGTCAAACTTCTTATAGAAAATAAATCAATTTTTTACTCTTTGCATAGTTTTTAAAGTACTTTCTCCCATCATAACATTTTTGAAACACTAAGTACATTGTGCAAATCTAACACATAGGCTTCAATATCATATTCTGGCTTTTCTAATCAGCTTGAATTGAAAATGTATTTCCCTGTTATTTTTAAACAGTGCGCAAAAAATTAGCACACAAGATACAAAAACGAAACAAGAGATCACGTGACTTGATCGGATATTCCAAATATGTTGGGGATGAGCATCACTGTACTCATCAAAGGGGGATCAACGAAATTTTTGTATATTCAACTGCGATGGTTTTCCTCATTGTTGATTGGCTTAACTTAATTCGAAAGATTTTGCTCACTTTGTTGACCAAAATTTTTTAAGATGCTATACTTTTAGAAAATAAAATGAAACTCCAGCACTTTAAACGTATTTTTACAAAATTCAAGGTTTTCAAGCACTTGAAAATGAAAGATTTTTTTCAAGGTTTTTTAAAAACGTACGAACCATGTAATGTAATGTATTAGCAGAGTAAAGAATTGTACACAATACAATAAGAATGTTTGTATTTCTTACTTCTTGGTGCTAAACGATCAATATAGCACAGAAGCTGGGATTTTGCAACTCCAGGATCTCCCATCAGGCAGATATTGATGTTACCTGAAAAACAATTTTTCAACTGATTTTTTTATATACAATAGATAGGGTAGAATCCAATACAAATGTTACCTTGGATTACTTTCAAAAAAGCGATTGTGAAGACAATTTTAGGTATTAACTGCTAAAAGCATTAGTCAGCTTTGAAATAAGAAAATTAAAACCTTCCTTTGTTTTCAAGATGACTCATTTAAATATCTGTCAGGCAATTAATATTGAAAAAGAACTACTAATCTCAAATTTTAAAAGGATTAACGATTAGTCAGCTTTGCCAGAAGAAAATTCAAACCTTCCTTTGTTTTCAAGATGACTCATTTAAATATATGTCATTCAATTAGTTGAAAAAAACTAAAAGAATAAAATTAAAATTATCAAGAATAAGGTACTTTAACAAGTTACCACTTGAATAAGGAATGCTGTTATTAGCTTCCAAGAGACCGCAACAATATGAGATTAAAAAAAGGAATATCATTTTCTGCATAGAAATTATTATCAACATAGACTTGTATGAATATATGCAAATTTCAATAGATTAAGAGAACTTAAGAATACCTCTAATCTTCATGCCATTAGGATTCCTATCCACACCACCAACCAAAAGTAGAAGCAAAGCCTTCTTCACGTCATGGTGACCAAAAATCTCAGGTGCAATACTGCTGGCCATCATATCGTAATTATAAGTATCTGAAGAAGTTAAATTTGTATAAGAAAATAAAACAGCATACAATGTAATATAGGGTTCCCACTTAAATCACAGAATGAAAATCAATGACTTTTAAGGACCTAAATAATGTTTTTAAGGACCGTTGAAAAAAAAATTTCAAGCATCATCTCTATATATAAATTTTTGATAAAGTATATTCTACCAAAAAAAGTTACAAGTTGGTGGATGCATTCAAATATGTTGGAGAATTCCGATACGGTGCAGATAAGTGGAGGTAACGCGGAGATAGCAGGTCCGAGTCGTATTTTTATAAATTTTGTGTCCACACAACATCTGCAAAATTAAGGACTTTTAAGGACCTCTAAGTATTTTCAAGGACTTTTAAGTACCTCTAAGCATTTTCAAGCACTTTCAAGGCCTTGAAAGCAAGTTTAAAAATATTAAGCACTTTTAATGACTTTCAATGACCGTGGAAACCCTGTAATATAATTACAATAATAAAATTAAGGAATCAGGACTAAAGAAAAGATTCTGTAGGTATACTACATAACCTGATGTGGCCATATTGCTGTACAGTCAAAATTTCTAGTTAAACAGAAGATTTGGTTGAACCAATTACCCATGACACTCGAAGAGTTAGTATTTTTTTTAAAGCTGGTTAAGTTAAGATTTGTTTAATGTACACTTAAGTTAGTGATTAAGATAAAAGTAAAAGTATAAACAATTAATACAACAGAAGATTAAATTAATTAATACCACTAAGAAATTAAGTTATCAACTTTTCCTTCAATTGTTGAATTTATTACACTTGTTATGCCAATAATGCAGATGAATAAATTATAATTTAAGTTTTTTCACATCTTAAAAATAGTTAAATTCAGTAGTAAAGTTTTGATCGATAAATCCAGAATCCTTTACTTAAATCGAACACATACTCAGACAATTCAAATAGTCAATGAAACAGCAAAATAAAACTAAATATTTGTCAAGAAGTTATTATAATAAATGAAAATCAAAAAAACATTTAAATTTTACATGTACACATTCAAAATAAAAACATAGACTGTTATTTTCCAAGTTATAACAAACAAATTTGTTTTATCTAAGGGGACCAGCTTACTTCTAATAGTTTCAGCTTCAAGCTCTGTCATATCTTGAACATTAAATTCGTCATCAGATTTATTCATCTTAACTATTCTCTGAAATAAGTGAAGTTATAATTTTGCATTAATATAGACATGTAATATGTGTAACAGTAATTATTTTTAAAAGATTAAGAAATGAGACAACTCAAACGGACTATTTTAATTAAAATTATTAAAAGAAATAATTCACAGCATTGTTTTAAATAAATGATATTCATTAAGAAAATACTTTACTTTGATATTCATATGTATATTTTTTTAACATCATACAACACTATTATTAACTCTTGTTAAGTTTCCTTTCCCCCAAAAAAACCATTTTAAACTAATTTTCTGTCTTTCCATTGAAAGGAAGTTCGCTACATGTGTGTTCCTTAGGATAAGATAAATAAAAGAGAAATTTTGAATTAAAAAAAAAAAAAAAAAAAAAAAAAAAAAAAGAGTAGAGAAATATTACTTAAAAAAATCCAACATCATATGTAACAAAATGAAGAGTATTTATTGTCTTCAAATATCTTTTAACCGACATGCTCACATTACTTTTAAAAACTTTTTTAAAAAAACACTAATTCAGGGTTCATACTCAATCTATGGTAATAAACATGAGAACATGTCATTTTTAAAAAAAAAGTTTTGAGGGTAATAAAAAGCTTAAATTATTCCGTAACATTAAACTTCTAACGATTACCACAACAAATCTTTGGGTAAATGGCGCCAAAATACAGAAGAACGGGAAAACATGCCTGAAAATGTCTCTGATTTTCGTAAATAGTCATAAAATTCCATGACATTTCCCTGATTTTTTCCAGAATGAAAAAGCTCCTTGACATTTCCCTGATTTCCAGGTTATGTGGCCACTCTGTTATTGTTTATTAAAGAAAAAGTTGTTTATCCTCAGAACTCAATCAGCTTATTTATAAAATCATTCATATTTCAAATTTTTACTGCTACATTTTTTTAAGAAGTAAAACTCAAACCATTAATAGAACTGAATTTTCAACATTAATGGTTACGGACCCAATTGTACAAGTCCTAGTAAACTAAACAATAAAAAAAATGCTTACATGTGCTTCCAGAAAAGTGTCTGCCAGTAATCCTTGGGCCATTTGCCTGAATCCTGTTCTTACGATAGGGAGATATACGCCAGTAACGCTACAATGGTCACCAGGTAGAACTTGTCTGGTCAATTCTCCCTTTGCGTGAATAGTCATAGTACGGGGAATGTTACCTTCAGGTACTTGCTCACTCTGAAAAATTAATGTAGTAAAATCAGTTTTTAAACTAGAAATCAAAATATCTAACAAAGAACCTAAAATGCTTATAAGTTGCATTCCTCACAGTGTATAACATGAAAGAATCAATACAAAACTTTATAATAAGTTTTTTATAATATACTAGCAGTGTGGCCCTGCACTACTGGGGACCCGTTGAAAAACATAAAAGTTTACATTTAAGAAAAAGTGGAACAGATGTAGTACAGGGCACTTGGTGATTTTTTTCATTTAACGATCAGAAAACTCACAAAAATCAAAAACACAGTAACTAAAAGAAAATTAAAATAATAATAAAATTAAGTTAAAATATAAATAAGATACTCTTGATATTACTATCTTGAGTTAAGCGGTTACAAGTTGGTGATAAGTTTAAATGTTGACCCATTTAAATGGCGCATAAATGTATCGCCAATTCTAAATATAGAAATTATAAATTATTTCAAAGTTGTTAGTTTGGATTACTTAGGTCTTTAATTTGGCGATTTTTACATGGTACTCGGCTAACAGATTAGTACCAACTTAAGTTAAAATATGAATAATAATAAAAACTGAAAATAAAATCGTTGCTAGAAAAGGCATTTATCTGTGAAGCAACAAATAAAATCACGCCAAAGAAATATTTTAAACTACATCTGAACCAAAAAAGGTTTTGTTTTCTTCAAAAAATTTTTAGTACACAGAGAAAAAAGAAGTCCAATGCACGGCTCCTTGCCAACTTCATAATTACGACCAAAATAAACAATAAAGAAATAAAATCGCAAATGAAATACAACACTTCTGGTGTACATTATGAAATAGTAAAACATGTATAGAACAAAAAATGTTTTGAAATCTATATTAAATAATATGGAACTTGGGTATACACACATTACAAAAACACTATATTAAAAATAAAAACAATCAAAAGTAGGATTTTTGATAATCTGGATAAAGGAAACAAATAAATATTTATTTGGAAATTTTTAAAATATTATGGTACGTAGAATTTCGTTTTCAAACGGTGCATGCGCCGCAGAGTGACGTTTGACAGTAAATATATGAAAAATTATAATAATATTCGAACCGCTTATAGTAGAGATGATTGTAATACATAAAAATAATTAGAAAAATATGGGGGACACATTAAAATAACTTTTGTTTTTATTCTGATGTAATAAAAAAATATAGCTGCCATTCCAAGATTATTGTTTTTTTAATGTCAATAAATTTTAATGAAAGCATTTTTAAATCAAATTTAAAAGTTGTTCTCTACAATCTCCATGTACTAAAGCTTCTATGTACCAAATTTTGTATCTCTAGGTGCAAAACTGTGGATTTGTATGAGGTTCAGACGTACAGACAACTTACTTAACATTATTATTAATGCCAAATTAACAAAGTCAAAGTATTTAAACTGAAGTATATCACAAAAAGAATTTACAAAACACAAAATTAAATCAGGATGGCCACAAAATTCAGGAAAAAAAAGTTCCCTAATAATTCCCTGACAGATTTCTAAAAAATTCCCTGATTTTAGGGCAAACTTTTTTTCAAATTTCCCCAATTTTCTTAGGTTTTCCAGATGTCTAGACACCCTGATCAAATAGAACATGTATGCTAAAGAGATAATATGGAATTTAAAAAAAAAATAGTTTTGCTGGTAATGAAAAGTTTAAATTATTCCGTAACATTAAACTTCTAATGGCTTACCACTACAAATCTCCATGTAAATAGCGCCGAAATATGGATGAACGTGCCTTAAACAATACAAAATTTCACTGATTTTCATGAAATTTTAAAAAGTTCCCTGACATTTCCCTGATTTTTTCCAGAATCAGAAAGCTCCCTGACATTTCCCTGATTTCCAGGATTTCCCAATTCTGTGACCACTGTGTAAATTGACAGAAAATTGTATTATTTTAAATATACCCAGTTTCTTTTAATTTTATTTATTGGATAATGAATAATCAGTTTTAGAAAAGAAGAAAAATTCCTTTTTTAAATTTAATCTTTATAAAAAGTTCCCTAGCATTTTGAAAAAAAAAATAAAAAAATTATACAATTGAAAACTAATTTTTAAAAAATTATACTTGGGCAATTCTCTGTTGTATGCACTGAACATTTCCTCTTTTCCCTACTTGTAAACAAATTAGAATTATAAAATTATGAAGAATCTAGGAATTATGTTTTTGTTTTATACAATTCTAGATGGGGAAAGAATTGAATTTAAAAAATAATTTTAACTAGGTTAAACATACATTTATAGGCCACTGATGCAATAATTATTTTCAATAGTTAAAATAATTATTTTTCAAGATAAGTTTGCAACCAGCTCGTATTGTATACTTACAAGCTCTTGAATTTTGAATTCTTGGAACTTGATAAATTTGGAGCCTCGGCTCTGTAAATATAGCCTTCCGCCTGATTTATTGACTCTGCAATCTTCACTTTCACAGTTGATGAGAGGCATAAAAGTTAATGAATTCACCTACAATGAAAAAAATCCTTTAAAATAAATATTGTTAAGTTTGATAGTTTTATAAAGTAATGTATCTTACATATGCAATATAATTTTATGATAAATCGTGCAAAATGCAGATCCAACGCATAGGCTTGCACCCATGAATTATATTCTGGCTTTACTGACCAACTAGAATTTAAAATACATTTCCCTACCATGTTTAAACAACACGCAAAAAATTAACTGACAAAACACACTATACAAAATCGAAACTAAAGATTGCATGATTTGATCAGAGTAAACCAGTTTCCAGAGTTTTTATATTTATTAAAAAAAAGGGCATTTAAAGAAAACATTAACAGGGTTCCCACTCAAGTCACAGAATGAAAATCAATGACTTTTAAGGACCTAATTAATGTTTTTAAGGACCTTTGAAAATTTGTTTTCAGGTATCATGTCTATAAATCAATTTTTAATAAAATATATTCTACCAAAAAAGTTACAAGTTGGTGGATGCATAGTACAAATATGTCAGATAATTTCGATATGGTGCAAATAAGCGGCGGTCAAGCGGGGATGACAAGTGTTGTGGTGTTATTTCACAACATATGCCATCAGTTCTTAACTTTTGCTATAGGTGGTTTATGTGTAATAAATAACGTCTCTATTTCTATAAAAACTTCATTTAAATTAATTCTTTAACTGATTCAAGTCTTGTTGTTATTAAATTATATCTTAAGCTGTTAATGGAAATTGTAAAAATAGCACTGGGTCATTGAGAAAGCGAAATAACGAATTCCCTTTTAGTATATAACCCCCATTTTCTGGTATTTTATTTGGAATTTCTCCCTGGTACACGGAATGTTGGGACCAGATTTCAAATGTAGACGCTACTTTTTAGGAGCTTTCATGTAGGTACGCTAAAATATATCGGTTGCACTTTCACGTGGTCGCCTGTGATTGGTTGACCCGACCTACAGCTCCGGTGTGAGCGCGTCTTTCAAAAAAGATTCTGGCTTCCGCTGCGCTTGAGTAAAGACGTCGATAGGGTTCGTGAGGATGTGCAGGGACGCCAAGAAAACCGTTACAAGTCCGGGGTGGAGCCGAATGCGCAGGAAGCCACCTGACGATGTGGAGGGATAACCACCCTAGATATCCTCGAGAGGAATAGACTCGAGTGGATGGACATCCTAGATTCTTCAATAAATATTTAATGCCACCCTTTCTGCTTGTGGAACGCCGTGCCAGATCTGAAGGATTGAATGCCGGCGCTGCTACTTCTCTTGTCATCCCCGGAGTTGGATTGTGTCGAGCCCTGGCTTGCTGAGAAGAGGGGCCGTTCGTCTCTTTCCCCTTGGTCACCCATCCCCCCCCCCCCCTGTTAACCTCGTCGGCGTTTCCGTCCCAGAGCTTGGACGTCTACTTCCGAGTACAACGACTTCCTTGTGGAGCGATGCCCCGACGTAATTTTATAACTCTCACCTACCTGTAAACTTTTTCTTCTGATCCTTCATCTTAAGGAACATTTATGTAATCCTGGACGTTCCACCCACTCGCCCCTTTGCTGTTGCCTGGAGCCTTCCTCTCAAACACTGTTGACGGAGATGTCAATCCCAGGTTCCCTTCCCTTAAGTTTAACTACTGTAAACAGTTTAATTCCCGTTCCTATTTTTGAATTTTTAGTTGATCGAGTTCTCATTCCTTTTAAGTTTTTTTTTTTGGGAAGTTTTTCTTTTTGATTTAGTTTTTCATTTCATCGAGTAGAATCTTATTTTGTTCTCAATGAGTCGGTGCTAATTTAAGTAAATTTATAGAATTGATAAATTGAGGTATTTTGGGTAGAAATTGTTTATTTAATTTGGCTCGGATGAGAGCTGTTATTCTTGATTTGTGCAAGTCTTGTTATCTAAAGTTATTCTTTTTTTCTAATTAAACTGGTTGTTTCGGAACTTGTAGTTTGTTTCAGTTCTTTCACTTAGGGTGATTATTTTGTTTGTTGTAATGTATTTACAGGTTTAATTTTTAGGACTGTGGAGTATTTTGGATGAATAAGCCAAACGACTTTAATTTAGTGTCAGGGTATAGCAAATTAAAGATGCGATTTTCAGGGAGAGTTTAAAAAAGGACACAACGCAATCTGTTTATTTCAGTGTCGTGGGGAAAACCACACGACACAAGTCCGAGTTGTATTTTATAAATTTTGCAGTTGGGCACACAACATCCACAAAAATTAAGGACTTTTAATGACCTCTAAGCATTTTCAAGGACTTTTAAGCACCTCTAAGCATTTTTAAGCACTTTCAAGGCCTTGAAAACAAAATCAAAAATATTAAGCACTTTTAACGACTTTCAATGACTGTGGGAACACTGAATAATAAGACAAGGGGAAAAGGTGATAAAATTCTAGGATAATTAAAAAAAATAATTAACAGTTTAAACTTCTAAACATTTTCAAACCTTCTATGTGTTTTCTAAAAAGCACTCCTGAGTTACTTAACACATTGTTGACCGGTCACAAGTTAAATCATGTTTTCATGGCCAAAAGTTGTCGACCAGCCACGAGTAAACTCGTGTGCTCTTTTTTGCTCGCATCACCGTTGTTTTCTCAGCGAGGAAAAAAGAGAGCATCACGAGTTTACTCAGTGCGCTGTTGAAGGCCTGACTTGCATCCCTCAGGGCCCAAAGACACATCATGTTTTCAGGGCTCTACACAAAATTGTGGAGGGTGCTCAATAGTTATATTGACAGTGTTTGCCAGAAGAATTTTGTCTTTAGTCTGCAAGTTTATTAATAGCCAAGTCCAAAATCACACAACAAAAAATCAACCAAAATGTAATTCAGCTTAATTTTACTTTTTTTTCCCAGAGATTTAGTTGTTTAACGACTGCTACTTAAAATCAGTTTAAGTTTATTGTTTATTTTTGTTCAAAACGTAATTAAAAATGTTAAAAAAGAATCGAGTGTTCAATTTAACTACAACTTTGAAAATTTTGGGGCCCCAAGCCGGGTCAATTACGAAATAATAACCGGTGACATGAGATAAAGTCTCAGCAAAATTACCAGTCAACGAGTTAAACATGACCCTAACCTTCATTTTTACATTACAATTTATACATAAACAAATCTGGGATGTTTCAGGGAAATAATTTTTTTTTTCTGAAAAAGAACTCATCGCTGCTTATATTCTACATTATTAATGAAGACAGAACCAGATGACATGCTTAATCTAATTTTGATTAGACTGAATTCATTTTGGAAACGGACAACTCAATTATAAAAATCCATTAATTTACTGACATAATATAACACAAAAGTAAACAAAATATTAAGATTACATAGAAATAACTTACAGTCTTGATGGTTTCTGATCCGCACTGGTCACATGTGTAAGTTGAAACAACAAGCATTGGCTTCACTTCAGTGCATCTGGTAACTATGCCTCGAACAGTGATAAGTTGTCCAATGTGTTCAGCTTTGACTTCCCGCACAGACAGCTGCTCGCAGTCGGATTTGTTTTTGAAGTAGATTTCACTAGTAACGAATTGTAAAATTGGAAATTAGATGTAGGTAAATACACAACTTGAACAGGATGGTAACAAATTATAGAAAAAACTTCATGAAATATCAAAGATTCAACCAGAATGTTGAGTTGCTTATTTTTTTAACAACTACTGATTAAATCATAAACTTAAGAGAAGTCTTTTTTAGCAAATATTATGGTATTTGAATTCTTATTTTCTTCCCCTTAAGTTTTTTAATTTGCTATACCATATTACGAAAATTAAGTAAATATTTATGAGTTATTTTTTATAATCATTTCCCAATTTTTTTATCCGGCAAATTTTCTTACCAATCACCTTATTACCACTGCACAGGGTTCCCACGCAAATTACAGAATGAAAATCAATGACTTTTAAGGACCTACTTAATATTTTTAAAGACCTTTGAAAATTGGTTTTCAGGCATTATGACTACACAAAAAATTTTAATAAAGTATATTCCACCAAAAAAGTTACAAGTTGGTGCATGCGCAATACAAATAAGTCAGAGAATTCCAATACGGTGTGGATAAGTGGCGGTCACGTGGGGATAGCAAGTCCGAATTGTATTTTTATAAATTTTGCAGTTGGGCACACAACATTCACAAAAATTAAGGACTTTTAAAGACCTCTAAGCATTTTTAAGGAATTTCAAGGCATTGAAAACAAGTTCAAAAATATTAAGCATTTTTAATGACAGTGGAAACCCTGCTGTAAGTATTTAAAAACATGATTCCCTCTTTGGCTAAGATAATATTTTTTTTATACTTTCTCTAGTAATGTAACTAAAATAAAGAAAATGTATACTATTAAAAGGTTTCGTTTACATATGACTGATTCCCATGGAAATATGATCATATGTATTAAGAAAGAGCAAGTAGTAGTAATAATTCTGGTACACAGTATTAACAAAGTTGGAAATTCTGCATTTAAAAAATTAATTTTTTAAACTATCAAATTGTTTTATATTTGAAAAGAATTGATAATATTAAATTTAAAATATTATTGATCTTATCTGTCAGTTAAGAGAAAATATTCCAAGTTTTGTTAATAATAAAATTGTCTTTAAATTAGTGTTAGTTTAAAGTTAAAACTACATGCCATTCATATCTATCTTGCAATAATTTTATTAAATGTTTGTTTTGTACTCCGGCGAGGATTTAAGAAAATGACCCATGTATTATGAATAGGCAAGTGGACATCAAACTTTTTCAATAGAATAACATTTTATTGAAATTAATTCAAACTAACAAACTATGATCTTCACATTTTACATACAAATTAGTAAATTTAGATGAGTAATTTCTGAACATTTACATGATGCAAAATTCTATGTTTTCTTAAAATGAAATGGTTTATTATTATTTTTTATTTTAAACACTTAAAAAAATTTTAATTTTAAATTCATTTAATCACATTTTAAAATTCTCTAACTTATTATTAATTTCAGTGTTCCATACTCCAAAAGTCAAAACAGAACACTTATACAATCATATTGAATTCTGTCTGCATGACTTGAATGAAAATTGGTACACAGGCCTAGGTGTAACCCATGAAATTCACTGATTTCCATGACTTATGGCCATTTTTTTGCTCAAAATCATGACTTTCCATGACAATATGTAACCAATGTCCAAATATATGACTTTCCATATGCGGTGAAACCCCGCAAATAGTATTTAAACTAAGATAAATATCCCGATAAAATTCCTCAAATTATATACAGAAAAATGGCATCACTTGACTAAACACTTTGGCGAACTTGTGTTTTAAATTATTACTGGGTTTTTTTATGAAAAATTATTAAGCTTTTATGGTATTATCATACAGCTTACATGAATTTAAAAGTTTTATTTTGAACAATCCTGTAATTTTTAAAAGGAACGAAAAGCAATAATACTATTTGAAGACTAGACTTACAAACGGCGCAACAATTCTGGTGGATATCTATTTCTAGGATCCCTATATTCTCCATCCTCATGAGCTCTGCCATCTAATTTCAAACGTTGCTTAATGTAGACATCAAGAACATCCTTGGCAGCCACCTAAATAAGTTGGAAGAAACATTTTCAAACTTCCAAATGTTAGAAACCCGTCTTTCGATTCATTGGAAAAAAATTAATTTTGAATTTAATACCGAACAATTTTAACAATTTTTTTCACTGAAATTTTAGATAAAATCAGGAGTATTTACATGCAACATTCTCCAGTAAGTGCACAATTTAGGGTAGGGGATTTTGTCCCTTCCTTACCATCAGAACTGTGGAGGAGGCTGGGAAAACGAGCGAATGAACCGAGGACTACCAGCTTTGAAGTGGGGCATGCGTTACCACTAGGCAAAAGTAATCACTAGTGCCTAGGTGTTGTATCTGTCTTTTGAACACGAGACCACCACATAGTCCCTTCCCAGTGAGTCGCGAAGAGACGAATGATAGAGTAATGAGTTAGGCAGTGAATCGCAAAAGATATTGTGATGATTATGTGGTTGTTTCGTTTCAGAAGGCCCCAATAGATGGCAGCGCGATTCAGTTTGTCCGATAGTTACCAATTGTGGAGGAAGCTGGGATGAAGGGGGAGTTGAACCGAAGACTCCCAGCTCTGAAGTGGGGTGTGCTAACCACAAGGCAAAAATAATCACTAGTGCCTAGGTGTTATATCTGTCTTTTATACACAAGATCCCCACAGAACAACACTTTTATATGCAAATAGTAATAACACTGTAAAAAAATGTAATAAATCCAGCAATATCTAAATATCAACTGCTTTTTTTTTTATAATCCACAAATAGCAAGTAAGGAGAACCCCTCCACAATGGCAAATAAGGAGTAAGGAAGGTACATGAGAAGGAAGGGACAACAGGGTTCCCACTCAAATCACAGAATGAAAATCAATGACTTTTAAAGACCTTTGAAAAAAAATTTCAGGCATCATGTTGATATATAATTTTTTAATATAGTATATATACCAAAAGTGTTACAAGTTGGCACATGCATAATACAAATATGTTAGAGAATTCCGATATGGTGAGGATAAGTGGCGACCAAAAGGGGATAGTAAGTCTGAGTAATATTTTTATAAATTCTGCAGTTGGACACACAACATCCACAAAAATAAAGGACCTCTAAGCATTTTCAAAGACTTTTAAGCACCTCTAAACATTTCCAAGGCCTTGAAAATATTAAGCACTTTTAATGACTATGGGAACCCTGGACAATTTACCACATTTTTCCCTTTCCATTTTTATTACAAACATGATTTTAAAGTAAAATTCAAATTTTCATTCCATTGCATCTTAGTGGTAGTTATTTTAAGTATTCTTTTCCAAATTATCATATTAGGTCACGCTGAAACACGAGGAAAGGAAGGGAACCGAACCACAACGAACACCCATGCCTAACCCAGGATTCAAACCCGGCATCTTTGGCATGCGAGGCCCCACAGCCTTCAGGTTGGCACAACAACAACAACAAAAGCAAGGGACTAACATTTCCAAGTGTATCTCGGAAAAATTGTGAATAATACGTTGGTGAATAACTAAAGTATTAAATTATTAATTGACTGATAAACTTTATAAAATTGCATTATCTAAGTGGAATAATTGTATGTTTATGACCTGTTGTACACTGAAAACCATGTATGGGGACAAGGGAAGGGAGGGACTTTTGGTGACATTTAATACTAATAAAATTTTATTTTACTCTATACGATAGGGTCTAATAGCTGAAAATGTTCTTTTAAGTGTAAACCAATAATTGAACACAGTTTTTATTATTTTTCTACAAAAATAAATGTGTAAGATAGCTAGAGAATGCGCAATGTTCTGAATTTTAAGCAATCTAAAAGATAAATTATTTTGCCTATAATTTAAAATAAAAAATTAACGACTAATTTGAAAAGTTACCTGACTAGTGTTCCCTCAGAAATCACAGCATAAATATCAATGACTTTTCAAGGGACCTAAATATTTTCTAAGGACCTTCGAAAATATATTTTTAGGCAACATTTTCTTTGTGTGTCTCTACAGTTGTTTCAACCCCATAGAGGCATAGAGCTATATCAAAATCTTTCTGTGTGAAATCCAAAATAATTTCTTTCTAAATAAGAAAACTTAAACATCTACCCTGTAATTTTAAAGTTCTACAGAAATATCCAGTTACTAAAGTAAATCATCTTACCTCGTGTGTTGTAAAATTTGGCAGCATTTCTTGAACAACATCAGAAAAGAGAGCTGTGAATCGGCGAGCATTTTTTTGGATTGCATCAGATAAATCTTCAAACATCTCAGCAAGATCATCAAGGTCAATTGTCATAATCACTTGCTCACGATGTGCCAAGTTTGCCTAGCAAAAACGTTATTCATTACTCAATTTAGCAATATGTAAACAGAAAGTTATGAAATAATAAAGTTACAAAATCTAGGTTAGTAAATCAAGGTGACCACAAAATTCAGGAAAAAAAGTTCAGTGATAATTCTCTGATTTCCCTGATAGATTTCTACAAAATTCCGATTTTACGGCAAACTTTTTTTCAAATTTCACCAACTTTTCCAGATATGCAGACTCCCTAATCAAACAGAACATGTATGCCAAAGGGATAATATACCAATTTTTTTTTTAAATAGTTTTGGTGGTAATGAAAAGTTTAAATTATTCTGTAATATAACACTTCTAACGATTACCACAACAATTTTCCGAGAAAATCCAAAATATGGATGACAGGGAAAAGTGTCATCAGAACAAAGAAAATTTTCCTGATTTTCGTGAAATTTTAAAAAACTCCCTGACATTTCCCTGATTTTTAGGTTCTGTAGCCACTCTGGTATATGCATTGCATTATGTCAGTATTAAATTTAACTTTCTATTCTCTCTTAATAAAAGTTCCTAAGTATTCTTCTATAGTTAAAATTGTTCTCCTTTGTATTGGTCTGAAATTAACACATAGGTTCTTTGTATTAACAGGGAATGCTTTGCACTAGGAAAAGTTATATAGTAGTTAACAAACTTAATTAGAAGGAAATAATCATTTATTCATAACATAAAAACTAATTACTGTTTCAATTATACCTATAAAATTGAAAGTAACTCCTTATTTAGCTTAATATTTTAATTAGAAGTAATTTGGTGGCATCATGAGATCCTTTGAAAAATTTACAGAATAAAAAGCAGGAAAAAAAAAATTTCCACTTTTTGGAATACTCTTATGGAAGTTAAATAATTTTTTAGAACAACAATACAATCACTTATGAAGGATTTTAAATAAGCATTTCAAGTTACTTACCAATTGTAATCCATATTTAAACGATTTCCCTCCTTTCGGATCTTGTGAGTAAAAAGTTGAGAGAAATTCTGATATTTTGGCTGCAAAAGATCATAGATACTTATTATAAAAATTATATAAATGAATCATCTCCTGCTCTTAGAATAGGTCACAAGAAAGGAAGTATTCTATTCTACCTTATACAAGTATAAGGTAGCATGTCCAACAAAATTTAAAAACTGGTTTAAAACAAAAAAAAGTTTCTTCTTCATTTATAAATTTTTATCCAAAATGAATATGACCAAATATGTTGGACAGAAGAAAATATATTGTAAATAGTCAATTTAATTACTAAAATTCAAAAATAAATTAACTTCACAAAGATATTGAAATTTTGTTCGCCTAGTAAATGGACCAATTCAATAACCCATTTCCATTTCGTAATGAATATTTATTCAGTTCTATAATAGTGACATATTCTGATGTAATTCGGACAATTATATTCTTATTAATTTTTTAAAATATAATACTTCTGGGTACAACTCAGCAAAAAAAAAAATCTGAAGTTAGTGCTAAAACAATGGAAACCAAAATATTTCAGTATTCAAACAACTTTAACAATAATACTACTAAATAAACAAACATGGTGAATATCTAATTCAAACATGTTAAGTTGCATTCAAAGTAATGAAAGTCTAGTTACTAGTTAAAACAAACCAAAATCAATGTTTCCATTGATTGGTTGGTTGTATTTAGATTATCTGGCGCCGTCAGCAACACGAGGGCCATAATGCGCCGAAACATTTCGTCATTAGACAAGCCAACATACATTTACAAACACCCATGCCAACACGGGACTCGAACCCGCAACCTCGCGGTCTAGAAGCTAGCACGCTAACCACTATACCGTTTGGTCGGCCAATGTTTCCATTGAATAAAACTACTTGTGTACTAACTGACCTTTTTCGGTAAAAAAGAAATTGTCCCTAAAAGGCCGTTTTAGCACATATTTACCAAAGCAAAATATGAGAACTTCAGTTACTAACGTTTCCCCACTTTTTAGAGATTACTGTTATCCATCGTTAGCGCTAAATCTGTCTATTGGTGACAGTTTCGCTTTTGCTGAGATTGGTTTGCAGGATAATAAGCAAGCACAATTTTCCTCAGAATTCAACAAATAATTTTTTTCCTACCCAAATTCTTCATTATAATTTTAATTAGCTGAATTTTTTTTTTAATTTAGTGTTCAAAGTTTATACGACAATTTTCTTGTTTTCTTGATTAGAGATAAATTCCATTTTCAATTAACGATATTTAAAGTGAATAACAACCAGCAAGGCAATGAAATATCGTAACTAGATTTAAAAGGCTTACAAATATATTTATCATCTCTTAAGATTATTTCAATTTAGCAATTCAAAAAAATAATGGTTTTGAAACTTTTATATTTTGAGTGTACTGAATATTTCTGATTGAAGAAACGCACAGAAAAATTAAAAAACAAGTGCTTATGACTGAAAACACAAATTTTCAAGGATAGTGCAATTACACACAAATGAGACGAGTCTTGGCTATAGCGAAAACAAATATCGAGCCGGCTTTTAAAAGCCAATTGGGCAGGATCCGTATGATTTAAGGAGCTAAAAGTTTTCATTTGTTTAGTTTTATGATAAGATTTCAAAAACTAGTTTTCCAGAAACATAATACATGAAACAGTTACTGATTTACGATATGAAAAAAAGAAAAAGTTAAGTATTTCAACTTACTTCTGTCTTCTGAATAATCTCTAGAAGGCATTTTTAGCAATTTTCAAGCTGAAGCATAAAAGGCAAAATAATTGTTATTACTTTAAAACAATAACAAACAACAGAACTGCAAAAAGAAGGCATACAGGTACTAAAGACAACATACATAAAACAACGAATTTGGCGGGAGTATTTTATAATTATAATCACAGTTACAGCTAGAAAAGTATTTGGAATTTAAAGACTAATATGACGTCATCACCAGTTTTGAGTTTCCGCTGAATTTAAACATGTTAATCTTTGTCCTAATAACTATAAAAAGCAATTCCCTTCTGTAACATTGGTTGTTTGTTAGGCGTGTGAAACTTCCTATAACTTTAAAATCCACTTTGCATTGAACTGATGCATTCGTATTTGGTTAAACCCTTTCCGTTCCCATATTTTCATTAATTAAAAAAAAAAAAAAAAAAAAAAAAGAACACCGTCAATTTACGATATATTTTTAAAAAAATATTACATTATCCTTTCTCGTATGTGAAACAGAAGAAAAAATGTATTTGATGGGTGATGCTCATGAAAGAGAACATTTGTTTTTAAACTTTCTTCGCCAATATAGCATTTCTACGGGAATTTCGAAGGTAGGGATGAATAGAACATTTTAAACATTCATTTGAACATTAAATTCTAATCAAAATCCTTTAATTTTTAATTTTTTTTTTTTTAATTTTTTTTTTTTTTTTTTTTTTTTGCTGGGTAACTTCAGAAAACAAAATGTTTAATGGCAGCTACGCATGTGCTAATTTCACCAAAACCTTAATGGCATGCCCCATGGCTACAATCACTATAATAGCCTGTGTCGAATGTAAAATATGTTGAAATCCGTTAAAAAGTGAAAATAATAGTAATAAAAAGTAATATAGTAATAGAATAGTAATAAAAAGTGAAAATCCGTTCGAGAGTTATGCTGACTACAGACAGACATTTTTCCTAGACCACTTTTTTGAACTCAAGATGTTCTGAAACGTGCATAAATGAAAATAAAATAGTAATAAAAAGTGAAAATCCGTTCGAGAGTTATGCTGACTACAGACAGACATTTTTCCTAGACCACTTTTTTGAACTCAAGATGTTCTGAAACGTGCAGAAATGAAAATAAAATAGTAATAAAAAGTGAAAATCCGTTCGAGAGTTATGCTGACTACAGACAGACATTTTTCCTAGACCACTTTTTTGAACTCAAGATGTTCTGAAACGTGCATAAATGAAAAGAAATTGGAAGAAAAAAAAATTGAACGAGTGCAATACAAATTGAAAGAAAAGAAATTGAGTAAAAAAAGAAAAATGAACTAATGCAATACTTTCATTACTCTATTTTACATATAAAGTCATTGAAAGTAAAAAATAAATAATTGGTATTAAAATAAAGTCCATAAATTAACACTTTAAACCCTTTTTCTTACTACATCAAACCCCGTTAGTGCAAAATCGCTTAACAAAAAATCCCGTTTACATTTAAATTTGATATGGAATCTTGTTATTACTATTTTCATTTATTTGAAAAAATTGCCAGTTTTGCGATATGTTTGACGATAATTTTTACATGGGGAAAAAAAAAATTAGCGATGTATACTTTTCGATAATTCTTACATTATCCTTTCTTGTAAGTGAAGCAGAAATGACTCCTTCATGGCATTTTTACTGGAATTTCAAAGGAGGGAATGTTTAGAACACCTTAAGAGGCATTATACCATAAAGATTTTGATCAAAATCGCTAAAAGCCGTTTTTTACTATTTGCTGAAAAACATGATTTTTTTTTTCATGATTTGCGCAAGCGCAATATTGACGAAAATCTTGATGACACACGTCCCATATGGCCACCACTAGCCTATACACCAAATTTGACATCGTAGGTCAATTCATTCGGGAGTTATGCTGACCACGTACACACAGACACACATTTTTTCTAGACCACTTTTTTGAAGTCAGTGTTCTAAAACGTAGAAAAATTTAAAAAAAAAAAAAAAATAGAAATTTTTTTTGACCGAAAACAATACTTTCATTACTCTTTGTCCTGGGGGTATCGTATACGGGTAATTGAAAGTAAAAATCTGGTATGCCACTAATAATTTCCCAATCTCGAAGCAAAAGCTTATTTATTGACAAAATTTCCAATAAAAAAAATGTTCAACCTTTAGTTCATTGAGCATCCGAAAGAAAAATACTTTTTATCTTTGTCTAATAAGACAGTTTGTATAGTATACAAAACTTAAGTCAGTGCGTTTTATTGTATATATTTGATTTTTGGTTTTCCTGAAATTTTTTTACTAGAATATCGGGAGATCACAGAGGTTTAGTGAAGAGGATTCAGGCCGATATGAGATTTAACTCGTTCGTGGATATTTTAAAAATGGCTAAGTAAAACTATAAATTCTTCCTCAAGGCTCCATTAAACCTATTCCACAGACAAGTACAGTTTTTAAAGACGTAGTATTGAAGAAGAAATTTCATTTCTCTCCCTCCTGAAAACTCGAGGACTTGTGATATGACGCCTTTTTACATTTAGTGGTTTAAGTAAATAATCGTAAATACGGCCTTCTGAGAAAATATAATGTTCTGTTAAGGTTTTTGAATTTTTTTAGATGTCCAAACAAGATTCTCTGTGGCCAACAATCTTAGCTGAGACTTATAGTCATGGGTTTAGTGGCCATCGATGTCTGATGGTATGGGCGCACCCCAGTGGCGGATCTAGGATATTCCTGAGGGGGGGGGGGGCAGGGGCGGATTTAGAGGTCAATCAAGGGGGGTGCGATTATGACCATGAGTGTTTACAGTGGCGGTGATAGTTTGTCAACTTGGGGGACAGGGGGGAGGGGTATCATCAAGGGTTCAATGAAAGATAAAAATTAGAGGGTTTAACTATCCTCTTTTGCACCCCATACAAAAAATTACCCCGAAAATTTAATACAAAATAAAATTATAAATATTTAGTATTTTTTATTAGAGGAAAGTATTTAAGAGCGCAAAAAAAAAATCTTATGCAGTTCAGGTGAAGTGTAAAAAGTTCAACAACCCTGAAAATTCAACTTTTTTATACAAGTTAATTTACCAATATATTCAACATCATAAATCATTTAGTGCAGAAAAAGACGGCAGATCTTTCACATTTTTAGACAACACTGCAGGTACGCAAAACTCTTTATTTATAAGGTTTTAATAATTTCCGAAGTTAAATAAGGCTTTTCAACTCAGTTTGACATCACATTAGTAAATTAAAATATAAGTTACATAAACTTGAGACTATACACTATAACTGTACACTATAATATTTATCATTGTATTCAAATTTGATATGGTATGATTTACTGTTTTCATATTTTTCTTCATTTAAATGAAAATGGAGAATTTGGCAATATTTTTGGCAATAATTTTTACATGGGATAAGAAAAAACTCCAAAACGGCGAAATTGGTGATGATATTCAATAGACATTACACTGTCCTTTCTTGTGCGAAAAACAGAAAAATATCAATCGTTGATGGACGATGCTCAAGGGCAAAGAGCTCTGTGTTAAAGACACACGTTTTTCAAATTTTTACGCTTTTATCAGATTTCTTCGGGAATTCCGGATGTGGGGACGATTAAAACTCCTTAAGAGGCATTAGATTCTTGATTTCACCCTTATGCGAATGCGCAACCTTAATCGTAGGTCCCATGGCTCCCACTAATCCGTACACCAAATTTGAATACTGTACGTCAATTCGTTTAGGAGTTATGCTTACCACATAGACATTTTAACTAGACTACTTTTTTGGAATCAGTATCTTTCAAAACTTAAGAAAATGGTAAGGGAGGGGGGGGGGGGTCGATTTTTTTTTTTACTGACTGCTGTACACTTTCATTGCCCTATGTAAACATATGGGTAATTGAAAGTAAAAGCGTGTTTGACTATGATTCTCAATATTTTGAAAAGAAGTACATA
The DNA here is from genome assembly GCA_963978545.1 of Linyphia triangularis. Classification (NCBI taxonomy): domain Eukaryota; kingdom Metazoa; phylum Arthropoda; class Arachnida; order Araneae; family Linyphiidae; genus Linyphia; species Linyphia triangularis. Next base: position 29,628,644 of record OZ021730.1, on the reverse strand, counting down.
ACAACATGGAACTCGCTTTAAACTGTTGAGGATAAATGACTTTTTTATAATTTAAGAAAGTAATTTTGTTTGATATTGTTAAAGGGTTTTTATGATTTTGCATATGAAAGGGTGCAGATACAATGCTTATTCCAGCAAAATCAGTTAATTTTTATGAGAATGAAATACTTTGAATCATTCGGACAAAAATGAAATATTTAAACATTTTTCGGGAAAAAAAATATATAAACAAAATTGTTACTGAAATATCACATTTTGTAAAATAAGAAATAAAATTAAAAAAAAAAAATCTAATTAAGGTTTAGTTACCTTAACACTATACATATATTGATGCACTAAGACTGCTTTAACTAAATTAATATATATTTGAACTTTAGAGTAAAAAAAAAAAAAAGAGTGAGTCCGTTCACCTCAATGTGTGTGTACAGTTTTTTAATAAAAAAATTATATTCGAATACAAGATAGTTTTCACTATGGCTCTTACAAGATTTTTTTTTCTTATTTATCATGTAAACTTTCTTTTCTTTTTATTGGTTAAATACGCATCAACAATATTAGTATCAAAATCTACAAAGATTTTCTATATTAATCCAGAATAAATTTCTTTTAAAATTTTAATATGATTCTAATTTGGTTAGAAGATTGCTAATATCAAACGGTATGTGTGCTTTATTTATGACAGCATCGAAAGTTTTTTATGTGAAGGCGGACCATAGTAAAACTGGTGTTGTTTAGATCAGTCCGGAGTCTGTAGAAATTAGTAAATAATTTTGAAATTTTGTATTAGTACTGCTGGGAAAATCTGGAAACATTTTATAAACATTATCATAAAAATTTTCAAATGAAAACTTAAAGAAATAACTGTTGGGAATTTTGATAATTACGCTCCAAGAACAACAATATATTTAAAACTTCATTGGAGTGATTTCATTTTGTTTTAATATTTAATTTATAAGGAATAGCATGTAAAGCTAACAGCCATATAAGCCCTTTTTACCTTAAAGTTACCAAAAATGCTCTAAATAGATGGATTTTAACTATACCCAACCTGTACTTTAATATAAGTTTTGAGATTGGTTTAACATAACTGATGTATGCTTTCTCTTACAAATATGATTTACAGAGAACTTAAATTAAGAAAATGTACTCAAAGCCCATCTTAAACCGTCAACACACAAATCTTCATATTAAAAATAAAGGGGGGGGGGGGGGGGGAGAGACTAATACAGAATCAAGAATAATACAGAATATAACTACAAGATAATGCAATGCACCGGGACAACTTTAGATTCTGATTAATTTGTTTACAAAGCAGGGAACATATGCCAGATGGTCTTTCAAGGGGAAAATGGACTTCATTTGCATCTTAAATAAGAGAAACCTCGGAAAACTATTAAGAAATAGCTCAACAATCGACGTCAGATTACTAGTCAAAATTTCTAGAGTGTTTACTCAATCTGAAAACAGACTACAGAGCACCAAATATTGCTCGATCCGGTGACATTTCGCATGGTAGGCGAGTATGAATCTTGAGAGAGAGATTGGAGCATAGCAATATTTAAAAACTTGTTTGGCTAGGATCCTCAATATTTGTTTTATTGAAAAAAAAAAAGAAGCTAAAAACTCTATGGAACTCACTTTAAACTGTTAAGGATAAATTACATTTTTATAATTTAAGAAAGTAATTTTGATTGACATTATCAAAAGACTTTTATGATTTTGCATATGAAAGGGTGCATATACAATGGGTTAATCCAGTAAAATCAGTTTATTTTTATAAGAATTGAATATTTTATTATATTCTATTCATATACTGATGGTATTGAATTGAGAGTTACGTTGATGATTGTACAAAATACCAAATATGAGAATGTGGGATAAATCACTACTTCTGATCATTCAGTCAAAAATGAAATATTCAAACATATTTAGAAAAAAAAAAGCAAATGCCTAAACTAAAACAAAATGTTAATGATATTACATTTTGTAAAATAAATAGTAACACTAAAAATATCTTATCATGGTTATATATTACTGTCAATTATCTTGCACTGCCATACCAATCGAAGAAACAAACAATCTAGGTCTAGACATCGCAAGCACACTCCAACTCAAGCAAGAAAGACCATTCCATCACTTCCACCTCAGAGTCGAGGCTTTTTAGTAATTTTCAAAGCACATGTGAATGGTGCAATGTCACGTGCAAGGGAAGGGATAGTATGACCCCTCAAGTTTTATTGCTTTGTCCTTAGTTTCAAGGTCACCCAAAGAAGGGGTCATTTTTTCCCCCTTCCCTGAGCTGTTTTAAGATTTTTTGAAGAGAACGAGGGGAAACTTCCTGGTCCTAATTTAGTGATAGCGTCTTTATCGGAACTGTAAGTTCTTACAATATTCTGTAGAATTGTAATAATGCTATATACCGATTTGATCAAAGAAATTTTCTTAATTACGAATTAGGCATTTTATTTTCCAATTATAATCACAGGTTTTTTCAAAAGTTATTTTAGTGCACGATTTTTTGTACATAGAATGAAGTTTAGGGGGTGCTATGGCACCCCGATATTAAACCTTTATAATTAATTGACCTCTGATCAAGAAGTAAACCTACAGAATGCTAATTGCAATCAAAAACTTGTCAGTCTTTGGTCCCATCTCATACTTTATACTCCCAAATGAGAAAATCGTGCTGAAATTGAGAAATTTTTTAATGGTATTGTGAGAAATTTTTTAATTTGAGAATCACACCAGGTGTAAAGATTCGTTGACCGGTACATTGCAGGTCATTACAATCCCGATCTACTCGTCAAGTCTCAAGCCCATTCCTTCTACGGGTAATGAAATAAGGAACTCGGTTAGGTGGCTTAAAAATCTGTATTAATGAGGCATGAAAAATATCAGAAAAAGCTTAGTTTTGTTTGCTGATTTCCCATCGATATTGATATCAAATAAAAAATATATCTTCCAATTATTAATGAAATTTCAAATTTTTTTTACTTTGAACTCGGTGGAAACTGCTATTTAAAAATAATTTAGACGAGATACTTCATGGGGGGTGCGGTCGCACCCCCCGCACCCCCCCTAAATCCGCGCCTGGGGGGGGCGCAACACCTGTGCATTAGCCAGGATAAAATCGAATATTTAAAAAAAAGTTTAAAAAAAATATATGCAATGTTCTAGAAATATACTTCAAGATAATCCGTATCCATTGATTGACCCCCTCCCCATTTTTTCTTCACATTTCTGACTCGCTATCTTAGCGTAAGGTGAAATGCCCAGGTTATACCAAGTTTAATTTTCAGTTTTGAAATAAAAAAAAATCCCTTTCCCCCTCTTCAAAAAACACCCTTCTATGCTAGATATTTTTATTAACTCCTTTGTTTCTTTATACTCATGACAAATAAAACGTTTTTGCAAAGTTTCAAGAAAGGACAAATTTTTTATTTTTTAATGTTGTATTTTACCTTTCCTTGGATTTTTCATGTGTTTCCGTTTATAAAAAAGAACTGTAACTTTTTTTAGATTAGTTATATCGTTTTGCTTTTTTTCATTCGATTCAGCATAAAAAAAGTATTCTAAAAACATGTGTCACATGCCTAGATTGCTTCAAGCTACAATGGCTTCAAGCCACATTGCTTCAAGCCATTGCTTTTCAACCACAACCCCCCCCCCCCCCTTCTTTGCTAGATATTTTTATGGACTCATTTGAATATTCATTTTCATGACAAATATAGAACATTTTTGCCAAGTTTGATCAACGAGCCAATTTTTTTGTTTTTCTTATGGTCTTAAGTACTATTTTACCAGCACTAATATATATATTAGGTGCGATTTTATACATCCATATTTTTTTTTTACTTTCAATTACACGTATGGTATAAAAGTATTGAATTCGGGGGAAAAAAAATCGATTTTATTGCATTTCTACACGTTTTGGAACGCGATGAGTTCAAAAAAATGTTTGTGCCTGTTAGTTATTAGCATAACTCCCAAAACGGATTGACCTGCGATGTTCAATTTTTATGCACAGGTTATTAATGGCCATGGGACCTGGCATTACGGTTTTCGTCGAAATTGCACATGTGCATTAAGTAGCTGATATTGAAAAAAATTACGTTTTTCAGCGATTACCAAAAAATGGTTTTAACGATTTTGATTAAAATCGCTATAAAAATGCCTTTAAAGGTGTTCTAATCATTCCCACCTCCGTAGAAATGAGATAATGCGAACGCCCATCAACGACTGTTTCTGCTCTGTTGCACTTAAAAGAAAGGATAATGCAGTGTTTATTGAAAAATATATCACAATTTTCACCGTTTCAGCGGCATTTTTTTAGAATAATCGCCAAACTGGGCATTTTTTTTAAATAATGAAAACAAAATAGATAAATTATATCAATCCATGACAAATTAAAAAACATCGCATACTGAAATATTTTATTCCAATTCTTCAATTACAACTGGAAGAGAGAGATTATAGGAGGATCATTGTATTTAAAAAATTTTAAGAACTTCATTTTGTGTTGCAATATCATTTTACTTCTTTCACGAAACTTTTGAACAAGAATCAAAAGTTTCATAAAAAATATGTTTTGGAAGAATAGGCTTAGAATAAAATTAGAGTAATCTTAGCCTTCTCTAAAAGTATGTATGTATATATTATGCCGTAAGCGTTATAATTACTTATAAAGTGCAATATTTCTTGCATTACTTCTGCAATAACGAAAGAAAAAAAAATTAAAAAATTTGAAAGTATGTCCAGGTAAATATTTGTACAAAACATTTCAAATTATCGTAAAAAACATACACATTTATTTGTTAATTCATTGGTTTAATTTCGTACAGGATTTGAAAGGGATATTTTTTTTAATAATTATTTCTGCTACTGTAGTGCTACTTTACACAGATAATTCTTCTTACAAAATTGTTTATAAGTCTATTTTATGTAAAAAAAACACAATTGGCATACCTTTCCAGTGTGGTGCAAGAGAGGATTGTTAATCGAAATTCAAATATGACGCTTATTTACAAGCCGAAGTAGAAATTAGAGCTGGACGAGTTCTTATGCATTTGCAAGGGGGTGCGAGACTAGATTTTTATCAAAATCATTAATTTTTTTAGAAATGATAATTGTAGGATCTCACTTGGATCCTTTTTCAGGTTCAAATTATGGAAGGTAACAAACGCCAGCACACTTAAGAAACGAGAGCAAAACCCTTCACGTCTTTCTTTAATTACAAAAAGTTTAGAACTAGAACAAGAACATATATAAAATAACCGTTTTTACATTCTAAAAAAAAGATTATCGTCTGCACTTTTTCAGTTCGTAACAGAATTCAGAACAAGCCGAATAGTACAAAAGTCAATTCTTATAAGCAACTCCATGATGACGTAACATACACCCACCTTTTTTGAGTATTTATTTACTCAAAAAACAAAGTCACATTGAGCAAGTCCAGTCTCTTCGGTGGTTTCACCTTTCTCCCATATCTTGAAACCCCGTGGATATCGTCAGCCGAAGCATCAGGAATTGACTCGGCATTCACAGGACCTTGAACTGGATCATCAGTAACGTCTGGTACATCATAAGGGGTAGTGACCGCCACAGGAATATCTTCAGACTGTACCTCTAAGGGAAATACTCGTTGGATAGGACGAATTATTATTGAGTTACCACATTTGAGTCGTAAAGAACGAATTTTCCCATCTCTACCTGGGATCAATTCCAATACCTTGGCTAGAGGCCAATATAAACGCTTCTTGTTAGGATTCTCAATGAGCACAACTTCTCCAACAGTCAAGAAACAAGATGATGGTTTTTGACTTTTTTCTACTAACAAACCTAAATACTCTTTTCGGAACCTGCTCCTTAAATCCTTAAGAAGTTTAGACCGAAACTTCACTCGTTTTTGAAACTTGGCAAAATCACTTAAATCTAAGTCTGTGACATCAAGAGAAGAATTACTCATCAAAAACATTGCTGGCGTAATTGCCACAAGATCCTCGGAATCCTCTGAAATGTAAGTTAATGGGCGAGAGTTTATGATAGACTCACAGTCACATAAAACAGTTAGAAGCTCTTCATACGACAAAATCGCGTTTCCTAAAGTACGCTTTAAGAGATCTTCAACCACTCTTATAAGTCTCTCCCACCATCCCCCCCACCATGCAGCGGTAGGTGGGATGAACTTCCACTTTATTTGTTGAATTTCTGTCTCCCGCTCTATACTCTCCCAATCAAGATTTTTGAATTCAGCTACAGCACGCCTAAAGTTAGTACCATTGTCTGAATACACTATCTTAGGTCTTCCTCTGCGTGCGATAAAGCATCGAAATGAAAGCAGAAAGTTCTCTGTTGACAACGAAGTTATGAGCTCCAAGTGCACTGCTCTGAAGACTGCACAGGTATAGAGAACAATCCAGACTTTTTCACCATTCTGGAGGAAGAGAGGGCCGGCCAGATCAACACCTAACACCTCAAAAACATTAGTATCCCTAACTCGGTCAGGAGGCAGAGCTACTGGTTCAGTAACAGCTGGTTTTGCACTGTACCTTCGACACCTCACACACTTCCTAACGATATTTCGGACAGTTTTTCTAGCTTTTAGAATCCAATATTTCTCTCTGATAATTGAGAGAAGTATTTGAGTACCAGCATGACAATTTGTATGGTGTAAGTATTGGATCAACCTCACAGTCAAGGTACAGTTTTCTGGAAGGAGGATAGGTGACAAAAAACAATGGTCATCTTTACGCTCAGTTATTCTGGTCTTAACACGCAGCAATCCCTCATCATCCTTAAATACGTTAATTATTGGTACACAATTTGGATCAGGGAAGAATTTTGATTGTTCCGAGCGAATAAGAACCTTTTCGGCTCTTTCAATTTCAGTACACGAGAGTTTTCCCGTCGCTCTATTTTCAGGAGTTTTACGACAGTTATCAAGAAATCTCTTGATCCATGCAGTCAACCTGATAATAGAGTGGTAATTCGAAAACTTATTTGAATACCATTCCTCATTGTTTACATTAATGTGACACAATTTAACTTTCCTCCTTTCAGAATCGACCTCTTTCACTGCACAATTGATCTCAGTTGTAGGCCAATTTTTAGAATCCTCAATTAGCCATGCTGGGCCTTCACACCATTTTGAATCCAACAGATATCTGGGTGAACAGCCACGAGAAAGAACATCTGCTGGATTCAAGTGACCTGGAACGTGTCTCCAGTTTTCAGAAGGAGTAATTTCTCCTATTTCTCTTACTCTATTTGCCACAAAAATTGACCATTCCCCATAGTGTTTTATCCAGTATAAAGCTACCATAGAATCCGTCCAAAAGGTAGTGGTCAAATCAGGCAGGTCCAATGCCTTCTGAATGGATTTGGCCAATCTGGCACCCGCGCAACAAGCCAAGAGTTCTAACCTAGGTATTGATACAGTTTTGGATGGAGCAACCCTAGCCGTTGCTCTAATTAGATGTAATTTAATTCCGAAAGGTGTTTTTGATCTTAAGAAAACGCAAGCCGCGAAAGCAGTTTTGGAAGCATCTACGAAAACGTGCATGTCTGATGAGGAATTAGCCTCACAATATCTGGGGATTTCTAAGCCCTCTAACAAGGAAATATCAGTGAACCATTTATTAAATTTGTTATATAAATCTGGAGGTAAGGGATCATCCCATGATAATTTTAGTTTCCATGTTTCTTGCAACCAAACTTTAGGCTGCAATGTAGCTGCTGTTAATATGCCAATAGGATCAAAGATTCTCTGAATGGCAGATAACATCGACCGTTTAGTCAATTGTTCAGTTTTTCCTAACTGTTCCTTATCGATGAAACACCTAAGAGTATCCCTGTCTAAATTCCATACAACTCCTAATACATTTGTATCACCTTCAGATTTAGTTACGCCCTCCCCTTTAACATTGCTTTCCCATGCTCTGAGGTTAAAGCACCCCATTTTCATAATTTCCTCAGACTTGGAAATAAATGGATGTATTTCCTGGGCGTGGAATACACCGGTAACACAATTGTCTACGTAGAAGGAATGACGCAGTTTATTAACCAAATCTCGATATTGTGGGGGACTATGCTCTAACAAATGCTTTATTGAGGCTGCTAATAGAAATGGGCTTGAGCAGACACCGAACACCACGCGACAATGACGATAAATTATTTTTTCACTTTCATGGGGATAGAAAAACCTTAAAAAGTCCTTATATTTGGGGGTTATACTTAATTGCAGAAAAGCTTTCTCAATATCTCCTGATATGCCAATAGGGTACACACGAAATCTATCTAAGATATCCGGTATCAGTTCAATTAAATTTGGACCTCTATGAAGGCAATCATTAAGAGAAGGTTTACTTCCTTCCCTGGCAGATGCATCAAATACGGGGCGGATCTTAGTAGTTTCAGAAGGTGTATACACTGGTCTATGGGGCATATAATAACCATCATTTTTAATTTCATTATCTGGGACCTTTTCAATGATTTTTAACCTCTCCCATTCTTTAAATACAGCAACATAGGATTCAAGACAGTCCTTATCAATTATACCTTGACACATTCGTTTGTGTCTTTTCAATGTTAAACTTTTATTACTTGGTAAATTGCTTTCAGTTTTAAATGGCAAGGACAATTCATATCTACCATCTGGAAGCACATTTAAATTATTCTCAAATTGCTCAATCGCTTTTGCATAACGCATGTTTCCTTTTAAATTCTCCACTGGATCTCGAATACCTATTGTTTTCAGATCCCACAATTCTTTGATATTAAAAGTGGACAATTGTGTGGATAACATACTTACCACTGGTTTTGACAATTGTCTTTCACTTATAGCAGGCACTGACATTACAACATGTTCCCTAAAATTTTCTTTAATTTTACCCATTAAAGTATATCCTAACTTGGTTTCAACAGCCGTTAAACCACATTCTAGTGTAATGCTCATACCCGTTAAGATTAACCCAATAGAATCGGCTCCTATTAGTAAATCGATTTCATAATGTGACGAATAAATATCAGGTACATCAATATATTTTTCTTTTAGTTCTGATAGTACCAATATATTCCTAACCTTAGGTAGACACCCACAAATTTTATTCTCTGAAAGAACTGGAATTTTACAAGAAAAGTCACCCTTTAAACTACTTATTTCAACATTATAGAGGGAATGTTGCTTGGGACCCGTCTGCTTCCCCCCAAACAAACCGTGTAACATGATTTGTTTTGCTACAGGTGTCAAGTTCAATTTTTCGATTGCCCGTTGAGTAATGTAGGAATTTTCACTACCGCTGTCCAGAAGGCAGCGCAAAACCAGCTCTTTATTTTTATGACTAATTTTAATCATAATTGTTTGTAAATATATATTGGATACTTCTGACTGATTAAAAAGCGTATTGCCTATAACTGTGATACTAGGATCAAATTCTACTTTAATGTCTTCAACTTTAATGTCCTCTTTTTTGGGACACATTAAACTTTGATGGGATTTATCATCGCAAAAACCGCATTTAATGAATTTATTTCGACAAAATCGTGCCGAATGGTTTAATTTAAAACATTTAAAACAAGCTTTATTTTTTATAAGAATACTCTTCTTATCCTTTAAAGATATTTTCTGCACCAAAAAACAGTCAGAACTAAAGTGATTTTGTTTTGAACAAAATATACATTTAAATTTGGCTGGCCCCTCTTCCTTACCTGCATTAATCAAGACTGCATTTGTGGGCAAAGATGGCTCCTCATCCCTGCGGTTTGGTAAATTCTTCTGTGGCACTCCAAGTCCCGAGCGAGCAAGTATGATCATCTCCTCACTTTGCACCTCCGAGCGAAGGAAGGACATTAATCTTTCCAAAGAACGCACGCTTGCGTCAGCTGTTCCACTGGATGCCTCATCAATGGATCGACTCCTTTCCCAGGCACGCAGCACCTGTTCCGGAAGGCAGGACTCCACCAGGGGTTCCAGAAAATCGGCAAACTTTTCTTTCGTGCGCCCCAAACTTTCCAAAGCAAGTAGCTTACTCTCAAGTAAGTCATACAGTTCAGATAGGTCGACTTTTCCTTTGCCGGATGCGTTTTTCATAACCAGGCTTAGAAGGTCCCGTACATAAATTTGAACGAGTAATTCATCACGACCGAATCTATCCTTCAGTTGAACGATAACTTTTGAATAGTTTTCTCTCGTGGGCGGGTAGCTTTCTACCAGCCTCGCCGCTTTAGATTTTGGCACTACACTTTGTAACAAATACTGGAATTTATCTTCATCCGGAATATTGTCATCGCTATGAATTTTGCTAAATTGCGACCAAAAGGCTAGAAAATCCTTCGGCTCACCTGTAAATCTTTTCAACTCCAAACGGGGTAACTTAAATTTACGTTTTTCTTCCATCGCGTTAGCACTTTTCGATGCGTCAATATTCATTTTAATTTTTAATTCCAGCTGTGTCGAGACCGCACAAAATCTGTCCCTATAGGTTTCCGCTTTTGCAAAATCTTCATCGTAATTCGTCGCCAAATCTTCATCATCCAAGAGAGCTTGTGCAATGTTCTCCTGTACGGCTTCCAGGCGAGAAAATTTATCCAATAATTGTTTTTGCAAAAGACATAGTTGGTTTACCGTAGTTTCATCATTTCGTAAAACCTCTTCAACATTATTGGCACACACCGTGAATGATTGTCTCAACGCTTTGCGTTTCGTGTTTTCTCCTTCCATAGTCAATCTTTAAATCGTTTTAAAGTCAAAAGTCGCGGACGCCACAAAAATATATGTAGGATCTCACTTGGATCCTTTTTCAGGTTCAAATTATGGAAGGTAACAAACGCCAGCACACTTAAGAAACGAGAGCAAAACCCTTCACGTCTTTCTTTAATTACAAAAAGTTTAGAACTAGAACAAGAACATATATAAAATAACCGTTTTTACATTCTAAAAAAAAGATTATCGTCTGCACTTTTTCAGTTCGTAACAGAATTCAGAACAAGCCGAATAGTACAAAAGTCAATTCTTATAAGCAACTCCATGATGACGTAACAATAATTAATAATTATGCATTATAAATTATACTCTTTGAGAATAGTTAAAATTCATGGTATATATTTTTGAAAGCGCAACCCTGTTCAAGAGAAAAAGAATACAAAAGAGTAAAAATATTAAAGTATATATTTTTAACGATTTTTTTATCCTCCAACTATACTAAACTTCAACTTAACTAGACATCACTTAGACGGTAGATCGTGACAGTGCTCCACAGGTATTTAATCCATTTTGGCGGAGTGAAGACATAATTCTCGCCAAACCACAACCCTATAGAGAACAAAAGACCTATAAGGTTTGGCGAGAATTATGTCTTCACTCCGCCAAAACGGATTAAATACCTATAAGCACTGTCACGATCTACCGTCTAAGTGATGTCTAGTTAAGTTGAAGTTTAGTATAGATCTCACTGCGTTCCAGAGACAGTGTTTAGAATAGAGCAAGTCGAAGAAGCCAAAATACAGAAGAGTAATTTTTTTTTTATTTCTTCCACGTTTCGGATACAAGGGGAGGGGGGGGGGGGGGGAGAAAAAAAATGAAATACGAAGGCAGTGTTGGAATATGTACAATTGAATTCTAAAAATAGATTTCAAAATAGTATATCTGATGACTTAAAAAACAAAACATATCCCTAGAATTTTGAGAACTACACAGGAAATGATTATACGATAAAAGAAAGTGTTACTATAACTCATCAGATAATCCTAGACAACAAGAGCCGAAAATCGTCACGCAAGTCGCTATAAAAAACGACATAGTAAAGAAACAAATGACTAAATTAATAGGGGGGGGGGGGGAATGCTCATTGTAACATAAAAGTATAAACGGCATATGTGCTTTTTTTTTTATCTTGGAATTTACATCTTTTTCCTCATTTTTTTTAAATTTTCAAGAGCCAGGGGGGTACAAGTGCACCTCCTTGCACCCTCCTGGGGGCGCCCATGGGCCCTGGCGCACAGCCATTTTGATCTGTTGCATCAGGCCTTTCCTTTTAATTTTTAAGAAATATAGTCGTCAAAAGATGCAAGGGCAATAATCTCCTCTGACATGTATCATAAAAATCCAAGAAACTTATTCATTACATATTTTGAAATTTCACTTGATCTTAACACTTTTTTCATCTCTATATGAATCCCTTTCCTTTCAGTTTTTAGAGAAATAATAGTCGTCAAAACATGCAAGGTCAGTAATCTCCTCCGACATGCATCACAAAAATCCAAGAAACTTATTCATTACATATTTTGAAATTTCACTTAGTCTTAACACTTTTTTCATCTCTATATGAATCCCTTTCCTTTCAGTTTTTAGAGAAATAATAGTCGTCAAAAGATGCAAGGGCAGTAATCTCCTCTGACATGTATCATAAAAATCCAAGAAACTTATTCATTACATATTTTGAAATTTCACTTGGTCTTAACACTTTTTTCATCTCTATATGAATCCCTTTCCTTTCAGTTTTTAGAGAAATAATAGTCGTCAAAACATGCAAGGGCAGTAATCTCCTCTGACATGCATCACAAAAATCCAAGAAACTTATTCATTACATATTTTGAAATTTCACTTGGTCTTAACACTTTTTTCATCTCTATATGAATCCCTTTCCTTTCAGTTTTTAGAGAAATAATAGTCGTCAAAAGATGCAAGGGCAGTAATCTCCTCTGACATGCATCACAAAAATCCAAGAAACTTATTCATTACATATTTTGAAATTTCACTTGGTCTTAACACTTTTTTTCATCTCTATATGAATCCCTTTCCTTTCAGTTTTTAGAGAAATAATAGTCGTCAAAAGATGCAAGGGCAGTAATCTCCTCTGACATGTATCACAAAAATCCAAGAAACTTATTCATTACATATTTTGAAATTTCACTTGGTCTTAACACTTTTTTTCATCTCTATATGAATCCCTTTCCTTTCAGTTTTTAGAGAAATAATAGTCGTCAAAAGATGCAAGGGCAGTAATCTCCTATGACATGTATCACAAAAATCCAAGAAACTTATTCATTACATATTTTGAAATTTCACTTGGTCTTAACACTTTTTTTCATCTCTATATGAATCCCTTTCCTTTCAGTTTTTAGAGAAATAATAGTCGTCAAAAGATGCAAGGGCAGTAATCTCCTCTGACATGTATCACAAAAATCCAAGAAACTTATTCATTACATATTTTGAAATTTCACTTGGTCTTAACACTTTTTTTCATCTCTATATGAATCCCTTTCCTTTCAGTTTTTAGAGAAATAATAGTCGTCAAAAGATGCAAGGGCAGTAATCTGAATCTCCTCCGACATGCATCACAAATGTCCAAGAAACTTAAAGAGAAACTTATAAACCAAGAAACTTATTTTAAAAACGAGTGAAATTAGTTTATATTTATAAAGAATTTCTTTCCGATTCCAAATATTTAAACAAAAGTTCTTTTAAAAAAATTAGTTATTTAAATATTAAGAAAAGAAAATGCCTCAAAATCGAGCCAAAAACAGGCCGATTAAAACACTCAGCAAAATACGTGACGTCAAAGGTTTCTACGGTTATCGTGAGGTTTCTGCCAAATAGTTGGCGTTGGTAGACCATTGCCACATTCTGTACAGGTTTTCGTGATTTGCGAGAAACTTGCAAATCTGTTTTCCACTGCTGCATTTGAAGCCAAGATGTTTGCGAAGCCGTGAAGTCACATTCAATGTCAACGGAATGAATCGTTTTCTCGCCAACATCTAGCAAGGTAATTTTGATCGCAAATTAAAAAAAAAAAAAAAAAAAAAAAAATGAGCATTGAGCAGAAATTTTTGTAGTTATGGCCTTTTCGATTGGTTGTTTTCAGATTATCTAGCGCAGTCAGCAACACGAGGGCTATAATGCGCCCAAACATTCGTCATTAGACAAGCCAACCTATATTTACAAACACCCATGCCTTACACGGGACTGGAACCCGCAACCTCGCGGTCTAGAAGCTAGCACGTTAACCACTATACCGTTTGATCGGCTATGGCATTTTCGAAACATTTAGAATTGAATAAAAAAATAGAAGGAAAAAAAAATGCTCCAACTGTCTATTATCCCTATATATATTTTTTTTCTTCTAATATAAATAAGATCCGACATCCCAGGATGTAATCTTTTAGTGATTTCAGGAAAATTTAAAAAGCTTTCTAATATCAAGGATCTTGTCTTGTTCAATCGGAGTCAATTTGTTACCTCCCTCCATTTCCAGAATAAAGGAAATGCTTCCCTGTAACGAGCTTGAATTATTAGAGCTTCAATGCAGCATCACGATGCAATATCGTCAAAATTAAATAAGAAACGCTTTAAAATTGAGCCTGGCCCGTTTTTTTCAGGATGTAATCTTTTAGTGATTCCAGGAAAATTTAAAAAGCTTTCTAATATCAAGGATCTCGTCTTGTCAAATCGGAGTCAATTTGTTACCTCCCTCCATTTCCAGAATAAAGGAAATGCTTCCCTGTAACGAGCTTGAATTATTAGAGCTTCAATGCAGCATCACGATGCAATATCGTCAAAATTAAATAAGAAACGCTTTAAAATTGAGCTTGGCCCGTTTTTTTCAGGTTGTTGCATGTATAAAACACGAAAAATAGTTTTTAATTAAAAAGTAACTAAATTTATCGTAATAATGAAATGATTGAAACTGTCAGTTTTCATTGAACGTAAGTTTGCGACACAAAAATACGTAATGGACAATTCCAGCATTTTTTAAAAACGAGTGAAATTAGTATATATTTATGAAGAATTTCTTTCCGATTCCAAATATATAAACAAAAGTTCTTAAAAAAAAATTAGTAATTTAAATATTAAGAAAAGAAAATGTCCCATAACCAGTCCGATCAAAACAGTCAACAAAATTCCTGACGTAAAGAGCCCTATCGTTTCTATGGTTATCGTGAGGTTTCTGCCAAATAGTTGGCGTTGGTAGACCATTGTCACATTCTGTACAGGTTTTCGTGATTTGCGAGAAACCTGCAAATCTGGTTTCCGCTGCTACATTTCAAGCCAACGCCAAGATGTTTGCGAAGCCACATTCAATACCAGCGGAATGAGTCGTTTTCTCGCCAATGTCGAACAAGGTAATTTTGATCCCAAAATAAAAAAAAGAAAGAGCGCATTGAGCAGAAATTTTTGTGTTTATGGCCTTTTTGAAACACTTAGAATTAAATTTAAAAAATATATAAAAAAATGAGGGAATTGTCCATTGTAAAAATTATTTTTTTCACTTCGCCCTAACGTTTTTTCCAGCACAGGAATTGATACCTTCAAACACTTTTAAGAAGTTGAATATCATTGCTTGGGACAAAAAAAAGCAGGTGTTGTTCGAAACCTGCTGTTGACATGACATTTCACAGCAAATATTGCAGATTCTTCTTACTTGGACAGTCTAAATTGATCTCTTGAATAAATATATTTTGAGTCAGTGAAAAAATTGTTTATCTCATCCATCTATTACGCAATTCCCTTGGAGCTCTAAAAAGTATTTCCTTTTTGGTATGGGAACTCCTTCAAGAAACATGATAGTATGCTCGAAAGCAGCATTCGACATTAACTTTTAGAGGCGGGCCACATGACTTATGTTTGAGCTTTTCGCGGGCCAATACAACAATAGACGTATCTTTAACGTATCTATTAAACTGAAAAAAATATTGATCTTTTTTATCTTAATAACATTACAATTAGTTTATGATTTTTTTTTTCTTCTTCAAATAATTAAAAAATATTTCTCATTATTAGTAAATTAAAGTCTAAAAAAATAAGTTAATCTTTCGTTTCAACGTGACAATGCGCCTTGACTTAACTTTTAATAAAAGTATTTAAAATATACTTCCAGATTACTCCCTTTAGTCGATATCATTTGTGAGACAATGGAGGTCGAAATCGTTCAGTTTATTTTATGATAGAGTCGATGTCTGCCACAGTATTTATTGCAGCCAATCTTAGTAAATTTTCCAAATGAGATTCAGTTACATAATTCCTGAATTAATTCTTAATGAAAACCACGTTGCTGAAAGCTTCTGTATATAGTTTCTTCGACACATAGTGGAGAACTCGGTTTTACATAGTTAACACATACTATTTTGGATAAATTACAATCATGTAATAAAAAAAAAGTCTGTACTATAAAATTTGATTTTTTTTTAATCTTCTGTGGTTCTGGCAGGCCGCAGAAAAATTTGTCGCGGTTCGAGTTTGGACCGCGGTCCACGTAGTGGCTAACACTGCTCTAAAAGTTCTTTAAGAGTCATCATAGGCTGAAAAGAAAATGCGAGGCAATTCCATACCAAAACATCTCTTTAAGGAGTTGGCCCCTTGATACTCACTTATATCAATTCTCTTGCTGCAGCAATATTCCAGTGCTGCATAACTTGTGCATCAGAAGATATCCGATCCAAGAATACAGAAATAACATTTTATTTATATTGCCGTTCAAACTATTTAGGGATAATTTTGTATCCAGACAGATTATCAAAATATCCTAGTTATACCTTATATGTACTAATATTTATTTTAAATAAAGCCTAATTCTGAATAAAACTTGTCATATTAATAGTTTACTTGAGACACTAGTTAATAACATAACTCTTTAGTGCATCATAGGCGACATCCGACATTTAAACTATTACGTTTTGGTGTTGTGAAAATGCACCACATAATAAACACAGGGTGCATACACTTTTTTGGAAGTGAAATTCAAGGACTTTCAAGGCCCTTTTCAAGGATATTTCAACAAAAATCAAGGCCCTATTTTACCGTTGCAGAGTCGATACCAAAATTTAATTTTTATACATTTTTTTTAATTATTGAAGTTGCAAAAAGAATTAAAATACTTATTACTTAACAACTAAGATGCAACCACATATATTTATTGATAATTATACCTCTTACCAGGATAAGGAAAAAAACTAGGTTAAAAAAAAGAAGTTTTTTTTGGGTTTAAACCAGTTTTTTTTTTTTTGTTTAAACCGGGTTAATTCTTTTCTAATTACACGTACACGTATTTATAAATAAAATTTGTCATTAACTAGATTAATTAATGTTTAAATAATAATTAACATATTTTATGAAAATAATTTAAACTAAGTAAATAAACAATTATTCCTACTTATGTGGACATTCAAATCACATTAAATTTTAGTACTTTATTTAGAGATACTATTCTTTAAACAGGGTTCATACACATTTTCAGAAAAAAAATTCCCTGAGGTTTCCATCTCGGAGTCGATAATTTTTAGCCACAGAAATAGATATAGCCATAATTTTCACAAGTTCTTCGATAACTCGAAAAAATCGAGTAATTTTTTAAACCCCCTCCTTCGGCTTTGAGTAAAAATACGATTTTGGAGCAGCAAAATGTGGTTTTGGAGCAGAAAATTATTACATTTAAATTAGTGATGAAGCAAATATTTTTGTATATTTCAACCTTGATATTTCAAATTAATTTAAAGTAAAAAAAAGGTGTAACTTGTTCATAAATACGTTTGCATTCTAAATTTACAATTATTAATTTGATTGCATTACTCAAAAAATAAATTAAAAAGCATGGCATTTATTAACCTCTTTGCCAACAATTAAAATATTAGGAAGTTTTCAATGATGACATGATATCATAAGGTTCGGGGCACAGCATGGCCCTAGTGTTGCTTTTGCGCCACAAAAACTAACCAACCAATCATAAGGTTCGGTTCATCACTGAAAGTTTTTCGAAATAATCTCAGTTAG
Organism: Linyphia triangularis; assembly: GCA_963978545.1. Classification (NCBI taxonomy): domain Eukaryota; kingdom Metazoa; phylum Arthropoda; class Arachnida; order Araneae; family Linyphiidae; genus Linyphia; species Linyphia triangularis. Next base: position 29,610,883 of record OZ021730.1, on the reverse strand, counting down.
AGCTACTTTTAACAACTGATGAAATAATATTTTTTTTCTTTAAAAACTCTAGTCTGCCTAGTACCAATAGAAGTTCTTCCCAATAATCCAAAATAATTTAATTCGATACAAAGTACTTCCTCCCCCCCCCCATGCAAAAAAAAAAGTGAAACAAGGCTGCTTAGCGGCAAGCATTAGATTTCATAACTTGTTTGGACTGATAGCTTCACTTAGCAGGTTTTTTAGGGCTATTTGTTTATTGGGAGATAATTTTTTTTTAAACTCAAACAAATTAAATCCTCTAACTGAAATTAGACAATTATACTAGCATTTAACATAAAGAAATAACTTCTAATGTAATTAAATAATAAACTAAAACAAGGCAAGCTGAAAAATATTAATTTTTGTAGTGGTTTGTTTTCTAACACTCTCCATTGTCTAAATGGATTATAGAGGGTTCCCATGTGAAATCTCAAGGTCAATGGAAACAAAATGATCTTAAGTCTGTGGTTATTTGGTTAGTTTTTTTTTTTAAATATGTGCCAAAAAAATAATCATGCACTCTTAAAGTACTAAGAAAAATATTTATTATTTTTACTTACAAACAGGCAAGAAAAAAATATCCAAATTGGATGCATCAAGATTGATTTCATGCTTTCTACAGTTTGAATTTAAAGCGCGAATCCCTGGTTGGTTGGTTGAAGTTTAACGGAGCAAGGGGCATACTGCCGCGAATCCCTGATCTTTCCTATCGCTAATTTAAAGGAACAAATATTTGTAAATACAAGAAATCCTTACTTTTTTTTTAAATAAAGACATAGCTTAAATCCCCCATTCAAGTTCTTCGTAAAATTTCTAGTCTAGGGTACGACTTTGCGCTTTTTCTATGAATTGGCTACAATAAAAGAATGACGTAATATGCGTTTTCCCGTTCGTTACCAAGTCAAAATCATGATCCAACATCCAGCGTTGCCAAAAAATCATTTACTAATAGTCACCAATCCTTCCAGATAATCAAAAAGGCAAGTTCAAAATTCAAATCCCGTTTTACCGATGACTTAGAAATTAAGCCTGGAAATGTTTGGGGAGGGGGGCTGTCAATTGGATTAAGTTTAGAAATTAAAAAAAAATATTCGCGTTTTCTTTTAGCTTAAAGAAAGCTATATATTTCTTTATTATTGAAACCAGGCAAGAGTGCAAATCTAAACCAGATGCACTAAGATTGCTTGTGTGAAAAATACAATACTTGTATTCTATTTTTAGCACGAAGTCTCAGTAAAAAAAAAAAAAATTAAAAAAAAACATGTATTCTATAAGTATAAAAAAAAGTATTAATTTTCTATACCTAAAATCAGCCAAGAAAACAGATTTAAATCAGATACACACTGATTCATTTACTACTTCTTTATAGTTTGAAAAACCTACAACAAAACTGAGAGATTGTAATATGTATTTTCAAGAGCGAACCTTTTCCGGCACGTTAACTGACGAAAAACGCCCTTGAAGGGCAAAATACTCTTTATCGCTTTGTTGGTGACGTTTTTGATAATTTTGAAAAATTTCGAGACAAAATTCTAGCCAAGTAGTTTTTCAAGTTAAAAAATGATTTTTTGGCGCAGTTCGGCGCAATCTTAACCGAAAAGAGGTTTTTGGCGCAGTTTGGAGCAGGGTAGTCAGTTTGGCGCGCTTTGGCGCAATTGGAACAGCTCTTACATCCCTGTAAATAGAATTTTTTTAATGAGCTCAAAATAGATTTAATAAAATTGGAAGGTTTTTTTTCCCAGCAACCTTAGTTAATAACTTTCACGGCTTTAAAGTAAGCCATTTTAGTAATCGATATAAAAATTACATACCCTTCACCTTCTACAGAAAAAGAAATTCTTCTTTCTTTAAATAGGAATCGACATAAATGAAAGAATGATATAAATCATAATACAATACCGAAGCGTAACTGCTATTTTCTCTGTAGGCGATATACTCCTCCGATAGTTAGTGTCGGGTTTTTGCAGTCTGGAACATAATTTCTCCACCAACTCGTCGAAGCTCTCAATCGACATCCGGAAAAAGTTGAAAATTTTTACTTTGTCTTCCCTTAACTGCGGGTAAAGACAGAAGAACATACCGAATGTTGATCGGCTCTAAACAATGGGATGAATCCACATAGTGTGATTAATTCGATTCTTTTTCCTTCGATATTTTATATACAAATATACTAAGCGCGCTCTTTTTCATTCCATTTCCAACAAACACAAAATCCTCTCAGAGGAAAATTTTGGTCGTTTGAGAATGCACCTAATGAGGGAGAGAGAGAGAGAAAAGCGAAAATATCCTGCATATCAAATTACACCCTCTTTCCACCGGATACTCATCGTGCAACTTTTTGTCCCGTTCGGGGAGAGGTCAAAGGTCATAGTGACCGTGCCGTTCCAGGGCCGCTCGGGAGGAACCGATTCAAGTGTGATTGACAGATCCGCCAAAAGTGAACCGGCTAGAAAGTGTGACGTCAGAATAATGGTAATACGGGAACGAGAATTTTATGGTTTTAGAATTGAAAATGGGAAATTCAAGGACTTTCCAGGCTTTTTTAGAAATAATCCTATTTTTCCAGGCTATTCAAGGCCTTGAAAAAAAATAACGAAATTCAAGGACTTTCCAGGTTTTCCAGGCCGCGTACGCACCCTGTAAACATTAATCATGCTGTTACTTTCTATCTGAAAGATAAGTTCCTCATACTGGCTTAAATGGCATAGTCCTACTGGACTACCACTCCAACGGAAAGGATTTCAATCATGGCATATTCATTTAGCTATGAAAACAACTTCCAGAACTGAATTTAAATCTAATAATGAATAATTGTTTTTTAAATTTTATGTTTAAGTAGTCACACATACAACAAAACAGGTACAAAACACTGTTGGACTATAACACACCTGATGGTTTTCTTTTGCTAAAGAAATTTAGGACTATCTTAAATACTAACAAGATATCAGAACATATTAAAAAATTAAATAAGACTATTATTCTGTCTCTACTTTATTTTTTTATTTAAGAAGCATTTCTAAACTTATGAAGCATGAATTGGAAAACAACTGGTTGCAAGATGCAACGTTCAGATAGTAAACTTTGCAATGATCTATGAATAATTTATAAAATGTATGTGCATAAACAAAATATTTGAGACACGCAAGGCACATCCAGAAACAATTTAATAGATTCTTTTCAAAAGCTGTGAACAGTTATATTATAATATTTAATAAATAACAGCAATACTCAAAATTCAAGACCCAAACATGAACAGTCCATCAAACAAACCAAAGGATGAATATAAACTGTGCAATAGCAGGGTCTGAAATTATGCAAACATGGGGGCGTACTTGCCCCAGGACAAAAATTCATTTCCTGATTTAGTACAACGAAACTCGAATTTAAGGTACACATGGCAGTGATATTATTGAATGGTGAAGCAGGCTCAAAAACCGCTAAGGCAGAACCAATCTGGATTCTTCTGTAAGTTGGTTATTCTAAATTAGTACATGTATCTACTTGGCATTCGCGCCTCTGGGAAGCTTGGCAGGGTTATCAAATGTTTATGAAGATTCAAAACTATAGTTCATTCCTTCGATTTCTAGAATAAAAAAATAATATATGTTAATGAATCCATCAAGTGAGATATAAGTTAAATGAACTCATTTCGAAAAGGGAACTCCTTTCAGGGAACCAGGGAGAGAAAAAAAAAAATTAAAAGACTTGATAATAATTGTAAGTTTTAAAAATTTATTTAAACTATTTCTCATTTTAGAACATTTCCACTTTAAAATTTAAATATATGTTAAAATAATTGGGCATGGAATTTTGATTTGACGCATTCTTTCATCAATTAAAAATAAAAATTGTTGTTACCTGGGGAATTTTTGATTTTTTTCATGACATGCTAATACTAAAACTGAAGTAAAGTAATAAAAAACTAACAGATTTTAAAATCCATGCCCTGTTATATTCAAAATAGAAACAGGAACTATTTCCCAAAATTTTAAAAGAATATACAAATTTTTAAATCACAAGGAACAATTTAAATATATTGAAAAACATGGAAAATACTGTCAGAGAAAAACGCAAATGAAGAAAATAATTACCATAAACAGAAAAAGAAAATGTTGATATTAGCTTCACAAATAAAGTCCAGCACCATAATAAACAACTTCTGACTTTTGCAAGTATTTAAAAGACTAAAAATTAGGCTATAATTAGATGGGGGGGGGGGGGGGGAATCGATATTTTTGAATTTTTTTGCCTCCTCGGTCCCCTTGAGATGTTCTCTTTTGAAAATAAGCCTCTCAAATATAAATATTTGGATACAGTTAATTTTTAGTGTTTAAGCCTTCATTAGAAAGATCAAACACAGGTGTATTCTTTTTTGAGTTTCTAACTAACAAGGAGACCTTACGGTCTCGGAAATTCAGATCGGGATGAAATTTGGTAGATTGATAGTATACCTTAAGGGTATCCACACTGTAAAGTAATAAAGCGCACTAGCCAGAAGATTCCGAGAAAATAGGCTTTAAAGTGTTACGCATAGCTTAGACACTAGTAGAGATTTTTGATTTGCAACTCCCGGTGGCTAAGTGGTCAGAGTGATGGATTCCCGTACGGACGATCCGGGTTCGATACCTCGTGAGGTAGTTTCATTTTTTTCTTTTTTTCAATTTATAAAATGACTGTTACAGCTAATTGAAATTTGAATTAAAGATATTTTATTTTTAAATACGTAATATATTTTTAATGAGGTAATTTTTAATTTTTATTTTTTCAATTTATAAAGTGACTGTTCCAGTTAAATGAAATTTGAATTAAAGATAATACTTTATTTTTAAATACGTAATGTATTTTTAATGAAGGTACATTAAAACTCTATTTACTATTTTCACAAACAAGTGATTATAAATATTGAGATATTATAAGATGTAGAGAAGTAAAGGATTTTCCCAAAAAACATGAAGAACCAGTTTCTATATGGAAGAGTAAGAATGTTGTCCTATTGTACTCAAGCAGGTAGTCAGAAATTTTCAAAACCCTAACGGCACTTTGCGACGTCTATTTTTATAGACAGGTAAAGAATCTACTAAAGCGTATGCAAAATTGCGCGTATCTGGTTGAAAATAATAGAGAAATAAATACCCGTGAAGACTGCATAAAAATACAATCAATAGTCCATCATCAATTTTTAATAAAATGATCCGGTATGCATGGTATGCTTCCAAGTTTTCTGACGAAAGATATATTTTCATGAATGTTAATGAAGTATATTTTCCAACGAATCTTTTACAAAAAGGTTGTTCCTGTAAACAATCTTCCTTTATAAATTGTGCAAGATGTCAAACCAGTTTTTGTTTTCCATGTTTTTATGATAAGTGTCATTCTGGTGTATGTATATAAATAAATAATTGACAAATAAAAACTATGTCAAAATCCATAGATAAATTAAGTCTATCCTAATTTTTTTGCCGTGGTAATTAGAATTTTAATTTATATCTATTTAATTTATCTCTATTTTCTCTATTAAAAATACATTACCGTATTTAAAAATAAAATATCATCTTTAATTCAAATTTCAATTAGCTGTAACAGTCACTTTATAAATTGAAAAAAAAAGAAACTACCTCACGAGGTATCGAACCCTCATCGCCTGTACGGGAATCCATCACGCTGACCACTTAGCCACCGGGAAGTTGCAAATCAAAAATCTCTACTAGTACCTAAGCTATGCGTAACACTTTAAAGCCTATTTTCTCGTAATCTTCTGGCTAGTGCGCTTTATTACTTTACAGTGTGGATACCCTTAAGGTATACTATCAATTTGCCAAATTTCATCCCGATCTGAATTTCCGAGACCGTAAGGTCTCCTTGTAAGTATGACTTAAACATTCCTATTTAAAACAATTTTGTCCAAAATAAATTTGGATTTTTCATAAACTTGCTCCTTTTTACAATTGAATGACTCATATATTGAATTGCATCTGCAAATTTATTCAAGTACAAGTAGGCTAAAATTAAAAATGACACTATTTAGAGCTATTTGAACCTTGTAGAAAACAACAGATCATCATAAAACTTTGAATGTATACTACTGCAAGCATTAAAAAAATTATATCTAAAAAATAAATAAAACAGTTACAATTTTCGTAAATGATGTTTCAGGGTTAAAATTTATACAAATTGTTTATTCATCCAAAATTTTATTCACTTTTTGATAAGGTTCAGCCCAGTAAGTTAATTTTCACATAAACCTTCAAGAGCCATATTTCCATTTGGTGGAAAAATAATCTGATTATTCTTTTCTTTATCTTTTCTGCATGGTCAAATTGAATGTATACAAAATTTGGATAAATACATGTTTATTAAAACAACTGGGTTTCCAAGAAAAAACCTATAGAATTTCTCTGGCAATTCTTAGGTAATCTGCACTTTATACTAATGCGAATGTAAACCATAAAAAAATTAAATTTAAGGAAATTAATTATAAAAGGAAAGTTTCAAGAATATTAGTTATTTTGTAAGATTAGTAGTTACTAGTAAAAAATGCTATTCCTTTCCTTTTTGGAATTTAGGTTTATAAAATTTCAATACTCTCATGAATGAGGAAAAATTAATCCCCCCAATTCAATTGTAATATTAAAAAAAGTTCTTGATATTTCTCTGTTCTTCATATTTTTATTTTTGCTGGCAACACTGAACAAGCTTTACTAAACTCTAAACAGGGGTAGTTAAATTATGGTAACCTTGTATCCGACTTTTCAAAATTTTAATACTCATACTTCTTTATGCCAATTGTTACTCAATTATTAAATTAATTGTTAGTTGTTATTAAATTAAATCAAAATTGAGTTAAGACTATTACTATGTGAGAGTTAAAACTATTACTATGTTAGTATTATCTTCCTATATAAATTGGATAGAATTTTTTTTTCCAATAATAAAAGATTAGCATCACTTACACAATTTTAAGAATTTTACAATTACACTCATACAATTTTAATAAATGTAGACTATTATAACAAGTTCTTATTTAATTGACTCCATCTTACATTAGGAAATTCAAAAGACTGATTCTGCCAGAAATTTTAAAAATAAAAATTAAGATACTAGATAAGAGTTTTTAAACTAATTGGCCCAACATTTGATATTAGTTCCAAAATTATCTTTTATCAATTTAAAATATGCTATCCAAAACAATTAAAACATTTTTATCTTTAAAATATTTTAGACGTTAATTTTATACAGTAAATAGTATCAAATACTTATGCTCTATAAACAGTATGGACACACATTCGTTATAAAGGTATTACAATTAATATGAAGTATTACAAATGTATGCAGAATTGCCAATCTTGCCACACTTGATGGATATTACTCATTTATTAAAAATTAGATCAGAATTTTAATTTTTGCAATTAAGTTTAAGCTAAGTTTCTATAATACATAATATGTAGTTTATTACCTAAAATATTTACACTCATAGACAAAAAGGTAACAGACAAGAAATTAGGTGGTAGTCTGTTTTCTCTGCAGTATCTTTTTGATCAATCTAAAAATTAAAATATTTTTCAAGTTTCATGTTTAAAAAAGATACTTTTAATAAAATTTCCTATGGTTTTGAGGTTTCTATCAATAAAAATTAAAATAAGGAGTACAACTTGCCAGTGATAATGCTATTATTTCACAAAATACATTTCGTAAATATTGGAACATATTCCGTCATGTTACAACTATTTGGAAATTCTAGTTAAGCCAAAACCATTAAAACTAAACGTAAAATGCCTACTTGTCACAATTACTGTTATTGTTAAACTAGTACCACTATAGCTACAATTTGAATAGGTATAACTGATCAGACAGTTTAGCTATAATTTGATCAGACACCAAAATAAATTTTTTATCTAAGCTTTAAACATGGCAGGGTTTTTAAATAAATTAATCATGAATGAAATAAAATTAATAAATATTAAAGAAAGTCACATTCATGAAAGGACATGTCATATATAAGCATACATATAAATTGGTAACATGTTTTATAACACAATTTTTTGTTTCACGTAATTTATAAATACATAACTGACATACAGAAATATTTACATTTCAAACATTTACTTTTAACTTGATTTTAAAAAAATTACATATAATTTTTAAATAAGTATGAAATTAAAAGTTATAAAGTTTCATTTAACATACACACTTTAGAAATACTATTGTAAAAATACTTAAAAAAAAAAAAAAAAAAAAAAAAAAAAACTCTTTCTACCCTTTCTATACAACACATTAATTTGGTCAAAAGCTTATAAAAAGACTGTCAATCCCAGACAAAACAACAGCAAATGCTATAGAGAAATATAATGCATCATGACAAATTCATCTATCGAACTTCAACCAGAATTATCTAACCTGCCAACTGGAAGTCAATTTACAATTCCTTGAGCATAACAATAAATGATATAGACATGTAGCAACAGTTTGAAGGTTTCAATAAGATAAATTGAAAATTGCCAGGAAAATACAACCCAGAGTACTTGAAAATTGAAGTAGAAAAGCATTTCCATGGTAAATCTATGAGAATTAACATCTTGGCTTTAAATACAGATATCAGATTTGAACTTGGATGGTTAGTGAAGTTTTCTTTACCAACATTTTTAGTTATAAAATAATACAACCCCTAAAAACAAAGTTTTTTTTAAAGAAATCCTTTATATGCATTATCAATTTTTATATTTATTAACACGCACCGATATGAAAAACATTTCTATCAGCAAAATGTGAAGCAAACTACATTTCAAAATTTAGTTATTAAAAATGAATGTGAATTTATGCTCAAACATCCAAAATCATTTATTCTGATTAAAGTAATTTTACTATTTATTTATTAAAAAAAATTATGGCAACAGAAAAGAGTTTTAATGTCGGTTCATTTCTTTTTTAACGCGATTGGTTGGTTGTATTCAGATTATCTGGCGCCGTCAGCAACACGAGGGCTATAATGCGCCGAAACATTTCGTCATTAGACAAGCCAACATACATTTACAAACACCCATGCCAACATGGGACTCGAACCCACAACCTCGCGGTCTAGAAGCTAGCACGCTAACCACTATACAGTTTGGTCTGCGTTAACGCGATTGGATGACGGCAAGTTGGCTAATTAGTATTCTGTAAAAGCGACATTTTAGTGATAGTAACAGCTCCAAAATTTGATAGAATGCATTGCATCGACATCAAACCTACCTGCCAAGCTTCAGCCTGATTGGATAATGGCAAGGGGGTTAATTAGGCCTGCTTAGATTCCGTTGCCATCCACAAACATACACATAAAATTGATGTTAATAAAAAGGATTTAAAAACTCTAAATTGATAGATTTTGCTATCATATGTCATAAACCTCAACAGGAGGGGATTTAATTCATCAAATGTCACCATATTATACATGTTTGGTATCTGGACCTGGTGTACAATCAGGGGTAACAATGCAAGCATGTGCAGAAGTGGGCATTTTAGTGATAAGGACTGCTACAATCCCATTTGATTTTACCTAAGAAGTTTCTAAATTTACAAACATTGTATTGTAAACCATAATTATAAAACAAATTGTCTTGCATACGTTGCAGTTTAACCCACCAAAAATGATTTTAATATACTTCAAGGGCGATGTTAGGAAGGGTCAAGGAGGGGCATTTGTTGCTCCCTGGTTATTGAAAATTAAAAATAATGTGCAGGAATGTGGTCAAACAGAAAAATCAAGTATGATGCAGGTTTTGAATTATTCATTTGAACATAAAACTATTAAACAACACTTCAGTACAAAATCCAACTAACATTTTTGAAAAATCAAGGTTTAAACCCTAACTTTGGCTCCTTTGCACCCCTTGGTACACAATCTGCACCCCCTTGGAAATGATTCTGTCACTGCCCATAATTTATTGCTAGCTGTTGTTTATGGATTTAATATGTACACCTAGCTTCTATGCATATTATTGTACACACTAAAAGATGGAAAAGAGTATTTCTCTAATTATACTATTTTGTTAAATAAAGACAACGTTTTTCTATACAAACAGTTTACTATTTCTTGTATAAATATAAAATTCACGCATTAGGACAAAATGTCATTACAACCTAAAACAATTCATACATATATATTACACTTGTTTTATCATAAATGCAGCATTTTATTTTACTTAATATATTAAACATGTTTTGGTGTAATCTTAAAGATTTGATAAATTTAAACTGCAAGCAACAGTAGAGAAAAATTGAATATATTGCTATTGCAATGTAAAATTCAAAACTTGTTTTTTCATGCCTGCTTAATATTGTTTTGTTAAAAGCATGTATTCATGGTAGAAAAGTAGAGTATTCCTTATTAATGTTATTCTACATAAAAAAATCATTTGCATAATGAATACCATTCAAGACCTGTAATTTATAGGCTTCTCTTTTGAATTTTCAGGAAAACTGAATCATTACTTTTTCAGAAAGTACCAATTGTGAAATCTATAAATTATAAACCACTTATTACACTGACTATGAAATTACTTTTACTTTCCTTGTAATTTTTGTGACAAGTTGAAGCCCTTATATCTGGTCACCTACTTTTGAAAGTTTGATTATTTCTTTTATAATAATACTATCTCCAAATCCTCACTTAAGCAATTACTTAACAGTTTACTTCAAAGACAGATTTAAATGAAGCTTTCTTTAGTTCTAAAGAATTATTTCGCCCTATTCAAGAAAATCTGATGCCTTAAATAATCAGACTACTTAACAAAATCTTTTATAGTTTACTTCTAAAATGGAGTTAATAAAAAAGTTTCTTCTCAATCCCTATCAAAATCTTCAAATCACAACACCAGCGAAAACCTGCCGTTTCCCACCAAGAGAAATTAAAATATAATTTAAAACTATTCATGTGTTCAAAATGGAATCAATAATTCTCTCACAAGTTAAATACTTATAGGAGTGAACAGAAGCACAACCTTCCAGGCCACTGCGCTTCTTTGTCAGTAAGTGGCACGTACACGACTCCCATCAGCGAAGTCTTCTTCACGCTTCCGTCAGGTTGCTTTTCGATCTGTTCCAACATCTGATTGTGACCTTCCTTTCCGACTGGGATAATGAGTTTACCGCCGGGTTTCAACTGATTTACCAACTAAAATAAAGAAAAATTACTTTTAAAGACAGTTTAGAGATTGAAGAAAATTATTAGTGGACCCATGTGTGGCTTTACATATTTAAGGAGATACAGTACTGTAAAAAAAAAAAAAAAAAATTAGTTCATACATTTCTGAACAGAATAAAGTTTTTGTCTAGTTCCTCAGGTGATTAGAGCGCTCCGAAATTATGTGTTACTTAAACATCACTCATGGGAGTGGTACATTGGAAACGTCAGCTTACTAGCGTCGAGCACTAGTGTTGTTCACAGCTGCATATTCAAATCGATATATCTCTAGAACCATTAACAATTGGCAATTCAAATTTTTGGAACATTTAATTTATATAATTTGAAACATTTTCACGTGAAAGAATTTATTTTTTAAATTCTGTTTTAAAACATAACAATTAGCCTAAAGGATAACATAAAAAAAAATGCAATAGATTTTGATAATTTAACTGAGATTTTTTTAAAAACTTTTTCTAAATATCCATCAAAATTTTGTGAAGACAATATTTTTTTATTTTTTTTTTACTTATAATAAAAATTTACAATCATCAAATATGTATTTTTCTTGTTTTTTAAATAAACAAAATATTTTTTAAAAATTCTTAAAGATATATAAATAGTATCTTATACGTAAGATATATTTTTGACATAAAAATATTTATTAATAGTTTTTACTATTGGTACTGTACTCCCTTAAGATTGGTTAGAAGAAGCACTGTTTTGGAAGTTAATCGAAGTTAGATATTGTATTCTATTGCTTGGTTATAAGATTAGGCTTCCACGACATACTTAATGGATGATTTTCTCTTTCCTACAGTGCTATCATCAACTGTATACTATCACAACTTATTTTTTTTAAAAACAACTTTCAGCTTCAGGCAAATAACAAATGTGCAATTACTGAAACTACTAATTAAATAAACGATTCATCAGAAGTAGAGGTCTTAGCTTGATGGTCAAGGACAAAAATTGTAAAAAACAATGTAATAAGTGTAAGCAATAATAAAATAGAATTGATTGTATAAAAAAAGATTTGGTAATGACTTTTCAGAGATATGGCTGTGTTAGGGAAAAAAGATTAAAATTTTATATTTTGTTGAAGTTATTTAAGTTAGAAAAAAAAAGGTGGTCTTAAAAATTTCTCTCCACATCTGTTTTTGATATGTTGAAATAACAGATCAAAACTAACAGGATAATCAACTTAATGATCATAGGTTGTTAGATATAAAAGTTATATGTTAAATATATATTAGAATTCAAAGGAACCATAACACTTAATTTTTAAATGGGTCAACATTTAATCAAAAGGATAGCTGCCAGTAATGAATATTTTGAGAAGCTGTACATTAAGATTTTACATTCAAGTATTTTTGTTAGTTATATTTTATAAATATAATACTTTGCATATTTTAAAATCATTCCTTATAAATTTTATTAGAAAGTATTAATTATTTTATGATTCACATTGAGTAATTGACAACTATATAAATGAAAACTATATAACAACTATTTAAATGAAAACTGTATAACAACTATAGAAATAATAAAAGATTGAACATGAAGTCTCAGTGGAAGGAAGAAGTTGAACATGAGAAAACAAAATATTAACAAATTAAATAATAATTATATTTTACATCTGCTGTTGATACTTATCTAGAATGCAAGTGAGAAAAGTACCTCTTGAGGCAGTTCTGGAGCTGCAGCCCCCACATGAATGGCGTCATATGGCGCCTCTGGTGCATATCCCAGTCTTCCATCACCCACTAAATGAAAATAGTAGACAAATTAGACTGTAGTAAGGAGAAATCACACAATAATTTCTCAACTTTTAGAATGCCTAACCTTTCTGAAATTGCATCTAAATATTTTGTTATACACCCACTCTAAGTAGTGTTTAAGCTAGGGTGTAAAATTTATTTAGCAAAAAAAAATCTGGTCACAAGTTACTTTTTAACAAAATTCTAAAGTAATTACGAGTTCTGTCACTTTTGATGTTTAATTTAAAACAATTAATAAGATTTTTTTTATTATAAAATCATTATTAACTTTAAATATCAAGATATTTTATACCAAAGTGGAATGCTATACACTGGAACATACTTTTTACTCTTCAGCTTGCTTGATCTTTTAAATCAATAACTAATCTTTAGATAACAAAAATGGGGATTTTGCAAATTGTGAAGCTAGATATTTTAGTAAAAAAGCTAAATTACATTCTCTAATTTTAGCATTTAAGGAAGTTCTTAAGCCTGTGGCTAAAAAAGTACCTGCAGCTTAATACCTAAATCTATGTTTTTTTTAAATTTTTTTTTTGCATGCAGTGTTCTCCAAAGGGTCTTTTCACTACCTGTTAAAATTTTAAGGGATATTTTTAAAATCCAAAGGGTAATTTTGAAACTAAATGCTTTTAAAACTAAAGCAAAATAAGTTTTTTTATAAAATTAATAACTACAACAATAACCGTGGTACACGATTTTGCGTATCAGTGTGGAAATAAGCTTTTTAAGTGCTCACTAAAAACACTTGATGGTTATAAACCTTAAACTAACTACGAACACTTTGACGTTCGGTAACACCATGTTGGTGTCCCACAAAACTATCGGGTAAATGCCGGCAACATTACAAAAGGTATCGTGCAAATGACGGAGAAGTAAAACTTGAAGATTGATGATATTTGGAAAAAAACGCCCGTGTTAGACATAGGCGAAATGATCGGAACTTCTAAAACTGTCCTACCGAAGCCGAAAAATCCTTATTTTGTGAAAATATATGTTTGTGTATGTGTTATATGGTAAAAAGCTGGTGAAATACACTTAATTAAGGAACGTACCAAATTATATTTGAAATCTGTGGGACGGTCCCTTACAATCCACCTACAAATGATGCATGTGGTATCACTTACTAATGGTATCAGCAGTCATTCAATGATTTCAGTCAGTCATTGGTCTGTGCGAGGTACGTTTGAGCATGAATGCACATGCGTAAATCGTGATCAGTATTTTAATGGAAAATAAATGAAAATTTTGCGTTTTTTCAGAGAGGGGTGCTGTTTTAAAAAAAAAAGGGCAGAGAGGTAGCGCTGCTCGTCGCAAAATAGCTAGGATGATCTCTAATTTTATAAAATGGAAGATTATTTTTTAAAATTTAGCCATGATGTACCGATGCACGAGTTTACACATGAAGTTAATTCTAAGGTGAGAAATTGATTTTTGGTGCCCGCTCACACAGATTTTACACACTTTGGCAAATTCTGGTTGCATGCCAAATTTATTATGCTAGATGCATAAAATCTTGAATTCCCTTCATTTCCTCATCCTAAAGTATACTTTGAACAGCTAAACTGCCCATCTTGCCAATTCTGCTTTTCTCCACAATCTTGTTATCAGCATTAATGTTCTCTTTTTGCTAGAAGACTATACTAATATGAAAATATTCAATTTCAGCTAAAGACAATTAAAGATAAAACATTTGCAACGTGGGTTCACTCTCAAACTCCCTCCCCCCCCCCAATTGTGCTTCTAATGATTTAGAACCATAAAAGCCTGTATGATTCAATTACAACAGTCTTCTTACTAATGATGAACAATATTTGAGTTTATTACACACTATGTGAAAGTAAAAAGAAGGCATCGATTTGCCTCAAGCACACAAAATGGCTGCCTAAAATGGAAATATACTGCACTTGACTCCTGACCATCAATCATACATAAAGTCATCTTATCTGATAAGAGTTATACATGAACTTGGAAGGGTGTTGTAGAATCAAAATCAAGTTGCACTTAAAAATATAAATTTCAGTATTACACTAAAGCGACAATTTGAAATGGAATAAAAAAACTTGTCAAGAAGTAAAAAACTATGTTATTTTTAATTGTATTTGAAGTAAATAAACAATAGCTCACCAATCAACTTGACTCGACCACTTTCAAGTAGACCTGGTTGGTCCTTCTTTAAATTTTCAATTGACATATTGACCAAGTTATCAATGTGATCAATACCCACAGCCATGCCAGATTCCCCAACCTTAGAAACAAGAGATTATTAGACTAAAGTACAAAGTTATGTAAAAAAAAAGTTAAGTAGCAGCAAAATGTTTAGACTCTGTTGATTAAGTGGTTGCAGTTAATTTCTTTGGCCTACTTTAGACCTAAAAAGTTAAACTGGAATAACTGTAAAAACTCTGCAGCTTACTAGTGCTAAGATGACTAAAGGGTCTTTTGCACTAAAATAATTTCAGATTACCAGGAAATATCAAAGAAATTCTGTCTCGCAGAGCGATGCGTCGGGGTTTGAGGATGGATTAGTAATTCCATCTATCCTTCCGAAACGCATCTCTGAAATCCTGGCTGGGTTCGAACCCCTTCATAACAAGATCCAGTCGGGATTTCTTAACTTTGTAATCTTTTACTTAACGTAACTTTTACAGTTTTCTATTTTTAAATTTGATATATTTCAGATTTGAGCATTCTATTTTCATGCAGCATTGCGCTGAAGAGGAATTTTCAAAGTTTTTACAGTTTTTCAGTATGACAATAGTTTTGTACTTCACTTTTATATTTGCTTGTTCCATTCATGTAGTATTAAAGTGGAAGTATCCTGCCTTCAGGTATGGAATACTCGGCAAATGAATATGCCTCTTAACAGGTATTTTTCCATCTTAACTTCCCATTTTGTGTGATAAAGTTTTTCCTCTCTTTCATAGACACAGGATAAAAGAATTTTTCTATTACAGCACTTTGTATAATATCGAAGAATTAGAATATGTTTGTAGTATATGGATAACTTTCAGATATTGATAATAATTCATTATAAAT
Organism: Linyphia triangularis; assembly: GCA_963978545.1. Lineage (NCBI taxonomy): Eukaryota > Metazoa > Arthropoda > Arachnida > Araneae > Linyphiidae > Linyphia > Linyphia triangularis. The sequence continues at coordinate 29,594,887 of OZ021730.1, read as the reverse complement.
ATTCTCAACTCTAAGAGAATCAATAGTAAAATTAAAAATATTATGAATTTAAAAATCACAATCAAGGAAATTCAGACGGGTAAAAAATCTTTAATCGTGAAAACTTTTTTAATGAAACTTAGCAAAATAATTATTTGAATGAATAAATACTCACCATAAGAGCCATGCAAGCTGTAAGATAACCACTTCCTGATCCAACATCTAATGCTTTTGCCCCTTCATATAGATTGTCTTTTAATAATTCCAACGCATGAGCATGCTGGGAAAAGAGATTAAATTAAATAAAACAATCTTCCTCAAAATGGAAAACTCACTTATTTGATGTTGAATACAGTCAAATCAAGTAAAAAGTTGAAATTGGATGTTAAAATCTTAGCTTTTATTATAAAAGTAATTTTTTTTTTCTCTTATGTTATCTACATAATTTTCACAATTGAAAGTGAAAATTAAAGCTTTTAATACCTTATAACAAATATGAAACCTTTCATGCACACAAACTTAACCTTCAAAACTTCATATATCAAGGTAAATAATATCTTAGTAAAGCAATATATTACACTACCAAGAGGTGGTTGGTTACACTATATTTTTTATTGCACAAGAGAAATATGAAGGCATTATTGTGCACTTATTAAAACAAGATTAAAAATTTCAATCAGGGAGGTTTGTCATGTTTTGTTTTCAAGAGAAAGTATTTTCATTTATATTTAAAAAAGGAGTAAACTTGGATATATAACTACTGGTAGATCAACAATTTATTCAATGCCGCAATATACTGTAATGTGAATGAATTTTTTTTTAAAATCAAAGATGGCATGCGAAAGGTCCTCGTACCAATTCCTTACTTACATGCTAAGGACTAATTCTAGCTTTGAGCCTTGAGTATGGCTGACCCTAAACTACAGAAACAATAATTCAAGAACAAGACATTGATAAGAAAAATTTTATGATTTTACTTATGAAAATATATTTAATTGTTTTAAAAGTACAGAAATAATAAGAGTTACATTTCTAAGAAACTTAAAACATAATATTAGAAGCATTATTGGTAGCAAACAAGCAGTACTAAAAAATTAGCAAAGATTTCTCACCACCAACAGTTAGTAGTTTAAGAACGATGAAGTTTGAAAGAGTTAAGAAAGTGCTAATTTAAGGTAGGTGGAATACGTAATTATAAAAATACCAAGGATCTGTCTATAAAAATACATGTTGTTCTCTTTTTGTAAATTTTTCAACATTTAAGAGAACCATTTCAATTTTGAAATGCAGTCAAACCTTGCTAATGTGAAATTGTTTAGCATGAAATCCCGTTTGACACAAAGTAAAAGCAGTTCTCGAAACTCAAAACTTAACGTTAATTAATTCGTTTAACGCAAAATTTGGTTAACACAAATAGTTTCAGTAGCCTCGTTGACTTCACGTTAACAGGGTTTGACTGTAGTTTTAGTAAATCCACTGATTTAATTTCATGAAGAAACACTGAATACACTAACAAAATAAACTTCATTTCATAAAAATACAGTCTTTAAAAAAAAGTAAAGAAATACTAGTAGTTGAAGAATATACTGTAGCACAAGACCAAATCGCAAATACTATTCAAAATTAGATTTCGAATGATTCAAAGTAAAGCCAGTAACTAAATATGTCATAACTTGTTTGTCTGGTAACCTACCACTCTTTAATTTTCAATGAGGAGGAAAGTAGTTGATTTTATTCCCCCCTCATCAAATCGCTTCTTTTTAAACACAAGTCAAGTTGGGTAGGTTTTTATTCATTAATTTAAGTCACTGATAACAGATTGGTTCAGGTTCAAAAGGGCGAGAAAGAATTGAGGATGGAGAAATAAAATCCCCTATTGAAATTAGTTTATGAAAGAATAACTGTACAAAATTTAAAATTAGACCTCATTTATACTTTACCATATGGGGAGCACTAATAGTAACTGCATATCCAATTCCTTGGGGAGAGTCTGCATAAGCGTTATTCTTGCAGTAATTTACTCTGTCAACAGATAACATAACTTGCTCCACTTTGGCATCTTTAATAATTCCATTTCCTAAAAGTAAATTCAAATTCATAAACAATGAGAAAAGAAATAAGTATTTTTCAAGTAGCAACAATTTCTCTTAAAATTATATGTGTGTGAATTCTTTTCTAAAGTTTCTATAATGAGAAGTAACTATGTTTTGTTTTCCTTATTTTATTGAAATAGATTTTTAGGATTTGAAAAATGTATATTTTTAACTTGTGTATCGATTCGATGTACCGTAACTGGCTTACTAGTACGTAAAAAAATACTTTTTAATTAAAAACTGATTTAAATTGGCATTGTATTTCAACACTCTAAAAACTATACTGTGACATTTTTACAGGCAAATCAAGACATTTCATTTCCTGCTCTTTTAAGTCAGTATCAGCCACTATGCGGCCTGCAACAGATTTTTTTTAAACTTGCCATTAGCTCAGAAGAGTAAAAATTAGGCTTCATGGTATGAACTTTTTTTAGGCAATTTTAATTTGACCGAAATAGTATGTATACTATGTCGAACGGAGTTCTCCACAACATGGCCTGTAGAAACTATATGCAGAAATTTTCAACAAGAATCAATACAGGAATAATTTAACTGAATCTCATTTGGACGATTCATTAAGATAGCAACGAATACTGTGACAGACAATGACTATAATGAAATAAATTTAACTGAATCTCATTTGGACGATTCATTAAGATAGCAACGAATACTGTGACAGACAATGACTATAATGAAATAAATTTAACGATCATGGCCGTCATTGTCTCACAATTGATATCGACTAAAACAGGGGAATCTGGAGGTTTCGTTTAAATATCTTTATTAAAAGGTCACGTTACATTGTCATATTGGAACAAAAGATTGACTTCTTCGATAAACTTTGATTTAGGTAATAAGGAAAATTATTATTTTTTATTTAAAAAAAAAAAAAAATACCAATGGACAATTCCTGCATTTTAATTTTTTTTTTTATTCAATTATAAATGTTTTGAAAAGGCCATAAACAAAAAAATTTCTCCTCAATGTGTTTTTTTTTTTTTTTTTTTTTTAAATTTGCAATCAAAGTTACCTAGCAGACGTTGGCGACAAAACGATTCATTCCACTGGTATTGAATGTGACATCACGGCTTCGCAAACATCTTGGCTTGAAATACAGCAGCGGAAACCAAATTAGCAAGTTTCTCGCAAATCACACCAACCTGTGCAGAATGTGGCAATGGTCTACCAACGCCAACTATTTGGCAGAAACCTCACGATAACCATAGAAACCTTTGACAACATGGATTTTGCTGAGTGTTTTGATTGGACTGGTTTTAGCTAGATTTGGAGGCAATTTCCTTTCTTAATATTTAAATAACAAATTTTTTTAAAAGAACTTTTGTTTAAATATTTGGAATCGGAAAGAAATTCTTCACAAATATAAACTAATTTCCCTTGTTTTTAAAAATTACGGGAATCGGCCATTGTAATTTTATTAAGATAAAAAAAATTCAATATTTTTTTCAGTTATCTGAAATGCTTTATATTGTTAAATTGATACTAATTAAAGGTATATATATATTGGCATATTTGGTATAAATCTATGACTCGCGAAAAGCTCGAACGTAATAGCCTGAGATGTGATTGCAAGTTCAGGTACCCCATTGAATATCTAAGTTTCATAACCTCATCAAATATCTAGGTTTCATAACCCCATCAAATATCTAGGTTTCATAACCCCATCAAATATCTAGGTTTCATAACCCCATCAAATATCTAGGTTTCATAACCCCATCAAATATCTAGGTTTCATAACCCCATCAAATAGGTTTCATAACCCCATCAAATATCTAGGTTTCATAACCCCATCAAATATCTAGGTTTCATAACCCCATCAAATATCTAGGTTTCATAACCCCATCAAATATCTAGGTTTCATAACCCCATCAAATATCTAGGTTTCATAACCCTCTATAGAAGATAAAACAAAAAGATTAAATTGCATAATGTAACTGAGATAATAACAAATAACAATACTTACTTTTTAAATTCTGTACTAATTCTGTATTGCTTTTACCATGTGAACGCCAAGCCATGAGGGAACGAAGGTAGATATTTAGCACTGCAACTTTAAAAAGAAAGCCCGACTTCTTTGAAATCATCTACATTACCTAGAATTTGCCTGAAAAACAAATCATTGAGTTAAGGGACAGTTCCCGCATTTTTTAAAAACGAGGAAAATAAGTTTATATTTATGAAGAATTTCTTACCGATTCTAAATATTCAAAAAAAAAAAATTCTTTAAAAAAATTAGTTAGTATTTAAAAACTAAGAAAAAAAATTCCCTGAAACCCAGTCCAGCTGTGACGTCACTAAATCCTTTCGTTTCTATGGTTACCGTGAGATTTCTGATAAATAGTTGATGTGTGTTTGGCAGACAATTGCCATGTCTCATACTGGTTTGGTGCAATTTGCAAGAAACTTGCAAAACTGGTTGGTTGGTTGGAGTTTAACAGAGCAAGGGCATGCAAAACTTCCGTTGCTAAGTTTCAAGTCAAGTTGTTTCAGATGTAGTGATGTCACATTTTATTCGAGCCAAATGAGTCGTTTTCCAGCCGAAATCTAACAAGCAATTTTAGGTTGCAAATTTCAAAAAAGAAAAAGCATAGCGAGCAGAAATTTTTGTGTTTATGGCCTTTTCGAAATATTTGGAATTAAAAAAAAAATGCGAGCATTGTCCATTATATTGTCAATTTATTACCAAATTTTATCACAATTTCATGGCAGTACATAATTTTACAGAATCACAACCTTTTAAAATAGAAAGGAAAAATAAAATTTCATTTTATCTTGGTTGGTTGGTTTAAGTTTAACGGCGCAAAGGCAACACAAAGGCCATACTGCGCCAACTAATCATCAATCAATTTTAAAATGGATTTAAAAAGGTTTCAGTCATTGTTTAAAAAGACAAATATAAGAAAAAATATTCAAATCAAGTGATAAAATCCAATGTCACATAAGAATTTAAAAATATTGTTACGAGGAGGTGAATTTAAAATGTCAAATTGTGAAGTTGAATTAAAATGTTGTTGTCCGACAGTATTAAAACAAGGACATTAATTTAAAAAATGGAGGACAGTAAAAACATCACAGGTATTGCATGTGGGGGCATCTTCTGCCAGCAGAAGATGCACATGGGTGAAACGAGTGTGGCCTATTGTTAGACGTGTCAGGAGCACTTCCCTTTTCCGGGATTGCTGTATAGGTGCGAATTCGGATATTAAGGGCTGAAACGAATGCAGCTTGTTAGCTGTCTGTGCATCTCACATGTTCTGCTAAGTGAGAGACAGAGCAGTTTCAAAAGTTTTATATGTATCGTCAGGGCAGAGCCAAGTGCTCCTAGGTCCACTTGCAGATCGGGTAGCTTCGTCTGCACGTTCGTTTCCCATAATCCCCACATGACCTGGGTTTATCTCTAAAAGCGAAGAATGAATTTTTAAAATATCTAATATGATGGTATGGGTTTGCCTCAGCAGATTATTAAGCGCATCCAAACAACTCTTAGAATCTGTATAAATAATCCACTGGCCATGCTCTTGCTGTAGGATATATTGTGGTGCACGAGGCTAATAAAATCCCACACATCAAAGTTTATTTCTTGTTCCAGGATTGCAGTTACGCGTTCCCAGGACAACGTAACTTGGTTTTAACTTTATTTTCCATCTTGTCGTGTTCTATAAATTTATGTAGCTATAAGACAATGAACGTATATCTTTTCCTCATATGAGCTGTGTTTTATAACAGAGGCTAATTACGCTTGTAACTATATTTTGCTTGTAAATAACTGTAAATATTAAATGCTAACATGTCGTCAATTGTCTTGAGTTAACTCATCTTATTGGTTGGTTGTTTTCAGATTATCTGGCGCCGTCAGCAACACGAGGGCTATAATGCGCCGAAACATTCGTCATTAGACAAGCTAACATACATTTACAAACACCCATGCCTAACAAGGGACTCGAACCCGCAACCTCGCGGTCTAGAAGCCAGCACGCTAACCACTATACCGTTTGGTCGGCCTCATCTTATTGAACCGCATATTGTAGGAAGCTCTATCTATAAGCTTCCCCTAACAATATTGCAAGGCTAAAAGAATAGCCAGGGATTCAGCTGTAAAAAATCGAGCAGCTTTGAAGCAGTACAGAATTTTATAATAAGATAAGAGTTCAGCTGTTTTATTTTAGCTCTCAAGTTGACCAAAAATAACCAGGTCCCAATAGTTCACCTGTTCTTAAAGAAGAAATTATCTCACCTGTTCCTAAACAAGAAAGTAGCTCAACTGCTATGTATTTGCAACGAAACAACAGAGGTACCTCTGTATCAAATATATATGCAAAATAAAGAAATTTTGCCAAACAATAAAATTACGGAAATTACCTATAGTTTATTAATTTTGCTTGGAAGAACTTGGAAATATAAAATTCACTTAAGCACGTGTCAGCTTTAGAAGAACTTCTCCGACAAATTTGATAGAATGGAATTGACTTGAAACTTTTACACTCGGTATACAAATACGTTTTGACAGTTAAGTTATCATTAAAATAACACTCGTCTAAGAAACTTGGTTTTATTCTTTCCTATTAGAAAATAAACGGTACAGTTCTTTGATATGCATAATTAAAACATTTCATTGACAACTTCGCAGTTTTCGTTCGTCGCAATGTTTTGGTTTAAAACATTTATTGACATTTGACGAATTCTTTTAGAAAGTTGAGTTGTTACAATGTTTCTGTATGTACCAAGATAATGCAAATTATTAAGGAAGAGCATGTGACACGAGGAAAAAAGGGGCCCTCCCCGTTTTAGAATTTGAAGTATTGCCGACAGGTTTTTCCAGGTTCTGCGAGTAACAAAACGCTATGCATTCTGGGATTCATCCTAGCTCTTTTAACTGTCACGGACTTTATTCTCCTTGAATTACGTTGATATTTCTTAAGTTTTAAATAAATCTTTTTAGTATTTTAATGTTCTAATAATCAATTATGGCTTGTGTGGCCTACAAATGCAATAACAGACCTTCCAGAAAATCTGAAAATATTTCATTTCACAAGTAAAAACGATTCTGAAATTAAATTAAAATTAGTCTTATACTTTTTGTAGCATGTGGTAATTTCTAAGTTAATATTGTGCTAATATTAGGATTAATGATTACTATTAATGCAGTGTATAAAAATTGTCAATGTCTTGTATGGATGTTTAAATTATGCATTTAATAAATATTATTGTTTTATTATTATTAATTTCATCTGCACGTGTTAAGTAGGTATAGTGGTTGTTGATACTTTAATCGTTGGATTTTGTATTATAGTATTCTAATAAGTTGACAAAATCTAAGCAATTAGTCTAGATTTGCGTAATTTAGAAATCGAAAGTTATGTTTTTAATTAAATATACTAGTTAGGGGGTTTAGTGAATTATTTCAGTTATTCCATGTCTCTAAACATAAAATTTTGTTTTTCCTCTTCTATATTTTATTTTTAAAGATATGGGTTGTAATTGTGTAAATGAAACTTAACGTATAATAATATAAATATTATGTGGAATTGTTAATGCTTCAAGGTTACTAAAAACTGCTCCTCAGTGATTCAGGTTTTTTTAAGTGGCAAAATATTTAGAGATTATGAGTCTAATTTTCCATAACATTCAAATAGTATTTAGGTAAAATTTTATATTCTGCAAAACTCGCACTGATTATGCCTAATAATGATAACCACAATATATATTATATGGTAAACATAAAACATACACTAGTGTGAAATGATTTTTCTCTTATTGCATAGCCATAAATATATAAATTTAATATTTTTTTTTCTTATTTTACATTTCATATATTTTTTCCCCTTTTTTTACATTACGATTGATACCTAGTTTCAGTGTGTAAAATGTGAGAGACAATAAAGACAAGTAATTGAAAATTGTAATTAGTTAAATATTCAGATCAAAGTATATGTTGTAAAATAGGTAATAGTTTTGTTCATAAAGTATCTCCAGTTAATAATTGTCAAGTAACTGAACTTGCAGTTTTAAAATGTGGTACTTTTTCTTTTGTTATGCCATATCGTATATATATATTTCAATATTTAAGGTTTCCAAAAGATGAAACCATAAAAGCTGAATGGGTAAAAGCTATAAGAAGAGAGAATTGGAGTCCATCACATTATAGCACTGTTTGTTCCGATCACTTCCAAGAATCGGATTTCGACCGAAATTCAACTTAGCGAGTAAAACCTAAAGCCAAATGTAGTGCCTTCCGTTTTCAAAGCATCTTCAGAGAGTAATTATATAGTTTATACCATAGCAAAACAGTAGGAGGATTCAGACTTCTGTTTATAAAAATTAACCATGAAAATATTTATGTAATATAAAAATATAAATATTACATATTGTTAAAAAAAAATAGACAGTTTACCTGTCTTGGTATGACGGGTGCAAATTGGTTGGTTGTTTTCAGATTATCTGGCACCATCAGCAACACGAGGGCTATAATGCGCCGAAACATTCATCATTTGACAAGCCAACATACATTTACAAACACCCATGCCTAACACGGGACTCGAACCCGTAACCTCGCAGTCTAGAAGCTAGCACGCCAACCACTATAACGTTTGGTCGGCGAAATATCTTCAATACATGCAATTTTACGTTTCCCTTGGTGGAACGAATACATTATATAAAGGGCTTGGTTTTCTTAAAGTATTTCTCTAAATTTTCGGTTGTTAATTAGACTAATGTTTCTAAGACAGCCGAAAAATCTCGACGATAGAAAGTAAGATAAAAGTGTAATTTAGCTCTATTAGCATCCAACTTTTTAGGTTTCATTCGTTTATGGTGATGTCTGTTGAAGAGCTGCACTGCATCGATATCTAATTTTTTCACGAATGAAATCGGAACATCAATATTATCAGTGATTGCATTTTTATCTCGATTTATATATTCTATTGATTTGATGAAACTATCGTAAATTCTAGCATCAATTAAATTTAAATTTCCAGATTCTAAACTTACGGTTAAGTTCTTTTGTTTGAAAGTTATATTTTTCATAAATTGTATACTTACGTTGAAATCGAACCCCAACATTTTTTTTGTGAAGTCCTAAAGCATCAGCCTTAATTTTCGATTCAAAATTTCAGGATGTGGTAATATCCGATAATAATAAAATTACCACTTCAAAACTATTCCACACGGATCTTACAGAATCTGCTCTACACATCCGCCGCGTTTGTGACAAGTTTTGAAGTTTTAATGCACGATCTAGATCACTTAGTTTTTCTTCCAAGTGCATGATACCTCTTTGTACTTGCAACTAAAAAACAGTATGCGCTCTTCAGAGTGCTAAATATACCACTAATAACAACACTGGTTTTGCAAATATTTTCAACAAAAGTATTTGGTTTATGCGCTTGACATGGCATATAAGGTACACAATAGCCAACGATTTCAGAGAGTTGTCACTGGGTTTCTTGATATTTACCAGCCATCGAACGTGCATAACCATAAGATCGGAATGAAATACAGTCCAGAGGGGGAAGCTCGTTTCGAGTTAATATTGTTGTTAAAGCTTCTGTAAGTCCTTCGCCAGTTTTATCAATTATGTACTTTTATTATTTCAAGAAGTTTTTATTTTCCTTGTCCTTCAGCGTTGACGTATCTCATATTGAGAACAAGTCTATCCTCAAGTCTGCAGATTGTGTAAGAAGAATTGGTACAGATGTGTCCTGATTTTTAGTCAGAAAAATCTGGTCACATCAACGATACTGGATTGCCGACTTGGCATGCTTTTATCTACAAAAGCGATGCTGACAAAGGTGATTGGTATTCACACACGTACAAAAATTTATACATTACCTAATATTTTAAAAACTAGATCAAAATATTAGTTTTCATGCAAAATACCTTTCGAATTCGGAAAAGATTTTATGTTCCCTTTGTATTTCTTTATTAATAACGCGCAACTCAGTCACGCTTCCTTGCAGGTGATGTTTTCTCAAAACAGATCGTCTAAATCTAAATCTTTGAAAAGAAGAGTTCAGAGTAATTTAAAGGAACTTATTCAGAATGAAAGAGTTAGATACATCATTCAAGGAGCATCGTGGTCAACAGGTTATCTTCCTTCATCATTGGATGAATCAAAGAGCTTTACTTTACCTGCAGCTCATTTAACGATTGATGATTCTCATTCTTCAGCAGAATTAATTTTAGACACTCTTCCAAGCAATTCGCTTGGTGATAATCTTAAAGAATTGATTCAAATTTCTTCTGATCATGAATTACCATTAAATGAACAAGAAAAAGACGGTGATTCTGAAGACAACTTTACAGATGGTCTTTATTTTCTTACCTCCAATTCTGAATTTTCTAGTTCTGAGAATGAAGTCCCTTGTGACGAGTATTCCTTAAAACCCAAATTAATAGAATGGGCTTTTCGATATAAAATAAAGCATAATGCTCTATCTCACTAAAAATTCTCCAAAAAGAGAAGCATCCTGAATTACCAGCTGATAGCAGAACTTTACTGAAGACAACAAGAAAGTCTGAACTTGTATCTAATAATAGTGGTCCTGAAACATATTATTTTGGATTGGTCAAAGGTTTGCTGTGCAGGACCTTAAAAGTTATGTAAAGGCATAGTTGTTGAAGATTAACATTGATGGCTTGTCAATATGCAAGAGAACTAGAGGAAAATTTTGGTCAGTTTTATGCCAAATAGTATATGAACATAAGGTTGGTTAGTTGGTTGTTTTCAGATTATCTGGCGCCGTCAGCAACACAAGGACTATAATGCGCCGAAACATTCGTCATTAGACAAGCCAACATACATTTAAAAACACCCATGCCTAACACGGGACTCGAACCCGCAACCTCGCGGTCTAGAAGCTTGCACGCTAACCACTATACAGTCTGGTAGGCCTGAACATAAGGTGTCTCCCTTTTTAGTTGCATGTTACTATGGTAACACAAAACCAAAATCAGTAAAAGATTTTCTGGACCTTTTTGTACAAAAGCTTAATGGTCTTCAAACACATGGATTTGATTATTATGGAACTTTGCACCATATTTTAATCCATAACGTAATCTGTGATGCTCCAGCTAGAGCCTTAATCAAATGTATCAAAGGACATGGTGGCTATCATGACTGTGAAAAATGTACACAAAAAGGATTGTCTGTAAACAGAAGAATGGTATTTTTAGATAGTGAACAGAACAGAAAACAGCTTTAAATTGTAAGTGCCTAAAGAACATCATGTAGGAACAAGTCCTCTTTTAAAGTTAAATTGGGGACAGGTTACCCAAATGCCGCTGGATTACATGCACTTGGTGATTCTGGGAGCAATGCGCAAGCTTTTGATGAATCGGATACGAAAAGGCGAACGTAATGTTCGAATCTGAGAAATTCAAGTTTTAAATATATTTTCAAAACTTTTATTTCTAGCAAAGAATACACCAAGTAAGTTCTGTAGAAAACCGAAATCGCTAAGAGATATTGATAGATTCAAAGCCACTGAATTCCAACAAATTCTTTTGTACATGGGCCTTATCGTACTTCGAGGTGTTGTCTGTGAGGAAGCCTATCGTCCTTTTTTGCTTTTGCATGTGGCTATTTCTACTTTGACAAATGGAGTAAAATCATGCACTGAACAAAACATTAATTATGCTGAAAGGTTGTTAAAGTTATTTGTTCAAGACATGGAAAAGATTTACAAACGTATATCTGTTGTCTATAACATCCATAACTTAGTTCACTTGCCTGATGACGTATGTTGTTTCGGTTGTTTAGATAATTTTTGCTGCTTCCCATTTGAAAATTTCTCATTTGAATTAAAAAATGCACGTCGAATCGACCACTTTCTCAGTTATGTCGAAGAATATCCGAGAACGGAATTACACGAAGCATAGAAGTTACGCTTCTTGTGATATTGTCTAAACCCCATACTGGGGGACCTTGTTTGGAATTGAGTGGGGAGCAGTTTGAAGAAGTCGTCTTTAATGGGTCAAAAATTAGTGTATTGCATGAAAATGACAGTTTTGTGCAGATGTATGATAATAATATAGTAAAATTTTTAATTGCGATTAAAATACCAGTTTCAGAAGGAATCGATGGTATTTATATTACATTCAATCCTTACCATAAACATGAAGATTTTTATTCTTACCCTTGCAGTTCGCTACGGCAGTCTATCTATAAAATTGGGAATCCAACAAATGCGTTTAAATGTTACAGATTAAAGTCTGCTACAAATAAATGTCTAGTTACCACTGACATGAAAGTTGCTGTTGCATTGATCCATCGTATTTTCTAAGTTGGGCAAGTTACATCTTCATGATTTTAAATATTTTTAGGATAAATAATTTTTTTAAAGTTTGCAATAACCAAGGCTAAACTTGATAAGGAAAAAAGTTAGTTACAATTGTTTAGTTCATGCCGTTTAAAATATATTATTAGGATTTTCACCTTTCATGCCACCTGTACAAGATTAAGAGTTTTTTTCTCGTCCATACTCAGAAATAAACTAATACTTATTAATTCATTCCCCCGTACCCCTCCATTGCTTGTTTCAACTTATTGTCATTATTGAAACACTTATACTAAATGTTACATTCAAGTTTATTTTCCTATTTATCATATTTGTTATCGTTAGTTTATGATGCTCTTATGTTGCCCCTAATAAAATGCAATGTCCAAGTTCCGTGGCTAGCTCTGCTATAGAATATTGTGCATTAGGCCTTTTGGGGAAACCACATTAAAATAAAATGCGCCTATTACGCAACCTCAAAGGTGGCGTGGATAGTTGAATCTCAATCAATCGCTGGTTAGGTTGGCAACATCGAGATCGGAAGGAGTGTAGATGTTTTCGCCGAGCCTTGGTAAAAATCTTTATATTTACATTAAGTAATCGTTTTGAAAGCTTTAGAGTGCTTCTAAAGTGTTTAGCAAAGCCAGAAAAGTATTTTACAAGTTTTTTCATTTAATTTGGAGTGGAATTGGGGATTTTACGACCATAATCAGTTTTAGTGGTTGGTGTTTACGTCGTGAATCGGCGGGAGACGCTCCAGAAAGTGATATATTTCATCTATTCACACGTAAGTACTAACGGAGTATCCTCCATGTGTTTATGATTTGACTGAGATAGTGCAGTGTTTATTTTGCATGCTATAAAGCTGTTTTGGAACGTTAATGAAGAACAAACTTCTTGGCGTCGCTTCTGTGAACTACACAATGAAAAATTTGGAATCACTTTTAAAATGGCATTCAATAAATTGAAGCAAACTAATTACCAGCTAGTTCAAACCAACGATCCTAATTTATCTTACCCGGAAAAAATTGAATTAACTAAGGACAACTTTTTTGGCCCGGCTCTTCCTTCACAGACCCTCTTTTTATTTTTAGCTCTACCAACTCTTGGAGAAGAAATCTCATCGGTATCCGATACAGAAATGTCAAAAGTTTTCAAGAAAGTTAAAAATAGGAGGGCTCCTGGGCTGTATCTCATAGACAACAATATTTGGAAATGCGTTTATTATTTGATTTCGTTTCTTTTAAAAAAATCTGTAAATCATTGTTTAGAAATGGCATATTTCCCCCAAATTCTAAGGAACGCTTGGGTTTTCTTCCTGTTAAAACCAGGGAGATATCTGGCTTCCCCTTCATCATACAGACCCATCTGTTAATTGATACCTTGTGAAAATTAATTGCAAGAATTTTGGTCAATAGGCTAAATCCCCAACTTTTCACCAACAATATTATCCATCCTTACGGCTTCCGAGAAATGTCCCCCCTCAGGGGGTTTACTTTCTCAAAGTAAACACGGGTTTCACAACCCCGGGTTGCCCCAGTGATCTATCCCTCCTTCTGTTTTACCTTCCTATTTTGGTTTTGTATTTATTGTTTGGCTTCTCTTCCATCCCTCATTGTGGTTACCTCTTCAGAGGTGAGGGCTCCCCTTGAGAAGCTTTGTGCCGCTCTGTTGCTATCAGCTTCTCTTGGGGATTATATCACCCACGTGTTTGCCGTGCGTGGAGACCCGTGTCCCTGGAAAGGGGGATCCTGGTAGTTGAGGGACGACATACTGTCCCAATACACTACTTTGGACCTTGCTTCAGATAAACGGGAGGTGCACATCGGTCCCGTGTGCATCAATCGGCTGGTCGTCCGACTTCGTCGGCGGCTTGGGATCAAGCGACCGGCTCGTCTACTGGGAATCTCGTTAAGGGTGGAGACATCTACAGGGACGAGCCGGTCGCGTATAGACACTAGATAACCTGATAGTGGTATGCCGTGCGTAACAGTTCAGTTACTATTTTTTTCTTTTCTTGATTTTTGTTGCTTGCCGGTGTGCACTATCCCTGATATTGCGGACTCCATGGTGGGTGGGATTCTAGTGTCCGAATTTCTATATATGTATTTTATGATGGCTTCTTCTCTCTCCAGCCCCACGGGAGGCATAAATCCCCAAGCTAAATCCAACAAAAGAACTATACAAAATGAAATCAACACAACAACAAAAAAACAAGCTTCAATAAATGACATCCCCTCCACGCTCCAATCTACCTCAAACACACTTCAGTCCACTTCATCTCCCTGCTTTTTAATAGTACAATCAGAAGATGGTCAACTGGGCAAAATGTCCCCTTTCTTCGTTCAAAAGGGGATCAAAGGAATATGTGGCAATGAACCGAAAGCAATAAAAAAACTCAAATCTGGTGACTTCTTAATAGAAACAAAAGACAGCAGACAGTCCCAATATTTACTATCAGCCAAAACAATAGGAGAAATACAAATATCCGTAACCCCTCACAGAGCACTAAATTCGTGCCAGGGAGTAATTTCCGAATCTGATTTACAACATGTTAAAGATTCGGAAATTCTAAAAGAACTGTCTCCCCGGGGGTTACAAAAGTTCGCCGCATAACAATCAAACGAGACAATAATATTATAAACACTAAGCACATTATTTTAACTTTCGATACACCCAACTTACCCAATAGAATCATAGCAGGTTATCTCAGTTGCCCAGTTCGACCATTTATCCCGAATCCTCTACGTTGCTTCAAATGCCAAAAGTTCGGGCACTCTAAAAATGCGTGTAGGAGTAAGGTCGAAGTTTGCGCAGAGTGTGGCAGTATTGAACATCCAAGCGAAGGCTGCAAAGCTGAGCCCACCTGCGTAAACTGCAAAAAGAACCATCCGTCTTACTCCAGATCATGCGAACAATGGATAGCGGAAAAGAAAATTCAGGAGATAAAAACAGAAAAAAATATTCCCTATCCTGAGGCCCGAACGATTTACGAAAATACAATAGCCAATTCTATGGCCAGAACAATAGCTAAGACAATTGCCCCAAAACCACCCCAAGTAAAATCAATAACCACTCAGACGGATATTCATATCCCAAAGTCTGCATTATCACCGGAACAATTACTACAGTGCTTTTCTTTGCCACCAAAATACAATACTTCCTCTTCTCAAACTCAGGATATTCCAAATAATTCAAAATCAAACAAAAAATCATTAAAACCTGTTGTCAAAGCTAAGAAATCGACTCGCACCAAACAGTCAAACAATCCTGGAGCTACATTAAAAAATAAAATACACAACAAAAATCCAACCAATGTTAAATTCTTAATTAAAAATAAAGAAAAATCAGAAACATCAGAAGCATCAACTGAGGATGATGATGACATTGATGTCATCATGGGTCTCTCTCCAGGTGATATGGATATAGACCCAGGCCTCGAGACTCCTGCTCTTCTCCATCCAAGGAGCAGGTCAAAAGACCAGCGGATCGGCTATCTTTCCAATTAGCATCCAATATGTTTTTTTGGAATTGTCGTGGTTTCCACCAAAATTCGGTAGATATAAAACACCTCGTAGATTTGTACAAACCTGTCTGTTTCTGTTTGCAAGAGACGCTTTTGAAGCCTTTTCAGAGCTCTCTTGTTAGGGGGTATAGTCCTCTACGTAAGGACTACCTCAACGGCGATAGAGCTAGCGGCGGTGTTGCTATATTTACATCCAATAGCAGTCCATCCACCCCGCTATTGCTCACGACCACCTTACAAGCTGTTGCCGTTAGAGTAGCTGTAAAAAATAAATTAGTCACAGTTTGCTCTGTTTACCTCCCCCCTAATCGTAACATCCGACAGGCAGATTTAGACAGACTTTGTGACCAGCTTCCACCCCCTATTATTTTAATGGGGGATTTCAATGGTCACAATCCTCTTTGGGGTAGCCCAGACATTAACAACCGTGGAAGACAGATTGAAAAATTTGTAGAGGATCAGAATCTCTGTCTCCTCAATGATGGGCAACATACATATTTCCACACCCCATCGAGCACGTTTCACGCCATCGATCTTATCTTGTGTTCACCATCTCTCCTACATCTATGGTCTTTTCATGTCGGACGAGATCCCTACCATAGTGATCATTTCCCCGTCCGTCTGGAGATGTTAGGAATTGATACTGTTCCCCGGGTTCGTGTCCCTCGTTTCAAAATAGATTCAGCAGATTGGGAACAGTTTTCTTTCCTCGTCGATTTCTCAGATGAGATGGTGGACCAAGATGACATCGATGAAGCTGTAGGCTCTGTCACCCAGGCCATATTGGAAGCTGCTCGTTTTTCCATACCTATGACATCTACCAATCTACCGAAAATACCAAAACCGTGGTGGAACCACGAATGTAAAATTGCTCACAAAAAGCAGAGGAAGGCCTGGGGTATCTTTCGTCGATATCCCACTGAAGCCAACCTCATCGCTTTAAAATGTGCTCGAGCTGAAGCTCGTAGGATCCGCCGGCGTAGCCAGAAGGACTCTTGGATGCGTTATGTCAGCACTATAACATCGGATATCTCTCCAAAAAGTGTTTGGAGCAAAGTAAAGAAAATCAAGGGCCACTATCCTAGACACTCCATTTCTATCTTGGAGACTAATCTAGGAATAATCTCGGACCCTAAAGGTATTGCTGACACCCTGGCTGACTGTTTTGCTAAAGTATCTAGCAACTCGAATTACCAAGAGCCGTTTGCCACTATTAAACGTAATGCTGAAAAAACTAAATTAAACTTTACATCCACCGAGTTGGAAGACTATAATGCTGATTTCACCATGGCCGAGTTAATGCGAGCTCTTTCGAACACTCGCGGCTCGGCTGTTGGTCATGATGAAATCCATTATAGCATGCTGAAACATCTCGAGCCTCTCCAACTGAAGTTTATTCTCAAGCTCTATAATAGGATCTGGCGAGAAAAGAAATTTCCGTCAACATGGCAACGTGCTCTTGTGATTCCAGTTGTCAAGCCAGGCAAAGACCCTAAGAGTCCTTCCAACTACAGGCCTATAGCATTGACTAGTTGCTTGTGCAAGCTTCTTGAAAAAATAGTCAATGCTCGCCTTCTTTTTTATTTGGAACAAAACAATTGTCTCTCTCGGTTTCAAAGTGGTTTTCGTCGAGGACGAAGTACGCTTGACAACCTCCTCCTCCTTGAAACTTCAATTCGGGAGGCTTTTGTCAAGCAGAACCATATGGTATCTGTCTTTTTTGACATGGAGAAAGCCTATGACCGTACTTGGAGGTATGGTATCCTCAGAGACCTACATAATTTAGGTCTCAGAGGAAACTTACCACTTTTTATTGAGAATTTCCTTTCTCGTAGAGTCTTC
Organism: Linyphia triangularis; assembly: GCA_963978545.1. Taxonomy (NCBI): domain Eukaryota; kingdom Metazoa; phylum Arthropoda; class Arachnida; order Araneae; family Linyphiidae; genus Linyphia; species Linyphia triangularis. Next base: position 29,577,155 of record OZ021730.1, on the reverse strand, counting down.
CAAGTACGTGTTAACTCCATCTTATCAGATGAGTTTATAGAGGAACAAGGCGTTCCCCAGGGAAGTGTATTGAGTTGCGCACTGTTTATAATTAAAGTCAACGACATTATGACCTGCCTACCACCTGCAGTGTCAGGCGCTTTATTTGTCGACGACTTCCAGATATCGTGCGCCTCAATAAATATATCTCTTATCGAAAGACAAATTCAACTTGCCATCAGAAGGATTACAGGCTGGGCCAATCATAATGGATTTATATTCAATGCACAGAAGACCGTGGCAGTGCACTTTTGCAGGAAACGTGGGCTTCATAACGATCCTGAGCTTTTCCTTAATGGGTTACAAATACCTGTTGTTAAGGAAATAAAATTTCTTGGAGTAGTTTTTGACTCGAAGCTCACTTTCCTGCCCCATATAAAATATCTTAGAACAAAGTGCACTCAAGCTTTGAACCTTCTGAAAGTGCTTTCCAACACTTCCTGGGGTGCTGATACCACCTCCATGTTAAAAATATACAGATGCCTTGTTCGTTCCAAACTTGACTATGGTTCTGTGGTGTACGGATCCGCCAGAAAATCGGCATTGATGCTACTTGATCCTGTTCATCATCATGGTGTCAGAATCGCGTCAGGAGCCTTCCGTACATCACCAATCCCAAGCGTACTTAATATTTGTCTGGAACAACCTTTGAAACTGAGACGAGACAAGCTCTCTATGGCATACTATTTTAAAATTAAAAGTCACACATCTCATCCTCTATCTCAAAATATTTATAATCCATCACATATTAGACTTTTCAATGCACGACCATCCTGCATCCCATCATTTTCATTACGAATACGCCAAATTCTTTCATCTCATCATCTCGATAATTTCAGGGTTCGCCCTATTATTTTCACTCATCCACCCTGGCATATTCATGACATCAAAATATTAAATATATTTAGCAATTTTAAAAAGAATTTTACTCCAGATATCGTTTTTACAAATTTGTTTTATTACCATCGAGAGCATTTTTCTAACTTTAAAGCTATTTACACTGATGGGTCGAAAAGCCAGGGGCATGTCGGAGCAGCTGCAGTTCACGACAATGTCATCATGTCACGAGAACTGCACCAAAGCTGCTCCGTCTTTTCAGCTGAGTCCCTGGCTATTCTCTTGGCCTTGCAATTTGTTTTAAAGCAGGGCCATAGTCAGTGGATTATTTACACTGATTCCAAGAGCTGTTTAGATGCATTAAATAATCCACTGAACCAGACCCATCCTTTTATACTAGATATTTTAAACATTCACACGACACTCGTAGAGAGAGATTTTAATGTCCTTTTTTGTTGGATCCCAGGTCATGTGGGGATCATGGGTAACGAGCGTGCAGATACTATCGCACGATCTGCAAGTGGACCTAGGAGCACTTGGCTCTGCCCTGACGACGCAATAAAAGCTTGTGACGCTGCTCTATCTCTCACTTGGCAGGCCATGTGGGATACACAGACGGCTAACAAGCTGCGTTCGTTTCAGCCCTTAATATCCGGATTCGCGCCCATCCAGCAATCCCGGAAAAGGGAAGTGCTCCTGACTCGTCTAAGAATAGGCCACACTCGTTTCACCCATGTGCATCTTCTGCTGGCAGAAGATGCCCCCACATGCAATTCCTGTGGTGTTATCTTTTCTGTTGTGCACATTTTGAGTGATTGTCCTGTTTTTAACAACATCAGACTTCGAAATTTTAATACAGATCATCCATCATTGTCTTTGATTTTAAATTCACCACATCAAAATCTATTTACATTTTTAAAAGAAATAGGCTTTTATTGCTTGATATAGAATTTTTATCATTTATAGTGTTTATTGCCTTTGTTGTTTTTAATCTTTGTATCTTTTAAAAATTGAATTAATTCAAATACATAAACAAAAATTTGGCGCAGTATGGCCCTAGTGTAGCCCTTGCGCCATAAAACTCAAACCAACCAACCAACCAACCGAGAAATGTCCAGTTGCGAAGACGCCGTTTTTGATTCAACTCAATTAACTAAATCTCAAAAGAAAAAATATCACGTTTCCTTAACCACAGTTGACATTAAGTAAGCTTTTGACAATTTAAATTGGCCAATTCTTTCCGACATTTTAAAACAAACCAATTTTGCGAATTATTTTAAAAACTTCATATTTTCTTATCTTGAGAAACGCATAGCCACATTTAGTGAAAACAACCTGAATATAGACATAAATTTTTTGAAAGGTGCCCCACAGGGATTGGTAATTGCCTCAATCCTCTGGTGAATTTATTTCAACAAGACTCTCTCACTGGACGGGAATTTTCATGATATTCAGGCTTTCGCTGATGACCTGGCGGTGGTGGTCTTGGGAAAAACTAGGAGAGAATTAGAGCACAATACTGACTCCATTCTCTCAAGACTCAGCGGGGTCCTGAGCTCACTGGCTTTAGAAATTTCAATTGAAAAAACCAAATCCGTTGTTTTAGGAAAAACTACACCTTTGGATAGGAACCCTATTATTAAAATCAACAATAGAACTATCCAGGTTGTAAATAAGATTAATATTTTGGGCATCATCATCGACAAACTAATGACTTTTAGTCCCGATATTTTTTGAAGGTTTATGACAGTTGCTATAACATTTCTATGAATTTTGAGAGAGTTAGTGGTAAGTCTTGGATACGGGGGATTCATGACATCCTAAAGACGTCGGTGAAGAAGAACTATCCAGTCAGGATCTACTGGATGATAAAAAGCTTTCTAGAAGACAGAGCGGTGACACACGAGGGGATGGATAGTACCCTCACCTACAACGTAGGAGTGCCCCAGGAGTCATGTCTGGGCCCTACGCTTTGGCTACTAGTAGCGGATGAACTGCTTCAGAGGATTTCACACGAGGACAGCTGGGTGCAGGACAGCTGATGACATCCTGCTTGTCATGAGAGCAACGGCCTCCTACAAATTTACTGTCATCGCTCTCACACCGATGGGCATCATTGAAGATTAGGAGCTGAACTATGGACTCAAGTTCAGCGACCTAAAGTCCAACTTCCCTGTCAAAAAAGATATTAACCATGTCCCGGGTATAAATCTTAACAATAAGCTAATAAAAAACGTTCGGAAGATGAAGTACGTAGGGTTTGCTAATAGCCTTTGCTCTTTCCCCATTTCAACTTGTATTCAGTGTACTTTCAAACTCCTTATCAACATGAAATGTACTTCAGGTCGAGTGTTCCCGTGAATGGTTTGGTTGGTTGTGTAGGGTTTTATGGCGCAAGAGCTTCCCATGGGCTATACTGCGCCAAGCCAGAGTTCCCGTGAATGTAAAGCCTTCAACCTACAATTAATTCCCGATCAACATTACATGGAAACTTTGCAATTGTTTCTGATTACGCTGGAGTCGTACAAGTACATCTACGAATCTACTGCAACGACATCGGTGAATATATCTCAACCAAGAAAGGTGCTATCTTGTCCCCATCCCTGTGGCAGAGCTTGTGTTGCTTCATGGACACGAGCCATTTGGAGAATATCCGACAACTACAATAAGGAGTGAATATAAAGAGAGAAGTGCTTTTAACTAGACTTCGCATTGGCCATATACTCGTTTTCCCCATGTACACCTTCTGCTGGCAGAAGGTCCTACCACATGCAGCTCATGTGGTGTTGCTTTTTTGTCTTACACATCTTGTTAGATTGTACTGTTTTTAATTCCATAAGGTCTCGCCTTTTTAATTCAGTTCATCCATCTTTATCAACTTATTTAAATTCATCTCCTCATTGTAATCTTTTAAAAAATTTATTAGAAATCGGGTTTTCTAATCTTATATACAGCGAGTAAAAAAAGTCTCCGTACGGAAGCCAAAGTTACAAATAAATTAGCATAATTTCAAATATTTTGCTTCATATCTTCAGTATATACTGAAATATGTTTAATCTGATTCTTAAAAATAAGTTTATAATAAATGTCTGTTTTTACAAAACGCAAGAAGTATTTAAATTGAAATATTTAGATGTTGCTAAGTGCTATGCAAAAAAAGTTTCCGTACGCTTTACAAAAATTAATTCAGACGTCTTCCTCAAAAGGCTTGCAGTAAATTTTCAAAACTGAAGTGCAAGCAAGTGTCATGAAGACATGATAGCAGCAATTGTTTAGTTTTAGCTTGTTGCTGCATGAATTAAAATGGAGTTCCTAAATCTATTTGTGAGTTGGTGATTCAGTTATGAAATGTTGGTTGGTTGTATTCAGATTATCTGGCGCCGTCAGCAACACGAGGGCTATAATGCGCCGAAATATTCGTCATTAGACAAGCCAACATACATTTACAAACACCCATGCCTAACACGGGACTCGAACCCGCAACCTCGCGGTCTAGAAGCCAGCTCGCTAACCACTATACCGTTTGGTCGGCTATGAAATGTTGGATTATCTATGATAAAAATTGTCGAAATCTGGCTCATTATCTAGCTATGATTTATTAATGAAGTCGACGAGCAGGACTCGTAGCAGGCTTAACAGGCTAAAAGTTGGGGGGAGGGGGGGAGTGATGATATATATATTATATATTGATGACCACATGCTGAGAGAGGGCTCCTCGTGCCGACCCCGGGCAACGTTGGTTTTTAAGAGCTTAAACAGGTGTAGGTTCGACTGCCTGGACCAACGGCTAACATCTCTCAGCACTTTTCCACTTGGTTTTTCTAAATCTCGTGGGTACACAAGTTTGCCAAAGCGATATATTTTAGAAGCATTCTTGCTTGGTTCTGCCGGAAGAGCTTTCCTTCTGGTTTTTCCTTGGCAATGCCGGAGGGGAATGCCGATTCGGCGAAAAACTTTGCCTTCGACTTCCCTTGCAATGCACCCGGCTCCGGACGTAGCTTTAAAACCAAGCGTGGTCTTGGCTAGCACAGGGTGAGGGCTCATCCGGGGGATGCAAACAGGGACATCGATCGATGTTGACCGGGTTAAAAACCGGTGGTCCGCTGAGGAAGAAGCCCAGAAGGTTGGTTGGTTTGAATTTTCTAGCGCAAAGGCTACTCGAGGGCCAAACTGCGCTGAAAAAGTTTTAAAAATTCAAGGAAAGTTAACTATGTACAAAACGTGAAATGAAACAACCAATTTTTTAGAGTAAAATGTTGAAAGTATGATAAAAAAGTAAAATGGCACGTTCAAAGGATCATATTTACAAGTAAAATTCAAACAAAACATTAGATAAGATGATAAAATCCAATTTCTCTATGAAAGCTGAAAAGGTGTATATGAGGGGGTGAGTTTAAAAGTGATGACAATGAAGGATGTTGAGTATTAAAAAACTGTACACGTATGAGATTAAAATCAGGACATTCTGTCAAAATATGTAGAACCGAAAGAATAACTCCACAGGTATTACATGTGGGAGCATCCTCTGCCAGCAGAAGATGCACATGGGTGAAACGCGTGTGGCCTATTCTTAGACGAGTCAGGAGCACTTCCCTTTTCCGGGATTGCTGTATAGGGGTGAATCCGGATATTACAGGCTGAAACGAACGCAGCTTGTTAGCCGTCTGTGCATCCCACGTGGCCTGCCAAGTGAGAGACAGAGCAGTGTCACAAGCTTTATTTGCGTCGTCAGGGCAGAGCCAAGTGCTCCTAGGTCCACTTGCAGATCGGGCAGCTTCGTCTGCACGTTCGTTACCCATGATCCCCACATGACCTGGGATCCAACAAAAAAGAACCTTAAAATTTCTGTCTAAGAGTGAAGAATGAATTTTTAAAACATCTAATATGATGGGATGGGTTTGGCTCAGTGGATTATTTAGCGCATCCAGACAGCTCTTAGAATCTGTATAAATAATCCATTGACCATGCTCTTGCCGTAAGATATATTGCAAGGCTAAAAGAATAGCCAGGGACTCGGCTGTAAAGATGGAGCAGCTCTGATGCAGTTCACGAGAGAGGATGACATCATCATGAACTGCAGCCGCTCCGACATGACCCTGGCTCTTCGACCCATCCGTGTATATTGGTTTAAAATTATGGAAGTTTGTTCGATGATAATAAAATAGACTATTAAACACAAGGTCTGGGGTTTCACATTTTTTAAAATGATTAAATATGTTAAGAACTATGATATTGTGAAGATGCCATGGTGGAGTTGTGAAGATGACAGAACGAATTCTGAGGATGTCAATATGATGGTATGCAAGAATTGAGCGAATTCTCAATGAAAAGGATGGAATGGCTGATGGACGCGCATTAAAAAGACTATGGTATAAGGGATTAAGAATGTGCTCTAAAAGAGGATGTGCTGGATTAGTTTTGATTTTTAAAAACAACTTTAAAGAAAGCTTGTCACGCCTCGATTCCAAAGAGGGTTCTCGACATAGCACATATAAACTCTGGATCGGTGATGTACTGAAAGCTCTTGATGCGATCCTTAGACCAAGATGGTGAACAGAATCAAGGAGCTTCAAGGCCGATTTTCTGGCTGATCCATACACCACCGAACCATAATCAAGTATCGAACGGACAAGGTTGGTTGGTTGGTTGGTTGAGTGAAGTTTAACGGCGCAAGGGCAACACATGGGCCATACTGCGCCAACCAATCGTCAATTCGTTTTAAAAATACATTAAAAGTAAGTCATTGTTAACATTTAAAAGTTTGAAAAAAAATCAAATATAAGATGAGGCAAATATTTAAATCAGGTGGTAAAATCCAATGTCATATAAAAATTTAAAAAGATTTTTGTGAGGAGGTGAACATAAAATGGATGAAAGTGAGGGATGGTTGGTATTAAAATACTGCCGTCTGAACGTTTTAAAAGATCGACATTCATTCAAAACATGAAAAACAGAAAATATAACTCTACAGGTATTGCATGTGGGGGCATCTTCTGCCAGCAGAAGATGCACATGGGTAAAACGAGTGTGGCCTATTCTTAATCTAGTTAGGAGCACTTCCCTCTTCCTAGATTGCTGTATGGGAGCGAATCCGGAAATTAAGGGCTGAAACGAACGCAGCTTGTTAGCTGTCTGTGCATCCCACATGGCCTGCCAAGTGAGAGACAGAGCAGTGTCACAAGCTTTATATGCGTCGTCAGGGCAGAGCCAAGTGCTCCTAGGTCCACTTACTGATCGTGCGATGGAATCTGCGCGTTCATTACCCATGATCCCCACATGACCTGGGATCCAACAAAAAAGAACTTTAAATTTTTTGTCTAAAAGTGTAATATGAAGTTTTAAAATTTCTAAGATAAAAGGATGGGTCTGGTTCAGTGGATTATTTAGTGCGTCTAAACAGCTCTTGGAATCTGTGTAAATAATCCACTGACCATGGCCTTGCTTTAAAATAAATTGCAAGGCCAATAGAATAGCCAGGGCCTCAGCTGAAAAGACGGAGCTGCTATGGTGCAATTCTCGGGACATGATGTTATTGTCATGAATTGCAGCAGCTCCGACATGCCCTTGGCTTTTGGACCCATCCGTATATATTGCCTTAAAATTGGAAAAATTATGTCGATGATAGTAAAATACACTTATAAAAGCAACGTCAGGTGTAGTGCTTTTTTTTAAATTTGTAAAAATATTAAGAATAATTATTTGATGGTGATGCCATGGTGGGATGGAGTATGAGATAGGACGAATCTTAAAATTGTTGATATTATGTGATGAAAGAATGGACTGAATTCTTAATGTAAAAGATGGTATGCAAGATGGGCGTGCGTTAAAAAGTCGTTGATGTGAAGGGTTAAAAATATGGTCTAAAAGGGGATGAGATGGATGACTTTTGATTTTAAAATAAAATTTTAAAGAAAGTTTGTCACGTCTCAGTCCCAGAGAGGATTCCAGACAAAGCACATATAAACTTTGCACCGGTGATGTACTAAATGCTCCTGATGCGATCCTGAGACCTGAATGGTGAATAGGATCCAGGAGCATTAACGCCGATTTTCTGGCTGATCCGTACACCACCGAGCCATAGTCAAGTATGGAACGGACCAGGCATCGGTATATCTTTAACATGGAGGTAGTGTCAGCTCCCCAGGAAGTGTTAGAGAGAACTTTCAGGAGATTCAAGACTTTAAAGCACTTCAATTTAAGATGTTTAATATGTGGCAGGAAAGTGAGCTTAGAATCAAAAATTATTCCGAGAAATTTAGTCTCGGAAACAATGGGTATTTGGACACCATTTAAAAAAAATTCTGGGTCATTGTGAAGCTCACGTTTCCTGCAGAAGTGCATGGCTACGGTTTTTTCAGCTGAAAACGTAAACCCGTTCTGATTAGCCCAGTCTGTGATTCTCCTGATAGCCAGCTGAAGCTGTCTCTCTATGAGTGACATATTCGTTGAGGCGCATGACATCTGAAAATCGTCAACAAACAACGTCCCTGACACTGATGGTGGTAGACAGGTCAAAAGGCTGTTGACTTTGACGATAAACAGTGCGCAACTCAACACACTTCCCTGGGGGACACCTTGTTCTTGTATGTACTCGTCAGATAAGATCGAGTTAACTCGTACTTGAAAGATTCTTCGTTTTAAAAAGTTCTCAATAAATGTAGGTAAATTTCCTCGCAGACCTAGATCATGTAGGTCTTTGAGTATACCATATCTCCAAGTACGGTCATATGCCTTCTTCATGTCAAAGAATACCGATACCAAATGGTTCCGCTTGACAAAGGCCTCCCGAATTGATGTTTCGAGGAGGAGCAAGTTGTCAATAGTGCTTCGTCCGCGACGAAAGCCACTCTGGAACCGAGACAGACTATTATTATATTCGAGATAAAAAAGAAGACGTGCATTAACTAGTTTCTCCAGGAGTTTACAAAAACAACTAGTTAATGCAATTGGGCGATAACTTGAGGGATTCTTGGGGTCTTTACCAGGTTTTACAATTGGTATTATTAGAGCACTTTGCCAGTTGGATGGAAATGTATTCTCTTGCCAAATACGATTAAACAATTTCAATATAAGCTTGAGCTGGAGTGGCTGGAGATGTTTAAGCATAGAGTAATGTATATCATCTGGCCCAACGGCAGAATTGTTGGAACCAGATAATGCTTGCATCAACTCAGCCAAAGTAAATTCAGAGTTATAATCTTCTGAAGAAGCAGAAGCAAAATTCAACTTTGTTCTCTCAGCTCGAAGCTTATATGATGCGAACGGCTCTTTATAATTGGAATTGCTTGAAACCTTGGCGAATGCATCTCCAAGAGTATCAGCAATGTCCTTAGGGTCTGAAACAACTCCCTGATGGTTCTCTAAGATGGAGATAGAGTAATTGGGATAGCGGCCCTTGATCTTATTGACCTTGTTCCAGACCCTCCTGGAAGACGTCGAGGAAGTTATGCTGCTAACATATTTCCTCCAAGAATCCCTCTGGCTTCGGCGGCGGATCTGACGCGCTTCGGCCCGTGCCCGCTTAAAATTGATTAGATTTGTCGTAGTGGGGCATCTACGAAAAATACCCCACAACTTTTTTTGTTTTTTATGGGCAAGTCTGCAGTTTTGGTTCCACCACGGTTTAGATTGTTTCGGTAGCTTTGTTGATGATACAGGTATAGAAAGGTGAGCAGCTTCAATAATGGCGTTGGTGACCGATTGCACAGCTACATCAATGTCGTCCTGGACCACCATCTCGTCAGAAAGAGAAACGACTGAAGAAAACCTATCCCAATCCGCCCTTTCGAGGATAAATAGGGGTTGGCGGATTACAGGTGTAGATGCACCTCCTAGATAGTTAAGGATTATTGGAAAATGATCACTATGAAAAGGATCATTTTCCACAAAAAACGTCCAATCAGAGAAAAGAGATGGTGAACACAGGGAGAGATCGATGGCGTGGAAAGTCCTCGATGGGGCGTGGAAGTATGTATTTTGCCCATTATTAAAAATACAGAGATGTTGGTCTGATATTAATTTCTCGATTTGTCTTCCACGATTGTTGATATCTGGGCTACCCCAAAGAGGATTGTGGCCATTAAAGTCCCCGATTATAATAAAAGGGGGCGGAAGCTGGCCACAAAGCCTGTTCAAATCTGTTTGTCTGATATTTAGATTAGGGGGGAGGTAAACGGAACAGACAGTAATTAATCGATGGTGTATGGCGACTCTGACAGCAACAGCTTGAAGGTTGGTCGAGAGCGTTAGCGGTGTGGATGGATTGCTATTTGATGTAAATATAGCGACACCACCGCTAGCTCTGTCGCCGCTGACATAGTCCTTCCGGAGAGGACTATATCCCCTAACAAGAGAGCTCTGAAAAGGCTTCAAGAGCGTCTCTTGCAAACAGATACAAACAGGTTTATGTTCATCAACTAAATGTTTGATGTCAACCGAATTGTGGTGGAAACCGCGACAATTCCAAGAAAGGAGACTGAATTTTAAGATTTATTAATGTCAGTCCCCCTTTCTTTCGACTTGCTCCTAGGTTGGAGATTAAAAGGAGTCTCCAACCCAGCTTCTACATCCATCTCACCGGAAGATAAACCAGAAATGGCATCTTCTTCCGATGATAAATCTGAGTTAGTATTATTTGGTTTTGCTTTTTTAGTTTTCTGTGGCAAGGATAATTGATTGTTTTCAAGTTCAGGTTTTTTTTTGTTTTTGGAGAGAACCTTATGTTTAAGGGCATCTCCTGGTTTGGTTACGGATTTTGTAATTGGTTTAGCTACTGCAGTGGGAGGGGATACATTTTGTTGAGTTTTAGCAGATTTTATACAGACTAGTTTAGTTTGGATTGCAGTTGTTACAGTTTTAGGGTTGGTTGTGATTGGACTATTGGATTTGGATGTACTAGATGTTTGGAGTTGGCAAGGGTATGAGAGATTGGTCTGGATACTGATGTTAGTTACAGATTTCGGCTGAACTGCAGCTGAGTAGGTCTTTTGGCCCGTTTTAGATGGTAGTTTCGGGACCTGGGCCCTTGCCTCAGCGTAGGACACACGGCTTGTGGATTTAATTTCCTGGATTTTTTTTTCACGCAGCCATTCGGGGCATGATCGAGAAAACGCAGGATGATCGCCATCGCAATTGATGCAATGGGGATCTGCGCTGCAATCCCGATCAGCATGGTCTGCAATTCCACATTTGGCACATGTGTCCGGCCTATTACAGGTGTTCTTAGAATGACCGAACCGTTGACACTTAAAACAGCGCAACGGATTCGGGATATATAGGCGGACGGGGCAGTTCAGATATCCGGCTTTGATATTAGGTGGTAGGAGAGGAGTATTGAATGTAAGTATGATATGTTTAGTTTTTAATATTTCATTGTTACGTTTTATTGTGATGCGATGAGCACGAACTACGCCCTGACTCGAAAGTTCAGAGACGAGCTCGTCCTCATCTACATTCTGGAGGTCTGGTTCGGAAATCACTCCTTGGCTATTGTTTAGGGTTTTGTGAGGCATTGATGTAATATTGAAAGTAGCAAGCATTTTAAGTCTATTGAGGGATTGAGATTGCAGGGGATTAGAAGCTTCAATGAGCAAGTCCCCTGAACGCAGTCGTTTTATGGATTTAGGTTCTCCTATGGCACCTTGGATAGCCTTCTGTATATAGAACGGTGATTTTGTTTTAAAAGCAGGATCAGGTGATTGTATGATGTAGAACGCAGGTAAAGTAATGGACAGTTTTTTTGTTTCATTTGTGGCAAGTGGATCTGATGGACGTTTGGATGTAGAGCTGGGGTTGGTAGTTTGTGGGTGAATTAAGGCTTCACCCGTGCCTTTAAAAGGTAAAGATTCCATAATTAGAGATATGATGTTCATCTCGATGCGTCCCCACCCATCACAGAGCCCAACAAGGGGAGACCCTTGGGGTCTCAGGGATAGCATCGAGATATAGCATTACGGCTTCGGGTTGTAGATCCGCAGGGCAACCCTAACCGCAATGCTAACCCTAGGTAGTGAAGATGGAATTTACACTACCAGCCGATTGACAGAAGGGGGCTACCTTCTGCCACCCGTCTACAGTGAATCCTGGGCCAAAGGGCACGCATGCGAGGACCCAACCATGTGAATCCTGCGCAAGGTAACCCCAGGATGGATCCCATTCTCCCCCTTACGGGACGCCACGCACGGCAAACACGTGGGTTGGTATAATCCAACAAAAAAAAAATCATATAAATAAATCCAAAAGTATAAGAAATATAAACTAAACCCAGAAATATAAGTAAAAAAATACCAAAACGAGAACGTAAGACAATATAAGGAATTGAAAGAATGAACAAAATAAAAGAGTAACTAAACAGTACATACGGTAGGGCCTAACAAAAAAGGAAAGAAAAGAAAATGCTAGGCCCAGCTAGGGTACCTCGGGTTCGCCAAGCCCGTACTCACAAGATGTGAGCCCCCGAGGGGCGAACGGACAAGGCATCTGTAAATCTTTAAAACGGAGGTGGTGTCTGCACCCCAGGAAGTGTTGGAGAGGACTTTCAGGAGATTCATTATTTTTAGACACTTTAATTTAAGATGTTTGATATGTGGCAGGAAGGTGAGCTTAGAATCAAATACTACACCAAGAAATTTAGTCTCAGGGACAATGGGTATCTGCACCCCATTCAAATATAGTTCGGGGTCGTTATGAAGATCACGCTTCCTGCAAAAGTGCATGGCAACGGTTTTTTCAGTAGAAAAATTGAATCCGTTTTTGTTTACCCAATAGGTGATTCCCCTGGTGGCTATTTGAAGTTGCCTCTCAATAAGCGACATATTTGATGACGCGCATGACATCTGGAAATCGTCAACAAACAATGTCCCAGACACTGCCGGTGGAAGACATTTCAAAAGGCTGTTGACTTTTACGATGAACAGTGCGCAGCTTAAGACACTTCCCTGGGGAACACCTTGTTCTTGTATGAACTCGTCAGATAGCATTGAGTTAACTCGTACTTGGAAGATTCTCCGTTTCAGAAAGTTTTCTATAAACGATGGCAAATTTCCTCGCAAACCTAAATCATATAGGTCTTTGAGTATGCCATATCTCCAAGTACGATCATAGGCCTTCTCCATGTCAAAGAAAACAGATACAAAATGGTTCCTCTTGACTAAAGCCTCCCGAATTGAGGTTTCGAGGAGGAGTAAGTTATCAATCGTGCTACGTCCATGGCGAAAACCACTCTGGAATCGAGATAGACTATTGTTAACTTCGAGATAAAACAAAAGGCGTGCATTAACAAGTTTTTCCATCACTTTGCAAAAACAACTAGTCAGTGCAATGGGACGGTAACTTGAGGGATTCTTGGGGTCTTTATCAGGCTTGACAATTGGTATTATAAGAGCACGCTGCCAGTTAGACGGAAATGTATTCTCCCGCCAAATACGGCTGAACAATTTCAATATAAGCTTGAGCTGGAGTGGCTGGAGATGTTTAAGCATTGAGTAATGTATACCATCTGGCCCAACAGCGGGAATTGTTGGAACCAGATAATGCTTGCATCAACTCAGCAAAAGTAAATTCGGAATTATAATCTTCCAAAGAAGCAGAAACGAAATTTAATTTTGTTTTCTCAGCTCGAAGCTTATATGATGCGAACGGCTCTTTATAGTTGGAATTGCTCGATACCTTGGCGAATGCATCAGCAAGAGTATCGGCAATATCCTTAGGGTCTGAAACAACTCCCAGATTGTTCTCTAAGATGGAGATCGAGTAATTGGGATACCTGCCCTTGATCTTATTGATCTTGTTCCAGACCCTTTTAGAAGATGTCGAGGATGTTATGGTACCGACATACTTCTGCCAAGAATCCCTCTGGCTCCGTCGGCGAATTCTACGAGCCTTGGCCCGAGCACGCTTGAAATTGATGCGGTTGGCTTCAGAAGGGTGGCGACGAAATACACCCCAGGCCTTCCTTTGATTCTTGTGAGCCATCCTGCATTCGTGATTCCACCACGGTTTCGGTATTTTCCGGATGTTTGAAGATGACATAGGTATGGAATTACGAGCAGATTCAATACTAGCACTAGTAATGGATGTTGTAGCCTCGTCGATGTTGCCTTGGTCCACCATCTCTTCAGAAAGTTGGACAGAAGAGGAAAATAACTTCCAATCCGCAGCTTCGAATCTGAAACAGGGTGAGCGGGTGGCAGGAGCTGATCCATTTCCTACATATAAAAGTTTAATGGGAAAGTGATCGCTATGAAAAGGATCCTTTCCGACATCAAAGGTCCATGAATGTAAAAGAGATGGTGAGCACAAGGCGAGATCGATAGCGTGAAATGTCCTCGATGGGGTGTGGAAGTAAGTGTCTTCTCCATTGTTGAGAAGACACAGATTTTTGTCCTGTAATAGTTTTTCTATTTGCCTTCCACGGATATTACTGTCGGGACTACCCCAAAGAGGATTATGACCATTAAAGTCTCCCAAGATAATAAAGGGGGACGGAAGCTGCTCGCACAACCTGTTAAACTCTGCTTGATGAATAGTAACATTAGGAGGTAAGTAAATGTTACACACGGTGACCAGATTTCTAAGTGCAACTCTAACTGCAACAGCTTGCAAGTTAGTAATGAGCGACAGCGGGGTAAAAGGAGTGCTGTTTGATATAAAAATAGCTACTCCCCCGCTGGCTCTGTCACCGCTAGTGCAGTCCTTTCGACTGTACCCCCTAATGAGAGAACTTTGAAAAGGTTTTAGAAGAGTCGCTTGAAGACAGAAGCAGACAGGTTGGTAGTCATCGATAAGCTGTTTAATATCCACTGAATTGTGGTGGAACCCACGACAATTCCAAGATAACAGATTGAATGTTATGCAGCATGGTTATCAGTTCGCCGCTCTTTCGACCTCCTCCTGGGCTGGAGATTAGGAGGGGTCTCAAGGCCGGTCTCAATGTCCATATCTCCGGACTCTGAGAGGCCAGAGATACAATCTTCTTCCGAAGAATTGATTTCCTTATTTTTTGCCTTTAATTTTGGTTTTTTAGACTCGATTTATGATATTTTCTTTTGTATTTTATGTTTCAGATGTTGTCCTGGTTTAGAAAGATGTTTAATTACAGATTGTTTGTTTTGAGTTTGTGAGTTTGTTTTCTTTACTGGTGATGTTGGTTTTTTGGAGGTCCCAGCAATACTAATATTTAAGCAAGAGGATGTTAAATAGTTAATTAATTGTTCATTTGAAAGTAAGCCAGGAGGAAGGGAAATATCAGTTTGAGTAGTTTTTGATTGAGATTCATTATTTTTGAGAGCTTGGGAGTAAGTTTTAGGTGTTGAGGTGCTATTAAAAATATTTCGGGCTTCTGGGTAAGATACATTTCTTTTTACTTTTATTTCCTGTATGTCCTTCTCCTCTTTCCATTTGGGACACTCTCTGGAAAAAGATGGGTGTTTTCCAGGACAATTAACGCAGTTGGGTTCGGCTTTGCAACCATCACTGGGATGGTCTAAGCCTCCACACACTGCGCAAGTGTCTTGCATGCTTCGGCAAGTATTTTTGGAATGGCAAAATTTTTGACATTTGAAACATCTAAGAGGATTTGGGACATACCGACGGACCGGGCAGTGTAAGTAACCGGCTATTATCCTGTCAGGGTTGGTTGTTTTGAGTTTTATGGCGCAAGGGCTACACTAGGGCCATACTGGGGCAAACATTTGTTTATGTATTTGAATTAATTCAATTTTTAAAAGATACAAAGATTAAAAACAACAAAGGCAATAAACACTATAAATGATAAAAATTCTATATCAAGCAATAAAAGCCTATTTCTTTTAAAAATGTAAATAGATTTTGATGTGGTGAATTTAAAATCAAAGACAATGATGGATGATTTGTATTAAAATTTCGAAGTCTGATGTTGTTAAAAACAGGACAATCACTCAAAATGTGCACAACAGAAAAGATAACACCACAGGAATTGCATGTGGGGGTATCTTCTGCCAGCAGAAGATGCACATGGGTGAAACGAGTGTGGCCTATTCTTAGACGAGTCAGGAGCACTTCCCTTTTCCGGGATTGCTGGATGGGCGCGAATCCGGATATTAAGGGCTGAAACGAACGCAGCTTGTTAGCCGTCTGTGCATCCCACATGGCCTGCCAAGTGAGAGATAGAGCAGCGTCACAAGCTTTTATTGCGTCTTCAGGGCAGAGCCAAGTGCTCCTAGGTCCACTTGCAGATCGTGCGATAGTATCTGCACGCTCGTTACCCATGATCCCCACATGACCTGGGATCCAACAAAAAAGGACATTAAAATCTCTCTCTACGAGTGTCGTGTGAATGTTTAAAATATCTAGTATAAAAGGATGGGTCTGGTTCAGTGGATTATTTAATGCATCTAAACAGCTCTTGGAATCAGTGTAAATAATCCACTGACCATGGCCCTGCTTTAAAACAAATTGCAAGGCCAAGAGAATAGCCAGGGACTCAGCTGAAAAGACGGAGCAGCTTTGGTGCAGTTCTCGTGGCATGATGACATTGTCGTGAACTGCAGCTGCTCCGACATGCCCCTGGCTTTTCGACCCATCAGTGTAAATAGCTTTAAAGTTAGAAAAATGCTCTCGATGGTAATAAAACAAATTTGTAAAAACGATATCTGGAGTAAAATTCTTTTTAAAATTGCTAAATATATTTAATATTTTTATGTCATGAATATGCCAGGGTGGATGAGTGAAAATAATAAGGCGAACCCTGAAATTATCGAGATGATGAGATGAAAGAATTTGGCGTATTCGTAATGAAAATGATGGGATGCAGGATGGTCGTGCATTGAAAAGTCTAATATGTGATGGATTATAAATATTTTGAGATAGAGGATGAGATGTGTGACTTTTAATTTTAAAATAGTATGCCATAGAGAGCTTGTCTCGTCTCAGTTTCAAAGGTTGTTCCAGACAAATATTAAGTACGCTTGGGATTGGTGATGTACGGAAGGCTCCTGACGCGATTCTGACACCATGATGATGAACAGGGTCAAGGAGCATCAATGCCGATTTTCTGGCGGATCCGTACACCACAGAACCATAGTCAAGTTTGGAACGAACAAGGCATCTGTATATTTTTAACATGGAGGTGGTATCAGCACCCCAGGAAGTGTTGGAAAGCACTTTCAGAAGGTTCAGAGCTTGAGTGCACTTTGTTCTAAGATATTTTATATGGGGCAGGAAAGTGAGCTTCGAGTCAAAAACTACTCCAAGAAATTTTATTTCCTTAACAACAGGTATTTGTAACCCATTAAGGAAAAGCTCAGGATCGTTATGAAGCCCACGTTTCCTGCAAAAGTGCACTGCCACGGTCTTCTGTGCATTGAATATAAATCCATTATGATTGGCCCCCTCAGGGGGTTTACTTTCTCAAAGTAAACACGGGCTTCACAACCCCGGGGCACCCCAGTGATCTATCCCTCCTTCTATTTTACCTTCTCGTTTTGGTTTTGTATGTATCGTTTGGCTTCCCTTCCTTCCCTCATTGTGGTTACCTCTTCTGAGGTGAGGGCTCCCCTTGAGAAGCTTTGCGCCGCTCTGTTGCCATCAGCTTCTCTCGGGGATTATATCACCCACGTGTTTGCCGTGCGTGGAGACCCGTGTCCCTGGAAAGGGGGATCCTGGTAGTTGAGGGACGACATACTGTCCCAATACACTACTTTGGCCCTTGCTTCAGATAAACGGGAGGTGTACATTGGTCCCATGTGCATCAATCGGCTGGTCGTCCGACTTCGTCGGCGGCTTGGGATCAAGCGACCGGCTCGTCTACTGGGAATCTCGTTAAGGGTGGAGACATCTACAGAGACGAGCCGGTCGCGTATAGACACTAGATAGCCTGATGGTGTTATGCCGTGCGTAACAGTTTAGTTACTATTTTTTTCTTTTCTTGGTTTTGTTGCTTGCCGGTGTGCACTATCCCTGATATCGAGGACTCCATGGTGGGTGGGATTCTAGTGTCCGAATTTCTATTTCCTTATTTATGATGGCTTCTTCTTCTCTCTTAAGCCCCACGGGAGGCATAAATCCCCAACAAAGCTCAACTTCTAACCCAAATAATAAAAGAACAATGAAAAATGAAAATGACAATACTAATACAAAAAAGCAAGCTCCACTACCTGAAACTCTTGATTTTAACACACTTCAATCCGTTACCTCTCCCGCTTTCCTAATAGTACAATCTGAAAATGGTGAACTCAGCAAAATGTCCCCTTTTTTCATTCAAAAGGGGATCAAAGGAATCTGCGGCAATGAGCCAAAGGCAATAAAGAAACTTAAATCCGGTGATTTTCTAATTGAAACAAAAGATCCCAGGCAATCTCAGTACCTACTCTCAGCCACAACAATAGGAAACATTAAAATAGTCGTTACTCCACACAAAGCCCTTAATTTCTCCCAAGGTGTCATATCCGAATCAGATCTAACACATGTTGATGAGTCCGAAATATTAAGAGAACTGTCTCCCCAAGGGGTTACCAAAGTCCGACAAATCACAATTAAAAGAGATGGCAATATCATTAAAACCAAACATATTGTACTTACTTTCAATTCACCTAAATTACCCAATAGAATAACTGCCGGCTATTTAAGTTGTCCTGTACGTCCGTTCATACCTAACCCTCTGAGGTGCTTTAAATGCCAAAAGTTCGGGCACTCAAAAAATGCTTGCAGAAGTAACATCGAAACTTGCGCAGTGTGTGGCAGCATTGAACATCTAAGCGAAGGCTGCAAAGCTGAGCCCACCTGCGTCAACTGCTCTGGAAACCATCCATCTTTTTCCAGAACATGCAAAAAATGGATAGAGGAAAAGAGAATCCAAGAGATCAAAACGGAGAAAAATATTCCCTATCCAGAGGCCCGAACGATTTACGAGACTACAGAAGCCAACTCTATGGCCAAAACAATAGCCAGATCAATCGCTCAAAAACCACCCCAAGTAAAATCCATAAACACACAAACTGATATTAGTATTCCAAACACTCCGTTATCTCCAGAACAGCTGCTTAAATGTTTCCTCTCGCCCGCAAAATGCAACTCCTCTGCTTCTCAAACGACTGCAATTCCATCCAATTCAAAATCAAACCCTAAAATAACAAAACCAGTTGTGCAACTCAAAAAACTCACTCAAATCAAACCATCAAACAAACCCGGAAATGTGTTAAAAAGTAAAATCCTTAAAAAAAAAAATGCTGCAAATACTCAACCTACAATGAAAACAAAAGAAAAATCAGAATCTTCAGAAAGATCAACTGATGATGAGGCTGATGTCATCTCGGGTCTTGATCCAGGTGACATGGAAGTCGACCCAGGCCTCGAGACCCCTGCTCTTCTCCATCCGAGGAGCAAGTCACTAGACCGGCGGATCGGTAATCCTTCTAAATAACATTCAATCTGTTATCTTGGAATTGTCGTGGTTTCCACCAAAATTCTGTAGATGTCAAGAATATCATTGATCGGCACAAACCTGTCTGTCTCTGCTTGCAAGAGACGCTTCTGAAGCCATCTCAGAGCTCTCTTATAAGGGGCTACAGCCCTGTTCGTAAGGACTGTACCAGCGGTGATAGAGCCAGCGGAGGAGTTGCTATTTTCACATCAAATAGCACTCCATGTACCCCGCTGTCGCTCTCAACAACTCTACAAGCTGTTGCTGTTATAGTGTCAATGAAATCTCTCATCACCGTATGCTCCATATATTTACCACCCAATGTTACCATCCAGCAAGCAGAACTGACCAGGTTGTGTGATCAACTTCCTGCACCATACATCATAATGGGAGACTTTAACGGTCATAATCCTCTTTGGGGTAGCCCTGATATAAATAATCGTGGAAAAATAATTGAAAAAATGATAGAGGACCAACATCTCTGCCTCCTAAATAATGGGCAAAACACCTACTTCCACACCCCTTCGAGGACATTCCATGCCATCGATCTTGTCCTGTGCTCACCATCTCTTCTATCAGACTGGACCTTTCTAGTTGGAGATGATCTTTTCCAAAGCGATCACTTTCCCATCAGACTCAAATATGAAGGAAATGGAGTTACTCCTGCTACCCGCCAACCTCGATTTAAAATTGAAGCGGCTGACTGGGAGCTGTTTTCTTCTATAATTCATTTGTCTGATGAGATGGTGAGTCTTGACGATATCGATGAGGCTGCAATTGCTGTAACACAAGCGATTTTAGAAGCTGCTCGCAGCTCTATTCCTATGACCTCCAAACATCTACCAAAAATTCCAAAGCCGTGGTGGAACCACGACTGCAAGACTGCACATAAGAAACAGAGGAAAGCTTGGGGTATATTTCGCCGATACCCCACCCAAGCCAACCTCATTAGTTTCAAACGTGCCCGAGCTGAGGCTCGTAAGATCCGCCGACGAAGCCAGAAGGATTCTTGGCAAAACTATGTTAGCACCATAACATCCTCAACATCCTCCAAAAGTGTGTGGAATAAAATAAACAAGATCAAGGGCCGTTATCCCCAAACCTCCGTTTCCATCTTGGAGAGTGATCAGGGGATAATTTCAAATTCCACTGATATTGCCAACACACTTGGAGCCGCTTTTGCCCAAGTGTCCAGCCATATAAACTATAAAGAGCCGTTCGCTTCGTATAAGCTTCGAGCTGAGAGAAGAAAGTTGAATTTTACTTCCGCCGGTTCGGAAGACTACAACTCGGATTTCACCATTGCCGAGTTGAATAAAGCTCTATCTACAGCACACAACTCAGCAGTAGGTCCGGATGAAATTCATTACTTTATGCTGAAACATCTGCATCCACTCCAGCTCAGGCTTATACTGAAACTATTCAACCATATTTGGCGGGAAAATAGTTTTGCCACCTCATGGCAACGAGCTCTAGTAATACCAATAGTTAAACCTGACAAAGATCCCAAGAATCCTTCAAGCTATCGTCCTATAGCATTAACCAGCTGCTTTTGCAAGCTCCTAGAGAAAATGGTTAATGCTAGACTTCTTTTTTATCTTGAAGCAAACAACTATCTCTCTAGGTTTCAGAGTGGCTTCCGTCGTGGGCGTAGTACCATCGACAATCTTCTCCTCCTCGAAACGTCAGTTCGGGAGGCTTTTGTCAAGAGGAATCATCAGGTATCTGTATTCTTTGACATGGAGAAAGCTTATGACCGTACTTGGAGATACGGCATCCTCAGAGACCTCCATAATATGGGGCTCCGAGGAAATATGCCATTATTTATTGAGAACTTCCTCCAACGAAGAACATTCCAAGTACGAGTAAACTCAGTCTTGTCTGATGAATTCATTCAAGAGCAAGGTGTCCCCCAGGGAAGTGTGTTGAGTTGCGCACTGTTCATCATTAAGATCAACGACATTCTGACCTGCCTACCACCTGCAGTGTCTGGTACTTTGTTTGTCGATGATTTTCAGATGTCGTGCGCCTCAACAAACATGTCGCTTATTGAGAGGCAATTACAACTCGCCATCAGAAGAATCACAGATTGGGCCAACAAGAACGGCTTTGCTTTCTCGCCTGAAAAGACCGTTGCAATGCATTTTTGCAGGAAACGTGGGCTTCACCCGCATCCTGAATTATATCTAAATGGAGTCGAGATACCGATTGTCGATGAACATAAGTTCTTGGGTGTAATCTTCGACTCGAAGCTCACTTTCCTGCCTCATATTAAATACCTTAGATTAAAATGCATAAAAATCTTGAATCTTCTGAAGGTGCTCTCCAACACTTCCTGGGGTGCTGACACCACCTCCATGTTAAGGATATACAGATGCCTTATTCGATCCAAATTAGACTATGGTTCGGTGGTGTACGGATCAGCCAGAAAATCGGCTTTGACGCTCCTTGACCCCGTTCATCATCAGGGTCTCAGGATTGCATCAGGAGCTTTCCGTACATCACCAGTCGAAAGCCTGTACGCGCTCTGCATGGAACCTTCTCTGAAACATAGAAGAGATAAACTTTGTTTATCATTGTTTTTTAAAATAAAATCTAATCTTCGTCATCCATTTGCAGAACACGCTTTTAATCCGTTATACGAGAGACTTTTTAATGCGCGTCCTTCATGTATACCCCCTTTTACATTCAGAATAAGACAACTTTTATCATTTTATGACCTGAACTATGTCAGGGTTCGTCCTGTCATTTACAGTCATCCACCATGGAATCATTGTCATATAACTATCATTAATATTTTTACCAATTTTACAAAGAGTGAGACATCTGATGTTGTGTTTTCAACTCTTTTTAACTATCATCGGCATCATTTTTCACATTTTAAGCCCGTTTACACTGATGGATCTAAAAGTCAAGGCCATGTGGGATCAGCTGTGGTACTGGATAATGCCATCGTACCAACCGAGCTGCATCCTTGCAGTTCTGTATTCACCGCTGAGTCCCATGCTATTTTCATGGCCATACATCACATATCCAAACAATCGTATAAGCAATGGATTATTTACACAGATTCAAAGAGCTGCCTTGAAGCTTTAAATAATCCATTGAGTCAAAATCATCCCCATATCATTGAAATTTTAAACATTCATTCCAGATTATCAGCACTGGATTTTATTATTCTGTTTTGTTGGATCCCTGGCCATGTGGGGATCATGGGTAACGAGAGAGCAGATCAAATTGCGCGAGACGCAAAAGGGTCTTTCAGCAACCAACTGTGTCCAAATGACATAGTTAAAGTGTGTGAGGAGGCTCTGCATCAATCCTGGCAGGCCAGGTGGGATGCAGAGCAGTCAAACAAGCTGCACTCTATACTATCAACTTTGTCCGGCTTTAATTCGTTTATACCGAACCGGAAGAAGCAGGTTCTCCTCTCACGTTTACGCATTGGCCATACTCGTTTTACCCATGTGCACCTTCTGCTGGCAGAGGGTGCCCCCACATGTACCACATGCAATGTTATTTTTTCTGTTAAACACATCTTAACTGACTGCCCTGTTTTTAACACAGTCAGATTGCGCCTGTTTTGCACCAGTCATCCATCATTGTCATTACTTTTAGGTCCATCACCACATATAAATCTTTTTACATTTTTAAATACAATTGGATTTTATCACTTGATTTAAAGTTTTTATCACTGTCCTATAATTGTTAATTGTTCTTTCTTTGATGTTTTAAATATTTTAACGAGGGTTTGGCGCAGCATAGCCCTTGTGTTGCTTTTGCGCCATAAAATCTAAACAACCAACCAACCAACCATTATGATTGGCCCAGCCTGTAATCCTTCTGATGGCAAGTTGAATTTGTCTTTCGATAAGAGATATATTTATTGAGGCGCACGATATCTGGAAGTCGTCGACAAATAAAGCGCCTGACACTGCAGGTGGTAGGCAGGTCATAATGTCGTTGACTTTAATTATAAACAGTGCGCAACTCAATACACTTCCCTGGGGAACGCCTTGTTCCTGTATAAACTCATCTGATAAGATGGAGTTAACACGTACTTGGAAGACTCTACGAGAAAGGAAATTCTCAATAAAAAGTGGTAAGTTTCCTCTGAGACCTAAATTATGTAGGTCTCTGAGGATACCATACCTCCAAGTACGGTCATAGGCTTTCTCCATGTCAAAAAAGACAGATACCATATGGTTCTGCTTGACAAAAGCCTCCCGAATTGAAGTTTCAAGGAGGAGGAGGTTGTCAAGCGTACTTCGTCCTCGACGAAAACCACTTTGAAACCGAGAGAGACAATTGTTTTGTTCCAAATAAAAAAGAAGGCGAGCATTGACTATTTTTTCAAGAAGCTTGCACAAGCAACTAGTCAATGCTATAGGCCTGTAGTTGGAAGGACTCTTAGGGTCTTTGCCTGGCTTGACAACTGCAATCACAAGAGCACGTTGCCATGTTGACGGAAATTTCTTTTCTCGCCAGATCCTATTATAGAGCTTGAGAATAAACTTCAGTTGGAGAGGCTCGAGATGTTTCAGCATGCTATAATGGATTTCATCATGACCAACAGCCGAGCCGCGAGTGTTCGAAAGAGCTCGCATTAACTCGGCCATGGTGAAATCAGCATTATAGTCTTCCAACTCGGTGGATGTAAAGTTTAATTTAGTTTTTTCAGCATTACGTTTAATAGTGGCAAACGGCTCTTGGTAATTCGAGTTGCTAGATACTTTAGCAAAACAGTCAGCCAGGGTGTCAGCAATACCTTTAGGGTCCGAGATTATTCCTAGATTAGTCTCCAAGATAGAAATGGAGTGTCTAGGATAGTGGCCCTTGATTTTCTTTACTTTGCTCCAAACACTTTTTGAAGAGGTATCCGATGTTATAGTGCTGACATAACGCATCCAAGAGTCCTTCTGGCTACGCCGGCGGATCTTACGAGCTTCAGCTCGAGCACATTTTAAAGCGATGAGGTTGGCTTCAGTGGGATATCGACGAAAGATACCCCAGGCCTTCCTCTGCTTTTTGTGAGCAATTTTACATTCGTGGTTCCACCACGGTTTTGGTATTTTCGGTAGATTGGTAGATGTCATAGGTATGGAAAAACGAGCAGCTTCCAATATGGCCTGGGTGACAGAGCCTACAGCTTCATCGATGTCATCTTGGTTCACCATCTCGTCAGAGAAGTGGACGAGGAAAGAAAACTGTTCCCAATCTGCTGAATCTATTTTGAAACGAGGGACACGAACCCGGGGAACAGTATCAACTCCTAACATCTCCAGACGGACGGGGAAATGATCACTATGGTAGGGATCTCGTCCGACATGAAAAGACCATAGATGTAGGAGAGATGGTGAACACAAGATAAGATCGATGGCGTGAAACGTCCTCGATGGGGTGTGGAAATATGTATGTTGCCCATCATTGAGGAGACAGAGATTCTGATCCTCTACAAATTTTTCAATCTGTCTTCCACGGTTGGCATCACTGACTCGGAGCGGGCAAGACGCGTTTTTGCTTGGCTCCTGAGATTTTTAAAGTTTTTACTGCAAATTCATTTAAAATACAGCTAAAAGTGTTTTTATTCATTGCGGAAGTTACCGGAAAGTTTGCATTGAAGTTTTGAGTGTTTTTGGACCGTTTTAGAGTGATTTTTGAGCGTTTTTCTCCGGAAATTGCATTGTTTACTTTTTCACCGGACACCTTTTGCCCCATTGCGGGGCAAATAGCTGGATACCGGTCACAAAACTCTCCCTACAGGACCACCGGGGAATGGAGGTATAGTCCAGAGTGCTTTCCAGCTTGAAATAGCCTTTTTTTGACCTGATTGTGTTGTTCTGGTGTTTCCCGCCCAATCTTTTTCCCGCCCAAGACGCCATTTTTGGTCATCCCGGGAGCTGCATACTACTTCTACTGAGCCACACCTCGCCGACATCTTTGGTCGCGGCCTTATTTTCCAAGGAAGCAGTGTGTTTATTTCAAGAATTTCAAGGCTGTGTGTTTCATCTGTGATCTGTGCTGTGTTTTTCAAATCAAAAATTTTAAGGCTGTGTTTCCCATACGTAAATGGTGCGGTATTTTCAACTCAAGTATATCAGGGCTGTGTTTTTTGTGCTGTTTTTTCAGATCAAGAACTTCAAGTTTGTGTTTAGCAGGTATAAATAGAGCGTGTTTCACCATCAGAGAACTGAGGCATACGGTGAACTCATATGCATTGCCATCTTGCCATTAACTATTGCTATCACCGAACTGAACATTTGAACGTTCTGACCATCGTATGGATTTCTCAGCACCAGAGAACTGTGGTACAGGTTTTAACTAAAATCTTTTTTAGCCGTTTTATTACCTTTTTCTTACTGCAACCTCTTTTGGGTCCTGTTGATCCCCCTTTGTTTTTAAAAAACTAGAATTTTAAGTTTTTTAATGCTCTATATATTCATTTTTAAAACCTTCACTTTGTATTTCATTGTAAAAACCTCATTATTTTAAAATAACCTTTTATAATGGCCGATAACAAGGAGACTAGAGAGGAGTCTGAATTGAGGGAAAACATTGTGAATCTGGTGGAGATGACTAGGGAAAAGTTGGAAGAGGGTGCTAATACAAATGACAGAAAATTAATGCAAACAGTTGGTATGATTGATATTTTCCATAAGGAAAACAAAAATAAAAAACTAGGTTCACGGCTTATGACCACAATTTACAAAGCATTTATTCAGCCCCTCACCGAAATATATGTCGAAACTAGACTGGAGGGAAGGGAGGCTACCAAGGAAATCCGAATTTTAGAGGATAGGTTTGACCGTGAGACCATTGCCTCACTATCCCCCATGAGCACCTCCCTGCAGGGCTGTAACACACAGGCTTTAAGGGATAAGATAAACCAGTTGGAAAAAGAAATTGATATAATGACGGGTAAAAACATACAAATTAGGGAGGATTACTCTGCTCTACTCAGAGAGGTAGGGGACAGAGTAAGGGACAATCAGGTCTCTACAGTAACACTAGAACGAGACATTATGGAAGCCGTAAGGGGCGAGTTATCTAAACATACAGAGGAATTTAT
Organism: Linyphia triangularis; assembly: GCA_963978545.1. Classification (NCBI taxonomy): domain Eukaryota; kingdom Metazoa; phylum Arthropoda; class Arachnida; order Araneae; family Linyphiidae; genus Linyphia; species Linyphia triangularis. The sequence goes on along the minus strand of OZ021730.1, from coordinate 29,550,813 downwards.
CAAAAATGCACCTCCCAACATTGAAGAAATTGCTGAGTTGCTTGAGGAGAGGCTGATTAGAGTGGCAAATAACATAATAGAAACTAATAATGTACCCCAAGAAGACATAAGAGAAATTTACGAAGAATCAGCCCCGGCCCCCCCCCCCCCCCCCGATTTCATATAGTCAAGCCGCCCAACGAGGCATGAAAAACCCAAGACCAAACAAAAAGCCAATGCGTAAGGAGCACTGCCTCATCATCAAAAATCATGATCACATAGATTTTGAAACAACTAAGAAACTCATTATGAACTCTATAACATTAAAAGAATTCCCAATTAAAATTAATAATATCCGTAAAATAAAGGACGGCATAGTAATTACCACCCCCAATGATGAAAACGTTAATAAGCTACAAACACTAATAACCACAAACGACAAACTAAAAGAGAAAATTGACTCCTATAAACCCAAAGTAAACAACCCAAAAATAATCATTACAAATATTTCAGGTGAACACTCAAAAGATATGATTCTCAGTGAACTGTTCACACAAAACGATTTTCTAAATGCAGAAAACTGCAGAGCAGAATTCAAAATCAAGGGTAAGAGGGGAGTACATTGGGTTTTGTCCTTAAATTCAGAGACTTTCAAAAGGTCAATGACCGAGAGGTATTTGTTTTTGGGGTGGCAACGTTTAAGAGTGAACGAATTTAATAGTGTACGACACTGTAAAAAATGTGGCCAATTTGGCCACACAGTCGCTCAGTGCAGGAGTGAGAGCGAAATATGCTTAAACTGTAGCTCAACCGGACATGTAAGTGCAGATTGTGAAAATACCCCATCTTGTGTTAACTGTAAATTTTCCAACAATACATATAAAATGAAATATGACATCAGCCATCCCTGCACAGACAGGATTAATTGCCCGAATTACCTTCGCAACTTAGAGATTCAACGAAGATATACTGACTATGGTGACTAAACTCAAAATAATACAAATTAACTTCAATCATTCTCTGAGGGCTCACGAGGCGGCCCTTGTGGTCGCTAGTGAACAAAACATCGACTTGATCTGCGTTCAGGACCCATATTTATATAAAGACACCTTACTTAGACTCCCCTTTGGCTTTCGCGTTTATAATTCCCTTTCCTTTAAATCAATAATTATAGTCTGCAATAGAGAAATCATAACTAATTTTAAATGTAGCACGAACTCTTCGGTCTTTATAGAAGTCACCCATAACAACCAAAACTTTATTTTAAGCAGCATTTATTTTCCCCCCCATGACAATATAGATACCCTTTTTGAAGAATTCAAGGACATAGACTTTCATAAAAATCAACATATCTTAATGGGTGACTTCAACTCCAGATCTCGTATCTGGGGTTACAACATCGAAGACCTTAGAGGCCGAAGAGTTTTAGAATTTTTAATAGAACATAACTTTACAATCTGTAATAAACCGGAACTTGGGCTCACCTTTTACTCCACTATGGGAAAAGGGTGCCCTGATTTAACTATAATATCATCATCTCTTTTTTCATCAATATCAAGCTGGGAAATCCTGGACGTAGAGTCAAACAGCGATCACAGGTACGTCTGTGTGACCTTGGAGAATGACCTCAATAATAATACAGACTTTTACTTTAAAACCAATTACGGAATGGGCAGATTTGGGCGGTTCTTCCGTAAAGAAATCCCAAAATTACAGAATCTAATGAAACAAATAAAAGATACTGATACACTAGATAATTACTTTACAGAACTAATCAATATAACTAAAACCTGCGCATTTAAATATATCCGTAAAAAGAAAAAATCTAATAAAATAAAATTTAACTGGTGGACCCCCCAACTAAAAACAAAAAGAAATCAAGTTACAGCATTATATAAAAGACTAAAAAACCTCATTAAGAGGGATTCCCCTGCCCAGGAGATTCGGGCCGCGGACCTTGCCTATAAAAAAGCCAGAGGTGAATTTAAACTATCAATAAGTAAAGAAAAAACCATTTCATGGAGGAGATTTTGCAATATCTACACGGAAAAATTTGGAATAACTTTTAAACTAGCCCTCAATAAAACCAATTTACACCAAGGAATACAAATACAATCAAACAATATAAATGATTCTTACCTTGATAAAATTAACCTACTTATTGACAAAACCTTTGGCGCGCCACCTTACCCAAACTGTATTTTTCCACATCATAATAATTTTATTACAGAAGATATAAAAGAAATTGAAATTGGCAATGTTTTTAAAAAATTGAAAAGGGGCAAGGCCCCTGGCCTGGATCTCCTGGATTACAATATTTGGGAAAAGATATTTAAGATTTGCCCGCAACTTTTAACCTCCCCCATTAATTATTGCAATAAATTCGCCTATTTCCCTCAACCACTTCGTAATGCAAGGGTCTTTTTCCTGCTAAAACCAGGAAAGGACCCTGCATCCGATGAATCCTACCGCCCTATCTGCCTTCTCCCAACACTAGGTAAATTAATAGAGAGAATTTTCGTAAATAGAATAAATTACCATATCCATAAAAACCAGCTCCTACACCATAGGCAGTATGGTTTTCAAGAACTAAAGAGTTGCGAAGGAGCAGTATCCGATTTAGTCCATCACATCAAATCCTTTAAAAAGAAACAACATGTTTCATTAACAACCATCGACATAAAATCAGCTTTTGATAACCTAAATTGGCAAATCCTGGTTCAAATATTAGAAAATTTAAATATTCCCACCTACCTAAAACAATTTATTTATACCTATCTACAAAATAGAACCATTTCATTTACCGAAAATAATACCAATATAACCAGAATAATTTATAAAGGGGCACCACAGGGATCGGTGATCGCACCGATCCTGTGGTTGCTCTACTTCAACAAAACACTCTGTCTGTGCAGCGATTTGTTTTACATCCAGGCCTTTGCCGACGACCTTGCGGTGGTGACCACTGGTACCACCCGCGCTAACCTCGAAATTAATACCAACCAAATACTTGAGGAGCTCAGCGGGGTCCTCGACTCTCTATCTCTGGAAATTTCAACCTTAAAAAGTAAATCCATAGTATTCGGGAAGGATCACCCACTTGACAGAAGAAACCCTATGTTCAAAATTAAAAATAATCCTATTAAAATAGTAAAAGAATTAAATTACCTGGGGATCCTTCTCGACAATCGTCTAACTTTCAGCCCCCATATATTAAAAATATACGAACGATGCTACAATTTATCTAATTGCTTTGGTAGAGTTGCGGGGAATTCCTGGGGCGCCAGTCGAGACCTCCTTAAAATCTGGTACCTCACAGTGATCGAAAAAATCGCCTCCTATGGAGCAGGGGTCTGGGCGGGTTCTCTAACCTCTGCCCAGATTTCCCGTTTAACATCGCTCCAGAGGCCATTCCTGTTGAGAATTGCTGGCGCTTACAGGACGTCCCCCAACGATTCACTTAACGTAATCCTTGGAATCTTACCTCTTCATATTTATTGCAACTCCCTATTTATTAAATTTAATATTTGGAATAGGAGGGTGGATCCCCTTGGAGATACATCCTCCTTTCCATCCCCAGAGATGTTTGAGGAGAGGAGCCCGCTGGCCTCCTCCCACCCCTACTACTGGACTACACCCATAAACAATAGATTTCTCCCTGACACCCTATGGGACGTGTACACTGATGGTTCCAAGATTGGTGGCAATGTAGGTTTCTCGGTGTGCGCGTTCCATAGTGGTGTCTTAAAACAAACCTTTACTTATAAAATGAACGATGACAATACAGTATTTCAGGCAGAATTATCAGCAATAATGACAGCAGTTGAATGGGCAAAAGATGAAAACATCCGAATAAATATCTTCACGGACAGCAGATCCTCGATCGAAGTGCTGGGCAGTGTCAATAATAAATCTAAAATTATCCATAAATTCAAAAACACTCTCTATTCCTATAAAGACAACTTTAATATTTATTGGGTGAGGGCCCATGAGGGGCTCCTAGGAAATGAGACTGCAGATTACCACGCCAAACTGGGAGCCTCGAGTGGGACCCCCTATTCATTACCCCTTCCATATTCCAACTTAAAAATAATTATTAAATCAAAAGCACGTAAATGGTGGCAGCAAAACTGGAGACTGAGTGGGGGTACGGGGAACGGGAGAGTTCGCTCTTTCCTTCCCCGTGTCTCCACCGACTTTCAAATAACAAATAGATTCATAATTTATTTCTTAACAAATCATGGTCCCTTCCTGCAATACTTAAAAAGATTCAAAATTAAAGCTAACGACAACTGCCCTTGCGGTTCGGTCGGGGACTCAGACCATTACATATTTGAATGCTCATTAACAGGGGCCCACCACTTGGTTCGTCCGGCGGAGGCTTATAAAAATGCATGGTTGATGTCAATAATAAAAAATAACCTATCTTGCAATAAAATAATACAATCCATTAAAGTTAGTAATAAAATCTGCAACGCAGACCCAAACCCATAATAGCTTATATTGATCTTTCCCCCCTAATTTTAATATGTAAATTTACTTGCCCATTTTGAATTTTGAATATAAGGAATTTCTTTGAAGATATAATCTAACTTTAACGGAACAGCCTTAAATTAATCTTTGAACAATTATTATCTTTCTATAAAGTTTTATCCTAACTTGGATTTAACTCAAGTCAATTTATTTTGACTTAAACAAATTTATTCTGGCTTGAGTTGTTTTAGTTTTGTTTGAGTTATCTCAGCCTAACATAAATTGATTTTGATTTACAGCTTATTACAGAGTTTAATTACTATAAAACAATTTAATAATTTAAAATTTCTTTTTTGAAGAGTCAGAATTTTCCAATTACTGCAAATTTTGACTAGTTTTAACTCAACACTAATTAATTAGAAATATAATAACTCTTTGTTCCTGGTTCCTCATCGGTCGTGGTGGCTTCAATAAATTTAAAAAGTTTATTTCCTCTCCCTAGGTCCTGGGTCCCTTTAATTCCATACAAAAATTATATAAATTATAATAACTAATATACATCTATACTTAAAATTTTTTATATTTAAATTTATACTTAAAATTTTTATATATAAATCTTATTTTTTTTTTTACAAAATTAAGGCACTACCCTATGCTCGGTATACCCAGGACCTAACCACCCCCACACCACAGATGTGAGAGTGGGTTTGCCCCCAATACACAATAATTACAGTCTTATCACCTAATATAACCCAATTTAATTTACACAATTTAATACATGTTAGTCATATACAGTTTTCGACCTCATTCACACCTTGGGTACCCACTCTTCATCTGTCCTACAATAGAATACATATCATATATTAATTATACAGGTTATATTAGGCATACTACATTCATCACAGACATTCAATTAACATACACACACAATAGTTAGTCCCTCCGATATTAAGCGATCACGATTGCAATTTATGCTCTTCACACTACCTATACCACCATGACCGATTCAGAGGACAGAACCAGGAACACAATAGTATGAGCAGTGCAGAAAGCCGGTGCCCTACCGACCAGGCTGCCTGGCGGTGAGGGGCCGGCTTTTTCTAATTAATTTAAATTTAACTTTTAATATTCTTTTTTGAAAACCGAAACTAAAATCTTTGCGCAAATATATAACATTTTCGCTCTCCGCCTTCACTGGGTGACTGAGGTGATGTTTCACTAGTGTTTTGTGATGTTTGGTATTGGATCAGGGGTCTCCCAGCGTACCCTACAATTTTTTGAAATTTTTGAATTTTTAACAATAGAATGTAAACTAAATAACAAACCAAGTAATTTGACCTTACTTTTGTATCAATATATATATTTTTCGAAAAACACATTGCCCATTGTGCGATTTTTCAATTTACGTTTGGTTTACTTTACTCCTTTTGACGCACAATGGGCTAGTTTTGATCTTTCATTTGGCCCATTGTGCATACAAATTTTTTATAGGATTTTGTCCTTATTTAAATACCCTTTTCCATTGTTATTGCCTGTTATAATCTAGTGTTATTTTCACCTTTGTATTATTATAAGTTTACATAGTATTGGAATTAATATGGTTTGGTTTACTTTGAAATTTTTACAGATTGCACAATGGGCTAACTTTGATCTTTCATTTGGCCCATTGTGCATAATAATTTTTAATGGGCTTTTTCTCTTAATCAAATACCCTATTTACATTATAATTGCTTATATAATTTAGTATTATTTTCAAGCTGAAATTTTTATAAAATTATATGGTATAGGATTAAAAACGGTTTGGTTTACCTTGAAATTTTTACAGTTTGCACAATGGGCTAACCTTGATCTCTCATTTGGCCCATTGTGCATAATAATTTTTAATAGGCTTTTATTCTTAATTAAATACCCTTTTTTACATTATAATTGCTTATATAATTTAGAGTTATTTTCAATTTAACATTTTTATAAAACTATATGGTTTAGGACTAAATTTGATCTGGTTTACTTTGAAGTTTTTACAGATTGCACAATGGGCTAATTTGGCCCAATGTGCATAAAAATCTTTTAATGGGCTTTTTCCTTAATTAATTACCCTAGTTATTTTAATAATGCTTATATATTTTAGCGTTATTTTTACCTTGATTTTTATAAGATTATATAGTGTTTGTATGATTTGCACAGTGGGTCAATCTTTAACTTTATATTATTATCTGTTTGTAAAGTGTTTAAATAATTATAATAATGCCCTACCTTTTTAAATGGATAGCTGGGAGACTGCCTGATTTTTAACAATTGTCAACCTTTGCCAGTTCATGTTGATTTTATTGGTTTTTTTTGAAAATTTTTTAATAATTGCTAAACAATAACATTTAAAAATTGTACACTTTCACTTTTGCTTAATGTTTTGATTACACATACAGTATTTATTGCTATATTTGTGCTTTATTACCTTTTTAATATAGTAATTGTGTAATTGTTAACGCCCTGCCTTTTATATCAACTTTTGTCAATTTTAGATTAAATTTCATTCATAATTGATTTATTGATTTTTGGAGAATTTTTTACATAAGAATAATAACTAGAGAACTTTCTAATTCTTGTTTAAAGTTTTAACTCTTGTATATAGTCCTTGTGGTTGTCCTTTTGTGTTTTTGTGTTCTTTTGTTATCTATTCGTTAGAGTTGTTGTGTTTTCGTTAAAGAAAGATGTATAGTTGCCAACCCTGAGAAATTTTATCCTTTTGTGAATATATTAATGTGTTTTATCCTTTTATCCACCACCTGTTATTTTATAATGACTGTCTTTTAATATACAATTTTTATTTTTAATATACATATACACCCCATGTAAAAAATCCCTAAATTTTAAATAAATCTGATCCGGCAGTGCCGGGGCGCCCGGGGGGCTTCCTCTCGTGCTGGTGGTGCCACTTTTTACCCGGCCGGAGAAACAAAAGCTCTAAGCCCTTCTGGGCGAGTTCTCCGGTCTGGGCAGTCCAATCTGTCTTCCACGGTTGTTAATGTCTGGGCTACCCCAAAGAGGATTGTGACCATTGAAATCCCCCATTAAAATAATAGGGGGTGGAAGCTGGTCACAAAGTCTGTCTAAATCTGCTTGTCGGATGTTACGATTAGGGGGGAGGTAAACAGAGCAAACTGTGACTAATTTATTTTTTACAGCTACTCTAACGGCAACAGCTTGTAAGGTGGTCGTGAGCAATAGCGGGGTGGATGGACTGCTATTGGATGTAAATATAGCAACACCACCGCTAGCTCTATCGCCGTTGAGGTAGTCCTTACGTAGAGGACTATACCCCCTAACAAGAGAGCTCTGAAAAGGCTTCAAAAGCGTCTCTTGCAAACAGAAACAGACAGGTTTGTATAAATCTACGAGGTGTTTTATATCTACCGAATTTTGGTGGAAACCACGACAATTCCAAGAAAACATATTGGATGCTAATTGGAAAGATAGCCGATCCGCTGGTCTTTTGACCTGCTCCTTGGATGGAGAAGAGCAGGAGTCTCGAGGCCTGGGTCTATTTCCATATCACCTGGAGAGAGACCCGTGATGACATCAATGTCATCATCATCCTCAGTTGATGCTTCTGATGTTTCTGATTTTTCTTTATTTTTAATTAAGAATTTAACATTGGTTGGATTTTTGTTGTGTATTTTATTTTTTAATGTAGCTCCAGGATTGTTTGACTGTTTGGTGTGAGTCGATTTCTTAGCTTTGACAACAGGTTTTAATGATTTTTTGTTTGATTTTGAATTATTTGGAATATCCTGAGTTTGAGAAAAGGAAGTATTGTATTTTGGTGGCAAAGAAAAGCACTGTAGTAATTGTTCCGGTGATAATGCAGACTTTGGGATATGAATATCCGTCTGAGTGGTTATTGATTTTACTTGGGGTGGTTTTGGGGCTATTGTCTTAGCTATTGTTCTGGCCATAGAATTGGCTATTGTATTTTCGTAAATCGTTCGGGCCTCAGGATAGGGAATATTTTTTTCTGTTTTTATCTCCTGAATTTTCTTTTCCGCTATCCATTGTTCGCATGATCTGGAGTAAGACGGATGGTTCTTTTTGCAGTTTACGCAGGTGGGCTCAGCTTTGCAGCCTTCGCTTGGATGTTCAATACTGCCACACTCTGCGCAAACTTCGACCTTACTCCTACACGCATTTTTAGAGTGCCCGAACTTTTGGCTTTTTAAGCAACGTAGAGGATTCGGGATAAATGGTCGAACTGGGCAACTGAGATAACCTGCTATGATTCTATTGGGTAAGTTGGGTGTATCGAAAGTTAAAATAATGTGCTTAGTGTTTATAATATTATTGTCTCGTTTGATTGTTATGCGGCGAACTTTTGTAACCCCCTGGGGAGACAGTTCTTTTAGAATTTCCGAATCTTCAACATGTTGTAAATCAGATTCGGAAATTACTCCCTGGCACGAATTTAGTGCTCTGTGAGGGGTTACGGATATTTGTATTTCTCCTATTGTTTTGGCTGATAGTAAATATTGGGACTGTCTGCTGTCTTTTGTTTCTATTAAGAAGTCACCAGATTTGAGTTTTTTTATTGATTTCGGTTCATTGCCACATATTCCTTTGATCCCCTTTTGAACGAAGAAAGGGGACATTTTGCCCAGTTGACCATCTTCTGATTGTACTATTAAAAAGCAGGGAGATGAAGTGGACTGAAGTGTGTTTGAGGTAGATTGGAGCGTGGAGGGGATGTCATTTATTGAAGCTTGTTTTTTTGTTGTTGTGTTGATTTCATTTTGTATAGTTCTTTTGTTGGATTTAGCTTGGGGATTTATGCCTCCCGTGGGGCTGGAGAGAGAAGAAGCCATCATAAAATACATATATAGAAATTCGGACACTAGAATCCCACCCACCATGGAGTCCGCGATATCAGGGATAGTGCACACCGGCAAGCAACAAAAATCAAGAAAAGAAAAAAATAGTAACTGAACTGTTACGCACGGCATACCACTATCAGGTTATCTAGTGTCTATACGCGACCGGCTCGTCCCTGTAGATGTCTCCACCCTTAACGAGATTCCCAGTAGACGAGCCGGTCGCTTGATCCCAAGCCGCCGACGAAGTCGGACGACCAGCCGATTGATGCACATGGGACCAATGTACATCTCCCGTTTATCTGAAGCAAGGGCCAAAGTAGTGTATTGGGACAGTATGTCGTCCCTCAACTACCAGGATCCCCCTTTCCAGGGACACGGGTCTCCACGCACGGCAAACACGTGGGTGATATAATCCCCGAGAGAAGCTGATAGCAACAGAGCGGCATAAAGCTTCTCAAGGGGAGCCCTCACCTCTGAAGAGGTAACCACAACGAGGGATGGAAGAGAAGCCAAACAATAAATACAAAACCAAAATAGGAAGGTAAAACAGAGGGAGGGATAGATCACTGGGGCACCCCGGGGTTGTGAAGCCCGTATTTACTTTGAGAAAGTAAACCCCCTGAGGGGATATCCTGTCAGGGAGTTTAGGTGACTTAAATGTTAATATTACATGTCTTGTTTGAATTATACTATTGTCCCGCTTTATCGTTATTCTCCTGGCATCTATTACTCCTTGGGAGGAAAGTTCTTGGATAAGCTCATCTTTGTCTATTGTGATAAGGTCAGGTTCTGATATAACTCCTTGACAGGAATTGAGGCCTTTATGTGGAGTGGTTATAATATTGATATTGCCTATTGTAGTAGCTGACATTAGATAACGGCATTGTATTGCATCTTGGGTTTCTATGAGGAAGTCACCTGATTGTAGTTTTTTAACGGATTTGGGTTCTCCACCACAAATGCCTTTAATTCCCTTTTGGATGAAGAATGGTGACATCTTCCCCAATTCTCCTGTAGGTGATTGCATTATGAGAAATGAAGGTTCATTAAATACTAGTGATTGTTGGGGTTGTTTTTTGGGTGCTGGATTTTCTATGTTTTCTATCACTCTTTTTACGGAAACTGATTGACAAAGTTGAGGATTTGTTCTGGGGATTTGAGGCTCCACCAGGGCCTATGATTTTTTTTGTGTCCATATTTAATTTATTATGTTCGTCCCGATGCGTCCCCACCCATCACAGAGCCCTACAAGGGGAGACCCTTGGGGTCTCAGGGATAGCATCGAGATATAGTATTACGGCTTCGGGTTGTGATCCGCGGGGCAACCCTAACCGCAATGCTAACCCTAAGCAGTGAAGATGGTATTACACTACCAGCCGATTGACAGAAGGGGGCTACCTCCTGCCACCCGTCTACAGTGAATCCTGGGCCAAAGGGCACGCATGCGAGGACCCAACCATGTGAATCCTACGCAAGGTAACCCCAGGATCCCATTCTCCCCCTTACGGGACGCCACGCACGGCAAACACGTGGGTTGGGAAAATCCAACAAAAATCATAGTAATGAAACTAAATATACAAATAATATAAACTAAACCCAGAAAAATAAGTAAGATAACTAAACCCAGAAATGTAAGTAACAAAATAAAACGAAAAGCATAATTAAACGAAAAGCGTAATAAAACGAAAAGCGTACAATACAATGTGGAAGGTTGGTTGGTTGTATTTTTGTTTCCTGGCGCAAGGGCAACACTAGGGCCAAACTGCGCCGAAAATTTGTTGGAGTCTACCAGTTAAAAGATTTAAAATTAATTTCAAAATCAATTTTAAAAAGTAAAAATCTTTAGATAAGATGATAAAAACCAATATCTAATAAAAACTTAAAAAGGTTATGATGAGGTGGTGAATTTAAAAGTGTAGATAAAGATGGGTGAGCTGAGTTAAAAAGACGAAGTCGTATGGAGTTAAAAGTTGGACAGTCTGACAAAATATGGACAACAGTAAAAGAAACACCGCAGGAATTGCAAGTGGGAGCATCTTCTGCCAGCAGAAGATGCACATGGGTAAAACGAGTGTGGCCTATTCTAAGACGTGTAAGAAGCACTTCCCTTTTCCGGGATTGCTGGATGGGCGCGAATCCGGAAACTAAGGGCTGAAACGAACGCAGCTTGTTAGCTGTCTGTGCATCCCACATGGCCTGCCAAGTGAGAGACAGAGCAGTGTCACAAGCTTTTATTGCGTCGTCAGGGCAGAGCCAAGTGCTCCTAGGTCCACTTGCTGATCGTGCAATTGAGTCAGCGCGCTCGTTACCCATGATCCCCACATGACCTGGGATCCAACAAAAAAGAATATTAAAATTTCTTTCGACAAGTGTCTTGTGGATCTTTAAAATATCTAAAATAAAAGGATGGGTCTGGCTCAGTGGATTATTTAATGCATCTAAACAGCTCTTCGAATCTGTATAAATAATCCACTGGCTATGATCTTGCCTTAAAATATATTGCAAGGCCAACAAGATAGCAAGGGACTCAGCTGTAAAGACGGAGCAGCTTTGATGCAGCTCACGTGAAAAGATGTTATCGTCATGAACTGCAGCTGCTCCGACATGTCCCTGGCTTTTCGATCCATCCGTATACATTGCTTTAAAATTTGGAAAGTTATGCCTATGATAATAAAACAGATGAGTAAACACTATATCTGGTGTTTCACACTTTTTAAAATTATTAAATATATTTAAAACTTTGATGTTATGAGGATGCCAGGGTGATTGTGTGAATGTGATAGGACGAATCCTGAAATTATCAAGATGATGAGATGTAAGAATAGAATGAATTCGTAATGAAAATGATGGAATATAAGATGGACGTGCGTTAAAGAGTCTTGTATGTAATGGATTATAAATAGTATGAGAGAGAGGATGACGTGCATGACTTTTAATTTTAAAATAAAATTTTAAAGACAGCTTGTCTCGTCTCAGTTTCAAAGGGCGCTCCAGACATATGTTTAATACACTTGGAATTGGTGATGTACGGAAGGCTCCTGACGCGATTCTGACACCGTGATGATGAACAGGGTCAAGAAGCATCAACGCCGATTTTCTGGCGGATCCGTACACCACAGAACCATAATCAAGTTTGGAACGAATAAGGCATCTGTATATTCTCAACATGGAGGTGGTATCAGCACCCCAGGAAGTGTTAGAAAGTACCTTCAGAAGATTCAGATCTTTAGTGCACTTTAGTCTCAGATGTTTCAAATGAGGCAGGAAAGTGAGCTTCGAGTCAAAAATGACCCCGAGGAATTTAGTTTCCGGAACAATAGGTACCTGCTAACCATTTAAGAAAAGCTCGGGGTCGTTATGAAGCTCGCGCCTCCTGCAAAAGTGCATGGCCACGGTCTTTTGTGCATTGAATACAAATCCATTTTGATTGGCCCAGCCTGTAATCCTTCTGAAGGCAAGTTTAATTTGTCTTTCGATATGAGACATGTTAATTGAAGTGCACGTTATTTGGAAGTCGTCGACAAAAAGCGAACCAGACACTGCAGGTGGAAGGCAGGTCATAATGCCGTTGACTTTTATAATAAACAGTGCACAACTCAATACACTTCCCTGGGGAACGCCTTGCTCCTGAATAAACTCATCTGATAAGATGGAGCCGATGCGTACTTGGAAGACTCTCCGAGAAATGAAATTCTCAATAAAGAGTGGTAAATTTCCTCTGAGACCTAAATTATGTAGGTCTCTGAGGATACCATATCGCCAAGTACGGTCATAGGCTTTCTCCATGTCGAAAAATACAGACACCAAATGGTTCCGCTTGACAAATGCCTCCCGAATGGATGTTTCAAGGAGGAGCAGGTTGTCAATTGTATTTCGTCCACGACGGAAACCACTTTGAAACTGAGAGAGACAATTGTTTTCTTCCAAATAAAAGAGGAGGCGAGCGTTGACTAATTTTTCTAGTAGCTTGCACATGCAACTAGTCAATGCTATGGGTCTGTAGCTCAAAGGACTCTTAGCGTCTTTACCTGGCTTGACTATTGGAATTACAAGAGCACGTTGCCATGCTGACGGAAATTTGTTTTCTCGCCAGATCCTATTATACAGCTGAAGAATGTATTTGAGTTGGAGAGGCTGGAGATGTTTCAGCATACTATAATGGATTTCATCATGACCAACAGCCGAGCCGCGAGTATTTGACAGAGCTCGCATTAACTCGGCCATGGTGAAATCAGCATTATAGTCTTCCAACTCGTTGGATGTAAAGTTTAATTTGGTTTTCTCAGTATTACGTTTTATAGTCGCAAACGGCTCTTTGTAATTCGAGTTGCTAGATATGTTGGCAAAAGAGTCAGCCAGGGTGTCAGCAATACCTTTAGGGTCTGAAACAATTCCCAGCTCTGTCTCTAGGATAGAAATAGAGTGTCTTGGATATTGGCCCTTGATTTTATTAATTTTGTTCCAGACCCTTTTAGACGAGGTATCTGATGTTATAGTGCTGACATAATGCATCCAAGAGTCCTTCTGGCTAAGCCGGCGGATCCTGCGAGCTTCAGCTCGGGCACATTTTAAGGCGATGAGGTTGGCTTCAGTGGGACTTCGGCGAAAAATGCCCCAAGCCTTCCTGAGCTTATTATGTGCATTTTTACAGTCGTGATTCCACCATGGTTTCGGAATTTTCGGTAGTTTTGTAGATGTTGAAGGTATGGAAAAACGAGCAGCTTCCAAGATGGCATGGGTGATAGAATTTACAGCTTCATCGATATCGTCTTGGTTCACCATCTCGTCAGAGAAATCGACGACGGAAGAAAACTGTTCCCAATCTGCAGATTCTATTTTAAAGCGAGGGATACGAAAAGAGGGAACAGCACCACCTCCTAACATCTCCAGACGAACGGGGAAATGATCACTATGGTAAGGATCCCGTCCGACATGAAAAGACCATAGATGTAGGAGAGATGGCGAACACAAGACAAGATCGATGGCGTGAAACGTCCTCGATGGGGTGTGGAAATATGTATGTTGCCCATCATTGAGGAGACAGAGATTCTGATCCTCTACAAATTTTTCAATCTGTCTTCCACGGTTGTTAATGTCTGGGCTACCCCAAAGAGGATTGTGACCATTGAAATCCCCCATTAAAATAATAGGGGGTGGAAGCTGGTCACAAAGCCTGTCTAGTTCTGTTTGTCGGATGTTACGATTAGGGGGGAGATAGATAGAGCAAACTGTTACCAATACATTTTTCACAGCTACTCTAACGGCAACAGCTTGTAAGGTGGTCGTGAGCGATAGCGGGGTGGATGGACTGCTGCTAGATGTAAATACAGCAACACCGCCGCTAGCTCTACCTCCGAAGACAAAGTCCTTGCGTAGAGGACTATATCCCCTAACAAGAGAGCTCTGGAAAGGCTTCAAGAGCGTCTCTTGTAAACAGAAACAGACAGGTTTGTGTAAATCTACAAGATGTTTTATATCTGCCGAATTGTGGTGGAACCCGCGACAATTCCAAGATAACATATTGAATGTTATTTGGGAGGATTAGCGATCCGCCGGTCTAGTGACTTACTTCTTCGTTGTAGAAGAGGAGGCGTCTCGAGGCCTGGGTCTACCTCCATGTCACCCGGATCAAGACCCGAGATGACATCTGTTTCATCATCGGTGGATGGTCCCGATGATTCAGACTTATCTTTATTTAGTAGTACAGTTTTTTGTTTTGTATTCATTTGTAATTTTGATTGTATTTTATTTTTTAAGGCATCTCCAGGTTTATTTGATTGTTTTTGTTCCGGTTGTTTCTTGTTTTTATTAGGTTTTGCTGTAGTTTTGGGTGGATTTACTGTTGGTTTTGAAGTGCTAGGAATTGGGTTTGTCTGAGAAGAAGAGTTACTGTTTTTAGCCGGTGAGGAAAAGCATTTAAAGAGTTCTTCGGGTGACATTCTGATATTCGGGATGTGGATATCAGTTTGTGTGGTTATGGATTTTACTTGAGCTGGTTTGGGAACTACTAAAGTTTTAGCTATTGTTTTGGCCATTGAATTTTCTATTGTTGTTTCGTAGATGGCTCTGGCTTCGGGATATGGGATATTATTGTTGGTTTTTATTACTTGGATTTGCTTCTCTTTGTCGTAAGTTGGGCACTTCCTGGAAAAAGATGGATGTTTTCCATTGCAGTTTACGCAGGTGGGCTCAGCTTGGCAGCCTTCAGATTGGTGTTCATTGCTGCCACACACTGCGCAAGTTTCGATTTCACTTCTGCAAGCATTTTTGGAGTGCCCAAACTTTTGACATTTGAAGCATCTCAGCGGATTAGGAATAAAAGGACGTACTGGGCAACTTAAATAACCGGCAGTAATTCGATTTGGAAGTTTAGGAGTATTGAAAGTTAATATGATGTGTTTAGTTTTAATGATGTTATTGTCTCTCTTGATATTTATTCGGCGGACTTCTATGACACCTTGGGGGGTGAGTTCTTTAAGTATTTCCGATTCTTCAACGTGTTGAAGATCGGATTCAGATATCACCCCTCGGCATGAATTTAAACCTTTATGTGGTGTTACAGTTATTGCTATGTTTCCTATTGTTATTGCTGAAAGTAAGTATTGGGATTGCCTGGAGTCTTTTGTTTCTACTAAAAAGTCGCCTGATCGTAGTTTTTTTATTGTTTTTGGCTCGTTGCCGCAGATTCCTTTTATTCCTTTTTGTATGAAGAATGGAGACATTTGACCTAATTTACCATCTTCGGATTGAACTATGAGAAATGTGGGAGATGTAGATGCTATGGGTGTATTGGAGGTAGAGGTTTCAAGTGTGGTAGAAATGTTAGGGATTGGAGCTTGTTTTTTAGATATTGTAGTGACTTCATTTTGTATTGTACGCTTATTTGTTTTCAAAGTTTGGGGATTTAGGCCTCCCATGGGGCTAGAGATAGAAGAAGAAGCCATCATTAAATAAAGAAATAGAAATTCGGACACTAGAATCCCACCCACCATGGAGTCCTCGATATTAGGGATGGTGCACACCGGCAAGCAACAAAACCAAGAAAAGAAAAAAATAGTAACTAAACTGTTACGCAAGGCATAACACCATCAGGTTATCTAGTGTCTATACGCGACCGGCTCGTCCCTGTAGATTTCTCCACCCTTAACGAGATTCCCAGCAGACGAGCCGGACGCTTGATCCCAAGCCGCCGATGAAGTCGGACGACCAGCCGATTGATGCACATGGGACCAATGTACACCTCCCGTTTATCTGAAGCAAGGGCCAAAGTAGTGTATTGGGACAGTATGTCGTCCCTCAACTACCAGGATCCCCCTTTCCAGGGACACGGGTCTCCACGCACGGCAAACACGTGGGTGATTTAACAAGAGAAGCTGATGGCAACAGAGTGGCACAAAGCTTCTCAAGGGGAGCCCTCACCTCTGAAGAGGTAACCACAATGAGGGATGGAAGAGAAGCCAAACAATAAATACAAAACCAAAATAGGAAGGTAAAACAGAAGGAGGGATAGATCACTTGGGCAACCCGGGGTTGTGAAGCCCGTGTTTACTTTGAGAAAGTAAACCCCCTGAGGGGCAATGTGGAAGGAATGAACCCAAAAGTAACGAAACAGTACATATGGTAGGGCCTAACAGAAAAAAAGGAAAGAAAAGAAAAATGCTAGGCCCAGCTAGGGTACCTCGGGTTCGCTAAGCCCGTACCTCACAAGATGTGAGCCCCCGAGGGGGTTGGTTGTATGGACTTTAATGGCACAAGAGCCAGGATTGGCTAAGCTGCGCCAAACATATTGTCTTTTACGATTCTATAAAGGCATTACAGTATCTATTCAAAAAGAATCAAGTCAAATTAGGTTAATAAAACCAATGTTATGCAGAAACGAAAACAAATTCGGATGTGGTTCGTCTGATAGTAAATCCTTTAATATTAAATTAGTAGTACCAAAATGCTTTAGTCTGGATATATTAAAATTTGGCTGGCCCAGAAGGAGGCTGAATGGTCTCTGGATGGTCCAGCACTGAATATCAATCAGCGCTTAGCTCATCATTTCCCTCAGCGTACCTATAACTCAATCAAGTCCCACCGGAAGTCTCCGGTCTACCGAGCACTGATGGACCGCCTTAGGGCGGTGCTGGCCGGAGCTTCCGAGTCGAACGCCAACGCAGACTCCGCGCTTGGGCCCGATTCCAACTGGGTACCGGCTTCGCCGATTGCCCACGCTGTTGCTGCGCCATTTGCCAGCACGACGGATCAGGTCGGTTTTTCCGACCTTTTAAAATCTGGATCCGTTGTGGTGGATCAAAAAAATTCTAAGTCCAACAAGTCCGTGATGCCGGATCTTTTGGCACAAAATCTTTCTTCAAATTTTTCTAAGTCCATTTTTTCGGACATTGATGAGGACCAGGCTTAACTGGTCCTCTTCAATCTTCAATCAATCTGTCTTCACTGGTCCCTTTAGCATGCCCCAACTGAGCCCTATTTTATCGGACGATGATTACGACTCTTTTATTCTTAACAACACTTTGTCAGCTACTTTTGGAAACCCCGACCCCAGTCCATCCTCTTGGGTTAATCTTGAGCGGGAGACAGTCGGTGAAGTCTCCGCAGAACTTTCCATCAACCGATCGGAGATTGAAGAAAGTCGGGTAAAGGTATGGCAATCCAGTTCCTCTTCTAGTATGAATGCACCTCTGGTGCAGGACGCTACTCACAATTCTTCTTCTTTACCCGACCCGCCACTACCTTTAGATTCAGTTTTCTTTTTTTTGAACGATCTCTTCCGTACCTTTCCGGGGACTTGTCCACTTTCTATTGAATTAAGTAATATATGGGAAGACTTTAAAACCAATCCATCTTCTCCATTAAAAATCGATTCTCTCTTCATTCACATAAGTTTAGTGTTGGACGTCCTATTGCCAGGGAAACCTGACAGTAGGTCCCCTTCGCATCCCTCTAGGGAAAATAGCATCCTCCCGAAGAAAAGGCAGCTTACGGAGAATTACGCTAAGATCCAAAAGTGGTATAGAAAGAAACCAAAAAGATGTATAGATACTATCCCCGACAGACAATGCAAAATTGCCCGACCCACATGACTTACAACAATTTTGGGTTGGTTGAGTGAAGTTTAACGGCGCAAGGGCAACACATGGGCCATACTGCGCCAACCAATCGTCAATTCGTTTTAAAATACATTAAAAGTAAGTCATTGTTAACATTTAAAAGTTTGAAAAAAAATCAAATATAAGATGAGGCAAATATTTAAATCAGGTGGTAAAATCCAATGTCATATAAAAATTTAAAAAGATTTTTGTGAGGAGGTGAACATAAAATGGATGAAAGTGAGGGATGGTTGGTATTAAAATACTGCCGTCTGAACGTTTTAAAAGATCGACATTCATTCAAAACATGAAAAACAGAAAATATAACTCCACAGGTATTGCATGTGGGGGCATCTTCTGCCAGCAGAAGATGCACATGGGTAAAACGAGTGTGGCCTATTCTTAATCTAGTTAGGAGCACTTCCCTCTTCCTAGATTGCTGTATGGGAGCGAATCCGGAAATTAAGGGCTGAAACGAACGCAGCTTGTTAGCTGTCTGTGCATCCCACATGGCCTGCCAAGTGAGAGACAGAGCAGTGTCACAAGCTTTATATGCGTCGTCAGGGCAGAGCCAAGTGCTCCTAGGTCCACTTACTGATCGTGCGATGGAATCTGCGCGTTCATTACCCATGATCCCCACATGACCTGGGATCCAACAAAAAAGAACTTTAAATTTTTTGTCTAAAAGTGTAATATGAAGTTTTAAAATTTCTAAGATAAAAGGATGGGTCTGGTTCAGTGGATTATTTAGTGCGTCTAAACAGCTCTTGGAATCTGTGTAAATAATCCACTGACCATGGCCTTGCTTTAAAATAAATTGCAAGGCCAATAGAATAGCCAGGGCCTCAGCTGAAAAGACGGAGCTGCTATGGTGCAATTCTCGGGACATGATGTTATTGTCATGAATTGCAGCAGCTCCGACATGCCCTTGGCTTTTGGACCCATCCGTATATATTGCCTTAAAATTGGAAAAATTATGTCGATGATAGTAAAATACACTTATAAAAGCAACGTCAGGTGTAGTGCTTTTTTTTAAATTTGTAAAAATATTAAGAATAATTATTTGATGGTGATGCCATGGTGGGATGGAGTATGAGATAGGACGAATCTTAAAATCGTTGATATTATGTGATGAAAGAATGGACTGAATTCTTAATGTAAAAGATGGTATGCAAGATGGGCGTGCGTTAAAAAGTCGTTGATGTGAAGGGTTAAAAATGTGTTCTAAAAGGGGATGAGATGGATGACTTTTGATTTTAAAATAAAATTTTAAAGAAAGTTTGTCACGTCTCAGTCCCAGAGAGGATTCCAGACAAAGCACATATAAACTTTGCACCGGTGATGTACTAAATGCTCCTGATGCGATCCTGAGACCTGAATGGTGAATAGGATCCAGGAGCATTAACGCCGATTTTCTGGCTGATCCGTACACCACCGAGCCATAGTCAAGTATGGAACGGACCAGGCATCGGTATATCTTTAACATGGAGGTAGTGTCAGCTCCCCAGGAAGTGTTAGAGAGAACTTTCAGGAGATTCAAGACTTTAAAGCACTTCAATTTAAGATGTTTAATATGTGGCAGGAAAGTGAGCTTAGAATCAAAAATTATTCCGAGAAATTTGGTCTCGGAAACAATGGGTATTTGGACACCATTTAAAAAAATTTCTGGGTCATTGTGAAGCTCACGTTTCCTGCAGAAGTGCATGGCTACGGTTTTTTCAGCTGAAAACGTAAACCCGTTCTGATTAGCCCAGTCTGTGATTCTCCTGATAGCCAGCTGAAGCTGTCTCTCTATGAGTGACATATTCGTTGAGGCGCATGACATCTGAAAATCGTCAACAAACAACGTCCCTGACACTGATGGTGGTAGACAGGTCAAAAGGCTGTTGACTTTGACGATAAACAGTGCGCAACTCAACACACTTCCCTGGGGGACACCTTGTTCTTGTATGTACTCGTCAGATAAGATCGAGTTAACTCGTACTTGAAAGATTCTTCGTTTTAAAAAGTTCTCAATAAATGTAGGTAAATTTCCTCGCAGACCTAGATCATGTAGGTCTTTGAGTATACCATATCTCCAAGTACGGTCATATGCCTTCTCCATGTCAAAGAATACCGATACCAAATGGTTCCGCTTGACAAAGGCCTCCCGAATTGATGTTTCGAGGAGGAGCAAGTTGTCAATAGTGCTTCGTCCGCGACGAAAGCCACTCTGGAACCGAGACAGACTATTATTATATTCGAGATAAAAAAGAAGACGTGCATTAACTAGTTTCTCCAGGAGTTTACAAAAACAACTAGTTAATGCAATTGGGCGATAACTTGAGGGATTCTTGGGGTCTTTACCAGGTTTTACAATTGGTATTATTAGAGCACGTTGCCAGTTGGATGGAAATGTATTCTCTTGCCAAATACGATTAAACAATTTCAATATAAGCTTGAGCTGGAGTGGCTGGAGATGTTTAAGCATAGAGTAATGTATATCATCTGGCCCAACGGCAGAATTGTTGGAACCAGATAATGCTTGCATCAACTCAGCCAAAGTAAATTCAGAGTTATAATCTTCTGAAGAAGCAGAAGCAAAATTCAACTTTGTTCTCTCAGCTCGAAGCTTATATGATGCGAACGGCTCTTTATAATTGGAATTGCTTGAAACCTTGGCGAATGCATCTCCAAGAGTATCAGCAATGTCCTTAGGGTCTGAAACAACTCCCTGATGGTTCTCTAAGATGGAGATAGAGTAATTGGGATAGCGGCCCTTGATCTTATTGACCTTGTTCCAGACCCTCCTGGAAGACGTCGAGGAAGTTATGCTGCTAACATATTTCCTCCAAGAATCCCTCTGGCTTCGGCGGCGGATCTGACGCGCTTCGGCCCGTGCCCGCTTAAAATTGATTAGATTTGTCGTAGTGGGGCATTTACGAAAAATACCCCACAACTTTTTTTGTTTTTTATGGGCAAGTCTGCAGTTTTGGTTCCACCACGGTTTAGATTGTTTCGGTAGCTTTGTTGATGATACAGGTATAGAAAGGTGAGCAGCTTCAATAATGGCGTTGGTGACCGATTGCACAGCTACATCAATGTCGTCCTGGTCCACCATCTCGTCAGAAAGAGAAACGACTGAAGAAAACCTATCCCAATCCGCCCTTTCGAGGATAAATAGGGGTTGGCGGATTACAGGTGTAGATGCACCTCCTAGATAGTTAAGGATTATTGGAAAATGATCACTATGAAAAGGATCATTTTCCACAAAAAACGTCCAATCAGAGAAAAGAGATGGTGAACACAGGGAGAGATCGATGGCGTGGAAAGTCCTCGATGGGGCGTGGAAGTATGTATTTTGCCCATTATTAAAAATACAGAGATGTTGGTCTGATATTAATTTCTCGATTTGTCTTCCACGATTGTTGATATCTGGGCTACCCCAAAGAGGATTGTGGCCATTAAAGTCCCCGATTATAATAAAAGGGGGCGGAAGCTGGCCACAAAGCCTGTTCAAATCTGTTTGTCTGATATTTAGATTAGGGGGGAGGTAAACGGAACAGACAGTAATTAATCGATGGTGTATGGCGACTCTGACAGCAACAGCTTGAAGGTTGGTCGAGAGCGTTAGCGGTGTGGATGGATTGCTATTTGATGTAAATATAGCGACACCACCGCTAGCTCTGTCGCCGCTGACATAGTCCTTCCGGAGAGGACTATATCCCCTAACAAGAGAGCTCTGAAAAGGCTTCAAGAGCGTCTCTTGCAAACAGATACAAACAGGTTTATGTTCATCAACTAAATGTTTGATGTCAACCGAATTGTGGTGGAAACCGCGACAATTCCAAGAAAGGAGACTGAATTTTAAGATTTATTAATGTCAGTCCCCCTTTCTTTCGACTTGCTCCTAGGTTGGAGATTAAAAGGAGTCTCCAACCCAGCTTCTACATCCATCTCACCGGAAGATAAACCAGAAATGGCATCTTCTTCCGATGATAAATCTGAGTTAGTATTATTTGGTTTTGCTTTTTTAGTTTTCTGTGGCAAGGATAATTGATTGTTTTCAAGTTCAGGTTTTTTTTTGTTTTTGGAGAGAACCTTATGTTTAAGGGCATCTCCTGGTTTGGTTACGGATTTTGTAATTGGTTTAGCTACTGCAGTGGGAGGGGATACATTTTGTTGAGTTTTAGCAGATTTTATACAGACTAGTTTAGTTTGGATTGCAGTTGTTACAGTTTTAGGGTTGGTTGTGATTGGACTATTGGATTTGGATGTACTAGATGTTTGGAGTTGGCAAGGGTATGAGAGATTGGTCTGGATACTGATGTTAGTTACAGATTTCGGCTGAACTGCAGCTGAGTAGGTCTTTTGGCCCGTTTTAGATGGTAGTTTCGGGACCTGGGCCCTTGCCTCAGCGTAGGACACACGGCTTGTGGATTTAATTTCCTGGATTTTTTTTTCACGCAGCCATTCGGGGCATGATCGAGAAAACGCAGGATGATCGCCATCGCAATTGATGCAATGGGGATCTGCGCTGCAATCCCGATCAGCATGGTCTGCAATTCCACATTTGGCACATGTGTCCGGCCTATTACAGGTGTTCTTAGAATGACCGAACCGTTGACACTTAAAACAGCGCAACGGATTCGGGATATATAGGCGGACGGGGCAGTTCAGATATCCGGCTTTGATATTAGGTGGTAGGAGAGGAGTATTGAATGTAAGTATGACATGTTTAGTTTTTAATATTTCATTGTTACGTTTTATTGTGATGCGATGAGCACGAACTACGCCCTGACTCGAAAGTTCAGAGACGAGCTCGTCCTCATCTACATTCTGGAGGTCTGGTTCGGAAATCACTCCTTGGCTATTGTTTAGGGTTTTGTGAGGCATTGATGTAATATTGAAAGTAGCAAGCATTTTAAGTCTATTGAGGGATTGAGATTGCAGGGGATTAGAAGCTTCAATGAGCAAGTCCCCTGAACGCAGTCGTTTTATGGATTTAGGTTCTCCTATGGCACCTTGGATAGCCTTCTGTATATAGAACGGTGATTTTGTTTTAAAAGCAGGATCAGGTGATTGTATGATGTAGAACGCAGGTAAAGTAATGGACAGTTTTTTTGTTTCATTTGTGGCAAGTGGATCTGATGGACGTTTGGATGTAGAGCTGGGGTTGGTAGTTTGTGGGTGAATTAAGGCTTCACCCGTGCCTTTAAAAGGTAAAGATTCCATAATTAGAGATATGATGTTCATCTCGATGCGTCCCCACCCATCACAGAGCCCAACAAGGGGAGACCCTTGGGGTCTCAGGGATAGCATCGAGATATAGCATTACGGCTTCGGGTTGTAGATCCGCAGGG
Source organism: Linyphia triangularis (assembly GCA_963978545.1). Lineage (NCBI taxonomy): Eukaryota > Metazoa > Arthropoda > Arachnida > Araneae > Linyphiidae > Linyphia > Linyphia triangularis. The sequence continues at coordinate 29,527,062 of OZ021730.1, read as the reverse complement.
CAACCCTAACCGCAATGCTAACCCTAGGTAGTGAAGATGGAATTTACACTACCAGCCGATTGACAGAAGGGGGCTACCTTCTGCCACCCGTCTACAGTGAATCCTGGGCCAAAGGGCACGCATGCGAGGACCCAACCATGTGAATCCTGCGCAAGGTAACCCCAGGATCCCATTCTCCCCCTTACGGGACGCCACGCACGGCAAACACGTGGGTTGGTATAATCCAACAAAAAAAAAAAAATCATATAAATAAATCCAAAAGTATAAGAAATATAAACTAAACCCAGAAATATAAGTAAAAAAATACCAAAACGAGAACGTAAGACAATATATGGAATTGAAAGAATGAACAAAATAAAAGAGTAACTAAACAGTACATACGGTAGGGCCTAACAAAAAAGGAAAGAAAAGAAAATGCTAGGCCCAGCTAGGGTACCTCGGGTTCGCCAAGCCCGTACTCACAAGATGTGAGCCCCCGAGGGGCAACAATTTTGGGAAACCGTCATAGCCCTACATTTTCCATTACCCCCGACTTTGTTAAGATCCTTCACCCAATTCTACCCGATGAAATAAAGAAGGCCATGCCGTCAATGGGCGCGGCTCCAGGGCCTGACGGAGTAACACCAAGGGATTTAAGGGGTATTTCTTCTATAGAACTTTCGAAGTTTTTAAACATTTTTAGACTTTGTGGCAAACTCCCTGAGCGACTTGTACTTTTTAAAACGATATTTATACCCAAGTCTAACACTGCTCAAGAACCGGGAGATTTTAGACCTATTTCCATCTCATCTGTTTTCACCCGACTTTTCCATAAAATTTTAGCCGCACGTTTGTCCTCTGCTTTGGAGCTGGCTCCCGAGCTTTTAGTTGACGATTGTGAAAGGAGCGTAGGTCAAGGGGCCCTGGGAAATCCAGAGACCGAAACTCCATCGAGCTTTCTTGCTGGCACAGTTAGCGACGGTGAACTAGAAACGGGTCTCCGTCCTCGCCGGATAGAGGATAAGACGGAAAGGTATATGAAACGTATCAAGAAGCAGATGCGTAAGGTGATCGCACCGCAAAGTGAATCGGAGAGTGCACGAAAAGTTGGCAAGGCAAGCCAATCATCCCGATACATGGTTAATGCGGCAGGCGAAGTAAGGCCGAAAGTTGTATCAGACAGCGAAAGCGAATCTGACAGCGCACCTCCGAAAAAGGGGAAGAAGGGTGTGCCCACTAAGGAGAGTTTCCTAAAATCTCCTGCCCTTGTAAGAAAGAAAAAAGCCGCAACAACGGCAAAGACTTCCGATGTTGCTAAGGGGGAAGCGCTCGGACGGAATAGCACACGCCAGAAAGATCTGGAGTCGAAGGAGAGCAGGGGACTGCGCGAGGTGGTTGAGGACATCTCGAAGCAGAACCAAGAGTTAAGGGAGAAAGTCGCAAGACTAGAAACCCTACTCGAGGGTCTGCAGAGGTGTAGCTGCGGGAAGGTACCAAACAACCCGGTATTCGAGACCGTACCACAGCCACCAAAATCCAAACCGGGGCAGCGATCATTTGCCAAAGTGGTTGCAACCGAATCTACGGTGGAACTGATGGCGGGACCTAGCACAGAAACTCAGCGAGTGAAAGCGCTTGGATCACAGTTCAAAGGAATATGCCGAAAAAGGGACAGAAACCGAAAGGCAAAGTCACCCCCGACTCGAGCCTGCAAGCCCGCAGTCTTGGTCTATCCGCGTGGCGACCAGTTCCAGAGTGAAGGTAGAAAGCTTCTTTCGGCAATCTACCGATCCCTCAACGATAAATCTTGGTTCAAAGTGGAATCGGCCAGACTCATCAAATACGGCGCGGTTGCATTGGTGTATTCACCAGACGTCGACCCCCAAAGTCATTGAAAATGCGGTGGCAACTACCGACGAGCTCTCCGAGCACTGTCGAGTGGTCATCCCTATGGAGCGACGTCCTCAATTCACCATTTTCGATCTCGACAGATTGCGAGTCAAAGAGGACAAGGATGGCTTGCTGGAAGAGGTGCGTAATGCGCTGCAAGTCCCCAGTGGTATGTTTAAAGTAGTCGCAGCACGCGACTACAACGCCACAACAAACTGGATGGAGGAGTCTGACCCCACCGTTGCTAAGACAGTTAAGAAGACCAAATGCATCACCATCCAATGGTTGAAACATACTGTCAGGGAACTCGTCAAGCCAATGCGCTGCTATCGCTTCGGACATGGCCAAAAAGATTGTGATGAAGAAAGGCAATGCTGCTCTTTCTGTCGTGTGGGCACCATAACTTTAGAAATTGCAAAGTTCGAGAAGATAAAGTTACGTGCAGAGTCTGCATTGAAAGTAACGAGTGCTACGAGACAAAGCACAAAGTCTCCCACTGCGCAGTTGACTCCAATTGTCCGTCTCTGTTACGGAAAAAACGGAGGATAAAAGAAAGACCTGACTATGGGGTCTAAACCCAAAATCAGTTCTGCACTTCGGTGCTTGCAGGCCAACCTGGGGAGGTCAAAGGTTGCCACTAGCGACCTACCCCTAATAGCCCTGAACTTAGTCGACGTTCTCCTCCTGCAGGAGCCATACTTATTTGACGGTGCCTTCATTGGCCTACCGTTAAGTTGGAAAGTCCGCACATGTGAGTAACGGGAAGACGGCCATCTTGGTCACGAACCCCAAACTAACAATACAAACTCTCTACGAGTCCATTAACATCAAGGCCGTGAACGTTATGGATGCAATCAGATGCGTAACATTCGTGTCAACATACTTTCCGCTAAGAGAGAGAATCGAACATCACCTGGGTGTGTTAGAGGACGTTCTGGACAAATACAGGAACCCATCCACCATCATCGGTGGCGACTTCAATGCTCGTCACGAGCTATGTCGGCACGAGCCACTTTAACGTCCGAAGGGGAGAGGCTCTAGTTGAGTTTATTCTCTGTAAGGACCTCTTTGTCTGGAACGACCCATCTTTCGATCCCACGTTCGAAACGATCAATGGAAAGAGCTGGATAGACGTCACCTTATCCAGCGACAGACTGCTAGCCCACTGCGAAACTTGGAAAGTAGAAAGGTCATGTCCCAGTGATCACAACTTTCTATCGTTCAGTATTGGAAACACAGTTTACTGTGGAATACCGCGACGGTATTCCTTCAATCGATACAGACTAGGAAGGATGGCCAAAAACCTCCGACCGAAGTTACTTGTTTTGATTCCGGAGATCGAATCGGCTCTGTCGAGGACGTCAATGGACGAGGTGGTGGTAAAGCTCACTAAGACAATCACGTCTGAATGTGACAAAAGGACATGCAGAAGGAAAGGTCTGCACCCTCCTGATTCTATTAAAGAGGAGAAGGACATTCGAGATGGAGTCTTGTTTTAAATGCCTGAGCATGTCGTAACCAATTTGATCTGGACCTGGACTAGTGTTATGTGCCTTTGATAAAGATCGTTTCAATTTGAGCATCTTGATGTCGCAGTTGTATGGTAGAGAGAGTTTGCTTTTGAAGTTGATAGTGTCTGCTCAGCACGAATTTTAACAACCAAAAAAGTTGGATTGTAGTATTCAGAGCTAGACACTTTTTCAAAAGCTTCACCGATGATGTTGGCAACATCCTCTACGGAAGAATAAGTGGCGTATCTGGTTTCTAAAATCGGACAGGAAAATTCCGAATAAAAACCGTTTGCTGCCTTGACCTTCTTCCACAATTGCTTACTAGATGTCGAAGATGTTATTGAAGACACATAATTCTCACATGACTCCTTCTGACTACGGCGTCGCACTTTTCGAGCAAATGCCTTGGCTTTTTTAAAATCAATAAGATTCTTGGTACCGTAAAATGGGGTGAATAGGAACAGCGGGGTGAATCGAAACGAAACTTCATGAAATTACAAAGAAATTATTATTTTACACAAATAATGCATTTTTATTAATTATATAAATTTTTTAACTTATCTAACATGTTTGGAATCTTGGAACATGTTTTGTGGGGTTTTCAACACAGTACATTAAAAAAAAAAAAAAAAAAAAAATCTGAAATAGCGTGCATACAATCCAATGTGTTTTAACCTCTCCAAAACTTATCCCATAATTAATAACATATACCAGTTATAGACTTAACTAATATACTTTTAGATAAGTATAAACATCCACAACAGCATTCTATACTTAATTTAACTTGGTTAAAAAAAAAAAAAAAAAAAAAATTACGAATTTTATGTTCTTCCTCGTCTCGATTTTGAGATTTGCGGTGTGAATCGGAAACACTTGAAAAGTGATATTAAAAAGCGGTTTTTGGCAAGATTATGTTCCACACAAGATTCAACGACTGAAGAAGAGTCTAATTACTCCCTTCGTGACAGTAATCAAGATTACAGGCTTGAATAAATGTCAGGAGAGCCTAGTTTCCGCATGGCAGAAAACGCGAATCTGTAAGTTATATGGAAAAATGTATGAAGACTCTATATGAGCAAAGTTTTACACCCACAAGATTATTGCTATGTAAGTGTGTTTTACAAAAAGCGCCCATGAACAAAGAGATTTTCTGAAACAAATGAGGATGCTTTTCTCCTTTCTCAAGATATTTTAAGGAATTTGCAGTCATACGGCACGCAAACATGAAGTAGATTAAACAATATTATTAATTTTAAAGATTATTTGGATGAGTTATAGGAGAAGAGTTGATAGGCTTTCAAACATATGATTTGTTTTGACAATAATTGACAAACACTAATTTCATCCGTCATATTAAATGATTTTTTAATGATAATTTTGTGTTAATATTCACCACAATGCATTATTACTTATTTTTTGTCACCCTGTAAACATTTAAATAAGATTAGACATAAATTGTAGCGAGTGTTCCGATTCACCCCTTTCTGCGGGGTGAATCGGAACACCATGAAAAAATTCAAAATAAATTAAAGTCTAATTTTTTAAAAACATTTTTTGGTTTGATCATCAAAGATTGGTTGGTTGTATTCAGATTATCTGGCGCCGTCAGCAACACGAGGGCTATAGTGTGCCGAAACATTCGTCATTAGACAAGCCAACATACATTTACAAACACCCATGCCAACACGGAACTCGAACCTTAACCTCACGGTCTAGAGGCTAGCACGCTAACCACTATACCGTTTGGTCGGCAGATCTTCAAAGAAGAAGGTAAGACCAAAGTTTCAATGTCAAAAATATGTTCCTTAACGATTTTATTACAACCGATTTTTACTCTGAAAGTTGAAAAGTGTTCCGATTCACCCCATTTTACGGTACTAGGGTATCGTCGGAAAATACCCCACAACTTCCTCTGTTTCTTATATGCCGTTTGGCACTCATTATTCCCCCATGGTTTGTAGTGCTTAATCTCACGGGATGAACTCTTAGGGATCGCAATTTCCGCTGCCCCTATGATACTTTCGGTGACGTTATGCAAAGCATGATTAATATCATCAACAGTTACCATAGCTTCTGTTATCACTGCTTCTTCTCCAAATACACCTCAATCCGCTCGTTGTATAAGTACGTAAATGGGTACAATCTACTACGAGTACTGTTAACATGAGTGATAAGTAGAGAGAAATGATCGCTGTTGTGCAAGTCACTGTCAACAGCGCAATTTAAAAAAGGTAGAAGTGCAGGTGAACAGATAGCTAGGTCAATTGAGTAAAAAGCTCGTGTGGGCTGATGAAAATAGGTCTTCTCCTCGTTATTTAGCAGGCAAAGATGGTGATCAGAGAGTAGGTGCTCAATCTTTTGACCACGAGGGTTCGTGTTATCATTTCCCCACAACATACTGTGACCATTCAAGTCACCAAGAAGTAAAAAAGGGGCAGGTAGCTGATCCAAAAGGTCATTCAAATCATGTTGACGGATGTTAGCATGCGGCTGTAGATATAGACAGCAGACTGTGATAAGAGACTGGATGTGAATTCTCACAGCCATTGCTTGTAAAGGTGTACGCAATGGTACTACAGTGCTGGAATAATCATGATATGTAAAAATACAATCACCGCCAGACACTGTAGAACCAGAATCCAGATCTTTTCGTACACAGCTATATCTACGTATCTTCACAGAGTGAGTGGACTTCAAAAACGTTTCCTGAAGCGCAACACATGCTGGATGGTATGTTGAAATGATGAATTTCAAGTCATCCGTTCTAGACCGCAAACCACGGCAGTTCCAAGAAATAAAAGCCATTATTAAATGGGGGAAGTTGTCATGGTACAATCATCAGGATCGCCACGCAGCAACGCCTCTTCATCATTCCTCTTCAGCATTAGATCTTCATCCAACGTGTGTATACTGAAAGGATTTCTAAATTTACGAGAGATGGATTCTCTTGCTGATTTAAGTTTTAAAGCTTGAACAGCTTTAGATTTGGCAATTTTTGTCTTAGATCCAAGTTGTTTATTTTAAGAACTATTTAAAGGGGACAATACTTGGGTGTTAGAAAATTTAGATACTGGTTTTGAAGTGCTAGTAGATGGTAAATTAGCAAACATGTTAAACGTTTCAGTTTGTGTACTGCTAGTTTTCATTGCTACTTGAGTGGAAGATGAGTAGCTCTTCCCAGGCACCGATGTTCGAAATGTTACTTTTCGTCGCGCTTCCGGGTATGAAATATTGTCCTTGAATTTTGTAGCTGTGATTTCTTTCTCAAGTTTCCAGGTTGGGCATGTTAGAGAATAGGAAGGATGGTCACCGTTACAGTTGACACATCTTTCTTCTGCTCTGCGGTTTTCACTGTCATGACCCTCTTTTGCGCAGTCAGCACATTTTGGGGTACTTCGACATGTTAACTTGGAATAGCCAAATTGTGTGCACTGGAAACATCGCAAAGGGTTAGGAATGTATGGGCGGATGGAACACCTTAAATAAGCGACCTTGATGTGTTGAGGCAGAATAGGCTTCTCAAAGGTCAGGATGAGGTGTTTGGTGTTCATTATCTCACCATCAAGCTTCATAGTGATACGTGCCACCTTGCACACCTTCTGGTTGGTTGTATTCAGATTATCTGGCGCCGTCAGCAACACGAGGGCTATAATGCGCCGAAACATTCGTCATTAGACAAGCCAACATACATTTACAAATACCCATGCCAACACGGGACTCGAACCCGCAACCTCGCGGTCTAGAAGCTAGTACGCTAACCACTATACCGTTTGGTCGGCTTGCACACCTTCTGATCACGAAGGTTTTCCAGTATTTCCGATTCTGTTACATGCAGTAAATCAGGAGCTGAAATTACACCACGAGAAAAGTTTAAATTGCCATACGGGGAAACATTTACAGGCAAATTTGTAAGTGAAGTCAATTTTGATAACGATGCAGCCTGCTTATCTGAAGAAACTTCAATCAGAAGATCTCCAGTACGCATTTTGCTGATTGACTTAGCTTCACCAATGGAACCAGTAATACCTTTTTCTATCAAAAAGGAACCCTCAGATCTTTTCATTACAAAGAATCGAGCATTATTAAGAGAATGTAAAAATGGTTGCTCCAATGAAGGAGGAGAAGTTGTAGAATTTGTTGCCATGAGAGAAAAGGAAAAAATTCAGACTCTGGAGTCCCACCCACCATGGAGTCCATAAAAGAAAGGGATAGAGGATGCCGGCAAGCACCAAAAACAAGAAAAATAAACAAAAGGAAAACTAAACAAGTTCGCTCGGTTGGTTGTATTCAGATTATCTGGCGCCGTCAGCAACACGAGGGCTATAATGCGCCGAAACATTCGTCATTAGACAAGCCAACATACATTTACAAACACCCATGCCAACACGGGACTCGAACCCGCAACCTCGCGGTCCAGAAGCTAGCACGCTAACCACTACACCGTTTGGTCGGCCAAGTTCGCTCGGCTATCCACTACCAGGTTGTCCAAACGCAGGCAATTCGGCCCCGGTGAAGTCTCTACCCTTAACGAGATTCCCGGAAAATGAATCACTTGCTTGATCCCTAGCCGCCGACAAAGTCAAACGACCAGCCGATTGATGCACAGGGGACCAATGTGCACCTCCCGTTTACCTGAAGCAAAGTCCAAAGTATGTCGTCCCTCAACTACCAGGATCCCCCTTTCAGGGAAAAGGGTCTCCACGCACGGCAAACACATGGGTGATTAAATGCCCGAGAGAAGCTGACAGCTACAGGATGGCAAAAAGCTTCTCAAGGGGACCGTCACCTCAGTAGAGGCAACCACAACGAGGGAGAAAAGAACTCAAGAGAAAAAATACCAAACTAAAAAAGAGAAGATAACACAGAAGAAGGAAAAGATCACTGGGGTACCTCGGGGTTGTGAAGTCCGTGTTTACTTATAGAAAGTAAACCCCCTGAGGGGGTATGACAGAGAAGGGCTCATGTAAACTGCAAAGCTACATGTGTTTTTTTAGTAATGTTTTTGTATAGAAGTACTGAAGGCATCTACAACAAATGTATTTAGAGTGCTCCGAATGAGAAATTTGACTGGAAATAACTCGGGAGATATTTCTTATCCAGCAAGTAATGGGAAGTAGAAGTATTTGTTGTGTATTAAAAGTTAATGTGTATTTTCTTCTCATTCTTAGTTATATACAGAGGAATAACTTTATTATCATCAGCGGTACCAAATACATCACATATATATTATTTAGTTTTTAAAATTTTGGAATATTTGTAAGTTTCATTGGGAAATCCAAACCATTGAAATTTAGAGAATTTTCGAACTCTGTATAGCTAGAAATTCGATTCGCCCCTTCCCTAGCTGAATGTAACGCGGACAGAACTGCTCATTTGAAGCATAATCGTCATTTTCTTGACATTTACTACTGCGTGTTTTCTCCCTGCGGAAGCTCTATGTAAATAGAGACCTGTAATGGGATATATTTATTTCTGTGGACTTCTAATGCAAGGATTTCCTCTAGCATCCACCCAAATTCTTTTTGTTCAAAGTCTTCACTTTCTGCTAAAAGTTTACTCCAAATATAGTTCATTTAAGTCCGTTGTGAGGATAGCTTGATTTTTGCTTTTGAAACACTTTTCTTCCGAAACATGCGATACATCTGTTAATTTGCCATATATTGCTATTAGATGGCAATTTACTTTCAACTCATGACGCGGTAGTCTATTTCATATAAGAATTTGAAAATCCTTGTGTTTCGCAGAAAGAAATTCATTTAAATCTAAAAACCCTTCACGATTTAAAAGTTCTTCGATTTCTAAGCGCCTCTGAAAAGCAGAATATTCAGTAGAAATTCCTTGGTTGTTAGCAATATTTCCGCTACACTCAAACGAGGACGCTAACAAACTCGGGCTTCATCATGAGCATTTCAATCAGTGGCGTATATAGGTTACAATTTCGGTAGGGGCCAATACGACAAAACTTACCGTTATTTGCACTTGATTTTTTATGTTTTAAGTGAGCTCTCACTCAATGATTAAGGATGGTTTTCAAGGGGTTTTAAAAGATATATTGGGAAAAAATATAGTTATTATTTTTTTATTTTTATATATATTTTCAGTTTACTTTTATAGCTGAAGTGAATTAATGCTTTATTATATGATAAGATTATTTTATAAAACACTTAATTGCATTCTCGTTAATATTATTTTCCTCACTCCCCCTACTTTTTTCCTTTTTTTTCATTTATATTTGAAAATTTTCGTCCCTTTTATCAAATTACTGAAAACCTGTGTTACTAATTTTCTTTTTTCTTGGTGAACTCCTTTGAATAAACTTTTGGAGTGCGAAAATATTAAGCAATATTTACAGAAAGATCGGGATTTTCCTTCAGAATAAGATAACCACTCCAATTCTTCTAGCCATTTAATTTGAAAAGTTGTAGTATGGTTTGAGCTAGAACTTTTACACTGGTCTTCAAAATTTAAAAATATTTCAGTTTTTCTCTAATAACTTCTCAGTGGAACAGCATAGACACATGAAATTCACATCAAAGAGGCATCTTTATGTAACAAAACGATAAGTAAAACAACTCAGTCGTAAATTGAAATGCAAAGTGCATAGTGGGGACACATGCAAAAGCATGACGTACCATTAGAAAGCAGTTGCAAAAAGGCATTCACATTAAAAATCTCACAACTCATGGAGTTGACTTTTAGTGTGAGATATGATCTCCCCTATCATCAGTGTTTACTTGGCTTTGTATTCTCACACTTAACATGAGTTTCTTGATGAATTCTAGTGACTAAATTGCTCAGTCAGATTACTTACCTAAAACTTACTCACCTATTTGTTGTACTATTATTTTTATTTATTTTCTGATTGTAGTAGATACTCGACGAATATTACATGTTTATTAAAATAAAATTGTCATACAAGTAGAAGTGTGTATTCTGCCATGGGCCCTTATAAAAAATAATAAAAGTTAAATTCGCATCATATGATGACTAAAAAATGACGACATATTGTGACCCAAAATTATTTGAGTCATTTATTTTTTATAAAAAGACGTCATTTCATGACTAAAAAAAAATGTGCATCATATGATAATCAAAAAATTTACGTCATTTTAGGAACGTCAGTTTGTATGACCATTAAATGACGTCAAAACTGACGTGATTTTTTAATGAATAACGTCATTCGAGAAAAGATGCCCTAAAAATTACATCATTTATCACGTCATGCTACTACTTGGGTTGTACCCAAAGACCAAAACTTTTTTCCCACCAAATCGTTAACTTGATTTGGTATTTATCAAGTAATATAGTTTTTCCACCTTTCTATAGAACCTCTGACGTCCATTATTACTCATGAGATTGAAAAAATTATTTTCAGTAAAAAGTATCTAATGTTAAAAAATTTGTTCTTTAGATGCCATTTAAGAGCGCAAGAGATAATTGAATTCAACTTTTTCACTGTGATTATGTTAACTTGATCCAGGCAAGTTTTTAAACGGTGAAATATTGGTTTTTAAATAGCATTTATTGTTACTTGGGGTAAATTTTGTTTCACTTTTGCTTTGAATAAATGATTAAAAAAAGTTTGAATATCGCCCCTATAAGTAAACCAGATCATTCCTCTAATCCGAATTTCATCAAATATGATTTGGACGCTTCTACGATAGGCATTTTGTAAAGATTTAATGTATTGGAAACTTTACATCACTTGCAAACAGTTCAAAAGACTGGACGAGTAATTTAGCCACTAGAATTAAATCAAGAAACTCATGTCAAGTATGAGAATACAGTGCCGAGTAAACACTGATGACAGCGGAGATCATATCTTACACTAAAAGTCAACTGCACACTAATGCTACTCCATTTTTTTAAAATCCTGAATTAGTATGTAACTATCAATATTCTGTTCAGCGCACTTGATCAATGCCATAAAATACAAGAATAAATTTTCATGATTCTTATCAGTTATTAAAATATTAATATCTCAACATTAATTTAATTACGACAGCAATAGACGATATTCTAAATTGTCAATTAATATTTAAATAACTCCAACAATTGTCGATGGGGGGGGGGGGGGCAGCATCTGTTATGTTGTGCCTATAGTAATCAAATTTCTAAATCGGCCCCTGTCCATTGTACACTTTGCATTTCAATTTGCCACTGAGTTGTTTTACTTATCGTCATGTTACATAAAGTTGCCTCTGTAATCTGAATTTTATGTATCTATGCTGCTCCAGTGAGAAGTTATTAGGGAAAAACTGAAATATCCATTAATTTTGTAGACTAGTGTAGAAGAAGAAAGAAATTTGTAAAAAGGTTCCATGCATTTTCTACGAGTTAAATTTTTCTTTTTTTGTTTTTCTTTATTTCAAATTTTTTCTTTATTTGTTTAAATCCTCTGCAACTGATGCTGGATCAACGGTACTAGAATTTGCGATGCCAAAAGGAACATTGCTACTGACACAGCCAACTCCAGCACAGCTTATTTACACAATGTTTTTTTACAAAACAGTTTTGAATAGAATTTTTATCGCTTCGTTATGAATACCATTAACTTAATAAAGCAAATTAAGATTCCACAACAGCATAATGCAGAGGATTGCAGATACACACCTATTTAAAAAGCACACTATTGAATAAACAGAGCTACAGATAAAATGCCAAAGCCACACCTGCATTATACATATTTTAATTTCACAATACTTATTCTGGTGCCATCAACTTTTTTTATTTTTGGGAAGCTAAGAGAATGGAATTTATTTGCAAAAAAACGCAAATAATAACTACGTATTACTTTAATTTTTTGTTCCTGATTTCGGTGGGGGCCAGGGCCCCCTGGGCCCCTCCCATATATACGCCCTTGATTTCAATGAAAGGGCTCAGCCGCAACTGTATTGCATGAGTTTTTCGATGTCTTGCCAATAAATCTTTCCCTGAGAAGCTTTAAGTACATACATCGCATGCATATGAGATACCTAAATGTTTGTCTTTTGATGGCGTTTTAAGTTCCCAAAAACTTTGAAACTAATATCGCATTCTTCACACAAGAAAAGTTTCACTGGTGCATTTCAAATATCCTAAAAAATAAAAACTAGTATGAATATATACATATTTTTTCGATAGTACAAATTTACTTAAATGTTTGCATCATTATTTAACTACTCGGCTAATTTTAATATCCACCTCATTACTATACTGTTAATGAAGGATAATATGCATTTGCTAAAATAAAACACTACGCCTTTCACCCATATCCCTCTTCGAAGGGAGGTGGAGAATGCGGGGTGTCTACGGAGGCGAAGAAGGGGGGGGGGGAGTAAGGTTGGTGTGCTCCACTCTGCTCCTCATGTTCCAAAAACGGTATTTCTACCCTACTACTGCTATTCTCTTGATTGATCTTGAGAAATAGTTCAATATAGGACTTAAACAGGGAGTCTGAAGATTGAGAGGAATTGTATACCTCGTATATAAATCTGAAAAAAAAAAAAATTACATACATATATATTATTTTATGGTAATTTTTTTTTAGGAGTCCCGCATAGAAAATACTTACGTGTGTGATGTTGTAGCCTTTTTTCTTGGCCAATTACACTTCTTCGGTAACCCACGTTCCCACTTTGGATCGCTCGTCAGGGGTGTGCTAACAGGCAGTCTTTTATCACTGTGTAGACCATTCAGGGCAGGTCCCACAGAACAGAAACATGAGTTTGTTTTGGCATCGAAGAGGCAGGATTGGCGAAAATAATGAACTACATGGCAACGGATTAGTCCAAAATAATCATCCACATCCTTCAACTGATCCGTTATGATTTTTGTGTGACAACAGGGTATTTGCAGTATTTGTTAATCTGCCAGTAAAAAAAGGTATTTAAAACATAATTAAAATAATAATTTTTTTTTTGCATAACATATTTTTTGTGTTGCAAAATAATCAGAAAAAGTTATCACTTACCCAAGGAGATAATGAAGTGAAATCTACATATTTCACGTCCCCCTCGTGAAACTGTTGTGTTGAAGTAAAGATCAAAGGAATCAGGAGGACCAAAGGAATTTGTCAACCAAAGACGGAATCCCTCTGGTTGAGTTGATCCTCCAAGGAATGTCTTTGAAGAAATCCCTTCAGACGGGAGTCGTCATTCTTTTTGCAAAAAAAAAATCTCATGCTCCACATTTCAACTACAGTGTAGCTCTTTTCCCTTAGTTTTTGCGTCGTTTCTTCCGTCTTTTGCCTCACTTATCCCATGGTCACTCCCTTGAGTGGATGCACCGCATCTCCATCGGAATAAGTATCGCAGCCGTGATAAAAACAGCCCTAAAAAGAGAATTTTTTTCACATATAACGAATTCGGTTAAAAATATCCTTCTTTTTAAAAGATGAGTGATACGTACATGATATTAAAAGATGTTTTTTTTCTCAAATGAGTAACCATCCACAGAAATTCCCGAAATTTTCAGCTCACTAGTCTTGTTGGGGGCATGCAAAATTCCACTTTGTCCGTGTAGGCGACAAAATCCATCTAATGGCGTCCACGATGTAATTAGCGGAGTTCACATACTCTCTTATTGGGACCTTGGCTAGTGTCTCATTGAGTGTACTTATGCCGGTTGCATGTCTGTTTGAATGTACCGCCATGCGACCACTATAGTAACATACCTAAAAAAAAATGTTCATTTTTGTAAGCAACTCTAAAAACGACTTCATATTCAGCTGAATGCAGACATTTTTGCTCAATCAGAATGCATGCCTTCATTTCAAAACACATAGCTTTTATATTTTCAGCTAATTCCCAATGCTCCAAAGTCTCAGAGACTGTAGTTGTTTCATGAGCACAAGAATTTTTTGAAACCTGATCAAGTAAACTTCTGCAACTGCTCTAGGTTTTTTCCCCAAGACCATAACTATTATTCTGTCAACTAGGTCTTATTCGGTTTCATCCCATTGGCACTGTCCAAGAAAATTGTTGGTAGTAGCCTAAAGCTGAATTTTTACGTAGATTGCTTCTAGCCCATTGAATAGAGCTAAAACTTATGTTAAATTTAGCTGGCTCAGATTGACAAAACAACTTTAGTAACTTCTGTAGCCCTTCACGAACTATTATTTTTCGAATCATAAGATGAAAGAAATTTGCAGAACTTTGCGTTTCGAGAAAAGTTTACTTACAGGAATTATCTCGGCTAACTGTCCAACCAACCACATCAGTATTTTAGTATCTTAACATTTATCCTTCCGATCAAATTTACTTTAAACATCAAAAACATACGATCTTTGAAATGACACAGAGCAATTGACCACTACTGTACAACACTGAGAGTGCAGATTCACTTCCTATACGCATACCTGCCAACATTGGCATTTTCAAATTAGTACAATATTTACGGAACAAATATTTGCATTCCTACGACTCGTAGAATGTCTAATAGCATCAATACTTATGAACGCAATATTGAAATAATGCTAATTCTCTAACACAAATGCCAAAAAAATAATAATAATTTATAATATTAAATTGTAAAATAATAAATTGTTACATTTTAGAATAGAAATTATAAAATAAAATACTAACCTGGATTTAAAAATAAAAAAAATGAAACTTTAAGATGAAATCCCTGATGAGAATTACAATTTAGTCAACATTTCACCCATATAACATGCATTACGAAACAAGAAATTTAGTAAGACATACAAGGAAGTGGCATTCAAAAAGTGTTTAATCGCATGTACATACATGCTATTATGTTAAATGGGTAATTTCTACATCAATAAAAATTGCAACGTAGTGTATTTAGGAAACTAAAGCAACACATTTTTTAAAACCAATAACTTCTTGAGCAAATAAAGACTAATATTGCAGAAAATACATTAGACATTATTAAGGTATATTAGATTTAATAAAGAACAAATTATATAGAAGAGAAAAAATGGACTTGAGTAATAAAAATGATAATCGGTTATTTCAAAAATAAAATCCAAGTTTGACTGTTCTGAAGTGACTTGTAAGTGAAAGATTTTGCTGTTTTCAATAACTCTTTACCAAAAACTTGTTCATAGCAAGCATTCCTTTGCATATTTTTAACAACCAACAGGTTTTCCGGATTAGAATCTGATAAAGAGCTTCGAAACTGTGTACGTGTCTTCTTTACTTGGCTAAAAATTCTTTCGCATTCAGAATTACTATGCGGTATAACCAAAATTGATAGCATTATTTGCGAAAGTCTGCTATACTTCAGCAAGCCATCAACAGTTTTTATTTTACCAACTGCAACCCATTTTTAATCAATTCTGCTAGCATTATGCACAGTTTCTGGTACAGACTCAATTTGAAAAGCATAGAACTCGTTCTGAAGTTTGTCGATTGATTCATCGGAGGATTCATCAGTTCTTTTAGGAAGCATTATGGGAAACTTGTCAATGAAATACTCGACATCAGCAAAGCTTTTCCTATCAATTTCTTCAAAGTTTGCGACTTCAGCATGTTTCAATCCTCATTGTTGAATGGAAATTTATTTCGCATATAATTGCATACTTTTATGTAATAGCCTTTGACAGATGAAAAGAAAAGTTTCTTCTCTGTACACTTTAATTCTGTCACAAGTTTCGATGCTGCACTTCCAATACATATGTTGCCATCATCTCTATGGTTATCTATTATATGGTAATTGACATCTAAAGCTGACTTGCACTCTTTAATTACTTTAGGGGAAACAAATTTTAGTAATACATCTTTAAACAATTCAATAAGCTGTTTTCGCGGAATGTGGATAAGTGGCTCTTGTGCTTGTAAAGCAATATTTTTGTCTTCAAATGTTGGTATGATATATATTGTAAAAAAAGGCAATATGTCTTATTTACATTCGAAGTTAAGAACATGAAGATTCTTTCTTTACGTGTCAAAATTTGACGATCACTTTTATTTGCCAAAGGGGTTACTTTGGTCAAAGACTTAGATTTTACAAAAAGCCCTTCTTTTGAAATTTTTTTTACTTGGCGACTTCTTCTCAAAGTCGGAACGCTTACGTTTATTGGCAGGTTGCTTGGCTTCTGTAGACTTCACTATCAGAATTTTGTAAACATCTAGACTTGTTTTCCCCTTTGCCTCTTTAATTTGGTTTTTAAAGAATGTTATCAAAGGATCCTATTGTGCCAGCAATCTTTGAAGGCACTTTCCCAAAGAAAGCCATCGAGTGCAAACATGTTTGAGGATTCTTTCCACTTCCACATCAAACATGCATTGAATGTCCTTTAATCTTTCTTTTCTTTTACCACTTTTATTCAAGTAGTAAAATATCCACTAACATTTCAATAGCAAGGCTCCTTGACAGCCTTGAAATAGAGTATTTCTCCTACCTCACAGACGATCAAAAAACCCTCAAAGTTGTCATCAGGGCGTTGCCTGTTGACACCAATCTCCAAGATCTCACGGATGATATTATTCAAAAAGGGTTCACTCCCAACAGCGTCACGCAGCTTAAAAGGCGTAGGGATGGTCTTTCCACGCCCATGCCCTTATTTCTAATTCAACTTCCGCGCTCTGATCACAACCGCAATATCCATAATATCCAAGATCTTTTAAACCTTAAAATTAAAGTTGAATCTTACAAAGGGCGCGGAGGTGTTACACAATGCTTTCGATGCCAGCAATTCAACCACGCCCAAGCCAGCTGCCACAGAGCCCCCAAGTGTGTGAAGTGTGCAGGACC
Source organism: Linyphia triangularis (assembly GCA_963978545.1). NCBI lineage: Eukaryota > Metazoa > Arthropoda > Arachnida > Araneae > Linyphiidae > Linyphia > Linyphia triangularis. The sequence goes on along the minus strand of OZ021730.1, from coordinate 29,509,984 downwards.
CCATCTCAGCAACACTTGCACTAAAACCAGAGATACAGATGCCACCTGCATTAACTGCGGAGGAGCCCACCCAGCCAACTATAGCAAATGTAGTGCAAGACCCAACCCTCCCACTAATCCCGAACGGCAGCGCCCAAATTTTCCTCAAGAACAAGCCTACTTTCCGCCCCTAGCAAACACTACTCACTCCTCTCGAGTTTTTACTAATTCTAGTCTTCCTACTCCCACTAATTTCTTGACAACTAGAGCCAACAATACAGCAAACGCCGTCCCACCTACACCCGTCTCTACTGGGTCATCAACTCCAATCATCAACCCCCCTCCACCTTTTGAACCCATCTGCACCAGGGAGGACATCCTGACCTTACAGTCCACTATTTGTGAGGCAAAGGCCATCATAAATGAATTTTCAGTCCTCATCAACTGGGCTAAATCATCATCTCTGGTCGAGCTCCTAGCCAACTACAATAGCTCTTTACCAAATTCTCCTCCAGCAACCTTCAACACCAATCATGCATAGTTCTAATAATTCTTTTAATCCACTCACTATCGTCACTTGGAATGCCAACAGTATTATAAATAAAATTGATGAATTTAAAAATTTCCTCGTCGAGCATGATGTTGACATCTGCCTTGTGTCTGAAACACACGCAAAGCCGTGTCACTCCTTGAAGGTTCCAAATTACAAGACATACAGAACTGACAGGCTTCACCACAGAGGAGGTGGCACGGCTATCTTTGCCAAAAATTCACTTCAAACGTCGTTCTTCAGGTCCCACAACGGCGACAATATTGAAGAAACCAACATCATGCTCGAAGTTAGAGGAAAAATAACCCATATCTCTGCAGTGTACAACCCTCCCCATAATAAACTTACTGCAGACATCATAAAATTTTTACTTCCTACCGACAAACCCACCATTGCTGGAGGTGACTTCAATGCCAAGAATTCCTACTGGGGCTGCCGCACCACCAACACAAGTGGGAAAATACTTGGTGAACAGCTTAGTGCCCAAGATCTTCGCGTGTTTGCCAGAGACCAATCCACCTACTACCATCATCAAGGAGTTCGACCGGACATTCTCGACATTTTCATAACAAATACCAGCCTCAACATTGCCACTGAAGTCGTCAACGAACTTGACTCTGACCACCTTCCTGTCATTGCCTCCATTGGCTGTCACATCACCAAGGAACCACACTTGATCTCTCGAACAGACTGGGACCTGTATTCCAACCACCTTACTACCCACCACAACCAAATTGCGAATCCCTCCTCTGTTTCCATTGATGATAACATCAGCACCTTCATCAACGACATAAATACTGCTCACAACACTGCCACCTACTACAAGCCCTACAAAGTTAACTACATGAGACTGCCTACCCATATACGTCAACTCATTCAATATCGAAATTATCTTCGCAAAAGGTGGCACAGACTGCAGGATCCCAGAATCAAGACACAAGTCAATGCCCTTGGTAAAGAGATCAAGCAGCTGACCAAGGATAACCGAAATAAGCTATGGCAGGTTGGTTGGTTGGTTGTATTCAGATTATCTGGCGCCGTCAGCAACACGAGGGCTATAATGCGCGAAACATTTCGTCATTTAACAAACCAACATACATTTACAAACACCCATGCCAAACACGGGACTCGAACCCGCAACCTCGCGGTCTAGAAGCCAGCACGCTAACCACTATACCGTTTGGTCTAAGCGATGGCAGGAAAAGATTGATTCCCTTAACCTAGCGGACAACTCCATCTGGAAACTTGCCAAGTCCCTCAAAACTAACAAGCCAGTCGACCGTCCCATCCATGGAGAGTCTGGACTGGTCTACACTGAAGAAGAGAAAGCCGAGGCCTTTGCTGACTCCTTTGAACTTCAATTCCGTGAGAATGATGATCCTTGTGATGAGGATTTTGAGGATCACATTCTCAAGACTGTACAGACATGGAAAAGGAATCAGTCGGGCCTTAGCTCCCTTGACCCCACTACTCCAGATGAAGTGTCCGCCATCATCAAGAAACTCAAGCCCCTGGTATCGACAAGATCTCCAACCACATGATTATGAGCCTCCCTGAAACTTCTATCAACTCTCTGACTGCCATCTTTAATAGCTGCCTTGCTACCAATTACTTCCCTGATGTATGGAAAGAGGCTCTTATCATTGTTATCCAGAAGCCCGGCAAAGACCCTGTCATGACCTCCAGCTACCGACCAATCAGCCTGCTCCCTGGACTTGCCAAAGTCTTTGAACGAGTCATCTATCACAGACTGAAGGATTTTCTTCACCATATCCCCAGAGTGCAACATGGTTTTATGACAGGGCGCTCTACAACAACTCAACTTGTCCGGATTCTGGAATTCGTTGGAGATGCTCTTCACAAAAAGGAGAGCTCGGCCATCCTCATGCTTGATGTTGCCAAAGCATTCGACCGAGTTTTCCACCAGGGGCTCATCTACAAGCTCATCACCCTCAACCTCCCTCATAGCCTTATCAAATTGCTCTGGTCCTACCTAGACCAGAGATCCTTCAGAGTCAAGTTCGGCACTTCAACCTCAAGCCCCGGAGACATCGAAGCGGGAGTTCCTCAGGGAAGCATCCTTGGCCCCATTCTGTACCTCTTCTACACGTCTGATTTTCCCACCTTCCAAGACGATCCTTACTGTCTCACAGCATTCTACGCTGATGATACAGCTATCATCACCAAATCTCTCAACATCCAGAATGCTGTGAACAAACTGAACACCAAGATCCCTGCCATTGAAGAATGGTGTGAAAAGTGGAAAGTACAGATCAACGCTGGGAAGTCCCAAATCCTCCCAGTTAGGGCCAAACATCGTCTAAAAGTTCTGGAAGTCTCTGTTTCTCTTTTCCAACACAACATACCAATTGTCAAAACAGCGAAGTACCTTGGCATCACCTTAAATCAAAAACTGACTTGGAGCCATAACACCAAAGATGCCATTCGCAAAGCCAGTGCCATCAGGGCAAAACTTTGGCCTCTACTTGGAAAGCACTCTACTCTACCTCTTCACCTTAAAAAGAGGCTTTATGAAAGCACAATTAGACCAGTCCTCACTTATGCAGCTCCAGCCTGGATCACTGCCTCCAAGTCAGACATCACCAAGTTACAGAGATTCCAGAATAAGACCCTCAGACAAATGGTCAATGCCTCGATCTTTGTCAGGAACTCCCGCATCCACGCTGATCTCAAGATTGACCTCATCCATCATCACCTCTTCAGACTTAGCATTCCATTCTACAAGAAAGCGTTCACCCCAAACTCCATCATCTATGACTCCCTGAGGTACCAAGTCCTCCCTGAAGATGCCCTCATCCGTCCCTTCGCCGCCCTCATGTCCTCAGATGCCATCATCTCAAATGCCTTTATCAAATGAAGTCCTCATCAATTCACCTGTACCTAATCATCTGTATTTAATCACATCTATTTCTAACCAAATTTTTCACCGTACTCTGCTTAACCAAGATTTTTCTGTTTTATCAATTTGTGAATTTATACTCACCCATATATCCTAGACCTGCCTCACGGCCCCATTTGTTAGCTGTTAAGTTTTAAATCTTTCTCACCAATTGTACTATCGTACTCATCCCAATCCTATCTACGTTCATCAGTTATGTCATCACTGAACTCATTGTAACCCCAAGATCTGCCTTTGGCCCCAGTTGTTGTCTGTTAAGTTTTAGTTGTTAAGTTTTCGTTACTGCCTTTGGCCCCGTTTGTTCTATTAAGTTTATTTTGTCTTCTTCTCCCAAGATTTGTAATCATTCATTTGTAACCCCAACCAGTTTTGAATGGGTATAGTGCCTTCGGGCCATCACCCAGAAAAATAAAATTATTTAAGCTTTAATTTAAGCTAAAAACTGGAAGACATGCTGCACCTTTTTCTGCAGCCAGATTCAGAAGATGACAGGTGCAGCCAATTAAAATTATTGGACTATGTGCATTTCTCAATGTAGCAATAACACCGTTCTTTTGGCCAACATTTACATTTGTATTGTCAGCACCGAATGCAACACAATTTTTAATTGAAATTCTTTTTGATTCCAAGCAATCTAGTAAAAGTTTTCCAATATTATATCCTGTAGAGTCACCTTTTAAAGCAGGAACTGCCAGCAATGAATTCCCAATTTGTTGTTCTACAGAAGAATAAAATGTCACAATAATCGGATAAAGTTGAGAGTTAGTATCATTGCTCCCATCAGTAGATATGGAAAAAGGTACATCTTTCAGCAAGGAAACCAGTGTCTCATTATTGTCAGACGCCATTTCTCCCATTATTGCAGTTGTCTTTGTTCTTCCACAACCATATTTTTTTGCAACTTCAGATTGTTTAAACATCTTGCGAAAAAGAGGACCAGCATGATCTGCTATAGTAAGAGGAATGTTGTGTTCAATGAGGAATGCTGTGAAGAGACATTCTGCATTAATTACTTCATAGTCATTGTCAGCAGCTTTAAAGAAGGCTCCAATATTCGAATTCTTATTGCTACATTTAATGTAGTCATTGTGCTTTTTGGAATTGATGTGAACTTTGATATCAGTAACTCCTCCATGAGAAATCTTGATACCAGATGCACAGATAGAGCAGAATGCAAAAAATTTCTCTTTGCGTGAATTTATTATGCAAGGAAACTGCTTGGTATATGATTCCAAAAAAAAAAAAAAAACGTAAGAATACTGTTTGGACTTTTTAAAATAAATAATTAAGACATTTAAAAATAATAATTTAATGCACTTTCGGTTTTTCAGCTTCTTTGTGAATCTCTTAAGTCCAAGACAACAAAACAGTTGTTTGGTGTCGCCAACACGAATGAAAAAGAAAAATATGCATCCCCGGGACCAATCTTTTAGCCATTACTTACCTCCAACATTGGAGTCTGGTCCAATCAGAAGGAAGAAGAATACAATTCCCTTTGGGTTTTCAGCTTCTTTGCAAATCTCTTAAGTCCGAGACAACGAAACAGATGTTCGGTTGGGTGACCACAAATCGCGCCGGCAACACAAAACAAAACAATAGATGCATGCATGGCGCCGCGCAATATACAAACGAGCCGTCCGGTTCAAACAGAAACAAGTGAAAACGGAGAAGATGATAGGCGATCCGTCGCGATGCCTCTGGCACATGCGCAGGAAAGACGATCTCTCACTGGATGACGCTATCGCAATCTACACTTGCATGCTTGCATCATGCATGTGTGTTGTGGGGGAAATGGAAGGGGATTGGAGGAACGGGGAGGGATTGAGATGAGTGAAAAAGAGTTGGAAAATTTTAACTGATGCGGCAGCTTTGGAAAATCGTCACGGTTTCATTTATGACTTGAAAAAATAAAAAAATTTACGGTTTTCGGGAAGAAACGAAAAGTATGGTGAAATCCGTACGATTTTTTGAGCTGTTCGTACAACCGTACAAAATAGTAGAAATCCGTACATTGTACGGATAATCCGCACAAGTTGGCAGGTATGTGAATATAAAAGAGATGACATTGGAGGATGGTTCATATTAAAATTTTTAAATCTGATGGTATAAAAAGACATTATTTCTGTTGTTCATATTTTAACTGAATGTCTAAGTCCACAGGATTGCAACCTCGGTCAGCAGAAGATGCACATGGGTAAAATGCGTGTGGCTTACTCTTAAACGATTTAGGAGCACTTCCCTTTTGAGAGATTGCTGTATAGGGGCGAATCCGGATATTCGGGGCTGAAATGAACGCAGTTTGTGCATCCCACATGCCAAGTGAGAGACAGAACAGTGTCACAAGCTTTATATGCGTCACCAGGGCAAAGACAAGTGCTCCTAGGTCCACTCGTAGATCGAGCAATTGTATTTCTACACTCATTACCTATGATCCCTACGTGACCTGGGATCCAACAAAAGAGAACTTCAAAATTTCTCTCTAAAAGTATACTGTGTGTTTTTAATAAGACTAACATGAAATGATGGGTTTGGCTCAGTGGATTATTTAATGCATCCAGACACCTTTTACGAGACTGTATAAACAATCTACTAGTCGTGCTCTTACAGTAAGATATATCGCAAGGCCAAGAAAATGGCCAAGGGAATCAGGAAAAATAGAGCTACAGAGCTGTTAAAGTACACAGTTTGCGCGACATGACGTTATTATCATGAACCAGCTCCTACATGTTCCTGGCTTTTTGACCCATCAGTATAAATTGGTTGAAAATATGAGAAATTAGTTCTATGATAATGAAAAAAAGAGTAATAAAAACAATGTCAGGTATATCTCAATATTTAAAATTATGATGATGCCAAGGTGGAACACTAAAAACGACAGGACGAACTTTGAAGTTGTCCAAACTATAACATGAAAGAATTTGATGTATTCATAATGAAAATGTTGGAATGCTAGATGGTAAAAAGTCTGGAATGAAATGGACTATATATATTTTGAGCCGCAGGATGAGATAGGTGATTTTTAATTTTAAAGAAATCTTGTCTCGATTTCAAAGGTAGTTCCGAGCATGCAATAAATACACTTCGGATTGGGGAACTCCCAAAACGATTCTGACATCATTATGGGTCAAGAAGCATCAACGCTGATTTCCTGGCGGATCCATACACTACTGAACCATAATCAAGTTTGGAACGTACAAAGCATCTGTATATTCTCAAATTGGAGGTGGCATCAGCAACCCGGGAATTGTTAGAAAGCACTTTTAGAAGATTTGGAACTTTAGTCCGAGATATTTTATATGAGACAGGAAAGAGAGCTACGAATCAAAAGTCTCCAAGGAATTTTGTTTCAGGTACAATAGGTATCTGGACTCTATTTAAGAAAAGCTCGGGGTCGTTATGAAACTCGTGTTTCCTGCAAAAGTACATGGACACAGTCTTTTGAGCACTGAATGTAACTCCATTACGGTTGGCACAGTCTGAAATTCTTCTGATGACGAATTGGATCCGTCTTTCAATAAGAGACATGTTTATTGAGGTGCACGATATCAGAAAGTCATCGCCAGAAAAGCAAACCAGATACAACAGGTGGGTTGGTTGGTTACAGTTTAACAGTGCAAGGGCAACACATGGGCCATAATGCGCCAACCAATCACACTGCAGATGGGAGGCATGTCATAATGTTGTTGACTTTGATGATAAACAGTACGCAACTCCATACACTTCCCTGGGACATGCCTTGTTAGTGAATAAACTCATCTGATAAGATAGAGTTGACACTTACTTGGAACATTCTCCGTGACAGGAAGTTTTCCATAAAGAGTAGTAAATTTCCTACGAGATCTAAATTATATAGGTCTCCGAGTATACCATATCTCCAAGTACGGTCATATGCTTTCTCCATGTCGAAAAATAAAGGCACCAAATGGTTCTGTCGAAAGAAAGCCTCCCAAATAGATGATTCAAGGAGGAGGTTGTCAATCGTGCTTCGTCCACGAAAGTAGCCACTTTGAAACCAAGACAGATAATTGTTATTTTCCATATTAAAAAGATGAGCATTGACTAATTTTTCAAAAAACTTTCACAGGCAATTAGTTAACACTATAGGCCTGTTGCTGAAAAGACCCTTTGTAATAGTAGTACTATATAACACTAATATTGTTTTAAAAAGTACCTTTAAAAATAAAGAGTTGATCAAACCATTTTCTTCCTTATATTGTTACTCTTTTAAAAAGTACAGTAACCTCTGTAATAGAGACTAATTGGATAGTGTTATTTACCTTTTGAAAAACAGACATTGTAATAAAAAAAAAAATGAAAATAAAATAGCGCCTTCAACATGTGATACAAATGAACAAAACTAAATAACAATTTTTTAAGTCATAGCTGTATAAAAATATTAATAAAAAGTAAAACACAGACACATAAATAAAAGGGAATATCCTTTTTATTTCCTAATGTTAAATACATATTTTTAAAAATGTCACTTTATCAGTTAAGTTTTTTTTTTTAATTTATAATTATTTATATTCAATGTTAGTAGATACTCAAATGAGATTGCATTCATTTAATTGCTGGAATTATTTGACAATTATTTAATCAAACTTTTATCATTAATGTTTATACACAAAAATAAAGTTATTAAGCAAGCAAAATGCACATTTTTCAAACATAATTTTTTTGCTTTGATTTGTCTAAGGTCAGAAAGCGAGGTTGCTTCAAATGTATTTTTAAACATACAAACAGAATTAATTTGTAAGTAGAATATTATAAATTAGTACTTACAAAAAAGAGATCATAAGTTTTTGCAAAAGTTAAAAATTCAACTCACAATAAATGCACTGGCTCAAATTAGTTTGTAATCAAAACAAAAGCAGACAAAATCTTGAAGTTAACAAATAGGTTTATGTTCAATAAGTTCCTTTTAAATTTTACACACGATCTCCTAATATTGAACATAAAATTAAATCTGACTTATAACAATCTAAATAGCCAATACTTATACAGATAAAAAAGTAATTGCAGTATTAACCTTTAACATTAAAATTATATTAATTATTGATTTTTAAAGTGATTTTCAGAACAGGTACTTTTGAAATATTAATGACTGACATGGAAATAAAAACAATGAAATAAAAATGTTAGATAAAATCTTAAATTTATTTTAATATAAAATTAGTTATAAAATTTACCATGCAAAAACATGTGTAATAATTATTAGTACTGTCAATGATTGCTTTGGTGTCTGATCACAGTGTTTTATTATAAAATGTTTTCCCTGAAAACTCATTACAAACACAATTTTTTTTCTTCTCTGTAACATGTTAACAGAGTCTTAAATAAATATTTAAAAACAAACGAGCTGTAACTGAGTTTCAAACACAGGAGCTCAAACAATCCTTATTGAATAGCTTGAAGTTACAAAGGTTACCATTGAAAAAATTTAGTCATTTTTCATTAAAAACAACTCAGTTTTCTATCATTAGGGTTTTGTTTCCAACTGCGTTTCATGGAACTTGAGGTTCAGTCTATAATGTAAAGAAAATTTTTCCTGAAAAAATAAATTGAAGTGTTTCAACAACACTCTTAAGTAAGACATCCACTTTTCTGACATTAAGATTGTCCTGAATATAGTTCTAAAACTAAAGTAATTTTACTTGTTTGAAGTTCAGGCATTGCTGTTTTTAAACAAATATTCAGTCATGAAGAGGAAAATGGGTTGCTTAACATAGACTTCTAGTTTTGAAAGAGTTTAGAAGGAAGTTTTGTTTATAGAGTAAATAATAAAACCAAAAAAAGCTGCAAGAGCATTTTTAACGATAATTTATCTTGTATATCAACTGATATTTGTTTCTTCATGATTTTTTCCATGATTTTTGTTCTATCCAAGAAGAGAACTCGGCTAATCATATGGCAGGTTAATTTTTTTTATTAAAATGATTAAATTTCAAAATAGGTTACCACAAAAGTTAAAGGCAACCATACATATATATAATAATTGTTATTACATTAACTTGCAAAAATTAGTTCTTAGATAGCTTTTATAAGTATTTTATGATACTGAATTTAAATTTTATGCACTATTCATAAAACCTTTTTCAAAAAGCATGATACTATAGAATACAGTACAATTAATATTGTTTTGATTCGACAATTATAACAAAAGCCACTAATACTTCATTACTATTTTCTCAGAACTTCTATGCGAGCTCAACATGATTGCGAACTCTTGTAACTTTTCATTGGTAACCTTTAAGAGATACAAAACGTGTTAACATATAAAAATATGCCAGAGTATAAATCAACTATCAGAAAGTCGGAAAATCAATTTTCACTGCATAAATGCTAACAGTTATTTCTTTAGAGTACTCTATAGTAACTAAAGATTATACATTGCACAATATTATCAAAATATGAAACAAATGACACAAAACACCATTCAGTCCCTCACATTCGCCACAATATGAAGATAATGATCTTGTGTATCTAGTTCCACATTAAGAACCATATGAGTAATAAACTAATCCTATCGCACTAGTGCTAAACCAAACTGCACAAAGCCACCACGTCATGAAACCGAGAATACCACGGTACAAGACTGGCGTAAACACTTTCTTTAAACTTAAGAGAGTCAATGAAAACTGTTGGCTGGATTCCCAAATGTCGCCGCTGGCAGGCAGAGATCCTATTTTAGTTGTTGTATTGGTTATCTCTTGGGAAGCTTCTGAGCCAATATAGCTGCTCCATGTATAATCACCTAAAATTACATGGAAACAAAGGTTAAATTCAATTGTATAAGCAGCTTATAATTGCTACAAATATTCTGATATTGTTAGGTGAAAGAACAAATGTTAAAGGCATAAATAAGTAAAAACTCCAATAAAGTGATTAAGTAGTATGCCATTTCAATACTGAAACAACAAAACTGCAACATACAAAGTGTATAGATATAAAATTAATCCCAATACTTTAATTCTGAAAACGTTCATAAAAAGTGGGGCCAAAATTATTACCAAAATATGCCATTACTTGATCGGAAAAAAAAAATCATTTGTCAAATATTTATTAATGTAACTCCACTTATTCAGTACCGAATCAAAATTTTTTTTTTTTTGATTGGTTGTTTTCAGATTATCTGGCGCCGTCAGCAACAAGAGGGCTATAATGCGCCGAAACATTCGTCATTAGACAAGCCAACATACATTTACAAACACCCATGCCTAACACAGGACTCGAACCTACAACCTCGGGGTCTAGAAGCTAGCACGCTAACCACTATACCGTTTAGTCGGCATATTTTTTTAACTAAAAAGAAACTGACCAATAACTTATAAATAACACAGCACTTTTGTAAAGTAAACAAAAAGATATATTTGTTTTTCTTTACATAAACAATTTAATAAAATTTAACCTTGAAGCCAAATGATATTAATTCTAAATTTTGGATTTTTGTTTTGTTGCAAAGTATGCCTTAAGTTCAATTTCTACTGAACCATAACATTGAAACACACTAAAATCATTCTATGTGTGAGTTATTACAGAGCATTATACAAAGAGTCTAATGAGGATAGGATTGTTTATAAGGTGGCCAAATTGTGACCAACGTTTGTTTGGTTTTAAGGTACAGATATAGCAATTGAAATTGGCGATCACTAATGAAATATACCCACATACCTAAAGTCTTTAACATAAGAGTTGAGAATAAACAAAGCATAAGAGGTGTCAAATATTGAAGAGTGACAACACACAAGTAATAGAAAACTCTCGCCACCTGAAAAAGGAATGAAATTTCTTACATAATATGCTTAATACTAATAATATAATTAAAAATATTTTATCTCCGTTTGAAACTGTAATGAATTATTTGTCATGATGATGATATCATGAGGAAAGACATATGGCTACACTTAGGCCTTCGTCTTTATTATTTGTCATACTAAGGTTATTTGTAATGAAAAACAATGTTTTTATTCTTATAATTTTTGCAAAACCACCAGTTTTACAAATTCCCAATTTTCTGTAGAATAGCCCAGTTGTAACTTACTGCAAAATATTTTAATTGTTCTTTTTGTTTCTGGGCCATTCCATGGAAAATGTTACCATTTAACCCAAAAAATATTTTCACTGTAACTGCAATTGTGATACATCATTTTTTTCTGTGACTTTTCAAGTTTCTGAATCTGGCAACAGAATTTAACAAAAGTGTATGTTTGTAGTTGTATTTTGGGAAGAACACATGCTTGATTTTTATGATTTTTAAGCCTAATTTTTCCAGTTATGTTCACAGCTGTATCAGGTAGTTAAACACATTATTCCAGCTCAACGAACACATTTTCTGGAAGCTAGTACAGTTATCTTCCTGTAGCGAAAGTAAAATTTGGAATATCTTAAGAGGTAAATATATTTTTCTTAGTTAATTTTTACTAAGCTGTTCTTTGTTACGTTAGTCACAAAAATATTACTTTTTTCTCTGAAAGGACAAATAATGCTTTTAAAATTCTAATTTTTTAAATTTTCTTAACCTGTTAGTGAAGTCATAAAAAACATTTAACATTTTTAGAGTAGTGTTATTAGTTAAGGATTTAAAGCTGTGACTAACGTAACATAGCAATTGTGACTAACGTAACAAACACTATTGTTACGTTAGTCACATAATTTTTATTTCAAATTTCCTAAAGTATTTTAAGTATTTTTTTAAGTATTTATTCACAGTTTTATTTTAACACTTTTTATTTTTCAGGAATCAAAATGGATCAACCAAGTGCATCTGAAAGAAAAAGAAAAAGTCGGGCTAAGCAGAGTGAGGCAAAAAGGCTGGAAGACAGAGTTAAAGCAAAAAATGGAATGAAAGTTTTGAGACTCAAAAATAAAGGCAATTTGAAATTTAAAAAAAAGGAAGCCGAAGCTTCAAAACTCAGAATGCGAAAGATGAGGGAGAAAAGAAGGCTGGAGTCTTCTTCCAATCAACAGCCTACAGCCAAACCATATATGACACCACAATCATTAGGAAAAGCAGTGAGAAGAATTAAAAAGTCTTTGCCAAATAGTCCAAGAAAAAAGAAAGCAGTGGTGGAGAAAATAGCTTCAGACTTGGGACTTTTAATTCCATCAACTAAACCTGGAAAAACTTATGGCATTTCGCAAGATACTAAAGAATGTGTGAAAATATTTTATTATCGTGATGATGTTTCCAGACAGCTTCCTGGAAAAAAAGATGTCAAATCAGTTCGAAATGAAGCGACTAATAAAAGAGAACCTCTTCAGAAAAGGTTACTGATGTACAATTTAAAAGATGCGTTTCAATTGTTCAAAATTGATCACCCTAATATGGAAATAGGGTTGTCTAAGTTTTGTGAACTTAGACCATCAGAAGTAGAAACTGTTGGGTGTAAAGACCAGCAAGTTTGTTGCTGCCCTTATTGCGAAAATTTTGCCTTTCTTCTAAAAATGTGCAAATGGAAGAAACATAATATTAAGTCAGCAAATGACATAATTGATCAAACTATTTGCAATAGAAATAACGCTGACTGCATGAAACAAAAATGTAATACTTGTTCAAAGTAAATTCAAAAATTCATTGAAGAAGAATTAGATTTAACTGAAGATCAAGTTTGTGTAAATCAATGGAACAAAGGAAAATTGGAAGAAAATGTTCTAGAAGCTAAAAATTTCATTGATGAGCTGGTTTCACAGTTAAGTATCCTCTTAAAGCATATCTATAATATCAGCCGCCAAGCAAAAGAAATTAGAAAGCAAAAGGACAGTTTGCTAGCAGGTCAACTATTAATGCAGATTGACTTCTCCCAAAACTACCAAATTAAACACCAGAATGAAGTGATGGCTGCTCATTGGAAGAATGATCAAGATTTATCTGTGACACTCTACACTGCTGTCGTTTATTTCAGACGAGAAGAAGATGAAGATTTGGAAACTAAATGTTATGCTGTGATATCCGACTGCAATCAGCATACTTCTGCCGTTGTTAAAGTCTTCAATAAAAAAATAATTGAAGACATTCAAAACAAGGTGAATTTTCAAGTTAAAAGCATAACCATATGGTCTGATGGTGCAGCAGCACATTTTAAGAACAGGTACAGCATGTCCCTGCTGTTATCGGATGCATTACTTTTTGAATGGAACTTCAGTGCTTCGTACCACGGAAAAGGGCCACATGATGGTATTGGGGCTGTTTTAAAGCGGCATGTGTGGAAAAAAGTGTTGCAGGGGAAAACAATTATAAAAAGTTCATTTGAGTTTTTTCAAGAAGTTAATACAGCAGATATAAATATAATATGTCTCTTTGTGGAGGAAAAGGAAATTTTGCAAGAATTGGCTGAAATCGAAAAAGGATTCGAATGCATAAAAGAATTGAAGGGTATACAGTCTTGTCACTGTGTGAAAAAAGCAGGATCTTCAGGTGTTGATATGTTTCTAAACACTGGAGATGAAATTTCTGTTAATAGTATAGCCAATCTGAGGGAAACAAAAGTAAATTGTTCTAAAATAGATGGAGTAACTTCTATTAAATTAGAAAGTTATTACAGTGTGTATTATGACGATAGTTGGTACATTGGAAGAATTATAGAAATGCATAATAACTCGGAGATGTACAAAATAAAGTTTCTACAAGAGACTGATGTAGGATTTAAATGGCCGAGTGTAGAGGATATTCAAATGGTGGAAAAGAAATTCATTCTAACTGGTCCCATCCAGCTAATGGGTAACCTACCTTTTCACATCAACTATAAAACAAGAAGAGATATAATTTTCATGTACAAAAATTATAAGAAAGGCCCAAGTACCAGTTAAAACTGTTGTAGATCCGATTGTTACGTTAGTCACGTTACGTTAGTCACACTTATGCAATAATAAAAATATCAATAACTGTTTATTGTTGATTATTTTTCATACTAAAACTGTCCTTAATACATACTTATTATTCTCATGTATTGCTGTGATAAATTATAGATTTTTCCAGCTTTAAAATTCAGAAGAATTTTCTGCTAAAGTTAAGCAGACTTTTAAGTGGTAACAAAAATGTTACATTAGTCACACAATTAAAATCAAGTTAATAGTTTGAAATAATTAATCTTTTTAAACTAATTTTGCATGAACATGTTAGATTTATACTAGTTTTATACAATATGCAAAGCTATTGTCATTTTTCAGAGAATATTTTAAAGTGGTGTGTCATATTATAGCAGGCTGAAATATTTCTAAAGTTACGTTAGTCACAATGGAATGACCCTTCTGCACTATTCAGGTTGTAGATATTTACCATGAGTAAGAAAAATACAGTTAATTTCGATTGGGGTTGATCCTGAAATCAACCCTCAGTGGAGAGGGTGGCTGAGGAGGGCAAATGACGTTTATCAAGCTTCTTGCATCCTCTGTTTAAAAACACTTTCTACGAGTAATATGGAGAAGCAAGCTATTGCAAGCCATGAAAGTAGTGTTAAGCACAAAAAAAGTGTCAAAGCTTCGAAGACAGGAAATTTGATGGATTTCCTTAAAAAACAACACACACAGTCTATTACTGGCAAAAGAGTAGAGCTTGTTTTAGAAAAGGTTGCAGCAGTGCCTTCAGAAAAACTTGTTAAAGCCCCTTCAGGATTAGCAAATAATTCAATGTAAAATTAGGAGTTTCTTGTCAAAAGATTAAATATTATAGGCATAACTAATTTGGGCAATGAAACTGATAATGTCGCACATTTCATTTAGAAGCCTTAGGGATGCCTCAGAAGTATTTAAAATGATGTTCTACGATAGCAAAATTGTACAAAATGATGTTCCACGATAGCAAAATTGTACAAAGTACATCTATGAATAAAACCAAAATGTTTAGACTTGAACCAATCAATGTCTAATAAAAGAAATTGAAGAATGTTCCAAATATGTCCTATGTTTCGACGAGGCCTTTAACCCTTTCCATACGAAAACTGCCCAGACGGCTTTACAAGCTGAGTAAGGGACGGCCGCTCGAACGCCTGGAGATTGAGGAAGACATTTTGTACCGCCTCTCTTGTCAGTGATATATGAGAAGTGAGACTTGTGTATTGTCCGTGCCCGAAATGGAGCCCTCAATGTTGACACAGGTGTTCTAGGTATTTGTTAATGACCATCTATAGGTATATATGAACCAGTTTGGCATCATACTTCAGAGAAGTATCGTTATTAGAACAGTTGCTTCCAAACTTCAGATCGCTTATCTCTTTTCGTTTCCAGCTTCGTTTATTTATATTTCTGCTTCTATATTTTTCTCCAAATACTTGTATTTCAAAAATGTCTAGGTGGAATAAAGTTTTGACAGAAGAAGAGATAAATAGCATTTTGTTTTGCGAAGATACGGATGAATCAGACATTTCAGATTTTGATGGAGATGACAAATGGGATTTGTCCAACGGTGAAGAACCGGTAGACGAAGTACCAGAATCAGACGAAACTTCGATTATGTTTGAAGAGCCAAACGAAGAAGATTCGTTTATCTCTGAGGAAGAACAAGTTGATTTTGATAAGCTTGCCTGGACATCGAAAGTGAAAAATGAAAATATTAAATTCAGTTCTTTCAATTCACCTGCTGGTCTAAACCATAATTTAGAGCCCAAAAGTAGTACTTTGGACTACTTCAAACTTTTTTCTCCCTACACTTTATGTGAGATCATGAAAGTAAATACAAATACGCAGAGTTTTGTGAAAAAACTTCTGGACGAAAGGACAATGACTGGACACCGATTGAAACACTAAGATAAATTTTGAGTTTTATTGCAACTTTGTTTGCGATGAGTATGGTGAAAATGCAGAGGTTGTCCGATTATTGGTCCCAGAATCCAATTTCAGGAAATGGGATGGTGAAAAAACTAATGCCAAGAGACCGATTTTTCAAAATCAAGAAATATCTGCACATTTCCGACAGAGAAGAAGAAAAGAAAAGGGACGACCCAGAGTATTCCTTTGGTCAAAAGCTAGAGACTTTTAATACAATTTTAAAAGGAAACTTTTGCAAGAGTTTTAATCCTTATAAAAAAGTTTCAGTTGATGAAGCCCTGCCGAAATTTAAAGGACAGCTAGGTATTGTCCAATATATGCCTTTGAAACCGGCAAGGCATGGATTGAAAATTTGGATGCTTTGTACATCCAAAAATGGATATGCACTCACTTTCGATTCGTACTGCGGAAAAAACGATAACATGGAAAGGGCTTAGGATATGTTATTGGCGTACACTTGGCAAAATCTTTAACCTCTCAAGGCCACGAACTGTATTTTGATTGATTTTTCACCAGTATTCCCTTGATGTTGGAATTGGAGCGGATGGGACAATAGGCTTGTGGAACTCTGATAAAAACTAGAAAATGTCTTCCTAAAGAAATCACTACGTGCAAATTAAGAGAAGAAAGTTCTAGCATGATTATGCAATGTCAAGAACATCCTAACCTATTATGCACCAAGTGGATAGATAAAAAGCAAATATTTATGCAATTCACAAATACAGAAAGTGAGATAACTTCAGTTACAAGAAGAAAGGGATATGAGTAAAAAGATGTCCCATGCCCATTACCATTTGCTAAGTATAATCAATTCATGGGTGGTGTAGATTTATCAGATCAACGCAGGAAATATTATACCGCTTCAAGGAAATCAATGAAATGGTGGACTTATATTTTTTCATTTCTTTTGGATGCTTCTGTAAATAACGCTTATATTTTACAAATTGCTACGTTAGCAGCAAGTTTTCCAGCACCCAAAAGAGGAAAATCTTTATATGATTTCAAGTTTGAACTGATCGAACAAATCGCAGGCTACTGCTTACGTAAATGAAGCATTTTTGCATCCGAGACAAATGAAGACCACACTCGTAAGAAGAAAAAAATAGAAGGAAGAAAAAGAACTTGTCCCGTTTGCAAATTATGCTTATGCAAAACCTGTTTTTAATTTCAATGCACTAAGAGGAGTGTAAGATATATTAGCAAAAATAAAGAATACAAAGAAAAAAAATATACAAAAAAACCCAATAAAATATGCAAAAAAAAAATTTAAAAAAAAAAAAAAAAATTATAACACACAAAACTAATAAAAAAAAGGGGGGGGGGGAGGACCCTAGGGGCCCTTTTAATAATAAAAGAAGGCTATACACTACACATACCACAATTAGTAATTTGCTAACCAAATTCTTAGTTATTCAGCTAAAAAGTACAAATAATATTATTAAGTAATTCAAGTTAAAATTTCTAAATTTATCAAGCAAATTTAAATAATTTAGTGTTTGTTCTATTGAAATTGCTTGCGGAAGATTCTGATGTCCTACGAAGGCTACACTGTACAAGCACAAACGTTTAAAATTTTCAGATGACATTTCTGCAAGTCTTTCAACGAGTGCTTTGCTAATCAAATAGTAGAAAATACAGAAAACAGCCTGATAATTGACAGATTAAATGTCTCGAATGACGTTGTTTCTCCCCAATTTTGAGTTCATTGCTTAACTTTCGGATTAGTTATATTTAATTAATCAATGTATAATAATTTCAAATTTAATAGTTGTGTGACTAATTTTTGAAAAATTTAGTATATAACTAAAATTTGGCATAAACATATAACTAATCCTTCTATTCAAATTATTTGTATGCATTATTAATCGTAAATAATTTTTATTCTGCTGGAAAACTTTCCGCTTTTTAAGAAATTAAAGTGCAATTTTTTATGTTGTTGTATAACGCAACATCACTAGATAGTTTAATATATAAGTATCTTATTTTATATCCACCAAACCAAATACAGTTTCACCACTAGTTTTCAAATGATCTTCGCTTAGCATAGTGCTGTGGTGCAACCTGTCTGCATCAATAAGTCTGCCACAAACCCAGGCAGGGCGGAATAGCGTCTTTTGTTGGAGAACTCAAAAGTGAAAGGGGGAGGTTTCTTCTTGTGCAGTGAAAAATTTGAGCTGTTTCAATATTCTTAGGACCTTACAATATTTTTCTTTTCGTATAGAACGGGTTCATAGAATATCTTGTGATTCGTAACTGGAATGCTTATACAAACAGTCACTAGTAGGTACTTAATTTCTGTATCCCTTGGCCATTCCACAGCTAAAATTTAGTTGATAAATTTGAAGAGGGAATTAGGATAAATAAACTAATTCAAATTTCAATGGATGGCCCACAGTCAATCATAAATTTTACAACATATTATAGAAGAGTTTGAAGAAAGAGGGTTTGGTTTGGTTTTGGGTTTACTAGCGCAAGAGCAACATTTAGGCTACACTGCGCCGAAACCATAAAAGCTTTAACCAATAAACGTTATTTAAAAAATGATTCTAAAAACATTTCAATTAATACATTACATGAGGTAGTAAAATACAATTTCTTGTAAGAACTTAAAAAGATTTACAAGCGGGGGTGAACTTAGAAGCGAGGATAATGAAAGATGATATGAATTAAAAAGGCATTGCCTTGTCAGATTAAAAGAAGGACACTCTGTTAAAATATGAAAAACAGACAAAACAACTCCACAGGAATTACATGTGGGGACATCATCTACCAGCAGAACTGAAGAAAGAGGGAATCAATGATTTGGGAACTTGTGAATTACAGATTGTTCATGGGGCCTTTCACACGGGGCATAAAGCAGCACCTTCTATATTAGAAACCGAATGTTACGCGATTTGATGTCATATTACCATGCCCACCATAGGAGGAATCACTTGGTTAGCCATTTTAAATGTTTGCGCTGCAATTTTAACTTGTGTCTAGCGTTATGCATTTTGGATATGTTTTTTTGTTTAAACCCTTCAAGAACGACATACATCCATAAAAGGATTAAGAAATGATGTATAAATGTGTGGTTCCCAAGTGAAAGGGAAAATATAAAACAGGGCCGAAGGTGTCGGTGTTTAGATTTCCATTCAATGAAGATCTATGTAAAAAGTGGAAATCTACAATACCAAGAGACTTCATTATCACAAAAAATTGAAGTGTAAGTGTATAATACTTTCTATTTTAACTAATGTTTAAACTTTTACTAACATATGTAACATTTCATAACATATGTAAACAAATAATTTGGTTTCCTAATATTTTCTGTAATTTGAGTGTAATTACAAATGAATTAATGTTTTGTTAAGATTAGTGCTGATTTGTTATGGTTGAAAAATGTAATTCCTTATCTGGTATAAATGAAGGATTAGAAATATTTCAAAAATTTTGATTTTATTTTTCTATTCCCTAGGTGTGTGAGCTTCATTTCCATATAAAGGACATTGAAGTAGAAGAAAGTGGTTTTGATTAAAAAACATTGACATCATCTAGTGTCTTCTTGTCACAGAAGAGATTGAGGGTAGATGCTTTGCCAAGAATATTTACCAATTGTCCAGTGTATCTGTCTTTGAGAAAATCTACCAGGGATCAGCCAGAATAATAATTGTAGAAGCACTACAATTCATGAATAATAAATAAAGTGACTCGCCTTTTTTAATTCCATCAAACGCTTTCAGGAAGTTCTACCGCAAAGCATGAACATGCAGAATTAAGTGCATGCTAAGCAATGAACTGCCTAAACCAAATCGCTAGAATTCTGCCGTTCAAAATTGAAGTTGCAACGCGGCAATGTCAATCTTCGTTCCTAGTGAAACACCCACCAAAGAAAGTGTTGCCACTCGGACGAAAGGAATCTAGTATGTTCGAGTTCGATTATCGTGATCTGTGCTACAGCGTTTCTCACCAGTGTGCCGTATGGTCGTGATAAAATATCGCGTGCCCAAATATCGAGTTATGTAAATGTGGAATAGCATAAAAGCAACTGCAAGAAACCAGATTCATCAGATGCCATCGGTCTGATGCCCCAGCAGTCGCTTCAAGCTGCCTTTAAAAGCGACGCTGGTTGGACTGATTTAATTGACCTTTGACTGTAAATACTTGTATATAATCTTGTAAATATAAACTTTAAACTTCAAGAACGAATTCCAGTCTGTAGTATCTTTAATATGTAGTATTGTAGGAATGACAAGCATTACTGTAAAAGTAGCCGTCCTATTCACTACAATTGATGACCCGGAAGTGATCACAACAATGGCACTTAGGTAAAATGACAAGCCCTATGAGGAAAGATCCGGGATGATAGCCGAATGGGTGTCGGACTATTTTAGGTTCGCAACTGCCAGGAAGGAAGCACTATGGCTAATGAACACAACCTTTATTGAACATGCATGGCGTGAGATTGGGAGACCACCATATGCCAACACAATAACCTGGGTTAATGCTGACAAGAATGTTGAAGTATGTGATCCACAGAGAGTGCAAACATATGGCACCTTATCAAGACAATTCCGAAATGCTTTAAATGCTCATCTGCCACTACCAACATTCCATTCTGGAAGAGATAAAGTGCCACAAGATGTAATGATTGACGGAGGCTTAGCCAACAACATGGGAAGAAAACTAACTGCCATCATTGAAAAAAGAAACAGAAGGCTGAATCCAGATGGTCAAGGAGAATCCGCAAGAAATGGTGGTCAAGGCTGCCAACACTATGTGGCTTATGAAGATTTTCTTGAAAACGGCGATTTCCTTCCTGCCCTGCCCACCAACAGAAGATCTATGGGTGACAAAGGAATAATAGGAAATGTAATGATTGATGGCGTTATAACCGTCTTTGTGGAAGAAGAGGGAAGAGAAAGAGGTGGACTCCTTTTGCTGACAACAGCCATAGCACAATATGTGCGAAGAAATGGTGTGCTTCCTCCAGGGATTGAAGATAGAACGGAAACATCAATTGTCAGAGCACTGCATGAAACAATACTGTCATCATGAACAGAGCAAATGCTGATGCATTTGTACTCTAACTTAGATATAATCTTCAATTTTTTTCTACATTTAAAAGCAGCAAATCTTTTCGTTAATTTGGAATAGAGTGAATATATCATTGTATGTACTTGGACAAAAACTACAAGGGAAGAATAAAATAACACAGATGCTAACTGCAGCTGGTGCACCAATCAGCAATTTAATAGGCATTTTCAACAATACTGGGGGCATATATCAACCACCCTATTGTCTCAACGCACCCAGGATATATGATATGGTTTCAGTGTTTGGGATCTTAAAGTACAACAATCTCAGAAGATCCATGGTTCTAGCAGGAGGAACACACAGGTCAATCATTCATATGAGAGCCTCATCCTCAGTAGCAATGACCTTGGTTACCACATACTGGGATCTAATCGACACTCTCAACAATGAGGTACATACTGACATCTCAGAAGCGGAACACATGTTCCATCAGCTACTACTGTGTAAAAATGTGAGTACTCTAATACTACAAATAAGCAGGGTGATCTGTTTGCGATTACCTTTAGAAGGGGACCGCACACTGACTTGATGGAACAAAGAACCATGAACTTCTTTCTACAGGCAGTGGGTGAAGTACCCGAAGCAAGTAGAGAACAGCAAGCCAGATTGAGAGGTGCAAGACGTCCACCAATCAATCCTCCAATTGAACCATGGGCATAAATACAGCTTACTCTATTCAACTCTTTTTTTCATTTTCCATTTTTCCATCTAAATTTAAATTTATTTCTTTTCTCTTTATTTAGCAATAGATCAGATTACGAGTTTAAATTTAATAAAAGTGTATTTCATTCATTTATATTTCTTCTATTTCCTTTTTAATTTGTTTATTTTAACCAAGTTCACTTAATTGCACAACTGCTATATAAGTTGTATTTGGTTTTATCTTGTTTTATTTTATTTATAACTATAGAGTGGCCATAAGCCAATTTACATCTACTACCCAACCGGAAACTCCACCAATAACAACAAATCCATCAACAAAACAACTCAATCTTGTGTAAGCTGTTAGAAAAAGGAAGCAGCACTTAAAGATGTACAGTCACCTCCCGATTGTTCGTTTGCGGCTAACCCGCTGTCTATTTTCTTTTACCAAAAATTAAGAAATGCAATGTTTTAAAAGAGAACCACAGTGAGGAATCTATTTTTAGATCACGGAGGAGTGGAATAATGAGAGGAGGTCGCAGATCATGGTGGGAATCAGTCAGTCAATCTCTTTATCATCTCACCTTTTAACTGTTTACGACACATAAGTTTGTGTGTTTTTTGTCAAACTGTGTATACTTGTCGATAACTGAGTATTTGTGTGAATTTAAGCTGTTGCGTGTTATTTTATTTGGTGTTTCAACATTATTGAAAAATGTCAGCCTCAAAGAATTTTCAAGTACTTTCAAGGCCTTGAAAACAGGATGTAAAAATATTAAGCCCTTTTAATGACTTTCAATGACCGTGGGAACCCTGCAGGATGGACCAGCACATATTTAAGGATGGGTTTGAAAAGAAGTTTTTCTCCCAAGCTAGAGACCATTTAAAATCTCAAAACATACCTCCCCAGATTGTCGTACTGCTGATTGACAAAGCCCCCCATCCAGGGGGAAAGTGTTCCGAAATTGGAAGATGGAATTTTTTTTTGCCATATAACAGGGATGAGAATAATCAGAGAACAAAAAGGAGGAAATCCAAAAGTTTATTCAAAAAAGCTTGCGGAAGGAATACACAAAAATTCAACAAAAAAGTATGCAGGAAGGATGATTCAATAATTTTAAAGATACAATGAAATTTCTCATACTGTATAATAATTACATTTCAAATATTAGGAGCTTGTGAAGTAATCTGCGAGGAAAGGGGAGCTAAAGAGGAAAAATCGTTTGTTAAGACATGAGGAAAAGTATACTTTTTGCAGGAAAAACTGGTTCAGATCAGAAAAATGAGGATCCTCAGAACAGGGACAAAGAGAAGAAAAATGTTGCATAAAAACAAAAAAGGAGGAAAACTCTCATCCCTGATATAAGCAGGTTTATTTATAACTACAAAAATAGCTGAATAAGAATATAATTGTATATTAATGTGCATACAGAACAGTGATGTAGAAAGAAATAGTGTCCGAGGAGGGTTTTAGGTAAGTTTAGTCTGATAAAACTCAATGAAATCCTCTAAAAATAACAAAATTTTAGAAAAAGTGGAACTTCCAAGAGAAAACAAAAGCGCAAATCTGCATAAAAGCAGAAGATTTTCACCCCTGTGAGGAAGAAGTTACTGCTTATGATTTAGCGAAATTTGTTGCAGGAGGAATTAATGTTGATGAGGATAACATTGTGAAGTGGATCAATTGTGATGTCAACGATACAGGGTTTGAACACCTTGTAGCGACCTCAAATAACAGATAAAACTTCTGTGCAATGGAGTACTCTTTTGCACAGATGTAAAGTATCTGTCTCAAGATCCAATGGTCTTGCGTTCTAGGCCCGTCGCCCGCACATGAAAGCTTCATACGCTTTAATGGTGACATCGGACTAAAATGAATCATGCTGCCATCTATCGGCACTTTCTGAAAGGAGAAACTTCATTGCAACAAGCGATCAGATATGTAACACTCACAACAAGCGATCAGATACGCAACACTCGCAACAAGCGATCAGATACGCAACACTTGCAACAAGCGATCAGACACTAAATCGCAACAAGCGATCACATACGCAACTCGCGTGTAACACCGCAACAAACGGACACAACGATGCAACAAGAGATACATTACCGCTGTGCAAAAGAGAACTCCAGTGCACAGAAGTTTCATCCGTTATTTGATGTCGCCACATATAGCCCCCTCCCAGTGACGAAGGAGCGATACTGTTGATCAACGTCTGATCGGAGTTGGAGGTTTGGGATGCTTGTTGCATCGCTGTGTCCGCTTGTTGCGGTGTTGCAAGCGAGTTGCGTATGTGGTTGTTTGTTGCGAGTTGCGTATGTGATCGCTTGTTGCGATGAAGTGTCTCCTTTCAGAAGCGCTGATAGATGGTAGCATGATCCGTTTTTAGTCCGGGTCACCAATAAAGCGTATGCAGCTTTCGCTGTGGGTGACGGGTCTCGATCCAGGGGCTATTGTGTCTCGAGACAAATGCTTTACCGCTGTGCAAAAGAGTACTCCAGTGAATAAATAGTAGTGCATTGGATATGGTTCTGGAGAAGAGCAAGGAAAAAGAGGAAAAGACGCTCAAGCAAGTTAGCCATGACACAGCTCTATTAAACATTGAAGGGCTCACCCCCAGAAGCAGAATAATATATAATGTTCTGCAACAGGACTTTTGACAAATTACAAATGTTCTGTAGACATTTTTCAAAATTTCCAGTATGATATAAAAGAAAAAAAACCATAAAATTAATACTACACATTTATTACAAAATGATAATGACGAAAAAAACTATTTTTCAAACCAAGGCATACATTCAAAATTTGTAACTTTATCAATGACTTGTAATCATTATTATTTTAGAATGCGAATTAATGCACTCCTCTAAATTAGATTTAGGTATTGCCCATTTGGGATTAGATTGAGGATTTAAATTATTTTTTAATTAGTCGTAGAAAAGCAGCAAAAAAAAATTTTCACAATAATTTTTATGTTTGCATTTTTTACAATTCAATAACCTATTTAACAAGCATATTGCGGAAAAACTTCCTTTATGCTTTGTTGATAATTTAATTTTACAATAAGCGCATTTTTGTTTCGAAAAGAATTCGAGCTACGAAGAGCTTTCCCGTCAAATTTACTTGTGACATTATTCAATTTCGTTCTTGTGATATGATTGTTAGCTTGTTCTAGAAATATTAGTCGTTAATCTATTGGGAAAATCATTGTGTAGAAATGTCGTTGAACCTGGTAAAGTTAGGGAATTTTGTTTTCCATTATGAATGGCAACCTTGTAACCTATTTAACAGTTAATTTTTAAAAATTTCTATGATTCTTCTTTTGTTGTTTTCAAATTATTAAATTTAACTAGCGGGAAAATAAATCTCTATTTTATCAACTGAGAATATTCAAACTGCAAAAAAAGATTCCTTTAAAGCAATTCAAAGCTATTGTACCCTCTAAAGCAACTAAAAGCTAATCAGGTCAGGACTTACAGCTGTGGATTTTGAACAATAACAAACATCCATGCCTAACCCAGGATTCGAACCCAGTACCTTTGGCATGTGAGGCCAGAGCGCTAACCCCACAGCCATCAGGTGAGCAAAGCTATGGTAGGATATAAAAGCAAAGAAATACATTTTCTATTTAACATACTCAAAATTATACATAGCCTAGCAATACAAATAAATCCTGTTACCATTTTCTGTAGTTCTACGTTGCTGATACGGCCAGCTTCTTTTCTTAAGTTCTTTAACTTTTCAGGGGCCATATTCAAGTATGACTGAAGATAGTGAGGCATCAATATGAAGCGTATGGTTACGATGGCAACAATCAGGACCAATCGAGTCGTGTCAAACATGTCCGGAGTCATCCTATAAAAAAACATTAATTAAATCCTTTTATAATCATAAAATTGTTAAAAAGTGAGTAAGAAAATGAAAATGATCGCCTATGGACACTTTTTCAAAAACACACTGCAATCCCCCCCCCCCTTTTTTAATTTTTTTTTTTTTAGAGGCTAGTGATTAGTTTTAGACATATTTCATATTTCTTAGGGGTAATGGAGTAAACAAATGGCCTACAGGAGATTCCATCAAACTTTTTGCCGACTCAGTCACAGAATCAATGGTGGTAGTATTGACTTCTTTTACTACAATCATCTTCCGAATCAAATTTTCGAAAGTCTTTGTAACACATACATTTCTAATCCTCTGATGTAGTTTCCAAGTTCATTAGAATGAAAACATTCAGAACACCTGGTTCTAATAAATGAAAAAATAATTTATTTGTCTACTTTACTGTTTTTCCTCTATCAAAGGTATAACTGTTAGCCATCCTGTCACTTAAATCTACATAACCCATGTGTTTGTTTTAGTCAACGATAGCTTGAGGCTTTTTTTTTTATTTATGGCCCCTTTGACTGCTCCATCGGATAGTGAACATTTGATAAAACCAACACCTCTTTTATCTCTCTTTACCAAAGAGCAGTCATCTTCTTTCCAAATCAGATATTAAGGTCACCATCTTTTTTCGAACAATCTCTTTTGGGCAGTTCATTTGATTGGTTCTAATCGTTCCCATGCTCTTTATCTATTTTTTTCCCAATAAGTCTGAACATAAGTTAATTGCCCATGAATAATTTGTGCCCATTTTAGCTGATACATTCTACCATGGTTTTGACAATTTTGTGGCTTAGGCCTCATAATTTTTTCTGATCACTTAGTAATTTTACATTGACTTCATACACAGCTACATTTTTGGTGAGGTGGTAAACTTTCCTGTAAGTTGTTATTTATTAATTTGAATATGTCTTTAATCTTCCACAAACGGTCATAAACTGGATGATCAGTTTTTTTTGTTTACAATCACCTGAAAAATGCTAAAATTTCAGCAATAATAAGAATCTGTTCCTAGGCATAGTCTTATTAAAGATTGGTGTTTCAATTAAGCCATCTTTTGACCAATAGTAAAATATTCTGTCGTTGTCAACATGATCCATTACTAGCACGAGCCCAAAAAATTGCAATATCATTTCTGTTCGTTTCCATTTCATATTATGTTTTTTTTTTTATGTTGATTGCAGATTACTGGATTTTTCTAAAATTTCTTTATAATACCTGTTGGTTTCTATTACGATCATCTGCAACATTATCTCATTAAAAAATAAATGAAAATAATCCAATTCATGTTGCAAATTATTTGAAATATTTGGTATTAATCCTGGAGTTGGTACGAGGACATTTTCTATTTTCAATCATCGAAATTCTCTAGAATTTTCCAAATGATATCCGAAATCTGGAAACTTTAATTCCT
Organism: Linyphia triangularis; assembly: GCA_963978545.1. Taxonomy (NCBI): domain Eukaryota; kingdom Metazoa; phylum Arthropoda; class Arachnida; order Araneae; family Linyphiidae; genus Linyphia; species Linyphia triangularis. Next base: position 29,482,758 of record OZ021730.1, on the reverse strand, counting down.
GTTCAATCTTATAAATGTAGGAAAAAGTGTCCCAAATCCCAAAAGTGTAGGAAAAAGTAATCACCAAATAACAGGAGCATTAGTAACACAGGCTTTTAGTAATTTTAAAAAAGCCAAGGAAATGTTTCGTAAACATGAAAATTGCACCAATCATAAAACATCAGTTTTGATTGCTAAAAACACATAATTCATTGTAAAAAAAAACAAGTAAAAAAACAACCACCACCGTATTCCTATAACCAGGGATGAGAGTAGTGATCAGAGAGCAAAAAAGAGGAAATCCAAAAATTATTTAAAAAAGCAAGCGGGAGGGATGATACCCAAAAGTGTCAAAAAATCTTGCGAAAGGAGCGATATTGTAGTGCTTTGGACTCGATCAACATTTGTTTTGGTTGTCTGAGCACATGTGCAGAACCTTAAAACACTGATGTGGTCACATGCTTCACTAACTAATTGTAGAAGGACAGTGCCATTTGCAAGCAATCACAGTACGAAGAGCATTCTGGTTGTGAGAAGCTTGTGAAGTAATCTGTGAGGAAAGAGAAGAGGGAATTTTTTTTGTTTAGACATGAGGAAAAGTATACTCTTTGCAAGAAAAACTGGTTCAGATTGGAAAAATGCAGATCCTCGAAATAGGGGAAAAAAAGGATGAAAATGTTACATAAAAAGCAAAAAGGAGGAAATTCTCCAAAAGGAAGAAAAATCTCATTAGGGCAATTCCATAAAACCAGGGACACCATGTAGCAATTTTTTTTTCATTGTACAATTATAGTTTTTTTCCCTAAGAGGAAAAAAAAGTATGAATTTTTATAAAATTATGCAAAAAAAAAAAAGGCAACACCTTTTTTAAAGTTTTATGGGCAATGTTAAGAGACTGTAGTGTTTTCACATGTGTTGTTCTATTAGAGGTGCTGACAGTTCATCTTGATTTTTTTAAAGAAATTAACAAGTATGTGTAAAATCTTATTTTTTTTTTTTAAATTTAGTGTATATATTAAGAGACTAGGCCAGTAAAGAAACTTTAAACTGTGATAATTGATTTGAAAACATTTTTTATAAATTAGGCCTAACATTAGGGTAACATCAGTCACAAAATTTTATAAAAGTTTTTATTGCTTAAACAATATCAGCCCTAATATTATAAAACATCATATTATCTTCATTTATGATAATATCTTTAATATTCATCAATTAAATATTAAATAATAATTGAATTTATACATTTAAAATTTATTCAAAATATGTAACATCAGTCACATTTCTCTTTTCCATTAGATACTTAAACATATTGTACAAATGACATTGACTGCTGCAGAAAGACAAAAAAGGAGGAGATATAAATTAAAGAATGAAGGAAAGTATGAAGATTACAAAAGGAAAAACAAAGTAGAAGCTAAAAAGAGCAGGGATAAAAAAAATTAATTACCTAGCTAAATTACCCAAGTTAGTTCAGAATAAAGTTACTAGAGAAATTAAGGAAAATGTTAGAAAAAGAGTAGAAAAATGTAGAGCATTAAAGTGCCAGGTTTCAAGTTGCAGCATCAGTACCCCTTTTAAAAATAATAAAACCTTGGGAAAAGCTGTTAGTCGTGCAAAGCGTTCCTTGCCCACTTCTCCACAAAAGAAGAAAGCTGTTATTAAAAAGTTGTTCAACTCTGAAATTGGCGAAGCAGATGTTCCTAGTTCTCCATGTATTACAGATGAATCAAAGAGCATGCCAAAGGAAACAGTTAACTTGGTTAAGCAATTTTACACCCAAAATGATATTAGCAGGCAAGCGCCAGGCCGAAAAGATGTCATAACTGTTTGGAAAAATGATGGATCTAAAGATAAGATGCAAACAAGACATCTACAGCACTCAATTAGAGAATTATAGTAAAAGCCCGATTATCCGGCATTCAATTAACCGGAAAGCTCAATTTATTGAGCTCAATATATTGGGCGCTAATGCCGATATTTACGTTGGTATAATGGTCATTTTTGTGTATTGTTACTTTGATAAAGTTGCCAAGATTTGCGCTTGTAAGGTAGCAGATATTTGCGTTGAAATAGTGGTAATTTTCACCTAGGTATAAGCCGTTTTAATAGCAGCTATCAACGAGCATTGCGATGCCGTTTTGGTGTCATTCGCCTAGGCTTATGCTGATGTGACAGCCGTTATGTCCGTGATTAGTGTGAAGATCGCTTTCGCCGTTTGGTTTGAATTTATGCAGAATGATTACAATTTTAATTTAAGATACAATAATTTTAAATATTTCGGTTTTAATATTTAATTTATTTTGCCAAATTTCTATGTTTATTTAAAACAGGAATTTTTGTTAAAATTGACGAGTAAGGTGCTTATGTATATTATGCAAACTTAAAAAATATTAATAATTACGTTGCAGATTATTTTCTAATACCCAAATTAGTGTCATAGACTGACAGAAAAGTTTCTGCTACTGGGGGTATGGGTAGTATCATTGTACTCTATTATGGTTATTTTAAATCAAAAGATTAAAAAAATATTTAAATTTCAAGACAGTGAAGAATTTAAAAGGTCAAAACATAGTCACTTTGTAACGTCAGTCACCGTGGAATGACCCCATACCTGTATAATACAAACTAAGGTTTTGCGGTAGGCAACAAATAATATTAAGAGATCATCTTGACAGTGAGCCAGAAAAAAATGACGAAAATTCTCGATTGTTGCTGAGATATAGAGCTAACAGTGAAGATAATGGTCTTAAAGACCAATTAATGAACAATGGTGGGAAGAGCATGTACACAAGTTCTCTTATTCAAAACGAGCTCATTAACATGTTTGATCATTTAATCCAATCTCAAATTGTGACAAATGTCAGGAAGCATACTTTTTAATTCATTTTGGCAGATGAAACCACAGATATTATCTCTTTGTGTACGGTATGTTGAAGACCAATCATACAAAATTAGAGAAAATTTCAAAACTTTTGTCCACGTATGTGAAGTTACTGGTGCAGGCTTAGATAACACAGTGGTAGAGACCTTGTCAAGTTTAGGGCTTGACTCAAAGAAAACGAGAGGTCAAGGATACAATGGTGCTGCCATGATGAGAGGACAATTCAGAGGGCTACAGGCTGTAAAAGTACCACTAACTAGCATTGTATACACACTGTTCTTCCCATTGTCTAAATTTGTGTTTGTCGGATACAAGTAACATTCTTTCTATAAGAAATTGTATGGATGTTATCAAAGAAGTATGCAGATTCTTTCATATGTCAGTCAAAGGAACTGAAATCAATGATATAAGACTGTTAATCGAGTGACAGAAGCATGTCGGTCCATCACATGCCTACTTGCTGATCTGGCTATACTAGAGAACAGGATGAAGTAAGCTCACTGAGTACGCTGTAGGAACAGGTTTCCCTATGGCTGTAAAGCATTGAGTGAGCTCAAATCAGGTGTCTTCTAGTATAGATGTTAAAATAAGACCAAATCAGATTGATGATGTGATACGAGCGGAACTTTCCAATCTAATAATTGATCCCAAAATGTGGCACTGATAAGGATCTTGAAGAAAAGTAGATTTTTTTACCTTATTTTTGTTATTATTAAATAGTATTTCTTAATGCTGAAAAGTAGATGATCATTAATTATCCCAGAAAAAGAGTGACCAAGAATTCCCCCATATGACCCTATTTTTAATTGCATTAGTGGTCTTGTCAGAATCCTCACTTTTTTTTTCCAAATACTTCATCACCTGGTCACCAAACCTGATAGAGGTATCTATAACAAAGCACTTTTGTAAAGCGCCACAATGGAGACATTTCACCATCCATCACTAATGACATATCGCACTCCTCAAAGGGGAAAAACTGTCTTGGCACGACATTTGGACCGTATTCGAAGGAAGAATTGCACGTGGTACATGTGCTGTACCAGCCACCTCCAAGATTAAGGAATGTGTTTATGAACATCAAATATACCTCATCAGAAGTCATGCTTATAAAGTCATAGATTTGTTCATAGCTGCAAGGGCCATACTGCCCCAACCAGTCGTCAATCGCTTTTAAAATAATTTAGAAGGGGTTCATTTATTAGATAAAAATTTAAAAAGTTGAAGACAAGAAAAACAAATATTCAAATCAAATAAAAAAAAAACACCATGTCATATAAGAAATTAAAAAGATTTGTGAGGAGGTGAAGATAAATATATGAAAGTGAAGGATGATTAGATTTAAAATGCTGTTGTCTGATAGTGAAAAAGACAAACATTCATTTAAAACATGGAAAACAGAAAAAACAACTCCACAGGTATTGCATGTGGGGGCATCTTCTGCCAGCAGAAGATGCACATGGGTAAACCGTATGTGGTCTATTCTTAATCTAGTTAAGAACACTTCCCTTTTTCTTTGTAGCTTGCGGGAAAAAGTGCTTCAGATAATGAAACTGCAAATCAGCTACTACTGTACTAACCTTGATAACTACTCAAATATTGCAAAAAAAGTTTCACTTTGCAAGTCATACATGAAGTACAAAATATGATCGAACACAGCACAAGGCAAAGTCCAAATCAAATAAGGACAAGTGCATTTTTTCACCTAAATCAGCAACAGGAAAACAAGTCTGTCTTCAAACTAGAAAAAAGAGATAAGACCGATAACTCTGTTCAAGATTTATTTTAAAACATAACTTAACATGAAACTGTAAAAACTTAGAAGATATTTATGAACTATACATCCAGACCCTAATAAATCATTTAAATTTTTTCAGTAAAAAAAATATATATTTTGACAAAGTTTACAATGGATTGGTTGGTTGGTTTGTAAGCTCAAATACCTATTTTTATGCACAATGATGGCTAATCAGGCCGGGACCTACAGCTTAACCTGGATTCCGAACCACAACGAACATCCATGTCTAACCCGGGATTCGAAACAAGCACCTTTGGCATGCGAGGCCAGAGTGCTGACAACACAGCCATCAGATGGGAAAGTTTACAATGGAAAAGTTCATGAAAAGTAAACAAAACCTAAAGGCTACCATTTTACCTATTATTCTTGTTAATAGTTAAGAAAATCAGATTGATCGGTTTGACAGCTGATGATCTTGCCATGTTTGGCATTTAGTACAGTAGGGTGGTTCAAAAATAATTTTTTTCTGCTAAAGATCAAGACACCCCTTAATTTTTTTACATTTACCCACAGTATTACTCTCCTAAAATTTCAGCTTCCTACTCCTACAAGAAGGTGGCGCTCAATGACCATTCATTTTTACACTTTTTTGTAATTTCGCATAATTCTCGAGTTTTATCACTATAAGAACACATGTCTACATTTAAAAAAAAAAAGTTTTTTTATGGTTGTTTAATACATGCAATTTAGTTTAGCAACAGTTCTTTTATATACTGGATCTGGAAACATCAACATTATAAAAGTCCCACTAACAAAATATCCAATTGTAAAGCACTTCGTTTGCTAGTTCCAGTAGTCGCTATTTGGGACATGATCCATGGGCGCTTCCTCTTCCAAGAGGGGCCAAAAATCATGAAAAAAAACAAAAACAGAAAAGAATATGCCGAGTTAGCAATGGATAAATTCAAACCTGACTGTCCTATAGTCCTTTATTGGGATGACAATCTTCTGCCAAAATCTTTTGAATTATAAAAGACTGATTGTTTGCCTGTTATGTTTCGGGAGATGGAATCGAAAAACTTATTTGTGTCTCAAAGTCGAGTGGTGGTAGGACAGCAAAAAATATTTCGAAAACTGTTTTCATGCTAGTAAGGCAATGAGAATTAAGAATAAAAATCAGACTTTAAGTTTTGATACTACGAGTGTAACTGCTGGTTGTGTATAAGAGGTATGCATTAATGTGGAGAAAAAAAATTGGACGTGAACTGTTGTGGCTAGCCTGCTGGGACCATATCATGGAATTAATATTGGCCAAGTTTTTTAAGTTGTGCTATGAACCTGCATGTTTCACAGAGGTTTCCCTCTTCAACATACTTAAAACCGTTTGAAAAAGAATTGCCCAGATAAACTTTCAGGATTTAGAACTGAAAAAAGACGTTAAAAAGTTTAAAGTTTTAACTGTAGCCTTTCTTTCATCTATGGATAAATCTATGATAGTTAGAGATGATTATAAAGAAGTAACTGAGTTGACAGTAATCGTTATGGGTAATTTACCAGAGAAAATCAATTGGACAGCAGTTTCATCAATTCATCACGCACGGTGGATGGCTAAACTTCTATATAATTTAAAATCTTTTTGTTCAGAGATCAGCAAGAAATTTTTGATATAACTAATAGAGATGAGAAATTTAATTCCAGCGATTTGGACAGTTTGGTGCTCTTTTGTATAGTAAAACATGGATAGAAGCCCCACTTGCTTCTAAAGATTCTGGAGGTGACCTGAACTTGTGGAAAGACATTAAAAAGTATAAGATAATCAATTATAAAATTGGAATTGCAGCAAGAAAGTTTTGAAAAATCTCATATGGTATCTTTCAAATTATTGTTTGGTTTGGCCATATTTACACACAGCATTACAATAAAAGAAAATTTAAAAAGTATTGCAGATGTGAATAACTCAAAGATTCCAGAAATATAAGAGGGCCTAAGCTATTAAAAACGTTGAAAGATGTCAGTCTTGGCGATTTTATGACAAAAAGAACTATTTTATCTTGTTTGAATATTAGCGATTCTTTTGTATCCATTTCACCTGAAGAATTAGAGAATAATATCCTTTTCACAAGTGGGAACAAAGTTAAAGAACTTAAAGTGGTAAGCGATACTGCTGAGAGAGGTGTACAGCTAATACAAGAATTTAATAATTTATTTACACATGATAAGCAGTTTCTTTTACAAGATTTTGAAGCAAACTGAAAGACAATATCTAGAGAGACAACCAAACGACTTATGCTTTGTCTTTCAGAAAAGGAAATATATATTTATAAAGCTATATCTATATATTTAGTAGGCAAGACGTAAATTTGTCACATTCACTACTCCTAAACTGCTTAACCGATTCTTACGATCAAGGTATCCTTTGAAGGAAGGTCCTTTCATTTCAATGAATTGTTCTGAAGGAGTTTGAGTGTCGTTTGAAAATGTATTTTCCAATCGACCATTTTCAGCACACTGAAAAATGTCGCCAAGTGGTTCTTTAACGTTCAGTTAAATGATGAAATAAAACGCACTATAACACCACACTTCTTAGTAATATAGTATTTAAGGTTACTAATAACTTATTTTGAATTCTTTTCATGATTTTATACCCCCTAATTTATAGGGGCAATTTTATCAGAATTTCATATGTTTAATGAATAGTGCATGGGATTGACTAGCATTAGTGAGCAGGTGGCAGAGCCTTCTAGTATTTAATTAATTCATACACTTTTACTAACTTATTTAACATTTTCAATTATTGAATAAATAAAAACTTCCTTTGATAAAATTGCTTTCATTTACACTTATTGACAAATCCACTACAAATACCTAAAAACACACAAAATGCGAAATTTTACTGCTCATTGAGCGCCATCTTCTAATTGGAGTAAGATTCTGAAAATTTGCTAGAACATTTGTATGGGTAGATGTAAAAAAAATTAGGGGGTGTCTTGATCTCTAACTAAAAAATAATAATTTTACCATATATTTCTGAACCACCCTATTAGTACAGTTTAGTTGACAAATTAAAGTCACTTGCTCTTTAAGTTTAATGGACTCGTGCCGTTTGCCCTGAGAGATTCTTGACGTAAAAGGTCTGGATTAACAACTAAAGAAAACTCCCTGGGATGTTGGAAAAAGTAGTTTCATTAAGTCATGGTTTAAAATTTGAAAATGAACATATGAATTTCCTGCAAACTGAAACAGATTCAGTTAACAGGCATTCAGACAATCAATGCTCTACTGTACCTACAAATTAGATAGGATGTGATGCAAGAATTTGTCAAATTTAATATTTGAATTGTAAAAATAAAGACATACATTTTGTCATGTAAGAATTGTGTGTCTATTGGAATGTAATTAAATACTTACATAACATTAAATGTAGTTACTTAAACATAAAAAATAATACTTACAAAACATTAGGAATACCAGGCCATGTCCTTTCTGTGAAGTAATGTCTCGCCACAGGTTTAACCCACATCACGACAACAAACATAGGAGAGATGAAGCTTATATGAAGGAGTGTTCTATAAGTAAAGAACCAACAATAAATAAGTTAATTGTTATATTAAATTAGTTCGTACTTCCTTAAGTGTTTTAGGGTTCCAAACGCGCATGTCCTACTTAAAATAAGTTGGTTGGTTGTTTTCAGATTATCTGGTGCCGTCAGCAATACGAGGGCTATAATGCGCCGAAACATTCGTCATTAGACAAGCCAACATACATTTACAAACATCCATGCCAAACACGGGACTCGAACCCGCAACCTCGAGGTCTAAAAGCTAGCACGCTAACCACTATACCGTTTGGTCAGCCTACTTAAAATAAGAAAGGCACTACTACTTGAGATTTGGTAAGTGAAAGCATTTAAAAGCGCTTTCTTCATTGCGCAAACACAATTCTTAAATGAAAAATCAACACTTACAGTCACAGTCTAATGTGGCTCTCGCCAAACATGTAATTCAACAATACATACTGAGTAAGTCAACCAATTTTGGTAGTCAAAATATGGCCTGGTACTTAGGCAACTGAGAGATGCGCGTTAAAATATTTTTTAAAATTCCCAAGCAATTGCAAAATAAAACAAAAATAACTTACTTCAGAAGTGGTCTTTCTGCACAGTACTTTAAAGCATCTTTATGCATCCTGGCAAAACGTAATCCAGGAAATGTGAAGAATGAACCAATCAATCCACACCAAACAGCTAAACTTAGCTTGAACATAAGCTTAGATGCTGGGCCACTGTGGGGGAAAAATACAGATTACTAATCAAATTACTATCAATCCCCCACAATTTTTTATATTTTACAAATAATCAAGAAAATATGAATTTTGCACAATTTTAATGTCAAACATTTTTCATTTTTATTCTGTTGGGTGGAATAGTATTTAAATAAGCTGGTAATTATAAAAAAGTTCTTGTACTTGGAGCACCCTGGTTGAAAATTCTAAAGAATCCAACACAAAAACATTGAAGGGTCACCCTTTTAAGAAAAAAAAAAATTGATCCTGTAACAGAGGGTAATGCTACAAGTGAAAATTATTAAAAGTTACAGAACATTTAGATAATGTTATGACTTCATCAATATCAAATAGATGGTGCTTGCCAAATTGAAGAAATATGTTTTGTTGTTCATGATCTTTTTAGGGACTTCTCCAAGAGCAGAAGAGAATGAACTGAACTGCAGACTGTTTGGTGTTGTAAAAACATGTAGAAACGAGAACAATTTTGAACTGTGAATGATTGTGAGTAATTAACGAAATGGTCGTCATCGCGCATTGAAAATGTTTAAGAAATGTCCTGTTTAAAAAGTGTGGTCATCAATATTTAAATTGATGGGAATGTGTGTGTGGTTGTAGAATATCATACAATGTGGGTTATGAAATCTGAGTCATGGAAGTTGTAATTAAATAAATATTAATCTGAACATCGCTACCATTTTTCTTGTCTTGACATCACAATAAGAATGATTTCATACGTTCAAATAGGTTTGAATTAAAAAGCTTTTATAGATGGAATTAAACAACCAATCATATTATGCACTAAAATTGTCAGGGAATCAGTTAGTGACTTAATTTCGGACCAGGACAGTTGAATTGGGGTTGGATGAGTCTAGGATTGACACTCTGGTTGTTAGATGGACGCTCTGGTATTCTCCACGGCAAAAGCTCATGGGTTCAAGTCTTCCTTCACTGATGATATAATATTGGTCACAAACACTTCGGCTTCATACAACTTTACCAACTTGGCTTGCTCAACTATGAACTTTATTGAAAATTGCGTAAATAACTTAGATCCTTAGTTTAATGAAAGCAAGCTGCACCATCAAGCTACCTGTAAAGAAAAAGCTTGACCCATATTTCTGAGATCAATCTCAATGGGGAAAAGGATTAAACACATTTAATCCCTCAAATACCTGCGACTTCTCACTGATACAAGATTAATTTGGGTGTAGCACCTCCTAGACATTAACATACCTGCCAACATTGGCATTTTCAAATTAGTACAATTTTTACGGAACAAATATTTGCATTCCTATGACTCATGGAAAGTCAAATAGCGACAATATTTATGAATGTAATATAGAAATAATAAAAATTCTATTACAAATGCAAAAAAAAAAAAAAAAAAAAAATTAAAAAAAATTGCATAGTATTAAATTGCTCTCAAATATAACAAATTGTTACATTTTAGCACAAAATGGAAATTATAAAATAAAAAAACTAACTTGGATTTAAAAATAAATCAAATTTAAACTTTACGATGAAATCTCTGATGAGGTTTAAGATTTAGTCTACATTACACCTAAATAAAACATGCTTTATGACACAAAAACTCTAGTGAAACATACAATGAGTTGGTGGTATTCAAAGTGTTTAATCACACGCACAAATATCAATTATGCAGGCTTTCGAATTCGTATTATTACATTTGATGTTGTCACTGTGCTTTTTAGAATTGATATGAACTTCGACATCAGTAAATCCTCCATGAGAAATCTTAATATCAGATGCATAGATAGAGCAGAATGCAAAATTTGTTTCTTTGTTTGAATTTCTGATGATTAGAAGTAAACCGCTTGGTTTGAAGTAAACTCCAAAAAAACTTGATATTTTCTGGAATTTTACACCAGGATTGTTTAACTTGGATATTTTAAAATAAATAATTAAGACTAACAAAGAAGCTGAAAACCGAAAGTGCTTTAATCTCTAAAGTCCGAGAAAACGAAACAGTCGTTCAGTGAGTGCCGCCAAAACAATTGAAAACGGCGGCGTCGCGATTTAGTGCGCAGCGTTGGAGTACGGTCCAAAAGAAGAAAGAATAAAAAAAAACTAAAGCACTTTCAGTTTTCTACTTTATTATCTCTAAAGTTCGAGACAACGAAACAGTTGCTTGGTTCGCTAAATCCCGTCGGCAACACAGATGAAAACAATGAATTTCCGGCGCCGCGCTTAAGTACTTTTATTATATACGCGCAACATTATTGTACGGTCCAAACAGAAGGAAGAACCAAAATCTAAAGCACTTTTTGGGTTTTCAGATTCTTTGTTAATCCCTTAAGTCTGAGGCAAAGCAATAGTTGTTTGGTTCGCCAGGTCCCGTTGGCAACACAAATGAAAACAGTGCATCCCCGGCGCCGTGTTTAGTGCTATTATTTACGCGCAAGTCCAGTACTATTATTTACGTTTTGGAGTCCAGTCCAAAAAAGGTAGAATTAAAAAACTAAAGCACTTTCGGTTTTCTGCTTCTTTATTAATCTGTAAAGCCCGAAAAATCGAAGCAGTGGTTTGGTTTGCCAAATCTAGTCGGCAACAGAAAAGAAAACAATGCATCCTCGCCAACGCGCTTTAGTGCTGAACATATGCGAAATCTTGGAGTGTGAATAAATATTTTGACGGACGCGGCAGCTTTGGAAAATCGTTTCGGTTTCGTTGGTGACTTAAAAAAATATTTATATATAAAAAAAAAAAAAAAAAAAACGGTTTTAGGGAAAAAACGAAAAGTACCGTGAAATCCGTACGATTTTTTTAGCTGTTCGTACACCCGTACAAAATAGTAAAAATCCGTACATTGTACGGATGATTCGTACAAGTTGGCAGGTATGCATTAAGGACTAAGTTGAAAGTTTTAAATGCCAAGCTTTTACGATTTACACAAGTGACATGGGAAGTCAATCTCGGGTACCTAAAGAAGATGTACCTTGGCTGTGGTACTCTACTTGGTGCACAACTAAAACTGTGATTCGGAATCAATCTGAAAGGTATTTCAAGGGATATGTTATGCTGCTGAACAGGATATAAGTTTATACACTCCACTACACCATCCAGACAAGTAGTATTGATAGCAATACAAAAAAGTTCACCCTCTATGGCCATGAAGTTTGGTTCAGAGACAGCGTGTATGAGGAATGTGCTTAACTCCATCCACAGAAATGCCATTCTAAGAATAACCAAATATTATTAAAAAAAACTTCGGCGAATTACCTACAAGTCCAGCAGAATGTATACCAACCAAAATTCAAGCAAAGGCAATTAAACAGAATTATGACTTCAAATGAAAAATTAGAATAATCAGTCAATGGAAACATTATCTCTGTTGAAGACTGTCAATCACACAGTCGCAAAACCCTGGCACATTGGGACTTAATGAGAGTGGACTTCTACCTCAAACCAGACAAAAAGGAGCTATCCATTTACACCAAGGTTAGTCTCTAGGTGGTCAACGACAGTTTTTTCTACGGCCAGCCGCCAGCACAGAAGAATAAAAATCAAATTTCGCAGTATGGACTTTTATACATAATTTTAATTTGTCTACAATAGTATGTGTTTACTAGTTTACTATCTAGAACAGTGTTTTCCATTATGCGGCCTGCGACAGTAAGTCTGACAAATCAGTTAATTCTCTGTGTGAAATATTTCACACTCCAAAATGTGATAGAGAATTTCTTAAAAGCTTTGCTAATGAAAGGCCAAACAAGAGGCAAGGACTATTTCGAAATTGTTCAATTTTTTGAAGAGTAAACCTAATGGTTTACTCTTAAAAAAATAGTTGGGAAAAATTGATTTCTGTAAGTACAAATGGATGCCTGATAATGTTAAGAGTTAATCAAGGTGTCATTGATCTTCTTAAAAAGAAATTAAATCGACCAAAATTGATAAGTTTCCACTGTATTCTTCATCAGAAAAATTTAGCATGTGACTTTCCAAATGATCTTTCTTTAACCATGAAACAAGTTGCTCAAATTGTGAATTTTATAAGAGCTCATGAGTTAAATCACAGGCAATTTAAAGAACTTATAGCTGAACTAATGTCTCATATGGTGATGTTCTCTATTGTACAGAAGTATTTCGGATACTTCTTCTAGCGTTTCAAATTATACTAGTATTCCTTACATCACAGACAACTCAGAAATAGAAAATCTACAGAAGAATGTAAGTAAAAGAGGAAGGAAGAGTATCATGACTCCAAAACTAGTTACTGCTCGTGACAGATGCTGAGTCGAAGAGATTCTGTATTTGTTCTTGAAGCGTGAATTTTAGGCTGTGGGGCACAATGTCGAGGATTTAGCTATCAATCGTAGTTCAATTCAAAGGTGTCGTGAAAAGTTAAAATCCAAAACTGAAAGACTTCCAATAATTACAGCTTATGAAGATCAAGAACAATTACTTGGTGTCCCTACATTACCCAATTAAACTGGAGAGGAACAATCACGGGCTGTTTGGAATGCTTTACAAGATTGAAACTTGAGGAAAAAAGTACAATACTTTGTTCCGATATTACAGCATCCAATGAGGGCAGTTTTAATGAAACTGTTATTCGCTTCAAACATTTAGCTGGAAGAGAAATGGGGAATTTCCCTTGCCATCATCACATCTATGAATTGGTGTTATAGAGTATGTTTAAAAATGAAGTAGCCCAAGTAACACGTAGTCCAGATATAGAAGAATTTAAAACACTTAGGAAAAAATGGAAATCTATAAATAAGGAATTTTCAGGACAGAAAAAATATTTACATGAGGCTTTCTGCGACAATGAAGTGGAAGAAATGGTGTAAGAAAAAGAATTAAAATATGACTATAAGAAGCTCATCGAATTGTGCATAATTTTTGGGGACAAATGAGGACTCCAAATTAAAAATAAGATCATCTGGAGCTTTGTTCTACATTTGCACTCTATGCAAGGTAGAGGGTGAAGGCTATTTATTCCATCAAAATCTTTTTGTATCGTTTTGAATTGCCTTTCAGTCCATGCGATGTAACTAGTATGAAGAATATTTATTTATTTCTAGTGAAAATGTATGTAAAATCATGAATGAATGTTCCATCAGCAATAGGAGCCGCCAATGCAGGACTTGTTTTTTTCCCCCTCAAATTATTAAAAAAAATTCGAAGAAGTAAGAGAAGACCCAAAAAGAGATTATATCCAAAAGAAAAGAGTTGAGAAAAGCAAGCCACTGAAGACTAAAAAAACTGCAATGAATACGAATGCTATAAGAAAACTTCGTAGGTGCATTCTCAAAGAGATCTCAATTGAGGAAAGCGGTGCCACTCTGGAAAGGATCAAGACATTTCTGAATATAAGGAGACTGGCTTTTCCAAAAAACCTTAAGTGAATACACTGTTGAAGCAGTTCATACAGAATGGAATCCTTCAAAAACTAGATAGAAGATATGTACTTGTGGTAATGAGCACGTATGTTTCAAATAAGAGAGATGGTTCTACAGACAAAATACAGAAAGAAGCTATACACGAAAGATAAGAGTCGAGAAAAGCAAGTCAACAATTAAAGTTTAAAAAAACTGCAATGGATATGAATGCAGCAAGAAACCTCAATTCCACGAAAAAATCTAGTGAAAGATTCAAGTTCTTCTCAGCAAAATAAGTAGATGGGAAGGTGTTCGACAACTACTTAACGCAGCTGAAGACCCTTGCTGGGACATATGAAATCAGTGACAAAAAGGACAGCCCGATTCAAGACTGGATGGCTCTTGAAATTAATGATTCGAATTTACAAGAAAGGATGCTCCGGGAACCAGTGCTGTCCTAACAGAAGATGTCAGAATGTGCAGGCCACAGAAGCAAGTAAAGAACAGTTCCATGTGATGAACTTATTCACTGGGGAGCATCATTGACAATGTTGAAAATGAAGCGAATACTGTTCAGGCCTTCATTATCACCTCAGTATTTTCAAACTATAAGGATGTTGTTGCTCTTGGTTCCTATACGAAACACAACACATGATATTTTGTATTCGCATACTCTAAAAGTGGTAGAAGTGTTGAATACTGCTTATGATATTTTACGTGTTATTTCTGACAGTTTAATATTAAATAGAAAAATGTTTAAAAAAATGTGTAATGGTAATATATTTTAACTGTATACCCAATCTTGAAAACAATTATTACTTTTTGACACAGTACACCTTATAAAATCAATGCTGAATAACTGGTTTAAGCAAACCACAGAAGTCAAAACAATTTTTTCCCCCAATTCTTATGATCCAGAGAAAATACTCAAATCTAATCTTTAGCATTTGAAGGATATATACAAATCGGAAAAGGGAACCGTTGTTAAAAGTGCTCCTGAATTGTCACAAAAAGGGATCTGTCCCACTTCCTTTGAAAAGTAAACTATCATGTATGTTCTGAATATTTTTCAAGAAACAAATGCTGCTTCTTTAACTTTAAATGCACCTAAGTTAGATAATAAACGTTGCTGTTCCAGTGACATCACTAAGTTATTTTCAAACTGGTGGAAAATTGTTAACATCAAGAATGATCCTAAGGGTGTTCGGCTGAATGACAAAAATTGCTCTCCAATTTCAAGTTTGCAACAAAGCAGTATGTCTACCTTAAGAAGGTTTCTCTATTGATTGAAAGAATGGGAAAAAGTAATATGGCTGAAACTATAGAAAAAAAAAAGCACTAGGTGTCCCAAAATGAAGATTATCAAACAACTTTTTTTTTGCCTTAAAATTCACAACTGATGCTTTACTGAAGCTTACTGAGCATGTATTCAATGAATACAAACCACAATATCTGTTGCTTGGTTAGTTTCAGACAGACTGCCTTGAAGCACAGTTTGGTCAGTACTGTCAAATGGCTGAAGGAAATTATAATGTTTTCTGTAGGCAGGCCTTTGAGTCGGAAAATAACTTGAAAATCGTCAGTTGGATTCAGCTGTATTCCGACTAAAAAGGAGAATTTCAACTGAACTTTTCCATTATTAATAGAGGTTTGAAGTGGCTTACGGATGAAGTATTAAAAAAGTTTTTATTCATATCTTTCAGATATTTCAAAAAGTTATTGGAGCTAAACATAAAGAAAATTTATCAAAGTTTAAAAGCAGAAACAACTTTTAAAAGAGCTAGATTTGGAAAAAATGTATCTTCTTTCTGACATACCTGATAGGCAATGTGACTGTGGAACGAAGATGAAAACTTTAATAGAATCTTGCTTGTTAGTGAGCATTAATATGCAGTTAAATAATTATGTCAAAATTCATAATGTGTGATGAATTAAAATATTAAAGTAAGAAAAGCAAACTAGCGTCTCTTCTATACAATAAAAAACTTCTTTTTTTAAAATTAATATACTGGGAAATTGAGTCGTATTATTGACGAGTTTGATTTCATTTGTTAATGCTATGCAATTTTTGATTTCCGAAATAGACATGGCAGCAAATTGAGACAAAGTCTGGCTTTGATTGTCGAGCTGTCTGGTAGGAGTTATCTGGGTTTCTTCCTATTCAAGGTGCAAATGTAGGGCAGTTTCCCTTTAAAAGACCACCAAGAAGGCATCCTTGCTAGATTCTTGGAAATGTTTATTGTTCTAACATGATAGTTTCAATTATATTAAGTATCATAAATTGCGGTTTTTGTGATGGGCGGCTCCCGAGATATTCAAAACAAACCGGTGCTTAGCAAGAAAAATCAGCAGGGAAAAATAGCTAAAGTAAGTTAATATCCAATTCAGCGTTTTTTTTCCTAATACATTTCATAGCTTGTGGATAGATTTTCTTTGTGCTTTCAAGCAAACGATTTAAGTTCTAGCATTTTGATTAAAAGGTTGCAACTAACAAAAAGCCGTTTAGAGAAAATGATCAAAGAGCCTGGAAAGTATTTAAAGGTAAATGAGAAATTATGGAATTTCCTGAGCCAGCTAGTGAGGCAAAGGACAAGAAAAAATGAAAGTGAGCAATTAGAAAAAGAAACCGATTGAGACTGTTCCTTGGAAACTAAAGATCATGAGAACTTTGATTCTTCAATTTAAGAACAGTTTTCAGCTCCACCTCTTTAAATATTTACACCATATGAATACTTTAAACTATTTTGTGATGACATTATAATAAGTTATTTGATCAATCAAAATAATATATATTCATGTGAAAAACAATAAATTCAATTAACACAAATAAAGCTGAAATAGAAGCATTCCTAGGGATTCATTTTATGATTGAGCTCATGTCCATGTCTAGATACAGCTATTACTATGGTGACCTTCGAAATTGCTTCCAAACTTTAAGACAAAGTTGTGTCAGGTGTAAAGGCAAAGTATATGTCATAGTATGATTTTAAATCATCTATTGCTAAAGCATTTTTGACGATCAATAAAGGTCAGTGCCCCAAGGAATGACTACCAAAACCTTCTGATTACTCTCCAAAAGAAATCAAGAACACATTATCAATGAGACTAATATGCCTGTTGTAAGATATGACAACATTGCTCCTTGGCCTCTCCACACAGAAAGAAAAAAAAAATGCAAATTACATATAAAATCTTATTTAAGAGTAATGTGTGAAAAATTTAATGTTTATCTATGCTTAAACAAAGCCAAAAACTGTTTCAACTTCAAGGAAGAATATAAAGCTTTACAACAGATAAAGTAAAGACTAAACCAAAAAATGCATATTATATCCCACACCCCTTGGTTTATAATCTAGAAATAAATGGCACGATTTTAAATGTAGTTTTCAATGCAGATACGAAGACTAGCAATGGAATCTTTGAATTCACATTTAAATGTAGTTTTCTTTTCATCTCATGGTGTTTGTGACACCACTTGCCCACTGTCTGAAGGACATAGAAACCCACAACTTGCTCTCTGCATACAAGCGTAGAGAAAAAGAAAATACTAATTGATATCTCAAGGGATTTCATGAACAAGGCAAAATATCTCCCCTACTATGTTAGAGAAAACAAACTGTAGACAAAAGAGAAATCTTAAGCCTTTTAGAATGTCACCATGAATATGATATCTGAAGTAAAAAAAAAGCTACTCTACTTCTCCCAACCAACCCATGGACTTTTCCGATATTCTACATCATTTGGCCTAAGAGTCGCATTTTCACTAATAAGTTCTTCACTGTCAACAGAAACCAGCAAAAGATGTACCAATGTGGTCTATTTCATTGAAATATGTTACGGATGTCAAATAACCACAGAATATTGATGATATATATAACAAAGAAATGGGGGATGTAGATTTAATGGATAAGCTTGTTGATTGGTTGGTTGGATTTCTGGCATAAGGGCAAGTGGGCCATACTGCGCCGAACAATTACATAAAAGCCAACCAACATTAAGATTAATTAAAAAACACGGTTCATGTTAGGAAAGGAAGAAAAAACAAAAAAAATTAATTCGAAAGATTTTGCTCGCTTTGTTGACCAAAATTTTTTAAATGCTATATTTTTAGAAAATAAAATTCAAGCACTTTAAACTTTTTTTAACAGAATTCAAGGTTTTCAAGCACTTGACAATGAAAGATTTTTTTTCAAGCACTTTTCAATGTTTTTTAAAAACGTACGAACCATGCACTAGGAAGAAAAAGAGTAGCAATGAACAAACATATATTCACAAAATTTCCTTACCTTGAATCTAATCCTTGGTCCATTAAAAATGAATGGGCACTGGCATTGAAACTTGAATAAGCTAAGGAAATTAAAAACAAGATATAACTTTAAAATAAACTTTAACTTTCAAAAAAAGAAGGAAAAAAAAGAGGATATAAACTGAGCTCACCGAGAAATATAACAAATTTTTTTCCTTGTGAATTGGAAAAATATATATGTCGCCGGAAGATGATAAAAAATTAAATTTGGTCAAATCTCTACGGTAGATAATCAATTAATGGAAGATGTTAAAATTACAACTGTGGGATGATTTCCCTAAAGAAAGTGATTTTAACAAATCCCTTAACTGTTTTAGTGAAAAGATGAAATAATATTGTTTAGATATAAAAGTATTTATTTAATAAAATATGCATTATTAAATAAAGAGTAGGCAATACAACAATAGTCATTGGGGGGGGGGGGGAGAGAACATGAATTATTTATTTAAAACTAATTAACAAAAGAAATAGGTACTTATGTCGATATTTTTAAAAACAAAAAGGATATTTAGGTGAAATTTTAAACATTTTTAGTGAATGTAATTAATAAATAATAATATTCATTTATTTTCATTAAGCACATTGATTTGTGGCATCTCGAGTTACAAAGTCCGTTACCTTTTTCATAGACGCATCTTTTTGTTTTTAACATTGTAATTTGGATTGTTCACAGGAACACTTCTTAAATCCTTGACCTAGTAAGGACAATTTTCCTGCAATCTCACACAGACTTGGGTTAGTTTGTGGAACTGTTTCAGTAAATGATGTAGTACCTATTTGAGGAGCGTTTCTAAGAAGCCAATCTTTTATAATTCCAACTGAGGTTCCGATTTGTTATAAATATATTTTTACATCTAATATGCTCCACAATGTTATTTCATTCTAAGAAAACCGGGGGGGGGGGGGGGAGGAGTTAAAGGGGAGTGGTAGCAAGCAAGTGGCTATGCGAGTCCTGACTTGTTTATTTCATCTTTTCAGTAAAATAGTTAAGGGATTTGACCATTCACTTTCTTTAGGGAATTTCCTCCACAGAGTTGTAATTTTAACATCTTCTGTGAATTGATCATCTACTCTAGGGATTTGATCAAATCTCTGTTTCCCTGGGACATATATACCTTTACGAATCCGAACTTATATAATCCGAAAATTTTAAAGACAAATTCCTGCGTACATTTACGATAAGACAGACACTAAATTGTGACTTAATTCATGATTAAATAATAATTATGTTTTAAAAATAAGTACATATCATACTTTTTAATAAAAATAAAAGTTGGGTAATATTTTTCAATACAGAAACTTTGGATCAATTTTACAGAAGATTTAATCTCTTAACCAAAAAGCCAAAGCCCTCGCTCACTCATCAATAATTCTCACATTTAGCACATAGTCACAACTCTGAAAATTAGTACTAATGTCAACAAGGACATAGAAAAAGTAATATATTGCGATTTCAATAAAACCTAATTTAAGGGGTCAAACGTACGAAATGTGGAGTGCATGGATGCCTTTAAAATGATTGCTAAAATGCCTATGGGAAAATTTTTTACTGAGTTATAGGTATTAAGCTAGAGTGATTATATAAAGCATGCTTGTTTATATAAAAAAGCATTTATTAAAATATACTTTTTAATTATCTAATTAAGATATAGATATGAATTAATGCACTAAATTGCTGCAATTCACAATGTCTAAAACATACAAGTGAGCAGTTATGAATCTTATAAATTCATAATATTGGGTCAGATGGGGAAGTAATTTCCTTTTTTGTTGCATGAAATTAATAGTTTTTTATGTTTGCTCTATGTTTGTTTATGAATTAAAATTAACATAAACAATAATTAAAAAAAAAAATTATTATACACTTTAAAACTGAATTTTTACAGACAATTTCAACAGCAAATCATGAATGGTAATGCGACGAGTCCTTGATTCAAGACCTTGTAAAATACAAATATCTAGTTTGAAATGAGACCAAGTCAGTATAAACGGTTAAAAACAGGTCAAATTTAATAAACACAAATATTATTAGACATGTTTTGCGTCTAACAATGATTTACTTTGTTTCGATTGGTTACATTTGTAATAGAAATGTTTTTTTTAAGTGCTCCACATTATTTCTATAGTAATATAAGAGCAAAACACGAAATTTTTTAACTTTTATATGGTTATAAACAAAAAGTACTAAATAGAAATAAAGTAAACTTTTTTTAAACATTAACAATAAAGCTGTCAATGTGCGATGTCAACGGGCATTTAGAATTGCCATAAATGCTCAAAAAGACAATGGACGATATATGAAATAAAATTCCTTTTCAAACAGCTTAGATAAATGCCTTAAATTACAAAAAAAAAAATTAAAGTACTCACCAGGTTCGAGACCAAACTCCAAAAAGTTTTCATCAGCAATGAGGACAATCATGGCAAGAAAAAAGAAAAGAAATCCTGCAGTAAGACAAAGGGATCGTTCACCGACGGCTTCCTCTCCTCTAAAGTAGAGCGCTGTAAGTGACAACAGTATCTTGCTGTACAAGTTAAGAGATCCATTCAATTAAAAAAAGCAAATTATCAGTGAGGCCATATTACTTTATCTTTACTAGGTCAGAAATTATAAACACATAAAAATTCCTTGGTTGAGGAAGATTATTATTATAATGAAAAAAGTTTCATCTATAACTAAACTCCAACTTAACATCACTAGATGGTAGATCTTCACCGCACTCATAGACAATTCATCCATTTTGGCGGCGTGAAGACATAATGCTTGCCAAATCTTATAGCCTTTTGTTCTCCACAAGGTTAAGCTTCCCGGCATGATAATTTTCTTGTCGAGTGTTGTGGAGAAGAATGAGAAGGGAAGGAGGTGATATAGCATTCCTGTCCTTCACGTTTGTTAAACCAAAGACTGTATGGTTTGGCGAGCATTATGCCGGCAAAAGGGATGAATTGCCTATGAGTTCGGTGAGGATCTACCGTCTAATGATGTAAAAGTTAACGTGGAGTTTAGTACAGCACCTTCTATTACAGTAATTTAAAAGGACGGTCAAACCCCATTAACACGAAATCCTGTTTAACGCGAAGTAAAAGCAGTTCTCTGTACCATGAAACTTAAACTTAAAGCAAATTTATTCGTTTAACACGAGGTCTCACATAATGAAATATGGCTTAAGAGAAAAAAATAATAATTTTACTTTAAATCCCCTTTTTTTAAATGAAACCTTGTAACATTTCTTAATGCAGCAGGACAATGCCTCATGTGCTTTATATAAATTTGAAGAGGTATATAGATTTAAAAAAAAAAAAAAATAATAATAATAAAAACTTAAAAAAAAAAAAAAATCAATAACAGACTTCTTAATAAGTCAAATAAATAAAAAGTTAATGATAAATACAGTTACTTTTTTTTTGTACCTAATAAATACCTTGTTGGTTGGTTGATTTAAGTTTAACGGCGCAAGGGCAACGCGAGAGCCATACTGCACCAAATAAATACTTTATTAAATTATTGTACTTAATATAAGCCTTGCAATATAAATGTTATAAAAACAGTAGTATTAAATACACATTTAACTAGTAGTTTTAAATCTGCATTAATTAAACAAAACAAAAAAAAACGACGGTCAACACGAAACCATCGACTTTGCATTAACAAGGTTTGACTATATTTCATTTTTGTTTCATATACTAATTGTCCGTTATACGCAAGGTAAAAAAAAAATAAGAAACAAATAAATGTAAAAAAGCTACATTTTTGTAACTATAGTAAATATTAAACACCAAAACCAATTTTGCTTATAAATATAATAGAACATCAGTTACCCAAATACCTATCAACCAAAACTGCTTGAGCCAAGAAATTCAAATTTTTGTTCTTTTTTAATCTTTAGGTCTACTTTAATGTAGTACTACATCATGCATGATTTTTTTAAGACTTGCGTAACAAAATATATACAGTTTTATACTTATTCGTTTTCTATAATCGATGCTCTACCAGAAGATACTTTTACTTAATAATTTAAAAAGGATACGCTGCAAAGCCAACCACAAGAATGCACCACAAAATACTAAGATTGACTTCATCTTTGGCTGGTATAAGATAATAATAAATTTCAGTTACTACATAGACAATTAGGGCACAGAGGGAAAAGTCCAACAGCCACTGGTATTCTGTATAATAATGAAGCTGAATCATGTCTGAAGGGTGAACTGCTGCGACATCAAGTTGAAGGTCTAGATTCTTAGGCACCATAAATTCAGAATCCCCGCTGTCTTCTTTTCTGTAAAAGGGGACATAAACACCATCTGTATAATAAATGCAAGAAGATATTGCATCACATTTAGATGATGATTTAGTGCCTTGTAAATAGCAGTCCCCCCCCCCCCCATGGATGTCCGAGACAAAAATGTACATGTCTGACAACTTGCAATAGATAGTAACAGATTTTTCAACTGATAACTATAAATTACTTTTACAATTGTGATTGTCAAATGAATCTTTTATTATTGCTATTATTGCCAGATTATCATTTAATTGTTGATATGTCAGTCTTCAAGATGTATTCCAAACAACAGGTTGCTTTAATGACATTTAGGCAAATCAAACGTGTTAAAAATTTTAAAAATGGGAAACTTAGCCTAAGTAGTATTACTTTGAACTAAGTATTTAATGAAATACAAATTAAATATATTTTTTTAAGCTTATGAGTAAAGTGAACTTTTAAAAAAAAGACAAAAATCAGCAAAAATTATAATTTTTTACTTTTGTCTAAAACTAACAAGTAATGCATTTTTCAGCATGTGCAGTGTTTATGCTTGTGGGTCTGGAGCAAGGTAGATTTCAATCGCTAAATTGGCATTCTTTCATTTCGTCGACGCTACTTGGCACCTTTTATTTTGAACCTTTAGCAACCCCATCATTCGAGGAATTAACATTGTTTAGATCACAAGAGTAATAGCAAGGCTCTCTCTCTCTTCAATTATTTTGCTTCAGATACACAGGAATGCACCCGAATTCCTCAAGCCAACTGGTGGCAACCAATTGACTCGACCTCAACTAAATATTGAATTTATGTGGAGAAATAAACATTAGAAAATCCACGAACTCTTTAATTTGTTACAGTCCACTACAATGGCGGATTCAGCCAGGGGGAGCGGGCCCCCTCCTCAGATTATTATTATTCTTTTTTTTTTCTTTTTCTTTTTTATAATTGGCACACAAAAAATTTAAATTTTTTTTTTTAATAAGTTCACTTAACGAGTATATTTCGACCTTCGTCTAATTTCCGAAAAAAGCCCCCCCCCCCTCCCCCAAAAAAGAGTTTATTTTTGGTTCAAGGTTCTTTTTATAGCCCTCTCCCTTCCCATTCAAACGGACGTTAGAAGACTGTACAAGTAATCAAACCTCCACCCCCTTGACTTTGAAGACATCTCCACAACACTTTACCATAGGAGTTGGAGTTGAGTTAGGTAAAAACTCTTTTACAAAATAATAATTGTTTACTTTTATTTTGTAACAATAAGGAGCCGAAACCAAAGCGAATTTTCCTCTCTGAACTTCTAACTTTTAGACGATCACAAGAGGGGGAAGGGAGGGGGAATACACCGGATGTCATCTTTCTCTCCTGATTTCGCACAAGGGATGGACGTGGGGAGGAATATCACTGGACACTGAATGAGATAACATCTCTACCCTTCTGGGTCTTTGTCCTTGAAGCCCTCTTTTAAATGGTTGTGGTGTGGTTTACTAGTTAGCACAAGGAGAAGAAATTTTTGAACGCGTGGTGAGAGTGTTGAGACTTATATTCGGTTTACAAACTGTACACTTCCGAAGTTAACCAAAGAGTAGGGTAGGTTGTAATACATAAATGCATCCAAGCGACAAAAAGTAAGTGGGAACACATTTTTTTAGCGTTTCTTTTTCTATTCTGAAATTATAAATACTATTTATTTGATTTAAAAATGAAAGCAATCGTTACGAGAAGTCAGAAAGAACGCCTTACTGGCGTGGAGGACTTTTTAAAAAGAATTGCTTTGTGTTTGGCACTCAAAAAATAGTTTAAAAAAGTTATTCTATAGCAATTTTTGGAAATGCACCTGTCATTACCCATTTTTGTCATATGCTTGGGAATACTTTTCTTCGAGAAAAGTAAGTTAATCTTTGTTGTTAGTGGCTTAATTTTTAAACCCTTTCTTAAATTAACTTCGATTTTGTGTGTCTGTGAGGAGGACTAATTAATCCTCTTGTTATCAAATCTAACTAAAATAACTTGTTGTCAATAACAATAACCATGTTTTCGGACAAAAAAAAATTAATAATAAAAAATAAAAAAAGAATTAGTCAAAGAGACGGAATTGATGATTTTCTTCGCAGTGGTCATCAAACACCATGAAAATTGAATCTCAGATCAAATAGCAAAATAGATAGTAAATTGCAATTGTACATAAAAATTGGCAAGGAATATAAAGGATACCATAAAAACTTTGTATTTATGGATTCATTTTTTTAAAATGAACTATTTGACCTACCACACTGGATCACACTGACTTGCATTCCTTTAACTTAAAAAATTAACATAAAATTTTGTTACTCCTGGTTTCTATCGTTTGCTTTTTACTTTATCCTTTATATCTACTTTTGATTTTGTTTATTTGTGGCGGGAAAATCTGTGGAAGGATAACTAACCCACTAGCTGCCATCCAATCAAGCTGAAACTTGGCAGATAGTCAACGAGAATTCATTCTATCAAGTTTCGGAGATTTTCACTAAAAGAAACTTTTACTCATGTTTCTATTAACACTATAAATCTTGGGTATGTATTAAATGATTTATATAAAAATTTTACTTTTATGAATAAATTATTTATACACATAGGTGGCACATTTTTTTTTCACTGGACTACATAAGTGTAACATTGTATCTATGTAAAAAATGCTCTGATTGGCTGAAATAAAAGCCAGGAATTGGAAAAAAAGGATTTTGTATCAGAAAAGTTGAAAATAAAATAAAATTTTGAAGAACAAGAGTAGAAAATATGAAAATGAACTGTCAACAAGTGAGATTTATCAAGAAATATAAAACAATTTATATTCGATGCTATAGAGAACTTCTACCTATTAAAAAAATATTAGACTTTGACATATTTAAGCTAAATAATAAAGCAAGATTCGGCTCTTCTAATACACTAACATTTACATCGTGTAGTGTTTTTTCTTTCTTTATTAACTACTCTATTATAATTATCCATAGATGGATAAGTATAAGATAACTAAGTATAGTTTGCTAAATCAAAAAAAAAGGAAGACTGGAATTTGTTTTGTGCTAATTATTCAATGTTTAAATTGTATTTTTTTTGCAATTGCCTTCTTAAAAATAATACTTATAATTATTAGTAAAACGTTCTCTTTGAAACACAATTTTTCCCCTGATTACTTTAGATTACTTGTGTAGCAATGGATTATCCAGTAAAACAAGGTATTTTTACTTACTAAGCTCACTGCATAAATGTGTTATGAATATGTTAAATTTTGATGTACAATTACTGATTTCCCTGTTTGAGGTAAGTATAGTATAGGATTTATACTTAGTCAGTTAGTCACAAATAATAGTAGCAAGTTCCCACTTTCATTGGAATTTCTTCAGTATAATCTATACCTCTGGGGATGTAGCTTACGAAAATATTTAAAATGCACGATACATTTTTAATACAATTTGTTTTTAAAATAAAACAGATAATGAAAAAACAAAAGGGTAGTGTTAACGCGATAAGATACCTAACCGCTACCACGCTAACCTTACGCTAAAATAACAAGTCAGAAATGTGACGAAAGAGGTTGGGGGTCAATCAATGGCTATGGATTAACTTAAAGCATATTTTTTTAACATTGTCTAGCTTTTTTTTTTTTTTTTTTTTTTTTTTTTTTTTTTTTTTAATACTTAATTCTGTCCTGGCTAAGGCACAATCTTGCGCTCCCCCCCCCCTCAGGAAAATCCTAGATCCGCCACTGGTCCACTATATCACATTTTTATTGAATCAGACACAAACATTGGTCCAGTTTCACCAGAACTTCTAAATGGCATTACAAAATAGAACTTAATCATGTCTGAATTAACTGAGTGGAGACATGAGATTACATAAATGGTGCGCCAATCATCCAGATTTGTTGCTGGAAAGAAGACTTCACAAAGCGGAATAGGATATCGCCAGCTTAGAGATGACAGAAAATCTTTCAGTCAAGACATTGGGTTTAAATTGGAATACTTAATTGGACGCTTTCATGTACAAGGTCTCTATAAAGGAAGAAATATTTACAAAGCGCTCCGTCCTGTCTACAATAGCAAGATTATTCGACCCACTTGGTCTAATTGGGCCTGTAATTTCAGGAGCCAAAATCTTTTTACAACAATTATGGCTCCTGAAAATTGACTGGAATGATGTGCTACCACCTACTGAAGAAAGGTTTTGGCAAAAATTCATATCATCCCTCTGAGCAGAAGAGTTAGGGAATATACCTAGACATTGTATTATAGTACGCTTTTCTTTTGACTTGCTCCTAGGTTGGAGATGAATAAGGATCCTCCAGCCCCAACTCTACCTCCATTTCACCGAAATCAGATAGTCCGGAAATGGCATCTACTTCCGATGAGGAATCTGATTTAGTAGGATATATTGATTTCTTTTTAGTAGTTTTTTGTTTTAAGGGTAAAGTACTGTTCTCAGGTTCAGCATTTTTTGTTTTTTTGGAGCACCTTAAGCTTAAGGGCTTCCCCAGGTTTACTTGTAGGTTTTGTTAAAGGTTTAGCTATTGCAGTTAGAGGGGATTCAGTTTGTTGAGTTTTAATTGATTTAATACAGACTAACTTTGTTTGTATTGCAGTAGTTGTAGTATTAGGTTTGAATACGGATTCGGATATATTAGGGATTTGCAATTGACAGGGATATAACAGATTGGTTTGAACACTAATGCTATTTGATGGTGTGGTTGAAACGCATCCGAGTATGTTTTTTGGCCGGTTTTAGATGGTAATACCGGCACCATTGCCTTTGCCTCGGAGTAGGACACATTGCTTTCTGCTTTGATGGTTTGAATTTTCTTTTCTCGCTGCCGTTCGGGGCACGACCGGGAAAACGCAGGGTGAGCACCATTGCAGTTTACGCAAAGGAAATCTGTACTGCAATCCCGATCGGCATGGCCAGCAATTCTGCATTTAGCACATGTGTCCGGCCGATTACAAGTGTTTTTAGAATGCCTGAACCACTGACACTTGAATGGATTCGGGATATATAGATGGATGCAACAGTTTAAATAACCGGCTTTGATAGTTGTGGGTAGAGCTGGGGAATCAAAAGTTTAAATTATATGTTTGGTTGGCAGTATTTCTCTGTTACGTTTTATTGTGATTCGATGAGCCTTCTGGAAAGTTCAGAGACGAGCTCGGCTTCATCTACACATTGTAGGTCCATTTCGGAGATAACAGCTTGACTGTAGTGAAGGCTTTTGCGAGGCATAGTTGAGACAGGAATGGTAGCAAGAGTTCTGAGTGACAGAAAGGATTTCGACTGCAAAGGAGTGGCCGTTTCTATCAAGAGATCTCCAGAACGAAGACGCTTGATATTTTTGCCTCTCCAATTGCACCTTGGATTGCTTTTTGTATGAAAAAAGGAGATTTAGTTTTGAAGGGAGGGTTATCAGATTGAACAATAAAAAATACAGGAAGGTTAGCAGACAGTTTTTTCGGGGTTTGCTGAGATTCAGTTATTTGGTCAGAAGTGAGTTTTGGTTGTTTGGTTGGGTTTTGGGGATTCGAGGCTCCACCCGCGCCAGAAGAAAGTGAAGTGTCCATATTTAGAGATATAGTGTTCATCTCGATGCGTCCCCACCCATCACAGAGCCCAACAAGGGGAGACCCTTGGTGTTTCAGGGATAACATCGAGATATAGCATTACGGCTTCGGGTTGTTGATCCGCGGGGTAACCCTAATTCTAGGCAGTGAATACGGAATTTGCACTACCAGCCGATTGACAAAAGGGGGCTACCTCCTGCCACCCGTCTACAGTGAATTCTGGGCCAAAGGGCACGCGCATGTGAGGACCCAACCATGTGAATCCTACGCAAGGTAACCCCAGGATCCCATTCTCCACCATACCGGACGCCACGCACGGCAAGCATGTGGATTGGTACAATCCAACAGAAAATCATATAAATAAATCCACAAACATAAGTAATATAAACTAAACCCTGAAATGTAAGATAATTAAACCCAAAAGTGTAAGAAAAAAATCAAAACGGATAGGATAAATGGGATCCTATAAATAGGATAGGAAGATAGTATAAAATATAGAATCAAATGAATTAATAAAACTAAAATTAACAAAAGAGTACATAAGGTAGGGCCTAATAGAAAATGGAAAGAAAAGAAAATGCTAGGCCCAGCTAGGATACCTTGGGTTCGCCAAGCCCATACTCACAAGATGCGAGCCTCCGAGGGGCTCTCAAAGTTAGTAATAAAAGTGATGTGCGCCTTAAAATTGGAAATTGAGATTGGTTGGTTGGTTGGGATTTTATGGCGCAAGGGCTTCACAAGGGCCATGCTGCGCCAAACAGTAGTAATTTTCTAAAAATTAATTCTAAGATAAAAACAATTGAGCAATAAACATTGTTAAATGGTTAAAATTTTAAATAAGACTATAAAAACCAACATCTTTTAAAAATGCATAAAGATTTCGATGAGGTGGTGATGATAAAATTGTCGACAATGATGGATGATTCGCATTAAAATGTCGAAGTCTGATGTTGTTAAAAACAGGACATTCACTTAAAATATGTAAAACAGAAAAAATAACTCCACAGGAATTGCATGTGGGGGCATCTTCTGCCAGCAGAAGATGCACGTGGGTGAAACGAGTGTGGCCTATTCTTAGACGTGTCAGGAGCACTTCCCTTTTCCGGGATTGCTGGGTGGGCGCGAATCCGGATACTAAGGGCTGAAACGAACGCAGCTTGTTAGCTGTCTGTGCATCCCACATGGCCTGCCAAGTGAGAGACAGAGCAGTGTCGCAAGCTTTTATTGCGTCGTCAGGGCAGAGCCAAGTGCTCCTAGGTCCACTTGCAGATCGTGCGATGGAATCTGCACGCTCGTTACCCATGATCCCCACATGACCTGGGATCCAACAAAAAAGAACATTAAAATCTCTATCTACAAGTGTCATGTGAATGTTTAAAATATCTATTATATAAGGATGGGTCTGGTTCAGTGGATTATTCAGTGCATCTAAACAGCTCTTAGAATCTGTGTAAATAATCCACTGACCATGGCCTTGCTTTAAAATAAATTGCAAGGCCAAGAGAATAGCCAGAGACTCAGCTGTAAAGACAGAGCAGCTTTGGTGCAGTTCTCGTGACATGATGACATTGTCGTGAACTGCAGCTGCTCCGACATGCCCCTGGCTTTTCGACCCATCCGTGTAAATAGCTTTAAAATTAGAAAAATTTTCTCGATGATAATAAAACAAATTTGTAAAAATGATATCTGGAGTAAAACTTTTTTTAAAATTGCTAAATATATTTAATATTTTGATATCATGAATATGCCAGGGTGGATGAGTGAAAGTGACAGGGCGAACCCTGAAATCATCAAGATGATGAGATGCAAGAATTTGGCGTATTCGTAATGAAAATGATGGGATGCAGGATGGTCGTGCATTAAAAAGTCTAATATGTGATGGATTATAAATATTTTGAGATAAAGGATGAGATGTGTAACTTTTAATTTTAAAATAGTATGAAATAGAAAGCTTGTCTCGTCTCAGTTTCAAAGGTCGTTCCAGACAAATGTTAAGTACACTTGGAATGGGTGATGTACGGAAAGCTCCTGACGCGATTCTGACACCTTGGTGGTGAACAGGGTCAAGGAGCATCAACGCCGATTTTCTGGCGGATCCGTACACCACAGAACCATAATCAAGTTTGGAACGAATAAGGCATCTGTATATTCTCAACATGGAGGTGGTATCAGCACCCCAGGAAGTATTAGAAAGCACCTTCAGAAGATTCAGAGCTTTAGTGCACTTTAGTCTCAGATGTTTCAAATGAGGCAGGAAAGTGAGCTTCGAGTCAAAAATGACCCCGAGAAATTTAGTTTCTGATACAATAGGTATCTGATCCCCATTTAAGAAAAGCTCAGGGTCGTTATGAAGCTCACGCTTCCTGCAAAAGTGCATGGCCACGGTCTTCTGTGCATTGAATATAAATCCATTTTGATTGGCCCAGCCTGTAATCCTTCTGAAGGCGAGTTCAATTTGTCTTTCGATATGAGACATATTAATTGAGGCGCACGTTATCTGGAAGTCGTCGACAAAAAGCGAACCAGACACTGCAGGTGGAAGGCAGGTCATAATGCCGTTGACTTTTATAATAAACAGTGCACAACTCAATACACTTCCCTGGGGAACACCTTGCTCCTGAATAAACTCATCTGATAAGATGGAGTTGACGCGTACTTGGAAGACTCTCCGAGAAAGGAAGTTCTCAATAAAGACTGGTAAATTTCCTCTGAGACCTAAATTATGTAGGTCTCTGAGGATACCATATCTCCAAGTACGGTCATAGGCTTTCTCCATGTCGAAAAAAACAGATACCAAATGGTTCCGCTTGACAAATGCCTCCCGAATAGATGTTTCAAGGAGGAGCAGGTTGTCAATTGTACTTCGCCCACGACGGAAACCACTTTGAAACCGAGAGAGACAATTGTTTTGCTCTAAATAAAAAAGAAGGCGAGTATTGACTAGTTTTTCTAGAAGTTTGCACATGCAACTAGTCAATGCTATGGGTCTGTAGCTCAAAGGACTCTTAGCGTCTTTGCCTGGCTTGACTATTGGAATGACAAGAGCACGTTGCCATGCTGACGGAAATTTGTTTTCTCGCCAGATCCTATTATATAGCTGAAGAATATATTTGAGTTGGAGAGGTTGGAGATGTTTCAGCATACTATAATGGATTTCATCATGACCAACAGCCGAGCCGCGAGTATTTGACAGAGCTCGCATTAACTCGGCCATGGTGAAATCAGCATTATAGTCTTCCAATTCGTTGGATGTAAAATTTAATTTGGTTTTCTCAGCATTACGTTTTATAGTCGCAAACGGCTCTTTGTAATTCGAATTGCTAGATATGTTAGCAAAAGAGTCAGCCAGGGTGTCAGCAATACCTTTAGGGTCTGAAACAAATCCCAGATCTGTCTCCAGGATAGAAATAGAGTGTCTGGGATATTGTCCCTTAATTTTATTTACTTTATTCCAGACCCTTTTAGCAGAGGTATTTGATGTTATAGTACTGACATAAAGCATCCAAGATTCCTTCTGGCTACGCCGGCGGATCCTACGAGCTTCAGCTCGGGCACGTTTAAAAGCAATGAGGTTGTTTTCTGTGGGGTATCGGCGAAAAATACCCCAAGCCTTCCTCCGCTTTTTATGTGCAATTTTACAGTCGTGGTTCCACCACGGTTTTGGAATTTTCGGTAGCTTAGTAGATGTCATAGGTATGGAAATGCGTGCAGCTTCCAGAATGGCCTGTGTGACAGAATTTACAGCGTCATCGATGTTATCTTGGTTCACCATCTCGTCTGAGAAATCGACGGCAGAAGAAAACTGTTCCCAATCTGCAGCTTCTATTTTAAACCGAGGGATACGAAAAGAGGGAACAGCACCGCCTCCTAACATTTCCAGACGAACGGGGAAATGATCACTATGGTGAGGATCCCGTTCGACATGAAAAGACCATAGATGTAGGAGTGATGGCGAACACAAGACAAGATCGATGGCATGAAACGTCCTCGATGGGGTGTGAAAGTAAGTATTTTGCCCATCATTCAGAAGACAGAGATTTTGGTCTTGTATAAATTTTTCAATCTGTCTTCCACGATGGTTGGTGTCTGGGCTGCCCCAAAGAGGATTGTGACCATTGAAATCCCCCATTAAAATAATAGGGGGTGGAAGCTGGTCACAAAGCCTGTCTAATTCTATTTGTCGGATGTTACGATTAGGGGGGAGATAGATAGAGCAAACTGTTACCAATACATTTTTCACAGCTACTCTAACGGCAACAGCTTGTAAGGTGGTCGTGAGCGATAACGGGGTGGATGGACTGCTATTAGATGTGAATATAGCAACACCACCGCTAGCTCTGTCGCCGTTGAGGTAGTCCTTACGTAGAGGACTATACCCCCTAACAAGAGAGCTCTGGAAAGGCTTCAAGAGCGTCTCTTGCAAGCAGAAACAGACAGGTTTGTGTAAATCTACAAGATGTTTTATATCTACCGAATTGTGATGGAAACCACGACAATTCCAAGATAACATATTGAATGTTACTTGGAAGGATTACCGATCCGCCGGTCTTTTGACTTGCTCCTCGGATGAAGAAGAGCAGGGGTCTCGAGGCCTGGCTCGACCTCCATGTCACCTGGCTCAGATAGACCCGAGATGACATCAGATTCCTCATCGGTTGATGTCCCCGATGAGTCAGATTTAGTTTTCTTTCTTTGTTTGTTTTTTATTTGTGAATTTGATTGTATCTTTGATTGCACTTTATATTTTAAGGCATCTCCAGGTTTATTTAATTGCTTTTTTTCTGATTGTTTCTTGTTTATTTTTGGTTTTGCAGAAGTTTTGGGTGGGTTTTCAAGGAGCTTAGAGCTACCTTGAATTGGGTTTGTTTGAGAAGAAGATGTATTGAGTTTGGCAGGTGAGGAGAAGCATTTGAGAAGTTGCTCTCGGGACATTGGGGAATTTGGGATGTGGATATCGGTTTGTGTAGTTACGGATTTTACTTGGGTTGGTTTAGGTACAATTGTTTTTGCTATTTTATTGGCCATTGAATTGGTTACGGTATTTGTGTATATGGTTCGGGCTTCTGGATAGGAAATATTATTATTTGTTTTGATCTTTTGGATTTCATTTTCTTCCTTCCATTTTGGGCACTGTCTGGAAAAAGATGGATGGTTTCCAGAACAGTTAACGCATGAGGGTTCATCTTTGCAGCCATCGCTTGAATGGTCAGCGCTGCCACACACTGCACATATTTCCTGAGAACCTCTACACGCGTTTTTCGAGTGCCCGAACTTTTGACACTTGAAACAACGCAATGGATTTGGTATGTATGGGCGAACTGGGCAACTTAGGTAACCTGCGGTGATTTTATTGGGTAATTTTGGTGAATCGAAAGTCAGTATTAAGTGCTTAGTTTTCATTATATTACCATCTCTTTTTATGGTTATGCGTCTAACTTTTGTAATGCCTTGGGGAGAGAGTTCTTTCAATATTTCGCTTTCATCGACATGTTGAAGGTCACTTTCTGAGATAACACCTTGGCAGGAATTTAAAGCTTGATGTGGGGTTACTATTATTTGTATATTACCTATTGAATTTGCAGAGAGAAGATAGCGTGATTGTCTATTGTCTTTAGTTTCGATGAGAAAGTCGCCGGATTTTAGTCTTTTAATAGTTTTAGGTTCATTGCCGCAGATGCCCTTTATCCCCTTTTGAATGAAAAAGGGGGACATTCTGCCCAATTCGCCAGAGTCGGAATGCATAATGAGGAAGGTTGGTTCGTTTGTGGGAGATGCAAGTTTTTTTGTTGTGTTGTCATTGTCAATCTCTAGTGTTCGTTTAATTGATGTCTGGGGATCAAAAGAATTAGCGATTACCCCGATAGGGGGAGGAGAAGACGATTTAATTTCCATGAAATTAGTTTTAATTAATTCGGGCACTAGAGTCCCACCCACCGTGGAGTCCGCGATCTCGGGGTTAGTGCATACCGGCAAGCAACTAAAATAAAGAAAAGAAAGAAAATCGCAACTAAACAGTTACGCACGGTATGTCACTAACAGGTTATCCAGTGCCTATACGCGAACGACTCGTCCCTGTAGAAGTCTCCACCCTTAACGAGATTCTCAGCAGACGAGCCGAACGCTTGATCCCTAGCCGCCGACGAAGTCGGACGACCAGCCGATTGATACACACGGGACCAATGTGCACCTCCCGTTTATCTGAAGCAAGGGCCAAAGTAGTGTATTGGGACAGTATGTCGCCCCTCAACTACCAGGATCCCCCTTTCCAGGGACACGGGTCTCCACGCACGGCAAACACGTGGGTGATATAATCCCCGAGAGAAGCTGATGGCAACAGAGCGGCGCAAAGCTTCTCAAGGGGAGCCCTCACCTCAGAAGAGGTAACCACAATGAGGGAAGGAAGGGAAGCCAAACGATACATACAAAACCAAAACGAGAAGATAAAACAGAAGGAGGGATAGATCACTGGGGAGCCCCGGGGTTGTGAAGCCCGTATTTACTTATAGAAAGTAAACCCCCTGAGGGGTGGAAATTGAGAGTGCAAATTTATGGTCTGATTGTACCATTGCTCTAGCATGGATAAAAACACCATCCAAACAACAAAAAACCTTTGCGAGTCATAGAGTCGCAACAATTCAACAGTGCAACCTAGATTTTCAGTGGCGACATGTGTCATCCGAAAACAACGCAGCAGATCTATTGTGTCAAGGATGTGATCCCCAGGAATTGTGGTCCAATTCTATGTGGTTTAGTAGACTACCCTTTCTAAACACAAGCCCCATACTTAAATGTGTAGAGGAAACACCTAGTAATTTTGAAAGTGATATTTACCTAAGTGAAGTAAAATCAAATGTGGAGTTAAATTTACTAGTTAATCAAATATTACCCGATTAGAGAAGACTCTACAAATTTAGTGCAAATTTAGTGCTAATAATGTAAAACATCCTCTTCAACAGCAAGCAGGAGCTCTTACATCTAGAGAATTTAAAAAGGCTGAGAAATAGTTCTTCTTCAATTGGCTCAAGCAAAAGAATTTCATGATGAATTACTTGATTTAAATAAGGGAAATCAAGTGAGGTCGACTAGTAAAGTAAAATCTCTTAATCCATTTGTAGATAATGATAAATTATTGAGTGGGTGGAAGACTAAACAATTTGAATTTAACATATGAACAAAAACACCCAATTCTCTTACCAAAAGATCATAAACTTAGTAAATTAATTGTAGAACATTTCCATAAGAAGTTTTTAAGACTAGTTCCTCAATCATTGTTACATTATGCAAGACAACAATACTGGCCTCTTAATGTCAAAAATCTATGTAGATTTGGTTGGTTGGTTGATTAGATTTCTGGCGCAAGGGCTTCAAGAGGGCCATACTGCGCCGAACAATTTGATTGCTGTCAACCAAAGTTAAAATAAGTTAATAAAAACAAGACGATTCATAAAAGGTAAAGATGACAAAACAACGTACTTAAATCAAATGATAAAAACCAATTTCAAATAAGAAGTTAAAAAGATTTGTATGAGGGGGTGAAGATAAAAGAGATGATAATGGAGGATGGTCCATATTAAAATATCTAAATCTGATTGTATTAAAAGACGGACATTCAGTTAAAATATGTACAACAGAAAAAATAAGTCCACAGGAATTGCATGTGGGGGCATCTTCTGCCAGCAAAAGATGCACATGGGTAAAACGAGTGTGGCCTATCCTTAGACGAGTTAGGAGCACTTCCCTTTTCCGGGATTGCTGTATAGGGGCGAATCCAGAAATTGAGGGCTGGAACGAAAGCAGCTTGTTAGCTGTCTGTGCATCCCACATGGCCTGCCAAGTGAGAGACAGAGCAGTGTCACAAGCTTTATTTGCGTCGTCAGGGCAAAGCCAAGTGCTCCTAGGTCCACTTGCATTTCGAGCTATTGTGTCTGCGCGTTCGTTACCCATGATCCCCACATGACCTGGGATCCAACAGAAAAGAACTTGGATATTTCTCTCTAAAAGTAAAATCTGAGTATTTAAAATGTCTAGTATGAAAGGATGGGTCTGGCTCAGTGGATTATTCAGAGCATCCAAACAGCTCTTAGAGTCTGTGTAAATAATCCACTGGTCGTGCACTTGCTGTAGGATGTATTGCAAGGCCATGAGAATCGCCAGGGACTCAGCAGAAAAAACGGAGCTGCTACTGTGCAGTTCGCGGGACATGATGTTATTGTCATGAACTGCAGCAGCTCCGACATGCCCCTGGCTTTTCGACCCATCGGTATATATTGATTTAAAATGAGAAAAATTAGTTCTATGAAAATGAAAAAGAGTAGTAAAAACAATGTCAGGAGTGTCACTTTTTTTAAAATGACTAAAAATATTTAAAATTATGATTTTATGATCATGCCAGGGAGGAATATTAAAAATAACAGGACGAACTCTGAAGTTGTCCAAACCATAAAATAAAAGAACTTGATGAATTCGTAATGAAAATGATGGTATGCAAGATGGTCGCGCGTTAAAAAGTCTGATATGTAATGGGTCATAAATATTTTGAGCGACAGGATGAGATGGATGACTTTTAATTTTAAAATAAAATTTTAAAGACAGCTTGTCTCGTCTCAGTTTCAAAGATCGTTCCAAACATACGTTAAGTACACTTGGGATTGGTGATGTACGGAATGCTCCAGACGCGATTCTGACACCTTGGTGGTGAACAGGGTCAAGGAGCTTTAACGCCGATTTTCTGGCAGATCCGTACACCACAGAACCATAATCAAGTTTGGAACGAATAAGGCATCTGTATATTTTCAACATGGAGGTGGTATCAGCACCCCAGGAAGTGTTAGAAAGCACTTTCAGGAGATTCAGAGCTTTAGTACACTTTAGTCTCAGATGTTTTATATGAGGCAGGAAGGTGAGCTTCGAGTCGAAAATGACTCCAAGGAATTTTGTTTCAGATACAATAGGTATCTGCACCCTATTTAAGTAAAGCTCGGGGTCGTTATGAAGCCCACGTTTCCTGCAAAAGTGCATGGCCACGGTCTTTTGGGCATTAAATGTAAATCCATTATGGTTGGTCCAGTCTGAAATTCTCCTGATGGCGAGTTGGATTTGTCTTTCAATAAGAGACACATTTACTGAGGCGCACGATATCTGAAAGTCGTCGACGAAAAGCGAACCAGACACTGCAGGTGGTAGGCAGGTCATAATGTCGTTGACTTTGATGATAAACAGTGCGCAACTCAATACACTTCCCTGGGGAACGCCTTGCTCCTGAATATATTCATCGGATAAGATGGTGTTGACGCGTACTTGGAAGACTCTTCGAGAAAGGAAATTCTCAATGAAGAGTGGTAAATTTCTTCCGAGACCTAAATTATGTAGGTCTCTAAGGATACCATATCTCCAAGTACGGTCATAGGCTTTCTCCATGTCAAAAAATACAGAGACCAAATGGTTCCGCTTGACAAAAGCCTCCCGAATAGATGTTTCAAGAAGCAGGAGGTTGTCAAGTGTACAACGACCACGCCGGAAACCACTTTGAAACTGAGAGAGACAATTGTTTTGCTCCAAATAAAAAAGAAGACGAGTATTGACTAGTTTTTCGAGAAGTTTGCACAGGCAACTAGTCAATGCAATAGGCCTGTAGCTGGAAGGACTCTTAGGGTCTTTATCTGGCTTGACTATTGGAATCACAAGAGCACGTTGCCATGCTGACGGAAATTTATTTTCCCGCCAGATCCTATTATACAGCTTGAGAATAAACTTCAGTTGGAGAGGTTCGAGATGTTTCAGCATACTATAATGGATTTCATCGTGACCAACAGCCGAGCCGCGAGTGTTGGAAAGAGCTCGCATTAGCTCGGCCATGGTGAAATCAGCATTATAGTCTTCCAACGAAGTAGATGTGAAATTCAATTTAGTCTTCTCAGCTTTGCGTTTAATAGAGGCAAACAGCTCTTGATAATTCGAGTTGCTGGAAACTTTTGCAAAGGAGTCAGCCAGAGTGTCAGCAATACCTTTAGGATCTGAAACTATTCCTAAATTAGTCTCCAAGATAGAAATAGAGTGTCTAGGATATTGGCCCTTGATTTTATTAACTTTGTTCCAGACCCTTTTAGAAGAGGTATTCGATGTTATAGTGCTGACGTAACGCATCCAAGAGTCCTGCTGGCTACGCCGGCGGATCCTACGAGCTTCAGCTCGAGCGCATTTAAAAGCTATGAGGTTGGCTTCAGTGGGGTATCGGCAAAAGATACCCCAGGCCTTCCTCTGTTTTTTGTGAACAATTTTACACTCGTTGTTCCACCACGGTTTTGGAATCTTCGGTAGATTGGTAGATGTCACAGGTATGGAAAAACGAGCAGCTTCCAAGATGGCCTGGGTGACAGAATTTACTGCATCATCGATGTCATCTTGGTTCACCATCTCGTCAGAGAACTGGACGAGGGAACAAAACTGTTCCCAATCTGCGGACTCAATTTTAAAGCGAGGGATACGAAAAGAGGGAACAGCACCGCCTCCGAACATTTCCAGACGAACGGGGAAATGATCACTATGGTGAGGATCCCGTCCGACATGAAAAGACCATAGATGTAGGAGAGATGGCGAACACAAGACAAGATCGATGGCAAGAAACGTCCTCGATGGGGTGTGAAAGTAAGTATTTTGCCCATCATTTAGAAGACAGCGATTTTGGTCTTGTATAAATTTTTCAATCTGTCTTCCACGATGGTTGGTGTCTGGGCTGCCCCAAAGAGGATTGTGACCATTGAAATCCCCCATTAAAATAATAGGGGGTGGAAGCTGGTCGCAAAGCCTGTCTAGTTCTGTTTGTCGGATGTTACGATTAGGGGGGAGATAGATAGAGCAAACTGTTACCAATACATTTTTCACAGCTACTCTAACGGCAACAGCTTGTAAGGTAGTTGTGAGCGATAGCGGGGTGGATGGATTGTTATTAGATGTAAATACAGCAACACCACCGCTAGCTCTGCCGCCGCTGACTAAGTCCTTGCGTAGAGGACTATATCCCCTAACAAGAGAGCTCTGGAAAGGCTTCAAGAGCGTCTCTTGTAAACAGAAACAGACAGGTTTGTGTAAATCTACAAGATGTTTTATATCTACCGAATTGTGGTGGAAACCACGACAATTCCAAGATAACATATTGAATGTTACTTGAAAAGATTAGCGATCTGCCGGTCTTGGTTGAAGAAACTTAGGGGTCTCAAGGCCTGGGTCGACCTCCATGTCACCTGGGTCAAGACCCGAAATGACATCAGTTTCGTCATCGGTTGATGCTCCCGATGACTCTGATTTCTCTCCCTTTGTTTCAATTTTCTGTTGCGTATTATGTTTGATTTTGGATTTCACTTTACTTTTTAGAATTTCACCAGGTTTATTTGAAAGCTTTAGTTCAGGTTGTTTTTTATTATTTTTTTTGGGTTTGATAGAAGTTTTTGGTGGAATTTCTGTTTGTTTTGAAGTACCAGGAATTGGGTTTGTTTGGGAAGAAAAGGTACTGTGTTTGGCGGGCAAGGAAAAGCATTTAAGCAATTGTTCGGGTGACATTGGGGTATGTGGTATGTGAATATCTGTTTGAGTGGCCGTAGCCTTAACTTGGGTTGGTTTGGATGCAGTTGCTTTAGCTATTGTTTTGGCCATAGAGTTTTCTATTGTAGTTTCATATATAGTTCGGGCTTCCGGATACGAGATGTTATTGTGGGACTTAATTTCCTGAATTCTCTTTTCTTTAATGTATGTTTTGCACGTTCTGGAAAAAGATGAATGGTTTCCAGAGCAGTTTACGCAGGTGGGCTCAGCCTTGCAGCCTTCGCTTAGATGTTCAATGCTGCCACACACAGCGCAAACTTCGTGGTCACCACGACAAGCGTTCTTGGAATGCCCGAACTTTTGACATTTGAAGCATCGCAATGGGTTAGGGATGAATGGTCTTACAGGGCAGATTAAGTACCCAGCTGTGATCTTATTAGGTAGTGTAGGAGAGTTAAATGTTAATATTATGTGCTTTGTTTTTAGTATATTGTTATCCCTTTTAATTGTTATTCGGCGAACATCTGTAACACCTTGGGGAGTAAGTTCTTTTAGGATTTCGGAATCTTCAACGTGTTGAAGATCCGATTCCGAGATGACGCCTTTGCTTGAATTAAGACCTTTATGAGGGGTACTTTGATTGTGATGTTTCCCATTGTCGATGCAGCTAATAGATATTGCGATTGTCTTTGGTCTTTGGTTTGGACAAGGAAGTCACCCGACTTTAGCTTTTTTATGCTTTTCGGCTCGTTGCCACAAATACCTTTTATCCCCTTTTGGATGAAAAACGGGGACATTTTTCCCAATTCACCGGATTCAGATTGGACTATTAAAAATGAAGGCAAATTAAGAGATGGAGCTTGTTTTTTCACTGTGGTAATGTCATCGGTATCATTTTGTCTTTTAGTTGGCGAATTTTGGGGATTTAGGCCTCCCGTGGGGCTGGAGAGAGAATAAGAAGCCATCATAAAATAAATAAATAGAAATTCGGACACTAGAATCCCACCCACCATGGAGTCCTCGATATCAGGGATAGTGCACACCGGCAAGCAACAAAAACCAAGAAAAGAAAAAAAATAGTAACTGAACTGTTACGCACGGCATAACACTATCAGGTTATCTAGTGTCTATACGCGACTGGCTCGTCCCTGTAGATGTCTCCACCCTTAACGAGATTCCCAGTAGACGAGCCGGTCGCTTGATCCCAAGTCGCCGACGAAGTCGGACGACCAGCCGATTGATGCATATGGGACCAATGTACACCTCCCGTTTATCTGAAGCAAGGGCCAAAGTAGTGTATTGGGACAGTATGTCGTCCCTCAACTACCAGGATCCCCCTTTCCAGGGACACGGGTCTCCACGCACGGCAAACACGTGGGTGATATAATCCCCGTGAGAAGCTGATAGCAACAGAGCGGCACAAAGCTTCTCAAGGGGAGCCCTCACCTCTGAAGAGGTAATCACAATGAGGGAAGGAATAGAAAACAAACGATAAATATAAAACCCAAAATGAGAAGGTACAAACAGACGAAGGGTTAGATCACTGGGGCACCGAGATTGTGAAGCCCGTGTTTACTTAAAGAAAGTAAACCCCCTGAGGGGAAAATCTATGTAGAAAAGTTGTATATGATTGTTTAACTTGAGCAAAAAGTAAACTAGTTACAAGTAATCAAATAATGGGATATCTTCCAGCTAAAAGTGTTAATCCTGCTCCTCCATTTACTAATACAGGTGATGATTTTTGTGGCCCTTTTCTATTAAGTATAAGGGACTAAGAAAAGGAACCTTCAACAATTTTTTTTTTTTGTATTTTTTTTAAATTTCGGTTTTTGTATGTTTGTCTACTAAAGCCATACATCTTGAAATTGTCTCAGATTTAACTTTCGAATCTTTTATTGCAACACTAAAAAGATTCTTTGATAGGAGGGGTTTATGCTCTTCACTTCTAAGTGATAACGTGACGCACTTTGTTGGTGCTAGCACTGAAATTAAACATTTGCTTTACCTTGTCAAAAAACCTGACAAAATTTTGGCTAATTATTTGCCATCAGAGAAAATTGAATGGAAATTTAACCCTCCTAGAGCCTCACATTTTGGTGGAATTTATGAAGCAGGAGTGCATTAATTTAAATTTCATTTTAAGCGGGTTATGGGTAGTGCAAATTACACTTATGAAAAATTTCTTACTGTAGTAGTTCAAATAGAAGGTATCTTAAATTCAAGATCGATCACTCCTTTGACATCCGACCCAAATGACTTAGAAGCATGAACTTCTGGGCATATTTTTATTAGTCGCCCTTTAAACGCAATGTTAGAACCTGACCTAACAGACAATCCTGATAATTTATTAAGGGGGCAATATACATAGGAAATCGTGAATTTTGGTGAAAATAAGCAATTTTTTTTTTTATTGTTCTAAAATATACTTTAATTCATTAGCTTTAAAATGATAACAGATTTATTACGAAATTCAAGATACTTTTTTAGTTTGAAATTTTTTTTGTAATGGTTGTCAGAAAAAATTTTAGTTTCGGTTTTCGGCGTTGTTAGGCCTAACGAAACTTTTTTATAATTTTTGGATGACATAAAAGTAATTATTACTGTTTAACAATTATTTTATTGTTTATTTACTATTTTAATATATTTTTAATTGGCAACAAGTTTTAACTGTAGCCTTAACTGAAAGTTTCTGTTTATGTTTACTTTCTTTAAAGTTTAAAAATCGCATGCAGGTTGTTAATCCGCTCTTAGATATCTCCTGTTTTCTTCACAATTATTCGAGTAATAATGGCAAGAAAAACTAGTCGAAGAATTGACTTTAATCAGAAGCATAAATTTAAAGGAAATAGATTCGCTAGAGCTGAAGTAGCGAAGGATAATTCAACTTCATCTCAGACAGAAGTACAAAGCACTGCTTCATCTAGAAAGTTGAAGAACATTCTCGATGCTGAAAAGCCAAAAGATTGTGTAGGGAAAGTAATTTTTATGGACTTGGAGTGCTTGAATTTAATGTTTATATATTTAAGTTGTCCTTCATGTTTTACTTCCAACTTGAGTGTGATTGATGACCCTGAAAAGAGGATGGGATGTTCCCTCGAATTGTCAATCGTCTGTTCTGCATGTGGGTATTCTAGTGAAAGTCTATATCCATCCGAAAGATGTGATAAAGTATTCGAAGTTAATAAACGCCTGGTCTATGGCATGCGACAAATTGGCTGTGGGTATGAGGAGGCTTGCACCTTCTTGTCGACGATGAACATGCCACCACCGCTCAATAAAAATGTATACAATGCACACAATAAAGCGCTTTGTCAAGTTGTTCAGGGAGTGGGTGAAGAACTTATGTTGTCTTCAGCGATTCGAGTTAGAAACATGAACAACAGCTCTGAATGTGGTGTTTCAGTGGATGGGAGTTGGCAGCGACGTAGATTTTTTTCTTTTAATGGTGTCTTCACCACTCTGTCAATCGACAAGGGAGAGGCACTGGATGTTGAAGTACTTTCAAAAGAATGTGTTGGTTGCCGGAAATGGGGCAGCATCGAAAAGGCAGATCCGAAATATGCTTCAATAATAGCGAATCATTCATGCAGGGCTCCAGAAAAATATTTCTTCCTGCGTACACAAATGCTATTGCCAAAAATTTCCTGCGAGTCTGCGGGCTTTAAATTATACTGCTGAAGAAAATTAAATGTTACGTTCTATTGAGAATTAAAAGTTGTTTAATTCAAAATCTTCTTGGCATTGATTTTGGAAGCACCACTCTGCAGGAGAAACATCGGTT
Organism: Linyphia triangularis; assembly: GCA_963978545.1. Taxonomy (NCBI): domain Eukaryota; kingdom Metazoa; phylum Arthropoda; class Arachnida; order Araneae; family Linyphiidae; genus Linyphia; species Linyphia triangularis. The sequence continues at coordinate 29,439,071 of OZ021730.1, read as the reverse complement.
TCCAATGGCACATTTCCAGTTACAATATTAGGGTCATTGGTACTGGGTTGGCTTAAAGGTTAAGCTTGTGAAACGATAGAAAACACTGATGCTTGTCCAGCATGCCTCCTTTCATAACTATTTTCATTTTTGTGCTCTCGATTTAAATGCTGGGAATAGTTTTGCTCTAACATTTCTTGGAAATACAGCATTTTATCTTCATTGTTTTGCTTGGATAGCTCCTTATCATTTTAAAGAAAAATGTAGCTTCTTTTAAATTACAATGGAGTATCCAAGAATTCTTTCAAATTAAAAAGAATGAAGGAAATAAACTCTCAGTGTAATTACATGTTTCAATAGTACATCGTACGCGCGTACGTCCATTTTATGGGACTCTGCATTCATGCTCCATTAATCATTCAGGTTCTTCACCAGCTATGGAGTCCATCGGTGCGGGTAGAATGTTTCTCAGGTCTCAAGAAAAATGAGACCTGAAATATGTAGATTTTTATGGTGATGGTAAAAGTTTTGCAGCGGTGCAAGAACTAAATCCCTACAATGAAATAGCCATCACCAAAAAAGAGTGTGTTGGCCATTATCAGAAGCGGCTTGGAACAGCCCTTTGTAAATTGAAGTCGAAACATAAGGGGCTTGGGGGCAGAGGAAAATTGACTAATGCCCTCATCAACAAGATGCAAAACTACTTCGGGACTGCTCTGCAAAATAATAGACTCTGTTGAACAGATGTCTAAAGCCATCTGGAGCACCTTCTACCATTTGTGTAAAAAGGATACACGCCCCCTACATACCAAGTGCCCTACTGGAAATGAAAGTTGGTGCTCATACCAACGCGCCAAGGCAAATAAAAAACCGTACATTCACAAAGGTGGACTTCCACTTGCAGTAATGCATACAGTGAAGCCAATCTATGAACGATTGACAGATGCAGAAATGTTGGCCAAGTGTCTGCACGGCAAGACTCAAAATTGTAATGAGAATCTACATCCACTTATTTGGAAAAGATGTCCCAAGACCAACTATGCTGGGTTAGATGTTGTAAAGTTGGAAGTTTACGATGCTGTCATCTATTTTAATTCAGGCGCAGAACTTCAATGTGAAATAATGAAAAGAATGGGAATGATTCCTGGACAGTACATGGTAGAAGGTGTAAAGCGCAAGGATAAAGATTAGATTAAAAGCAGCCTGCAGAAATCTACACCGGCTGCGAAAAAACGTCACAAGTACCTAAGAGGACAAAAAAAAAGAAACATGAAGACCAAAAATCTAAAACAGAAGGTGTTACATATGAAGCTGGTGGTTCTGATTAGTCATTGACACTAAAATTCTAACCAGTAAGTGTTGTTTAACTTTAATTATCTGTATTCTAAACTAAACTAGATTTGTGAAAAACTGATATTTGTCGCTCTAAAGCTTTATAGGATGTACCTAATAACTACAGTTTAAATTGACTGATTTTAAAAAATTTACTTTTAATTTGAAGTATATAATACTAGGAACAAAGTGTATTAGAATTTAATGTATAGGTTGAATATTTAATTTGTAGCTAGACTTTGAATATTACTTTTTATGTAAATTTTTTTTGTTTTTTTATACTTTCTAAGCAATATTTTTTAAATCAAACACTATTTAAGTTAAACACAAGATTCTAATAGGTTCTATGCACCAATTCAATGGCTTTCATTTGCAACCAAAATTATTATTCTACATAAATTACAAATGGCCTTATCCCTTATCACCGGTCCCGTAAAACACTAATTAGCTAATTAATTAAATAAATAACCTTTAAAAAAAAAATTTAGGCAAATATTTTAGTTTTCTTATATTTGTGAAGTGTCTGAAATTTATTAGCCTAAATTTAAATTTGAGAAAAAAAAAGTTCTAATGTATACCGCCCCCTTAACTCGTTGGAAACGTACAACAAAATAATTCCATACGTTTGGATTGCAAATAAAACCATCAGAGATTTTTGACAGTATGGAAGTTTACGCTGCTGTTGTCATGTGGACAAGATCCATTGAAGAATGTGGATTTCGTTACACGAGCATGATTTCTGACGATGATTCCAAAGCATTTAAACACCTACAAGATATGAAAGTGTTTATTTGGGAAGGCAATTTAATAATATTTTAAGTACAAGATTGTTTTAGAAAAGTCACTGATTATAATAATGGCACAGTATTATTGCCGACTTATACCAAATTTTAGTAAAGTTAATGATCCAACAACAAATCTAACAAAAAAGCGTAAAAAATTAGTGTGGAGTCCATTAGCAAAGGTTGCTTTTGTTGAAATAAAGGAAAAATTGTTACAACCACCAATTTTGGTTCATCCCTATTACATGAAAGTGTTTATCTTCATTAACTGATGTAAGTGACAAAGGTCGCTAGCATGATGGGACTGTTGGACAGGTTGAGAATAATTAACTCGATAAATAACTATAGCAGAAAATTAAATGATGAAGAGCGAAATAATTTCATCATATCCATTGGGAAAATGCCATGGTTCACTTGCAAAATCACTTTCTATCTTTGCGAGGTATTGTTATGATTGAAAAAATGTTGAGCTTCCCCAACGGTTTTGTTATGGTATAATGGAAGCATTCTCTCACTTGTCATGTTCTTCCGGAATTATCTGTGTAAAATTAGTCAATCATTTTTGGCAATTAATGCCCTATTAAAGATGGGTGATATTTAATTCACCTTTTTATTTTATAAATCCTTTTTATAAAAAAAGCCGGAGATTGGGACTATACCAAGCATTAGTAATTTTGGTGATAGCGGTGACATCTTCAGTCATGGCCCTTGGCGCGATTTATTTTTGCTGCTTTCAGCTAGTCCTGAATGCGACAATCAACTTACTGCTTTGTCCACTCAGATGCTGCTTCGCGCTCGCCAAACAAAAATTGAGAACAAAGGTAACACCGTGTCATACAGTTTAGACATAAGGAATGTTGACAAGGGAGTCCTTGAAAAAGACTTTGGTATTAAAAATGTTTCTGTGTTTGTGTTGAAAATTGTGTTTGCAACTGAATCAACAAGAGTGTCTGCCGATGATCTGACTCCTGAACGGCTGAAGTGTGCTTTGAGGCCTATCATAGTGCCAAAGATGATGAAGGCGAATCGCTTCCCTGCAACGTCAAGCTCCATAGGGTTTGATGCAATGGCCAAAGACTTGCTCCTGTTCAAAAGAGAAACTGCAAAGGAAATAAAGAAAAGTATGAAGTCTCTGACAGCAGAGGCTGACGATGCAGATGTGGATCAAAGCTCCTCCCTGATGCCTGAAGAGGTGAAGAAAGAGTGGGAACAACTCATAAAGGTTGCTTCGAGGGAAAGAGTTGCTGACTGGATAAATGTTTCTTCAATGGTCTCTGCTTCAGTGAGTCAGAAAGAAATCTACGAAGAGTGTGAGACATTTTACCCAGGCACTGTATTTTGGGCAGGAATCCACTGTATCATGACTGACATCTCAAATAAAAGAAAAGCAAGAGAAGTGACAGCAGACATACGGGCACGCTATGAAAACTCTAATTTTTATGGGGACTTTAAAAGAAAGCAAACTGCAAGAGGCATATATGTAGTGAAAACAGAAGCATACATAACATGCTTGGAAGCATCAATAAATATAATGGGAAGATACTTGAAAGCCAGCACAGGATTAAGCCAAAAAGAAGTGACAGTGATGGATTTCGTAATGAAAACTATGGACAACAAGTTTGAAGAAACAAAAGCAAAATCAAAGGCAGCTGAAGGAGGAGGAATCGCTAGCTCTGAAGTGGCAGATGTGGAAAATTTCATAGGAACTGCGCAGCAAGCTATGATTCAGATGAGAAAATAGAGCGAAATGTTTCTCAGAAGAGACAAAATTTGCATTTAGTTTTATACAATAACCCATTAGTTGAGCAGCTATGTATACTGTATTTTTTACTAATCATGACATCAATTATACTTTTACTTTTTTCTCGTTTTACCAAGCTTACTAACATAGTTGTTTAGTTAGATTCATTTTGACTGAGTTTTTATATCAATATATGCTTAAAAAAAAAAAAAGATATTTAATTCACCTTTTTATTTTATAAATCCTTTTTATAAAAAAAGCCGGAGATTGGGACTATACCAAGCATTAGTAATTTTGGTGATAGCGGTGACATCTTCAATCATGGCCCTTGGCGCGATTTATTTTTGCTGCTTTCAGCTAGTCCTGAATGCGACAATCAACTTACTGCTTTGTCCACTCAGATGCTGCTTCGCGCTCGCCAAACAAAAATTGAGAACAAAGGTAACACCGTGTCATACAGTTTAGACATAAGGAATGTTGACAAGGGAGTCCTTGAAAAAGACTTTGGTATTAAAAATGTTTCTGTGTTTGTGTTGAAAATTGTGTTTGCAACTGAATCAACAAGAGTGTCTGCCGATGATCTGACTCCTGAACGGCTGAAGTGTGCTTTGAGGCCTATCATAGTGCCAAAGATGATGAAGGCGAATCGCTTCCCTGCAACGTCAAGCTCCATAGGGTTTGATGCAATGGCCAAAGACTTGCTCCTGTTCAAAAATGAAACTGCAAAGGAAATAAAGAAAAGTATGAAGTCTCTGACAGCAGAGGCTGACGATGCAGATGTGGATCAAAGCTCCTCCCTGATGCCTGAAGAGGTGAAGAAAGAGTGGGAACAACTCATAAAGGTTGCTTCGAGGAAAAGAGTTGCTGACTGGATAAATGTTTCTTCAATGGTCTCTGCTTCAGTGAGTCAGAAAGAAATCTACGAAGAGTGTGAGACATTTTACCCAGGCACTGTATTTTGGGCAGGAATCCACTGTATCATGACTGACATCTCAAATAAAAGAAAAGCAAGAGAAGTGACAGCAGACATACGGGCACGCTATGAAAACTCTAATTTTTATGGGGACTTTAAAAGAAAGCAAACTGCAAGAGGCATATATGTAGTGAAAACAGAAGCATACATAACATGCTTGGAAGCATCAATAAATATAATGGGAAGATACTTGAAAGCCAGCACAGGATTAAGCCAAAAAGAAGTGACAGTGATGGATTTCGTAATGAAAACTATGGACAACAAGTTAACTCAGCCTAAGCCGGTCCCAAGCCCGGTTGAAAAAGGAGGAGGGTGCCTAAAAGCTGCCTTGGCATAGTCTGTTACTACCCTGACGATCTGCTGATGGTCGAAAGACCTAGGTAGATAAGACGGATGTGACAGATGAACGGCAACCAAAATCCAAGGTGTGGATACCGTGCTTAAGAGAATGTGAATGTCACATGGCAACCAGGGTTAAAGGTTGTCTCTAACGGTTCACCTCGTGAAGTGGCGAATCACGTTGTATTTAGCCTTCCGCCTGCACTGAGGGTCCATACAGGTGGTGACTCAAACTTACCCTCAGTCCTTGATAATATATGGGAAATAAAAAAAAACAAAAAATCGGCGGGTCAAACCGCAATACAAGTTTGGAGCAACCCAAACCCAGCCAAAGTGGACCTGGCTCTTCTGAGTCAACCACTGAGGTATGTGGCGAAGTTGTTCCAAGCACCAAAACAACTGTCGATAGTGGTCCCTCGGGGCCCGCGACAAATCTAACCGGAGACTCCCTTAGCTCTCTACCCGAATGGTCATCTATGACGCGTTCCCAAAAGAACAAACATAGAAGGCAAGTGGCTCGTCAGCGTCTTAACGCTGAAACTGGAGTTAACACTGCACAACATCGCAGTACAACTCCAGCGGGTAAAAGAGGTAGGGTCAGTGAAACCACCCCTTCCCCATCCACAGGTGCACAGGCTAAAAGACCGAGGACGGCTGAGTCCCCATCCTATAGCCAAGCTGCTACCGGGGTGAAGATGGCAATCGTCCGTGATAACTTCCCGGACGGCACCTTGTCACCCGATGATGCCCTGATCATACAAGGTGACATCAATAAGGTCATTGACACAGAGGATGTCGCCCGGGAGGCCCCCCAGATTTTAAATTCGGGTGTGCTAAACGGTGCTTTGATGATCCTCTGTGCCAATGACTACACTGTTGCTTGGCTGGTCAGAAACTACGAAGGTAGGGCTATAAGCAAAGATCTAAAGGTCCAGGTGAAGAAGGCATCGGACCTACCGAGACCCGTAAAGATGGCTCTCAAATCCCGGGATATACTCACCACAGATGGGGAGGTCCTGCTCAGGCGAATTGCCCGCCTGAATGCAGGCCTCAACACTGCTGAATGGAAAATCCGGGAGAGAAAAATCGTCGGTGATCATGCATACATCAGATGGATCATCGAGATGGACCTCAAATCCTCCAAGTTCATCAGGGAGAAGAATTTTGAGATCTTTACGGGGAGCTTCGGTAAAGGTTTATTAAAGATCATCAGCGACCCTAATGTTGCTCGTGTGTCCCCTCCGTCTGCTGCTGTGGGTAAACCACTGGCGGAATCCAGCGATGTGGCCCAACAGCCCGCGTTGGAGACCGCCGTAATGAAACCTCCTGTTGAATCCGATGATGTGGTCGAAAGGCCCGCATCGGATGACGCAATGGAGGAATCATTGGCACCTTCGGAGAAGGACGTACGGTTAACGTCTACGCAACTAGCCACTGATGATATGGAGGTCGTTCAAGATCCAACGGAAACGACCCCATCAGTAAGTACTGGAGCGGAGGTTCAAAAAACCCCATCTCCTTCTAGTCCTATTAGTGATTCTTCTGGATCACTATATAAAGTTTTTGGCGATCTCGATTTCTCAGATTCGGGATCCGATATTACAATTGTGTCTGTTTCCCCCACTAAGGAGGACACAGTACTAAAAGAGAAGGAATCTTCTGAGTAGGGTAACAGCTTTATTAATTTTAATTCATGTCTGAAACCCAAAAGAAGACGAGCAAAACCATCAAGGTTGCTCAAATTAATCTTCATCATAGCCGGTCAGCAACTGCTTTAGTCAATAAAAGACTGGTAGAAGGAAGGATAGATATTGCCTTGATACAGGAACCCTGGGTCAACAAGGGTAAAATCCTAGGCCTAGGTAACTGTGGGAACCTATTCTTTGATCGCTCAAGTAGTAAACCGAGAGCTTGTATAATTACAAATAAAAATATTAATGCTCTTCTTATAGCCGACCCACTGGATAGTGATAATGTAGCTATCAAGTTAATCAGCGAAAATGGAGATATTACTTATATTATGTCAGTTTATCTTCCATACGAGGATGAAATTCCTCTAACAACCTCAGCCAGAAGCTTTGTTGAGCGTTGCTCACATTCTGGGATGAAGGTCATTGTGGGTTGCGATGCTAATGCACACCACACCATTTGGGGCAGTACTAACTGCAACAAAAGAGGTGAGGATCTAATTGAATTTTTCTTAAGCAATAATCTGTATATCCTCAACACTGGTAATAAACCAACATTTGTTACTAGCAATAGAAAGGAGGTTATTGACATAACCTTCTGTAATAATAAAGCAGTCAACTGCATACAGGATTGGCATGTTTCTGAATGTATTACACTATCAGACCATAAACTAATCCAAATGTCCATTACAGGCCCTGCACTTATAACTCAGCAGGGAAGGCGGAATCCCAGACACACCAACTGGGATTCCTATCGGGAGGACCTTCGGCTTCTCCTAGAAGGTAAGAGCTTTAATTTTCCTTCACTGGTGGACCTGGAGCTGGCGGTTGACTCTGTACAACGGTCCATCCTCCTAGCCTACCAGTTAAATTGTAAAGCTGTCACGACTGGGATACCAAGGCGAGTTCCTTGGTGGAACAAAAACCTTAGTGCATTGCGAAAACCTGCAGAAAGCTCTTTAACAGAGCCAAAAAAACAGGCGAGTGGTCAAAGCATAAAGATGCACTCACCAGCTATAATAAGGCCATTAGGAAAAGTAAAGAAGAATCGTGGAGAGACTTCTGTGGCCAGGCGGACAATATGTCCAGTGCAGCTAGACTGACCAAAATCCTGTCAAAGGACAGTCAGTGCCAACTGGGTTCCATCAGAAAGGATGATGGCACATACACGGAAGATGGCAAAAGTACACTAGCAGAAATGCTTAGAGTACACTTTCCTGACTCCACAGTCGCAAACTCAAATGACATGCCTGCCATTCCCAATCTTACACTATCACGTAGTAAAAAAGAGGACTGGGCTATGGCAAAGAGTATAATTACTCCAAACAGAATTAAATGGGCTATTAATTCGTTCAAGCCCTTCAAATCACCTGGGGCTGACGATATTATACCAGCTCAACTCCAACATGGCAAAGATATTATTATGCCACACCTATGCAGAATCTTTAGATCATGTATAGTATATGGCTATATACCACATGCATGGAGAACCTGTAAAGTTATCTTTATACCCAAACCAGGAAAGTCATGCTACAATGAAGCCAAAGCCTTCAGACCTATTAGCCTGACTTCTTTCCTCCTTAAGACTCTGGAGAAATTGATTGACAGGTATATCAGAGATGAAGTTTTAAAAGCTAAACCCTTATCGAGATTTCAACATGCATATCAACCTGGGAAATCTACAGAGACTGCCCTATACGACCTTATTACGGTACTAGATAGGGCAGTCAATGGAAAGGAAATAGCCATGGCGACCTTTCTGGATATTGAGGGGGCTTTTGATAGAGTCCCAACGAATGTAATCAACAATGCCCTTCTCAAAAGAAATGTTAATTCAAGCGTATGTACCTGGATTAAAAATATGCTTGAAACCAGATTGGCTCAAGCCTCCCTTCTGGGAGACTCGCTCACTGTGGAGAATTGTAAAGGATGTCCACAAGGAGGAGTGTTGTCACCACTACTATGGAGTCTGGTGGTTGACGAACTCTTAAACAGAATTAATTTTTTGGGCTTGCATTGTCTAGGCTATGCTGATGACATAACACTGGTCGTAAGAGGTAAATTCCAGAATACTGTAACTGACCTCATGAGCACTGCTCTAAAAAAGGTAGAAAAATGGTGCAAAGAGGTAGGTTTGTCGGTTAACCCCAACAAGACCAACCTAACAGTGTTCACTAGGAAAAGAATACTCGATATGCAAACCATAAAATTCTTTGGGAAACCACTTGCATATTCAGAAGAGGTTAAGTATTTAGGGGTTATCTTTGATAAAACCTTGACATGGAAGCCTCATCTCCAATACTGCACCAACAGAGCCAAACGAGTGTTTTGGGCCTGCAGACGTGCTATTGGAAACAACTGGGGCTTGTCACCAAAAATGGTGCTCTGGATATATACTGGAGTGATTACTCCAATGATATCTTATGGGGCCATTGCCTGAGGAAATAGAACCCATAATGAAACTGTGAAAAAAGAACTCCCTAGTTTACAAAGAATGGCAACCATTGCAATTACAAATGCAATGAGAACTACTCTCTCACAGAGTCTAGAAATTCTCCTAGATTTTCTACCACTACACAAACAAGTGGAATTAGAGGCTGTTTTGTGTTCACGACGGCTAAAACTCATGGGTTTATGGAAAACATCCTATGAATTACCTTTGTTTAAAAATATTCAGACACAGGTAAAAGAACATCCATGTTTAACTATGAGTTCTGACTGGATGTTAAAGCAATATTGCTTTAAAGCCAAATACAATATCATCTTCCCGTCCAGAGAAAACTGGAGATTTCCCTCCAATCTGACTAGGAGAGGAGATGAAATTTGGTATACAGATGGTTCAAAGACATCTTATGGCACTGGCTCAGGTGTCTTCTGTCCTAACAGAAAAATAAAGCTTTCTTTCTCTCTGGGCAAGTTGGCTACTGTATTTCAGGCTGAGGTTCTTGCAATTACGGCATGTGCCTACAATTGCCTAGATAGAGGAGTTGTTAAGAAGGTCATAAAGATTTTCTCTGACAGCCAGGCTACACTAATGGCTTTAAAGAGTCACTGCTTTACCTCTAAAGCAGTGTGGGAATGCCACAATGCACTTGTAAACCTAGCTGAGGGTAACAAGGTTTCTCTTCTCTGGGTTCCTGGTCACTGTGACATTGAAGGAAATGAAATGGCAGACCAATTAGCCAAACAAGGATCTAAAATATCCTTTATTGGTCCAGAACCTGTTTTGGGTCTGCCCCATAATGCGGTCAGGAAAACTATCAAAAGCTTTTTATTGACTGAATCCTATCAAGCTTGGCTTGAATCTAAAGACCAAAGACAAGCCAAAGAGCTCAATCAACAGTCACCCTGGAATAGATCGAGGGAGCTAGTAAAATTGAGCAGAAAAGAGATCAAGGTTGCTGTAGGCCTTTTAACTGGACACTGCACCTTAAATAGACATCTTAATCTGATAGGTGTTATAGATGACCCACTATGCAGAGGCTGTCGTATGACAGAGGAGAGCTCCACACATGTGCTATGCAATTGTGACTACTACTCTGCCCAAAGATTTGAACATCTAGGATACCATTGTATCGACCCCTGGGAATTATCAAATGTTCCAATCAGGTCTATACTGAAATTTATTTCAGCAACCGGTCTTCTTTAGATCATTAGGGGGTTTCAGTACAATAGACTTAAGTCGCGGTGCTGGTACTCGATTGAGTCACCCCCATTCACAAGTCATAAGTCATGGACAACAAGTTTGAAGAAACAAAAGCAAAATCAAAGGCAGCTGAAGGAGGAGGAATCGCTAGCTCTGAAGTGGCAGATGTGAAAAATTTCATAGGAACTGCGCAGCAAGCTATGATTCAGATGAGAAAATAGAGCGAAATGTTTCTCAGAAGAGACAAAATTTGCATTTAGTTTTATACAATAACCCATTAGTTGAGCAGCTATGTATACTGTATTTTTTACTAATCATGACATCAATTATACTTTTACTTTTTTCTCGTTTTACCAAGCTTACTAACATAGTTGTTTAGTTAGATTCATTTTGACTGAGTTTTTATATCAATATATGCTTAAAAAAAAAAAAAGATATTTAATTCACCTTTTTATTTTATAAATCCTTTTTATAAAAAAAGCCGGAGATTGGGACTATACCAAGCATTAGTAATTTTGGTGATAGCGGTGACATCTTCAATCATGGCCCTTGGCGCGATTTATTTTTGCTGCTTTCAGCTAGTCCTGAATGCGACAATCAACTTACTGCTTTGTCCACTCAGATGCTGCTTCGCGCTCGCCAAACAAAAATTGAGAACAAAGGTAACACCGTGTCATACAGTTTAGACATAAGGAATGTTGACAAGGGAGTCCTTGAAAAAGACTTTGGTATTAAAAATGTTTCTGTGTTTGTGTTGAAAATTGTGTTTGCAACTGAATCAACAAGAGTGTCTGCCGATGATCTGACTCCTGAACGGCTGAAGTGTGCTTTGAGGCCTATCATAGTGCCAAAGATGATGAAGGCGAATCGCTTCCCTGCAACGTCAAGCTCCATAGGGTTTGATGCAATGGCCAAAGACTTGCTCCTGTTCAAAAATGAAACTGCAAAGGAAATAAAGAAAAGTATGAAGTCTCTGACAGCAGAGGCTGACGATGCAGATGTGGATCAAAGCTCCTCCCTGATGCCTGAAGAGGTGAAGAAAGAGTGGGAACAACTCATAAAGGTTGCTTCGAGGAAAAGAGTTGCTGACTGGATAAATGTTTCTTCAATGGTCTCTGCTTCAGTGAGTCAGAAAGAAATCTACGAAGAGTGTGAGACATTTTACCCAGGCACTGTATTTTGGGCAGGAATCCACTGTATCATGACTGACATCTCAAATAAAAGAAAAGCAAGAGAAGTGACAGCAGACATACGGGCACGCTATGAAAACTCTAATTTTTATGGGGACTTTAAAAGAAAGCAAACTGCAAGAGGCATATATGTAGTGAAAACAGAAGCATACATAACATGCTTGGAAGCATCAATAAATATAATGGGAAGATACTTGAAAGCCAGCACAGGATTAAGCCAAAAAGAAGTGACAGTGATGGATTTCGTAATGAAAACTATGGACAACAAGTTAACTCAGCCTAAGCCGGTCCCAAGCCCGGTTGAAAAAGGAGGAGGGTGCCTAAAAGCTGCCTTGGCATAGTCTGTTACTACCCTGACGATCTGCTGATGGTCGAAAGACCTAGGTAGATAAGACGGATGTGACAGATGAACGGCAACCAAAATCCAAGGTGTGGATACCGTGCTTAAGAGAATGTGAATGTCACATGGCAACCAGGGTTAAAGGTTGTCTCTAACGGTTCACCTCGTGAAGTGGCGAATCACGTTGTATTTAGCCTTCCGCCTGCACTGAGGGTCCATACAGGTGGTGACTCAAACTTACCCTCAGTCCTTGATAATATATGGGAAATAAAAAAAAACAAAAAATCGGCGGGTCAAACCGCAATACAAGTTTGGAGCAACCCAAACCCAGCCAAAGTGGACCTGGCTCTTCTGAGTCAACCACTGAGGTATGTGGCGAAGTTGTTCCAAGCACCAAAACAACTGTCGATAGTGGTCCCTCGGGGCCCGCGACAAATCTAACCGGAGACTCCCTTAGCTCTCTACCCGAATGGTCATCTATGACGCGTTCCCAAAAGAACAAACATAGAAGGCAAGTGGCTCGTCAGCGTCTTAACGCTGAAACTGGAGTTAACACTGCACAACATCGCAGTACAACTCCAGCGGGTAAAAGAGGTAGGGTCAGTGAAACCACCCCTTCCCCATCCACAGGTGCACAGGCTAAAAGACCGAGGACGGCTGAGTCCCCATCCTATAGCCAAGCTGCTACCGGGGTGAAGATGGCAATCGTCCGTGATAACTTCCCGGACGGCACCTTGTCACCCGATGATGCCCTGATCATACAAGGTGACATCAATAAGGTCATTGACACAGAGGATGTCGCCCGGGAGGCCCCCCAGATTTTAAATTCGGGTGTGCTAAACGGTGCTTTGATGATCCTCTGTGCCAATGACTACACTGTTGCTTGGCTGGTCAGAAACTACGAAGGTAGGGCTATAAGCAAAGATCTAAAGGTCCAGGTGAAGAAGGCATCGGACCTACCGAGACCCGTAAAGATGGCTCTCAAATCCCGGGATATACTCACCACAGATGGGGAGGTCCTGCTCAGGCGAATTGCCCGCCTGAATGCAGGCCTCAACACTGCTGAATGGAAAATCCGGGAGAGAAAAATCGTCGGTGATCATGCATACATCAGATGGATCATCGAGATGGACCTCAAATCCTCCAAGTTCATCAGGGAGAAGAATTTTGAGATCTTTACGGGGAGCTTCGGTAAAGGTTTATTAAAGATCATCAGCGACCCTAATGTTGCTCGTGTGTCCCCTCCGTCTGCTGCTGTGGGTAAACCACTGGCGGAATCCAGCGATGTGGCCCAACAGCCCGCGTTGGAGACCGCCGTAATGAAACCTCCTGTTGAATCCGATGATGTGGTCGAAAGGCCCGCATCGGATGACGCAATGGAGGAATCATTGGCACCTTCGGAGAAGGACGTACGGTTAACGTCTACGCAACTAGCCACTGATGATATGGAGGTCGTTCAAGATCCAACGGAAACGACCCCATCAGTAAGTACTGGAGCGGAGGTTCAAAAAACCCCATCTCCTTCTAGTCCTATTAGTGATTCTTCTGGATCACTATATAAAGTTTTTGGCGATCTCGATTTCTCAGATTCGGGATCCGATATTACAATTGTGTCTGTTTCCCCCACTAAGGAGGACACAGTACTAAAAGAGAAGGAATCTTCTGAGTAGGGTAACAGCTTTATTAATTTTAATTCATGTCTGAAACCCAAAAGAAGACGAGCAAAACCATCAAGGTTGCTCAAATTAATCTTCATCATAGCCGGTCAGCAACTGCTTTAGTCAATAAAAGACTGGTAGAAGGAAGGATAGATATTGCCTTGATACAGGAACCCTGGGTCAACAAGGGTAAAATCCTAGGCCTAGGTAACTGTGGGAACCTATTCTTTGATCGCTCAAGTAGTAAACCGAGAGCTTGTATAATTACAAATAAAAATATTAATGCTCTTCTTATAGCCGACCCACTGGATAGTGATAATGTAGCTATCAAGTTAATCAGCGAAAATGGAGATATTACTTATATTATGTCAGTTTATCTTCCATACGAGGATGAAATTCCTCTAACAACCTCAGCCAGAAGCTTTGTTGAGCGTTGCTCACATTCTGGGATGAAGGTCATTGTGGGTTGCGATGCTAATGCACACCACACCATTTGGGGCAGTACTAACTGCAACAAAAGAGGTGAGGATCTAATTGAATTTTTCTTAAGCAATAATCTGTATATCCTCAACACTGGTAATAAACCAACATTTGTTACTAGCAATAGAAAGGAGGTTATTGACATAACCTTCTGTAATAATAAAGCAGTCAACTGCATACAGGATTGGCATGTTTCTGAATGTATTACACTATCAGACCATAAACTAATCCAAATGTCCATTACAGGCCCTGCACTTATAACTCAGCAGGGAAGGCGGAATCCCAGACACACCAACTGGGATTCCTATCGGGAGGACCTTCGGCTTCTCCTAGAAGGTAAGAGCTTTAATTTTCCTTCACTGGTGGACCTGGAGCTGGCGGTTGACTCTGTACAACGGTCCATCCTCCTAGCCTACCAGTTAAATTGTAAAGCTGTCACGACTGGGATACCAAGGCGAGTTCCTTGGTGGAACAAAAACCTTAGTGCATTGCGAAAACCTGCAGAAAGCTCTTTAACAGAGCCAAAAAAACAGGCGAGTGGTCAAAGCATAAAGATGCACTCACCAGCTATAATAAGGCCATTAGGAAAAGTAAAGAAGAATCGTGGAGAGACTTCTGTGGCCAGGCGGACAATATGTCCAGTGCAGCTAGACTGACCAAAATCCTGTCAAAGGACAGTCAGTGCCAACTGGGTTCCATCAGAAAGGATGATGGCACATACACGGAAGATGGCAAAAGTACACTAGCAGAAATGCTTAGAGTACACTTTCCTGACTCCACAGTCGCAAACTCAAATGACATGCCTGCCATTCCCAATCTTACACTATCACGTAGTAAAAAAGAGGACTGGGCTATGGCAAAGAGTATAATTACTCCAAACAGAATTAAATGGGCTATTAATTCGTTCAAGCCCTTCAAATCACCTGGGGCTGACGATATTATACCAGCTCAACTCCAACATGGCAAAGATATTATTATGCCACACCTATGCAGAATCTTTAGATCATGTATAGTATATGGCTATATACCACATGCATGGAGAACCTGTAAAGTTATCTTTATACCCAAACCAGGAAAGTCATGCTACAATGAAGCCAAAGCCTTCAGACCTATTAGCCTGACTTCTTTCCTCCTTAAGACTCTGGAGAAATTGATTGACAGGTATATCAGAGATGAAGTTTTAAAAGCTAAACCCTTATCGAGATTTCAACATGCATATCAACCTGGGAAATCTACAGAGACTGCCCTATACGACCTTATTACGGTACTAGATAGGGCAGTCAATGGAAAGGAAATAGCCATGGCGACCTTTCTGGATATTGAGGGGGCTTTTGATAGAGTCCCAACGAATGTAATCAACAATGCCCTTCTCAAAAGAAATGTTAATTCAAGCGTATGTACCTGGATTAAAAATATGCTTGAAACCAGATTGGCTCAAGCCTCCCTTCTGGGAGACTCGCTCACTGTGGAGAATTGTAAAGGATGTCCACAAGGAGGAGTGTTGTCACCACTACTATGGAGTCTGGTGGTTGACGAACTCTTAAACAGAATTAATTTTTTGGGCTTGCATTGTCTAGGCTATGCTGATGACATAACACTGGTCGTAAGAGGTAAATTCCAGAATACTGTAACTGACCTCATGAGCACTGCTCTAAAAAAGGTAGAAAAATGGTGCAAAGAGGTAGGTTTGTCGGTTAACCCCAACAAGACCAACCTAACAGTGTTCACTAGGAAAAGAATACTCGATATGCAAACCATAAAATTCTTTGGGAAACCACTTGCATATTCAGAAGAGGTTAAGTATTTAGGGGTTATCTTTGATAAAACCTTGACATGGAAGCCTCATCTCCAATACTGCACCAACAGAGCCAAACGAGTGTTTTGGGCCTGCAGACGTGCTATTGGAAACAACTGGGGCTTGTCACCAAAAATGGTGCTCTGGATATATACTGGAGTGATTACTCCAATGATATCTTATGGGGCCATTGCCTGAGGAAATAGAACCCATAATGAAACTGTGAAAAAAGAACTCCCTAGTTTACAAAGAATGGCAACCATTGCAATTACAAATGCAATGAGAACTACTCTCTCACAGAGTCTAGAAATTCTCCTAGATTTTCTACCACTACACAAACAAGTGGAATTAGAGGCTGTTTTGTGTTCACGACGGCTAAAACTCATGGGTTTATGGAAAACATCCTATGAATTACCTTTGTTTAAAAATATTCAGACACAGGTAAAAGAACATCCATGTTTAACTATGAGTTCTGACTGGATGTTAAAGCAATATTGCTTTAAAGCCAAATACAATATCATCTTCCCGTCCAGAGAAAACTGGAGATTTCCCTCCAATCTGACTAGGAGAGGAGATGAAATTTGGTATACAGATGGTTCAAAGACATCTTATGGCACTGGCTCAGGTGTCTTCTGTCCTAACAGAAAAATAAAGCTTTCTTTCTCTCTGGGCAAGTTGGCTACTGTATTTCAGGCTGAGGTTCTTGCAATTACGGCATGTGCCTACAATTGCCTAGATAGAGGAGTTGTTAAGAAGGTCATAAAGATTTTCTCTGACAGCCAGGCTACACTAATGGCTTTAAAGAGTCACTGCTTTACCTCTAAAGCAGTGTGGGAATGCCACAATGCACTTGTAAACCTAGCTGAGGGTAACAAGGTTTCTCTTCTCTGGGTTCCTGGTCACTGTGACATTGAAGGAAATGAAATGGCAGACCAATTAGCCAAACAAGGATCTAAAATATCCTTTATTGGTCCAGAACCTGTTTTGGGTCTGCCCCATAATGCGGTCAGGAAAACTATCAAAAGCTTTTTATTGACTGAATCCTATCAAGCTTGGCTTGAATCTAAAGACCAAAGACAAGCCAAAGAGCTCAATCAACAGTCACCCTGGAATAGATCGAGGGAGCTAGTAAAATTGAGCAGAAAAGAGATCAAGGTTGCTGTAGGCCTTTTAACTGGACACTGCACCTTAAATAGACATCTTAATCTGATAGGTGTTATAGATGACCCACTATGCAGAGGCTGTCGTATGACAGAGGAGAGCTCCACACATGTGCTATGCAATTGTGACTACTACTCTGCCCAAAGATTTGAACATCTAGGATACCATTGTATCGACCCCTGGGAATTATCAAATGTTCCAATCAGGTCTATACTGAAATTTATTTCAGCAACCGGTCTTCTTTAGATCATTAGGGGGTTTCAGTACAATAGACTTAAGTCGCGGTGCTGGTACTCGATTGAGTCACCCCCATTCACAAGTCATAAGTCATGGACAACAAGTTTGAAGAAACAAAAGCAAAATCAAAGGCAGCTGAAGGAGGAGGAATCGCTAGCTCTGAAGTGGCAGATGTGAAAAATTTCATAGGAACTGCGCAGCAAGCTATGATTCAGATGAGAAAATAGAGCGAAATGTTTCTCAGAAGAGACAAAATTTGCATTTAGTTTTATACAATAACCCATTAGTTGAGCAGCTATGTATACTGTATTTTTTACTAATCATGACATCAATTATACTTTTACTTTTTTCTCGTTTTACCAAGCTTACTAACATAGTTGTTTAGTTAGATTCATTTTGACTGAGTTTTTATATCAATATATGCTTAAAAAAAAAAAAAAAGATATTTAATTCACCTTTTTATTTTATAAATCCTTTTTATAAAAAAAGCAGGAGATCGGGACGCGGAATAGCATGTGGATTTTCGTATATACCCCCTGTTTTCGGCTGCGGGATTAGGAATTTCTCCCCGGCGTCGTTTCAGAATTCGAAAAGGGACGCTTAACTTTTGTCCAATGGGATCCCTCCTTTCTGATCGCCGGAGAAACGCGTCATGGTAGAGAGCCTATGATTGGTGGAGGCAAGTTTAGGACAGGAGTACGGGGCTGCTTTCCGTGATCATTGAGAGGCGAAACCTAGTGCTGAGAGGTCGTGTTGGGATTGTCACTTTGATGTAGCGTCCCTGTGGAAGAAATGGCGCAACCTGGGTGATCTCTCGGGCGGAGACTAGAGGGAAGGCCGGTGGCCTGTAAAATAAGATTTCGTTCCTGAATGCTGCTCCTCTAAAGACGGCCGGTGGCCTACCGTATTCCTTCGATCAGTTGATGTGATTTCCTGGACATTTCTGCGGCGGTCTCGAGAGTCTGTTTTCCGCGTCCCCGACGAGTCTAGTGTGCTCCGGGTGATTAGGTGCTAGTTCCGCAACAGTTCCAGAATTCCTACCACGTTCCAGTGGGATGGCCGGTTTCAAGAGTCTGTTTTCTTCGTCCCTGACGTGTCCTGTGATTTCTGGATGATTTGGCGTTTGTTCGTTCCTCCTGTTCTGGGACTCCCCATAAATGAAGGCCGGTGGCCTGTCCAATATACATCTTGAGTTGCCAGTAAGAAGGCCGGTGGCCTGTCCAATATATATATCTTGTGTTGCCAGTAAGAAGGCCGGTGGCCTGTCCAATATACATCTTGTGTTGCCAGTAAGAAGGCCGGTGGCCTGTCCAATATACATCTTGAGTTGCCAGTAAGAAGGCCGGTGGCCTGTCCAATATATATCTTGTGTTGCCAGTAAGAAGGCCGGTGGCCTGTCCAATATACATCTTGTGATGCCAGTAAGAAGGCCGGTGGCCTGTCCAATATATATCCTGTGATGCCAGTAAGAAGGCCGGTGGCCTGACCAATAAATATCCTGTGTTGCCAGTAAGAAGGCCGGTGGCCTGTCTAATATCCCTCGTCGCTGTCCAGTAAGATGGCCGGTGGCCTGCCTTCAGACTATCTTCTCTAGTGATATATCGGTTTAGTCCTCATCCTACCACGTCTAGGAGTCAGTCCTCTTCTGTCCAACTTACACGAGAACTATCTTCGTCCCTTTCACAAGGACTTTATTGTTCTTCAACATACGAGACTGATTTACTGCAAACCTCTACCCCTCGCCAGGTCAATCGGATACATTCAGACGTTCCCCCATGCGGCCGCTGTCTCTAGTATACCCCCTGTGGGTCCCAGGTATTTTGGTGGGGTTTTCGGGATCTTTTTACAAATTCTTTTCCCCTTGTGGTTAATTTAAAAGGGTAATATTTCATTCCCTTATTCAATCAACATGCTATTCCTAGTCCTGGTGTTCTGCTTTCTTGGGTAAATTAAAATTTGGTTTCCTTATAATTATTTAATCACTCATTGTTTTGAATATCTCAATTCATGTTAACGCTTAAGCTAGTATTACATTGGTCCAGTGTTTAAACCAATAATTCTTCATTAGGTCTGTAATTCCCTTACTTAATATCTTTCCCATGCAATAAATGATTTCTCAGGTCTCTAGCTGGTCTTAATTCTACATTCAATATATTGTACCATGCTGTGTTTTCAGGTAATCTAAAAGGTACCACTTTTGATAGGCAAGTTTAGGGTAAAAGGACACAACGCAATGTTTGGAAATATAGTATTATTTAATTAGTCTTAACTGTAAACAAACATTAACTGTAATCAAAAAGAAGTCATAACAGTATAATGCCCAATTTGACGACCATTTACTTTTTTACGATATGTGTTATATAACAGTTCAATACATTCCGCATTTGTGTGAACCGAGTTACTTATTGCTGGTTAGGATAAAGGATTACCAAATACAATCTTAGAGTCAAAATATAAATCCCATTTCGACGCATATACCGATTATGTAGAAACAAAATTCTCCTAGATGCAAAGGGCATACAAACAAGTGAAGCTAAATACAACTTTGACAGCCGAAAATCAGGTTTATTAAAACAGGAATGCAAATTTTTGTACCTTTCATATTGGACAATTAGTGTATATATGCTCACTAGAAATGGATAGAAATGCAGGTTGACCTAAACACAGAAATTTCAAGCGACCAATGTAAATAGTTAAGAAACATAATAATGTTAATTATTCAATCGTGGATATTAAAGATCTCAAGCTGAAGAAAGTACATTCAAGCAGATAAATTCCTTTTCAGACAAGAAGGGATGATTTAGAGTATTCTTTAGATAAACCGAAGGCTTTAGATATTGACTCTTTGAGATAGTAGATACACATGA
The DNA here is from genome assembly GCA_963978545.1 of Linyphia triangularis. Lineage (NCBI taxonomy): Eukaryota > Metazoa > Arthropoda > Arachnida > Araneae > Linyphiidae > Linyphia > Linyphia triangularis. Next base: position 29,418,863 of record OZ021730.1, on the reverse strand, counting down.
GATATTTGGAGACGATTCTGAGGAAAGCGACTAGGAGAAAAACATTCTATTAATACTGCTTGCAGGAGGTCATCTAAATCATTAAAAAAATTAAACCACAATGAATCATAATGCGACACTCCGACACACACAACCTAACTAAGATTTACAATTATTCACTTACATTAGACACAGACCAAATGGTTGTAGAGACCTCAAACACTGTAACTTCAAAGTACAACTTAAAGCCCCAATCCATTATACCAAATGGAACAATTAAATCTTCTAAGCTCGCTCAGGGTAAACTAACCACAGGCAACTCCACTTTAGGTTGTCTTCTGGAAAAAACAGATAGCAAGAATGATTCAAAGATAACACCTCCTCCATTCAACACTGATCAAGTATTATGGCAATCAGTTTAGAATATGCTCTGATCCAAGAAAGACATAAAAGGCCTATTAAAATTTGCTTATAACTATTTTCTTGCAAATGGCCAGATATGTAAAAGAATTCTGGTATTCTGTTAGTTCATGGACAAAAACTGCGTGCTCCAATCGTAGGAAAAAACTACTCGTAGGTTATTGTGGTGATGACTTGGGAAGTGCTGAGAATAGTTCAATGATGATGAGCAAATACAATCACCAGATCAACATAGCCTCACACCTGAACGGAAAAATTGCAGGGAATCTACAGCTTTTGCAAAAGATCTGAATTTAAGTATCACGTCCCTTGATTTAACACCTATCAAAACTAAAGTCGCTTCCAGAACATTCCAAATTATTATAGGTCAAAAGAAAGGTAGCAGACGTTACAAGAAAAGTAAAATCAAAAATTGCAAAAGTTTTGCAGCTTCAAGAGGACAATTCAAGCTGGAAGAAGTAGTAATAATGAAAATTATTTAATAAACCAGATGAAAGAAAAATTAAAATCTACTACATCCAATAGAGAAAAGATGCATATTTTAACACATGGTCTCGTAAGAAGATAGCAAAAGAATTCAATGTCCGTGAGTACATGGTAAGAAAATCCTGCAAATTAACAAAAGAAAAAGGTATCCTTCCTTTTCCTCAATCTTTGCAAGAACGTAAAATAGGGTGGCCAAAAAATTCAGGAAAAAAAGTTCCCTGACAAATTTTTACAAAATTCCCTGATTTTAGGGCAAACTTTTTTTTTCAAATTTCACAGATTTTCCAAATATGTCTAGACACCTTGATCAAATAGAACATGTATGTAAGGAGATAATATGCAAAGTTTTTTTAAATAGTTTTGCTGGAAATGAAATGTTTAAATTATTCCGTAACATGAAACTTCTAATGATAACCACCACAAATCTCAGGGTAAATAGCGCCAAAATATGGATAAACTTGCCTTAAACAATACAAAATTTCCCCAATTTTCATGAAATTAAAAAAAAAATTCTCAAACATTTCCCTGATTTTTTCCAGAATCAGAAAGCTCCCCGACATTTCCCTGATTTCCAGGTTTCCCCGGTTCCGTGGCCACTCTGTAAAATCTCTGCAGAAGTTGCCGAAAGGGCAATAAAATTTATCAAACAGATGAAAATATAAGACTGATGCCTGGTGCTCAAGATAAAGTTAGCATACATAGAAAGGCATATGAACAAAAACGGTTGATTCTTTGCAATCTTAAGGAGCTATATATAGCATATAAAGAAAATATTCCAATAATAAAATAGGATTTTCAAAATTTTGCAAGCTTTGTCCTAAATTGTGTATCGCAGTCGGTCAGCCAGGCATACATTCAGTATGTGTATGTGTAATACACAAAAATCCAATCTTCTGTTTAAATGCCATGGATTTGGAAAAATCCCAAATTAATTTTTTTTACAGAACTGTTGGTATGTGCCCGCGGAAAGAGGGATTGTACATTGAAAATATGTTCCAACTCAGAAAAGTTGTAAAGTACATAAGAGGCACATTTTAAGAGTTTGACATAGAAGATGAAGTTCAGTTTTATTAGTGGGAACCAACCGATTACAGCAATTTACGAACATTTGTGCTTCCTTTATGTGAAATTGTAGATTTTTTTGTGAAGAAATTGGAGATTTTAATACCTCATTCATTTATTTCTAAATAGCAGTCTATGTGAAAGAAGATCTTCAGGAAAATCAAATGTTTATTTTAAAGGATTTTTCTGAAAATTATTCATTTTAATTCAAGATGAAACTCAGTCGTATCATTGGGTTCATGTAGCCTGTACAGTTCATCGAGTAGTCTTCTATTTGAAAAAATGGTGATGAATTAAGTGAAATGTCTTTGTGCTTTCTCTCCAAATGCTAAAATTATGATGTTTCCGTTATGTATGAGGTGCAACGGAGAGTTATCAAGAAGATTTTCCCAATATTAATCAAGTGGAATATATCACAGATGGTTGTGCAGCACAGTATAAAAATTATAAAAGCTTAATCAACCTTTGCTATCATTTAGAAGATTTTGGGTTACGAGTTTCTTGAATTTTCTATACTACAAGTATCAGAAAAACAGATTGTGATGGAGATGGAGGAAGCGTTAAATGGGCAAAATCCAGAGCAAGCTGGCAACGGCCATATAAAGACCAAATTATAACAACAGAAAGCATGTTGTCATTTTGCAATGACCACTTTTCTAAAACTAAATTTTTAATTATCAGTGAAGAAGCAATTTATACAGCAGAAGAAAAATTAAAGGAACGTTTCTTAAATTTCCCAATAGTACCTGGAACGAGATCCTTTCACTACTTCATTCCACTCTTAAAATCTGTTATAGCCATGAAATGAATAATGAATGAAGCTTACGTACTGTATATATACAAACACACCTCTTCAAGGAAAAAAAAGGATTTATTGGAATTAAAAATGGAATACATCAGACATATGACAGAAAATCCCAAAAAGTATTCTATGCCAAATAGCCCATCTATTTCAAACCATTACTTATTCACATAAAAGAATTAAAATTGAAGGTCGAAAACACAATTGTAGAAAATCAAATGAGAAAACTTCTGGAAATAACCCTATAGAAAGCTTGTGGATGTGTGAGACCGGTCAAATTTTTTTTGACCCAACAACTTTTTTTTATTTACAAAGGGTTAGCCCTCCTCCAAAAATTTAGTTTAACTTTCAGAACATTTTGGGCCTAGCGATAGATTTAGAGATTTGTATTTTGACTTTCAATTTTTTTACTCTCAATTAGATGAGCAAACATTTTGTTGTTTTATAATTTATACTTGTGCGTATTTTGAGGCAATGCAGTTTAACTGTAATTGCATATCAAATAGAATTTCATTTATATTTTTTACTGCTAAACTAGGCGCTTTTTTGCAATTTGCCTTTGGAGTATATATTTTTTAGACTGATAACGGGTTCTAGGAAGCGTGCAAAACATTATAAGAGAAAGTTTTGTAAAAACCAACATACGAGTGATGTTTCGATTCAAGAATCAACCGAAACTTTGAGATGTAACTATATTTCTGAATCTAAACTGCTGAATGATGAAAGCAGTGAATCCGAACAACTGCTGATGAATGCTTTTTCATGGACATCCATTGTCAGAGAATCATGGTTTTTTCTTGAACACTATCCAGAAAGTTCAAAGAAATTCCTAACAGTAAATCAAAATTCAAACAGAATGGGTTGCTGCCCGGAGTTATAATTGTTTCTTGAGTGAAGCCTGCTCAGCTTCAAAGAAACAGGAGCAATTTTTTTAAATCAATAGAAGATTAGTATATTCAATGCGATAGTTTGGATGTTGGACACAGGGAAATTAGCAGCTTCATGCGAGTTCTGAATATGTCTCCTCCACCAAATCAATCTTCCAACAACAACCACAATAAAGCTTTTTAAACATTGTCAGGGGGCTGACAGATGAAGGGATGTGGATTGCTGCACTTTGCGTTCGCCAAGCAAATGAATCTGCAAAATGCGGTGTGTCTGATGATGGATTATGCCACCGAAGAGGATATAATCCCTTAAAACAGCATTAGCCACTACGTAGCCCGCAACAGATTTTTCTGTGGCCCGCCTGCACCACAAAAGAAAAAGAAACAAACATTAAATTTCATGATATGAACTTTTTTTTACATAGTTGTAATTTATCATAAATCTATATGTAGAATAGAGTACTCCACTGCGTGTCCGAAGAAATTATATAAAGAAGCTTTCAACAAGGTGGTTTTCATCAAGAATAAATACAGGAATAACTTAACTGAATCTCATTTTGAAATTTTTTTTAAATTGACAGCAACAAATACTCCGAAAGACATGGACTATCATAAAAATAAACTGATCAATTTCGACCGCCATCGTCTCACAATTGATTTGGACTAAAACTGAGTAATTTGTAAGTACAGTTTAAATACTTTTATTAAAAGTTAGGCCAAGTCGTACTGTCACGTCGAAACAAAGGATTCCCTTCTTTTTCAGACTTTAATTTACTAATAACGAAAACTATTTTTTTAATTATTTGGAGAGAAAAAAATCATTAATTGTAATTTTATTAAGATAAAAAAAATTAATATTTTTTTCCAGTTTTCAGAAGTGCTATATATTGTTAAATCGATAATAATTAAAAATACAAATTTTGGTGTATCCAGCCCGCGAAAAGCATCAACATAAGTCATACGGCCCGCCTCTAAAAGTTAGTGGCGAACACTGCCTTAAAAGGAGTTGTGACAGCAACCTCTATCAACACAGGCCAAGTTTTAGATGTGGAGGTCCTATCAAAAGGCAGCATTGGATGCCGTAAATGGTCCACAAAAGACAAAACCAATGTTGAATATGAATCTTGGAAAGCTGACTGCAACTGTTCATAAACAACAGTGAATCATGAAAGAGTATGGAATCGCTTGGTGCAGGAAGGATATTTCCAGATTCTAGGGACTAGAATGTACTGAATGTTATGGAAATGGAGACAGCTAGAGCTACACTTTTGTAAGCAAGTTAAAACCATCCAGAAAAGGTCTTTCTTAAAAAAGAATGTGTAGAACATTATCAGAAAAGATTAGGGCTTGTGTTGAGGAAGCTCAAGAAAGATAAACGAGGACTTAGGGTAAAAGAAAGCTAGCAGCAAACAAAATCAATAAAATGCAGAATTATTTCGCACTTTGTAACAATACTGCGTCGCTAAAAGAAATGTCTGATGCAATTTGGAGCACTAATTTATCATCTGAGTTCCAGTAGTTGGAAAGTCAAGCAGCTACAAACACAAGGGAGGGTTGCCTTTAAATTTAATACAGCAAATACAAACAATCTATGAAAGACTGACCGCTCTAGAAATGCTGAAAATGAAGACGAAGTGCTTGAGGATAAAATTCCTATTGACCAGTTAGTTGAAACATTAGGCATTGAAATTATGGACTAGAGCAGATAGACTTTATTTCAGAATCGGAAATAATGGTGACCCACAAAATATGGAAAAAGTTGATTAGTCAAAAACCAAAACTATATTAACCTTAAACCTGTTTGATCCGGAATATCTCGCCAAGCTAGGACAAAGAACGTTTGATCCGACTTTTCTTGCCATCGAAAAATAGTGGCATCTTCAGCCGATCCGGATTATGTCATTCTGCAAAAAGGCCTCTAATACAAACACCTTTTTCCAGAAAAGTGATTGCAGAAAAGCAGTATTCACTGTGGTACAACCAAATGTAGGTCTTTGCCTTAGTCTAAAGAGATGACTCTGGTGAGGCCTTTTCTAAGTTAACATGTGGTGCATGGTAGGTGGACTTGCCAGAAAGGTGGAACCGCCGATCATCGGATTGAAAATATAGTAAAGAAGGAACAGTGATCACCAGTTTCGTATTCTGTTCAGCTTCCTGTATCATTAGTTATGCCATAAGAAGACGTGTTTTAAATGTTTAAACTTCTAGCCATTTCTCAAGAAGGCATGTTTTTCCCTGTTTTAAGCTTCCAGGATATTTTGTCTAAAAAAGCCAGTCGTAACCCAAAATAGTGGAGTGGCTGCCCATGGTTAGGAACATGTGCTGAAAGATTTGTTTAATGAGTTTATTTTCGTGTTTCTCACCGCCTTTCTTGTGGAAGGTTGGTCATTTGGATATATTGTATGTTTGTTTATATGGTAACGATTTATTTTTTTAACACCTTTTATAATGAAGTATTAAAAGTTTAATGTTTAGTTATTTTAAATAGCTTGTATTTAATAAAGGTCTATTAGACTAGCTTTCTATTATCTAGGTTATGACAAATAAAATGGCAGATAAATTTCACTAGTACATATAACAATCTCGCCATCATGGGTTGGTGCTAGAAACGTTATTGTTTTTTTTTTACTCTTCCACTAATAATGAAATGTTTTCATTTCGAAAACAATGAAGCTTTCGACAAAGAAAATCATCCCCCTCAAAAACTGATTAAAATTTTCATGCTTCACGGCAAATTGATAGAAAACTTGAAGAAAGTTTATACACAAGAAAGAGGCATTTCTATCGACGAGTCACTGATTACATACAAAGGGATGATTGGCTGGAAGCAGTATATACAAATGCACAAGATTTGGTATCAAATTATATCAATTGTATGAAGCTTTTTCAGGATACATTTGGAACTCCATTATATAAACCGGAAAGGGAACTACTTTCAATGAAGATTACGAGTTTTACGGTTTGTCAACAAAAAGCATAATGAGCTTATCACATGAACAATTGGAAACTGGGTATTGCATAACCACAAACAATTTTTATACCTCACCAGAATTAGCAGAACTCTTTAGTGATAAGAAAATGGATATTTATGGTGCAATACGTCTCAACAGGTTAATAAGCACCATTTAGGTACTCTTTCTGAAGACGTGTTATGAAATTATACATAACTTTTAATTTGTTACTTAATCTTACATTTGAGAAGAGAAAATATGGAAAAAAAAGATAAATAAATTTTGATATTGTGTCATACCTTTACAAAATCTTTTAAACCAAACAATAATTTGTGATCACCATTTTATAAAGTTATGTTGTTGTCCAAAGTAGTAGAAGACATATTTTACAATCAGGATATATTTTATTGGAATTTTCACAAACTTGAGTGAAAGCAGACCAAATTTTTTTTATGAAAAAACTTACAACTTTCTCATATATATGCAAGTTCCATTTTTGTCCATTGCTACTTTAAAATAATTACCTGTTTTTCCCTTTTTTTCCTTTTGGCTTCTCTGTGTTCCGTTGCAATCCTGCTACAGAAAGTAATTCTTCATCTGTAGGGTGAAGATAGCGGATCAGCCTATAAAATAATATACAGAATTATAACTTGTAAATTATATCAGTATATCAATCAGGACATATGCCTTAACAATGGTAAATTTCCATAAGAAAAATATCAGTGAAAAGCACAACTTTGCTTCAAAAGTATAAAAAGATTAGTGCTAAATAATATTTCAAAAATAGCCATCAACATAGACGAAAAAACTTGCATGTGCGAATTTATCCCAAACTTTCAAGAACTCAAAATTTATATTAAATAAATTTGAGATGCTGATAAATGGGTTGTTAGTAAACTATGAACCTCTGACTGAACACTTCAAGTAGTATCTAATTTTTTAAGAATATTTTTTGCTTTAGTAGGCTTTTTAACTTTACGTAAAATGTGAAAAACGTTGAATTTAATCCTTTTTTACAATCATTTATCTCAAACTGGATCACCTTTCATTTTTTCTATTTCACACCATTGGAAAGAAGATATTTCAATCTTTAAAATACTTCTATTTTCATTTTGATGTCTCGAAGTACAAATTTTAAAAAATGGTATTTTTGCGAGTTTAACTTTGCAAAAAAAGAAAAGGATGTAAAAAGTCATCCAATTTGGTGCATTGTAATTTTCAAACAAAGAAAAGTAATAGGTTGAAATTTGGTATCCTTGATAAACATTTTTATATTGATGAAGGAAATTACTATCATAATAATCTGAGAAAAGATCCAAAATTTGTACCCAAAAATTTTAGGAAAAAAAGTAAAAATAAAGGGCAGTCAGATCGGTAACACTTAAAAATACCGAAATGACGAACGTGTTACCGAAATGGCAGAAATGCAGAACTATCAAAAATCTTAATACGATCCATTTTCTTCCATAAATATTATTGTTTTCATTAATTGGAAAACAATGAATTTTAATTAAGTAATTTTATTTGAGTTTTTTTATGCTTTGAAAATAGGAATTACTACAAAAATAAGGGAAACTAATAATTGTTTGTTTTTCAGATTATCTGGCGCAGTCAGCAACACGAGGGCTATAATGCGCCGAAACATTCATCATTAGACAAGCCAACATACATTTACAAACACCCATACCTAACACGGGACTCGAACCCGCAACCTCGCTGTCTAGAAGCTAGCACGCTAAACACTATACCGTTTGGTAGGCGAAACTAATAATGCATTTATTCTGCAATTTTAATATTTTTAGGTAGGGGATTAAATCTTACAAATGATGAATTGCTCTAATTAATTAGAATAAATTTTAATAACTAATTAGAATAATTAACTAGAATAAATTTTATTTAATTCTAATTAATTATTATAAGTATTTTAATATTAACATTTTGTCACAATATTTTGGAATGTTTGTTGTGGTTTTTTTTGTTTTAATCTTCTCATTACCTCATTCTTATTACCAGTGGATAACAAGAAAAGAAAGCATAAAAGAAAAGAGTGGAAAGGAAAAAATCATTCGAATTACGAGCTAAGAAAAAGTTGTATTTACAGTAAAAGAACTAATCGAGAAGGCGAATACTGATATTGGACTCTTTATGAAGCATGTGCACATCATCAGACATCAATTTAATGCTGTCAAGAAAATGAAAAGTTCCCTCTATTCAAATGAAGTAGTAGTTTTGATAGACTTTTCCCAAAATTACACTTGTAAATTTGGATCCGAGATACAAACAATGCATTTTGGTGCTAGTAAGCCTCAGGTAACAATGCACAATGGTGTGTTGTGTCACAACGATACACAGTACAGTGAATATGATCCATCTAAAACAGAGCAGTGCATATCCTTCTGTTCCATTTCATCTTCTCTGCGTCATGACCCAAGTGCAATTTGGGCGCACCTGCAACCTGTGCTGAAAATAGTAAAGGAAGGCCTTCCTAGTGTGGATACTATTCATTTCCAAAGTGATGGACCGACCACACAATATAGAAACAGAACTTTTTTCTTTTGACACATTTTGCTTTAAAATTTGCCTTTAAAGAAGTCACGTGGAATTTCTCGGCAGCTGGGCATGGGAAAAGTGCAGCAGATGAGATAGGCGGTAGGATTAAAAATATAGCTGATCACATTGTGGCTTGTGGCTCGGATATTTCTGACTCTAGCGAATTATTTAAGCTTTTGAGAGAGAAAGAATTGAAAGTAAATTTTTTTGAAGTTACAGAAGAAGACATTAAAGCAATAGATATGTGTGCTGAAATGGCTTTAAAACCAGTTCCCAACACAATGAAATTACACCAGCTAAATTGGAGTCGTAAAAAGCCTAAAGTTTTATCACTGAGGTTACTCAGTTGTTTCAGCTGCAAGGGTGAGGAGATATGCTCTCATTTTGCACCATATCCAGCCACAGTTACATTTCCTGGAGAAAAACACACAGAGCAAACAACTGATACAAAATCCACAAATGTAGTTGTGGGTGATTGGGTGGCTGTTATTTATGACAATTTGTGGTATCCAGGTAAGTTGAAATTTTAAGAGTTAAATTATTTAAAATGTATTGAGTAAACTAATAAATAATGTGTGAGTAAACTAAAAAATGTTTTGTTTAGGTTCAGTAGAAGAAATTAACAATGATGGTGTTGTGCTAACTTTTATGCATTGCTCGAGAGACAAATATTTCTGGCCATCACCTGAAGAAAAATGTACAGTCCCAGAAAAAGAGATCATGTGTCGCATCTCTGAGGCACCACAACCAATCTCTAGACGTCATTTCATCATTCCGAATCGGAAAACATGACGATATATTATTTAATATTTTAAATTCATAGTCACTGTAAATTGCCATCATAAAATAAAACATTTATGTTAATTTAGCTTGGTTTCGACTATAATACAACTTATTCCCTTTCAAATATTATCACTGCTTTATTTTCTAGAATTGCACTTTTTATTATGAATTATGATTTTTAATCAAATAGATTTTGATAAGGTAGCACAAATATCACTAGTATAGATATTACAGAATACATTAACATCAGATCTGTAACTCATTAACATCAGATCTGTAACAGCTTCAAAAAGGAACTCCCAAGGAGGGGTTAAATAACTTTCTTGACCTCCCCCCAACTGTATTCCTGCATTTACATCTAATTTGAAGCAAGAATACATTGTTACTTCTCTTATATAAAAAAACAATTGGGTAAATTCAATTCTTTACAATTATTTCTTCTCAATTCTTTACAATTGGGTAAATTCTGCTTTTAAATTGGCACTTTTCACAATATTGTCTCATATTATTTAATTCTTCTTCCGATGACAGCTCTTTGAGCGAAATTGACGATGATGAATTTACAGAGAACGATAAGTCAGTTCTTTTCCCTGCCTGGCAATGCAGATGCTGATTCATCCGACAACGAAGATGATGCAGTGCACAATGAAAATGATGTGAATTCTACTGATTGCGTTGATCCTTCCCTAGTGGCTCCGGGTCTAAGAAATGGAGTTGATGCGAGAAGAAAAGAGAACTTTTCGTGGAGGTCAACAGTAGATGCTGATGAAATCAATGTAGCAAGATTTGAAGGTAAACCTGGACCCCAACACAGTTTGCCTCCAGGATCAACTGCATTGCAGTATTTCAAACTGCTTTTCACCGATACCATGTTTGAAGAACTTCATGAAAACACAAACAAGTATGCCGAATTCTCTCAATTACAGAAGAAAGCTACGGATAACGACTGGCATCCCATTGAACAAATCGGAGAGTTGGGAGCATTTATTTGCATTCTCTTGATAATGAGTGTTGTAAGGATGTCTCGACTCAAGGATTACTGGTCAACGAATCCAAATTCTTTGCCATGAAGTGATAAAGCGTTTGACGCCCAGGAATCGCTTTTTCAAGATTCTGAAGTGCTTTCATATTTCAGACAGGGCGATAGAAAAACCCAAGGACAGCGAAGACTACTTCTACAGTCAGAAAGTGGAGCCTTTGTATTCAAATTTGAGAGAGAATTTTCAGAAATGTTTCAATCCTTACAAGGAACTTTCTGTCGATGAAGCTTTGACCAAATACAAAGGCAGACCTGGCATTGTCCAATACATGCCATTGAAGCCAGCGAAGAGAAAAATTAAAGTTTGGATGTTGGGGACCTCTTATATGGGATATGTTTATAGCTTTGAAATGTACAGTGACAAAAAAAGCAAAGTCAATAAATCCGGCTATGGTCTTGGATACGATGCAGTTATGCATTTAGTCCATAGTTTACAGAAAAGGAATTTTAAATACCACGAGATCTATTTTGATAGATTTTTTACCAGTGTGTCATTAGTTCATGATCTTCTTCAGAAGACATTTTATTTCTGTGGAACCCTTAAAAAAATAGGCTGTATCTCCTCGTGCAACTTGCTTCAATAAAATTAAAGGAACAAGGTACCAATCACACATTCCAGTGTGTTGAAGAAAAGAACATTCTTTGCATTTCTTGGAAAGACAAGAAACAAATTGAAATGCTGTCTACAAACAACAAAAACGACATCGTGCAGGTCAAGAGCAAGATATGCAGTGGGACTTTACTTATCAAGCATAGGGGTAACCAGTGTTTATGCTGGAGTGCAAAATGTCTTGAGAAAAAAAGCTAAAATCTGAATTTTTCTTTTGGCAAAATGCTAAAATGATTACGAGCTTACGTCACTCTAGATTTTTGATCTAAACGAATTATTAGTAATTACGAATTTTAGAAAACAACAAGACAAGTATTTGTCCATCTTCATTCATAATAACTAATTCTTAAATCGTAGAGAGGAATCGTAAACAGAGGAAGAAAAAATTGATCTTATAAAAAACACAAGATCAATTGAGAGAATTGTAAAATGGTAAGGCTGCTTAGAACATGAAGAAAATGGCTTGCTTTGCACTTTTTGTGGTCTTACCATATTTTATGATTTCAATGAAGGTGTAGACTTTAAAGAGAGTATTATGTCATTAGCATTTTGACATTAAAAAAAAAAAATTGAAAGACACTTAAACAGCATAAAACATACTAAAAACATGAATGCAGTACTTAAAGAAAGACAAGAAAATTTGATGAAGGAAAAATACAGCAAAAAAAGTGTGATTAATTGGACAGCCTCGGCTTACCTTGCATATAAACTCAATACCTCATATGAAACCATTGTTGCAGAAATGTATAATAGTGGAGCTCGTATGGGTAAAAAAAATCACTCCAAGGAATTTGCTCGAAACTTTATGCCTCATATCCCTAAAATTTGAAAGCAAGAGGTAACAAATTTTATTATTCAAAAGATTTACCAATTGGTCTATTGGCTGACAAGATGACAATCAATCATTGCACAAGGCACATGATAGGTATAAGGATACCAATTTTTGATATCAAAAGGCAGTCATTATTTGAATCGATTTATCTTGAACATCAATGGGTAGATGATTCTACTGGAGAAGGTTTGTGTAAAGATTTTCTCAACACATTAGCAAAATTTGGTTTTGAGCTGCCATTTGTAAGGAAGCATTTAGTAGGTGTAGCAGTGGATGGTCAGTACATAAACTGTGGAATTGAAAAGCATCTACAGACTATGCTGGTAAAAGATATATCTGTTATTTGGGATCCCATGCATTGTTTAGAGCTTAGTATTAAACATGCTGAAACACCTAAAATTGTTAGGGATGCTATTGATCTCATTCAAGACATAATGAAAGAATTTAATTCGAGAAAGAAATATGAAGCTTTATGGAATTCATCAGAAAATTTTAGTGAATTTTTGTAATAAGCCAAAACTATTTAAAACGCTGAAATTTGTATCACACTCAGACACTGTACCGCAAACTTTTATGAGTGATTACAAATGGTTAGTTTCTGCTTGTAAATATATTCCAGAATTATTTAGCTTACGTAATCAACTCATGAAAAAACAAAATATTTTTACTAATTTACTCACAGCCGACTAATTTAATTTATTAACATCAAAATGTGTACAGTCAAGAAATATATTGAAAATATCAAAATACTTCAATCTGCTTTTATATATAATATTATAACTTAAATCTTCTTTGCAATGTAGAATCGTAAGAAAAATGTAATGAACCAATAGCAAATCTTCCATCAGATCTTCTAAAAAATACCATTTCATTAGAAGTAGTGAGATGTTTAAAGAACATATATTTAAAGGAGTTCCTTTGCCTGATGTGCCTGTTTCAGCAAGCCATTTAAGGTCCACCGCACAAAATGATATCACAGTGTTCACTAAATCTGAAAAAACTCTCATGCAAATTGATCAATACTTCTTTTTAGAAAAATCAAATGATAGTAAAAAAGAGATTGAAAAAGTCAACTTCCTCTTCAATTTCAATTATTTAATTGATCCAAACAGTGCCATTTCAACAGAAGAACCAAGAGGTCAATAAAAACTTCACAAGGAGAGAAACCTTTGCTGACTTTGTTAAAGATTTCAAGTCAATTTTTAAAGTTGAAGATCTTGATTGTCTTCGGTTTGAATATCAATGCTTTTTTAAATTTGTAGTTAATTCAATAGCAGAAGGAAGATCTGAAGGGCTGGGCTATGAAATGGAAACACTATACGAAAAGGCTGTGAATGAACTTGCAACACAATTACCAATATTTGTTAAAATTTTTGTAAAGACTATTTCAATTCCGGTCTCTGAAGCAGTAGTTGAAAGTTGGGGATCTGTCATTGACGAAGTTAGTAATTTGCGAATGAAAAGCAATGATGGAAGTGATACTAAAATTGGGACAATTGATGAAAGAGTTTTCATCTTGCTTGATGGGCCTCCAGCTGGCTATGCAGCGACTAGAAATTTTTTGAAAGCTTTCGTTTTGATGTTTGGAAGCTCTTCCCATAAGCATTTTTCTAGAACCACAATTTCTAAAATTATGGATAATTTTTTTTTATCATGTGTTGTTTCTAAAATTACCAACAATGCAGATTGTTTACCGTGTTTCATGTGAAAAATTAAATTGTATGCTTATTATATCTACTTATCCAAAACAATCTTTTATATTTTGAAATTTTAAATTTATTCAAAGCAATTCATATAATTCACTTTTATTTCTTTAAAATAAAATTACATAATTATTATATCTGAATATTATTTTATCAAAACAGTCTTGTTTGTTTTGAAAAGTTTAATTTTACTGAAAAATGATTATTTTCTTAAAATATCAAATTAAAAAAAAATTAAGATACAATAATATTTTATATTTGTTACTTAGATTATTTTGTCAAATTTTTAAGTTTATGTAAAACAAGAATATGACAAAATGACCCATAAGATCCTGAGTATTTTGTGCAAACTTTAATAAAGTGTTTAAACAGTGTTTGTGAAGAAAAACAGTAGCATTCTCCAAATACAAATCTAACAAGAATGAAAAGCAGATATTTCAAGAGCAAATCAAAGCACTAACCGTTAAGTCTATGGCATATATATCCAATATAACAATGCAAACTGCTCTAGGTTTAAGATTTTCATGTAGAACATATGGATATGAAAGTTTATTATCCTTAAACTTGTCCTTTCCCTCTGTCAGAACTTTGTAGAGAAGAATCAAAAACTTAAAATTTCAAAGTGGAATATTGCATGAAGTCATTTTTTGGAGAATAAAAGTTTCAACTTTCAAAAATAAAAAGGAAGTAGTTCTATTTGACGAGATGTCAATCGCAGCAGGCATTGATAACGATACTTCAACTTGCAGCTCTTTGAGAGAAGCTACGCTTCCAAAATGTGGAGGCAAAGGTAAAGATGCTTTGGTTTTCATGGTAGGAGGTATTTCTACAAGATGGAAATAGACTGTGGCCTATTATTTCACTAATAATCAAGTAGATGACACCTTTCTAAGAGACATCATTTATAAACCACTTTAAAAACAAGAAAATAATTTTTAGTCTTTTAATAACATTTCCATGATCCAGGCTAACCTTCTTATTCATAACATATTGAAGTGTTAAAAATTGTTTTTCACTCTGTTTTTAAGAATGTCAGCCAATAAGCTGCTATTTTCACTGTGCTTACAGACAGCAACACTGATACAGCAAGTAAAACAGAAAATGATGCAGGAAATTTGATAAATCTGGTTAAACATGCAGTATTAGTTAACAAGCAAATCCCATCACATTTGGACCATAACCAAAAAATGGACTTGGTTATGGGACGATTAACTGTGACAGAAGAAGAAATTTCCAAAATAGAAAAGGCCACCAGGAAACAAAGAAATTGTCATGAGTGGTTCCATCAAAGACTGGGGAGGTTAACCGCCTCAGTATTCAGTAGAATCCTTCGATGCAAAACAAGTACCAAACGAATTGTAAGAGACATATAATCAATGAATTCTCACAAGTAGACTGCAGCAATGAAATGGGGCGGTGATAGTGAAAGAGCAGACAGAGAAGCATTTAAATTAAAAGATAACAACAATTTTTTTGTAGTTAACACTGTCCACAATGTTTATAAAGAACACTTCTTTTAAGGTGCTTCACCAGACGGCCTGTGTATCTGCGATTGCTGTGATGATGCAGTGTTGGAGATAAAATGTTCAACCAGATTGAAAGATAGAAATATTCTTTCACTGGCTGGAAACAAAAATTACTTTTTAGATGAAAAACACTCTGAGGCAAGGAGAAATTACTCTCTATCCGCGAGATCAATGGGAAAAATTGTAGAAAAACGTTGATTTTGTTTGAAATTTGTAAAAAAAAGAGGGAAGATTAAAATTTTAAAAAAAAAGGGGGGGGGGGGGATTCGACGAACAGCGAAAGAATCGCATCCTTGGAAACAGTTTTCAATTTTTCAACATCCATAAGGAGACTTTTTCCGATAATGAAGAGGAGAGAGAGAACATTTTCGGAATCAAACCGGAAATTCCAACATTAATTTCAAATTTCAAACATAATTCCCGACTTTCCCGAGATGCAAAAACTACCAAGTATATTTCCCAACAGCTGGACACCCTGTAATAATAGTTAAATACAGTAAAAGTTCGATTATCTGGCATTCAAAATTCAATCCACTAGAATTTTTTTAAATCAAATTTGGTGAGGAAATCAGCGCTATTTCACCAAAAAAAAAAAGGTGATAAATTGACAAATTTTTAATATTTTTTAATTTAATTCAAGATTTTGAAGTTGAATGGGATTTTTATTAGAAACATTTTAAGGGAATGAAGGACAAAAGCAAACTTTTCAATATGATTTCCGAAAAAAAAAAAAATGTAATACATCTATTTTCAAAATTGATAGATTTTTTGGAGGATGACGGAAAATTTTGATCAAATTTGCAGAAAAATCACAAGTATGTATTTTACAGGTAATTGAAGAGGTAGAAAAAACAGGTCAACAAATCAATTCAATTACATTTGACTTGTGTGGGTTAAACCAAGCTATGTGGAAATCATTTCAAATAAGATATTCAAGTAAAAGTAATAATTGTTGTATCGCTCGCCCTCAAGATCCAAAACGGTTAATATATTTTTTGCGGATTCACCACACCTTAAAAATATCGGGACCTCACTTTTTAACCAATAGCCACTTCATCATTCCAAGTAACTTTCAAATAAAATATCAACTGGCTTTGCCAATAGTAACTTTGTAACGAACCTGGTTAGTTCGAACCTCATTTTTAGAACTCATGATTACCTTGTGACCTTTTGTTGGAGGTTGTTAGGGTTCGAGTGTAGGTATGGTCTAGGTTCGATATAGGTATGGTGAGTGCCGAACGGGAGTAGTAGAAAGGAACTGAGCTGAGATGAGTAAATGACGTCAGCTGTCGGTATTTAAGGCCGGTGAAGTTTCGTTTCGTCTCGCAACACACACAGAGAGGCAGATTGGATTTTACGATGAGTAGACGTATGTTGAGCTCAGCTATTCCTTTTGCCATTTTTGCTAACTAGTCCTAAGTACCACGTGTACTCTGTTTTGTGCTTTTCGCTAAGTCTACTAGGCAGCGGATCATTCTATCCCGGACCTTAGACCCTACCAATTCCTACTGCACACCATATAGTGGCTTTGGACTGGATATTCTGAGTATTTTTTACGAAGTTTAACGACCATCCCTATTTTGGACCCTGCATGTTGAAGGAAGCGGGGTGATGAGCACGAAGTTTATGCAGGATCATGACCTGCAGGCCGACCCCGGGGATGATTTTGAACCGGGGAAAGTTACCCCAATCGATATTGTGTCGGACTTAGACGACGATACGACGGATGACTCGGATTCAAACATGACGGTGACTTCACCTAAATCGGATTATCCTAGTGACACCAGCCCTGGACCCTCCTCGCCTCACTTAGATAAATCGCTTAGTCCCTCGGACTCAAAATATGATCTACCCAATTGTCTTATGCACATGAACGTTAGTAGCTTCGATATCGAACCCAATCTTCTCAAGGGATTATTGGAGATGAATACTACTACTGGTGCACTGAGGAAGGAACTAGAGACTAGGCTTGCCAGTTTGGATTGTTCCATTGCTAAGGAAAAGGGTGAGTCAAGTCATTCCTCTTGTTCTGTTATCTGTAATGTGCGACCTGTATCCCCCCCTGCTACTCATGTTGTATATGTGCCAAATGTAAACAAACAGGTTCTGAACCTACCTTCCCCCTCCACCCCTATTGTTTATGATAATATTGTCAGCAACCAGGTTCTAAACCTACCTTCCCTCCCAACTTCTGTTAATGCTCTTAAAGCAAAAGGCAAAAGGCCATTTAGCATTTCACCTGAAACTAATTTTGACAACAGTGCCAAATTCAAACCACCACACAAATATGCCAAAACCCTCATCACCAAAAATCTTGCTGAGACTCCCATTGCCAATAAATTTAATTGCCTGCCAGTTGATGAAACTCAGGAAATCGATAAAGAATTCACCCCAGAAATTGCCCCCTTCATGGTCAGGATTGGAGACAAGGATAATTACCGTGACCTATGCAAACTGATGGAAGCAGGGTTCCCACTCAAATCACAGAATGAAAATCAATGACTTTTAAGGACCTAATTAATGTGTTTAATGACCTTTGAAAAAAAAATTTCAGACATCATGACTATATATAAATTTTTTATAAAGTATATTCTACCAAAACAGATACAGGTTGGCACATGCGTAATGTAAATATGTCAGAAAATTCCGATACAGTGCGGATGAGTGGCGGTCACGCGGGGATAGCAAGTCCGAGTTGTATTTTTATAAATTTTGCAGTTGTACAACATACTCAAAAATTAAGGACTTTTAAGGACCGCTAAGCATTTTCAAGGACTTTTAAGCACCTCTTTAAATTTTCAAGTACTTTCAAGGCTTTGAAAACAGGTTCAAAAATATTAAGCACTTTTAATGACTTTCAATGACCGTGGGAAACCTGTGGAAGATACTGCCCAAAATGATATCAAATTTAGAATCCAAGGGGAGTTTATCAAAACAAATGTAAATACTGATAACGACCACAGAGCTGTCACTCAAATGCTCCACAATAAAAGTTTAGACTATTACACCACCAACCTCAGGAAAGAGCGCCCCTTTAAAGTTGTCATAAAAGGCCTTCCTGTCAATACCCCTACCACCGAAATTTCTGAAGAACTTACTGAGTTGGGCTACTCGGTTGATAGAGTTACCCAGCTCAGGAGATACCGTGATAACGTTGAACTCCCCATCTTCCAAGCCGTTCTCAACCATATCCACTCATTCAACAATGAGAAAATCCTTGAAACTAGAAAATTTATGTATCTCACTGTTTCAATTGAGAAGTTTAATCGACCAGGCACAATAAACCAATGTTACAACTGCCAGACCTGGCACCATAGTAGTGCCAATTGCAGGATCAAACCCAGGTGTGTTAGATGTGCTGGGACTCACAAATCCACCGACTGTCCCCACAAAGGCGCCATCGTATTTTCTACTCTTCTATTTGCTCCCACCCTCGCTCGGCTGAGGGTGATCATGTTCAATTCACCGCTCCGCTCCTGCCCCATGTTTACATTTTTATCCCCCTCCATTCCTTCTCCCTCTCATCATCCTCGCTACTGTTAGCTTCCGTGACTGTCCGGTAGAGGGCGCTCCTTCTAACTTACTGCTTCGCTCTCGCTCATTGTTTACTTTTGCTCCACCACCCTATCCTGCTCCCCTCCCTTCCTCGGACATGGTCGTCAGAATAACTGACTTTCTGTGTTATTTTTCTTCCCCCTCCCAGCTATGGTTGCACTTTACTTTACATATGTAACAGTATGAGTAGATATGTCTTTTCTCACTGCTAGCCTGGAGGTTGCATGGCCGTTCCAGCCCTCGGAACTCCTAAGATCTAAAATCAGTCAGTCAGTCATTTGGTCTCAGTTCAGGCAATACCCAGCGGTACCTCCGGTGGTGGTAGAGCTTTGTTGCCGCCCATTGTTCTCGACCAGCTGATTGCCGCCGACTCCAATGCTCGTTGGTGATAGAGCTTTGTTGCCGCACATTGTTCCCGACCAGCTATTGGCCGCCGACTCGAATGTATGCTAGTGATGCAGCTGTTCTGTGGTTTTAACTGAAATGTCTCTTTAACTTGAATATTTCTTTATGCAACTGTTTTGGTGTTAACTTGAATATTTCTTTATACAACTGTTTTGGTATTAACTTAAATGTTTTTATGCAACTGATTTTGGTGTGTTAAATAAATATGTGTTTGAAATTTGATCTCACTCTTTATGATTCTGAACCTCAGACCTTCCAGTAAGGAAACATCACAACTTCTGAACATTTTAATATCTTAATGGTTTGATAATAAAGTATATGTTCATGGATCAAAGATACATTGATTTAAAATTGAGTCAGAATATTATTAACAACCATTTGAATCTTAAACATTTCAACAAGATGAAAGTTGAAATGGCCCACACATTTTGAGTCATCCTGTGAGATTCAATTGGTTGTATCAAACATCACCAGAACAACAAAATCTGCACATGGCGCAATAGAGTTGTAGAACTCAGACTTGTATTGTCTGCAATCAAATAATAAAGTGCAGTAATAATGGGAAAGACATGTGGAAATATCAGAAATTGATGCATGTACAAAATTGCACCCAAACCACCATTTAACCTATGTATCAGACAAGTGAGAGAAATTACAACAAGGATTAGGTAGAATTGCACGAAATACATATGGCATTAATTTTAACATTAATTCATTTGTTTATAAACAAGGTATTCAACCGATTATAATGTTCTCAAAGGTTTGGGGTATTTCGTTAAAGAAGAAAAATTATAAATTTTTTAGACCTATACAAAGATGTTTACTCTTACAAGCTATTTCTGGATACAGAATTTTAAGTTATAAGGCTGTGTTTACAAATTCTGGCTTTCCACCAATAGACATTGTTATCTTAAATAACAAGAAAAAGTGCTCAGAAAAAAACTTAATACCTTTTCCGGTTATGATCCTGTCTTACTCCCATCATCTTTCAGAGAGAAATGCCATCCAACTGATTGAATTCAGCTCTAAAACCAAAGATTTCCCTATCATGATTTATACTGATGGAAGTAAAATTGATGGTTGGTTTTGTTGCCTTTCAGAAAGATATTGAGGTTCAGACTTGCAATACAGGAAAACAACCTAGCAGGTTGTCTTCGATGGTGTGAAAGGATGGGCCAGTTACCAGAAAATAAATAGTGCTCAGAGGGTCATCCTATGATTCTTTATCCAGATGTTGCTCAGATTGGAATATTTCGTTGCTCCACAGGCATGGTTGTCTTACAGGCGTGGAAGACGTGACGAAAAAGTCTCAAGGGCACATGGTACTTTTACTGCAAATTGTTCACCGAAAAGGTCATATACCTTACATATTCCTTTTTGGCAAACTTCAATTATGACACCTGCATTTGTGAGACAACATTCACGAAGATGGGTGAAGTCAACTGCAGAGAGACTGTTGCTGATTGGTATTCGTACAGCAGAGAGGTTGTAACTGAATATATGGGTCATTCTCCAAATACGGGCACTTTCTTGAAACTCGAGAACATTGACTATTCCATTAACAAAATATCTATTTAAAAAAATTGTATCATGTAGTTCTAGATGGGTACTAATTAATTACCTGAAATTCAAAATTTATTTTAAATTGCTTTAGTAGGATATAATTCAAAATATGGTAGGAAAGTCAACTCCGTGGACTGCAACCAGTCCATAGTTTACGTAAATAAGTTGTCATATTATTAAAACTACATGAAATATTACCTTTTATTTATGTAAAATTAAATAAATATATTTTGAAAAATAGTTTTACGTATTGAAGTTACAACAAATATTGTAAATTTATAAAGTTTTGGTTATCTTAAGTTTGCAACCAGGTTTTAGCATCATCTCCATGGACAGAGATATTTTTCTAAAATTCTTTACATACGGCAATACAAGTCATTTTTGTCTAGTGTTATTGAAGAGAGACAGACATTTTGTATGTATTTACATTGTGCATAGATCTGAATGAAGCTTTGTTTGTACACAGAAAAAGAAGACATTCTCAATTCTAGGCGAGTATGTTTATTGGTTGTCAACTCCATGGCTTATATAAAACCTATAAAATGTAAGCTGTTGCCTGTTTTTTTATATCATAGTAGAAGTACATGATGAAAAGACATCAAATACCTGAACACCTTTTTATAACATTAAAACTGTGCTTCAACTTGCACTCAAAATGTGATTTCATCAACTCCATGGGCATCAACTCCGTGGGCACTACGTGGACAACTTCGCCCATGGAGTTGATGCTTTGCCCATGGAGTGGATTCTAAGCCTAACTAATGAATTTGAATTCTTTTCTAATAAATATATTTTTATAAGCACATATTTATTGATATCTACTTCTCGTGTTTTATGTATAAATTAAGTTTATGCAAATTTTTTGTCCATCATTACATGATATTTAAGCATATTTCCTCCATAAATAAGTTTTTAAAAATGCTAAGTTCCATACATATAAATAGGCCTAACCTTGGTGACAGTGAATGATTATGGTGGTATAGCTGCGTCGAATGTTTAAACGTTTTTTAAAGAAATGCAACCATAATAGTGGATAGAAATGTGGCTATTAATAGTCTTATTTGATTTTATTCTTAGAGTAGTAGTTAATGTTATAAAAAATGTACAAAAAATTGAAGTTACGTTACATAAATGGAAGCAAAGAAATTTTTTTATATCTTTTAACCAATTTAATATGCATTTTCTAAATTTTAATTGGGGCTTAAAGCAAGAGAGAATCTATGAAATACAAGAGTGGTAAAAACAAAACAAAGAATGCAAGAGAAAAAGACGTGAGCATGTTAAAAACAACCCAGAGTTATATGAAGAAGCAGCGAGAAAAGAACTCGAACAGTACCATGTTAAAAAAGAAAGAGGTAAAATAAAATATATTAATAAAATTGCATCAGCCCGAGAGCAAAGAGTTAAGCAAAAAAGTGGGAAAGCATGTTCAAAGAGATACTGTGCAGCCAAAAAGGAAGATGAAAAGTTAGTGCACATATTAAGTCTGGATAGCTCTTCTAGTCCTGGAATATCTGTAGTTCTAAATGAACTTATAGAACATCAAAACAATTCGCCATTATCACTGTGTGCAAGTTCTGAAAAATCTGCAGAAACTTACTATTCCAGAAAATCTAGAAGAAAAAAAGTGGTCGGAAAGGTAAAAAATGGTAGAGCAGAAGCTTACAAGAAAATAAAAAACAGGAAAATATAAAAGTGTACAAAACAAAATATAACAAGTTAAAAAGTAGATAATATGGGGGGGGGGGGGGGGGGAATGAAACACCAAATATTGAAGTTAAGAAATTGACCAAAGGTTCGAAGGTATCTTCTCTTACAAAAAGATTAGTTTTTCGTGAAGCATTAATTTGCAAACTGACTGTAATTCTCAGAAAACATGCAGTAGGAAAGAATCTAGGAAATCTTTTTTCTGTTGCATAGCTGGGGAAATTATAAGTTCCTCAATGAAGTTAAAAAATATTCAAAAATCTCAGAAGAAGAAATGTTAAAGAAAAAACCCTAATTCAAGCCCTTTTGGGACAGATTAAAAAAGTTATTCAGAATTTTTTTGGAAGACTATTCTTGCTTCACTTTATGTCTTGGAATGAAAGATAAAATAACCAGAAAAAGAGTGAAGAAACATAAAAGGTACTTGAACAACAGTTTACAAAACCTTCACAAGACCTTCTCAGCTAGTGTATGCAATATTCCATACATTACTCTACGTTTTGTAAACCTTGACCATTTTGGTGTTTTTAGAAAAAAATAGGCCTACGAAACTCGTATCTGTCGGCTTCATGAAACTTATGTAGATAAAATTAAAACAGATAAAGATTGTTTCAGAGAATATCCCAGCTGAGATGTACAAAAGTTTGTTGTGGGATAAAGACAATATTAAAGAGTGTTCAGAGAGGAATTGTAAGGAATGCAAAAACAGAAAAATGCATTTATTGGATTATTCAAAAGAAGACACAGTGTCGTATGAGAAATGGATTTTAAAAAAAGTAGACATTATATTCTAAGGTACTCTGAAAAAGATTAATAAATAGTTTAAAGATCAAATTAACCTTTGCCTGTGAAATATATTTGAAAACGCATTTGAGTTGCCGGAATTGAGTTCGGGTGTCACAGGCAAGAGGTTAACTGTTCTGCTGCTGAACTGGTTCATGCCCTACAATCAGAAATGCTAAATATGATGCTCATGATTCATATTAGTAACATTTTACACTAACAAAGAGAATTGTTGAATATAAAAGACCGATTGAAACCCAAGGAAGTGTTAATCATATGGATTTCTCTAAAAATTACAAGTGTAATAAATACTTAAGTAAAATTCAAGCATTTCATTTCGATAGCTCACGTTAACAAGTGACCATCCATACAGTGTTAATTTATTATAGAAATTATACATACATGCTTAACAACTTAGATTTAACAAAAATTTCATAATGTCAAGTAAACTTCTTTAAAAAAAAAATTTTCTTTTCAATGTTAAAAGTATATGTTGACTAATTAAAGATATATTCTGTGTATAAGCAGTACTGTAACATTTGTTTATTAAACCTTGGTATATATTGTAACTTGGTATTTTGGTTCCACTCAAAGTGATGCTGAAAAATACTTAGTTTTATATTTCTTTCCTAAAATTCGACAATATTCTGCTCAATGTCAACTCCGTTTCTCGATCTGTCAACTCCGTGGGCAATGAAAACATTAATAATTTTTTTCTTCAAAAATATTTGTCAGCGATTTTGGCTACGAGCTGGAATATATTAAGAACCATGTAGGGATTATTTAAAAAAATAAAATAAATCATTTAAAAAAAAAATTTTTTTTACAAAACATGACATTAAAAAGTGCCCAGTTTTGGAGAATGACCCATATGCCTTAAAATCAACAGTCAAGAACCGATTGGAGGACCGGGTACTGTGGTATGGCCAAAATGTGTCTTTTCACATCTCTATAGTGATGAGGATGTCGACCATATTCTATTCCTATATTCAAAGTTTGATTCACAGAGGAATGGCCTTAAATTAGCCGTGGAGAAATTAAACATTCACTGGCCTCCAGCTCTTAACAGCTCAATTTCTAGTAAAAGTTCATTTGTTCTTTTTATTAAAAATATTGAAGATACTTATAAAAGTACTTAATTTTCCAATAATAGATTATTCATATAGAGGACAATAATTAAAGACACATTTTGATTTTTACATGTACATTGTAGTGACATACAGATATTATTTTTGTACTTTTTGTAATTTATTTATTCTACTTACTTCTGCAAGCTCTGTGTGATACTTAATGGTACACAGGGATTTTCTATGTTGTTCCATAAAAAAAAACGTTACCTGAAATTACAAGTATGATACCCAAGAGCTTTTGTGTTGGACAGAGTTGCAGATCAAAAAGGGATAATTAAAACCTATGAGAAAATGTTACCTTTCTTTTTGGCACCAGATTTGGTTGGTTTATTTAAAGATAAACTGGCGGTGTTGAAACTGCATTTTTCAAAACCAAGTGTTGTGTATACTATAAGTCACGGAATAGTAGAGTTCAAGAAATGATTTAGCAGAAAGGTTGAAAATAACGTCCTTCTCTCTTAATCATGACAAAGAAACAAGCAATGCGATGGATAAAACTATCAACGTGTTTGTTTTTATGACGATGGGCAAAATGTGGTTGTTGTAGATCACCTAGGAGTTAAGGAAGTGAACTTAAATTCTATCCAAAACATTTTAAAAATGTTCCGTCAGAAAAATAGCATCCATTTCAATCAAGTCACAAGTTATTTACTTGACATTTGCTGTACCATAAGAGGCTACAGAGCCGGGATAGTAAAGATGATGAAAGATGCTAAACATTCATGGTGAGGTTGTTCATATTGTCTATAATATTGCTAAGAAGTTTGTCTTCTTTTTAAGGTTATCTTGAAGGTGAAGAAAAAGATATATTATATCTAAATGACATTCTAAATTATATCTAAACTGAATTAAAACAGAAAAGTTGAATGTTTTTCGGTATGCTAGCAAACGAAATGTTGATGTTAAAACTCTTAACTAAAATTAAAATAAATCATAGAATTGAATTGCGGAAGTACCAGATTATAGAAACATATTTAAGGCAGCTCAATTTGTTGAAATAAATGTTAGCCTTCTGAAGAAAAACCAGAAAGGAATTGCAAGTTTAATTTTAAATTTTGACATTGTTATCTGCTTTCCAGAAGCAGTTTAAAACATACATTTCAAGTGAAATACTACAGCCTTTTCAGTAATTGGAATAAAATTTTATTGCCATAGATTCTCACTTAACCTGAAGGTTCAGGTGCATTTGGTAACAGTGCAGGGTTCGAATCCTGGAAAGGCTAAACTGTCCGTTGGGGTTTGGAATCCAGTAAAAAAGCTGGAAGTCATGCCTTTTAGCAGTTATTGTACATACGATGATTGATAAACGAAACTAACTCGAAATCCTAAATGTAGCAAAGTAGACTGCATCCTCCATTTTAATGCAACTATAAATTACTTCAAATGATAATGAAGTATATCAATCATCTTTCTGATTCAGGATATATCAGAATTATTCTAAAAAATAATACACTAAATTTCGAATTTCTCCCTTCCCTCAACGTTGTATGTTTTCCGGACGAATATCAATTAAAATAAATCATAAACTTCCGAACATTTTGTATGTATCGAAACCACATTCTTTTAAAGAAAAAAAAAAACAATTTTATGGAACAATGACCTATTACCAAATTCCAATCATATTTTAGATTTTGAACTCAGCATGTTTTTTTGTTTTTTTTAATGTGAACATGATGAAATTTCACCTCTTCTTGCACTAAAAGTAATTGAAATAAATATATTTAATTCTGGATTCTTTTAGATTAATATTAAATAACTTTAGTTTTAGATTAAAACTAGAATTCCTTAAAAAATTAAATTTGCGTGCAGAAAAGTTATTCGAAATAATTACCTGTACGACAACAACCATCTTGCAACAGAAAAATGTGCAGAAATCTTTTGCAGCATGCTAGCCATAACCATGGTCACAACCAGCTGAACTCCAAATATGGCCTAAAATAAAACATGATATTAAGTATTATTACGCACAGAAAACTAGGGGTGAGGAACATTGCACAACTTTCAATTACACTATAATACTGATGTCAATTTGTGTCATTTACCATTCTTATATTTTTATCATTCATTTAGAAAAAAATTGGCTAGTTTGGCGATAGATCTTGTACAGGTCTTTAAAAAAAAAAATCTTCACTAAAATGGTGATTTCGGCGAATTACTTTTCAATAATCCTTATATTATCATTTCTTATAAGTGAAACTGAGAAGAAAAGAAAAAACGATCGTTGATGAGGTATGTTCAAGGAAAGAAAACTCTATGTTGAAGGCATTCGTTTTTCAACTTTTTACGCCATTAAAGCATTTTTAAGGGAATTTCGGAAGTGGGGAATATTTAGAACACCTTAAGAGGCATTACCACAGTGATTTTGAACCAAATAGGGAGAGCCGTTTTTTAGCAATTACTGAAAAACATGATTTTTTCAATGGCAGCTACCTTACGTGCATGTGCAATTTTGACGAAAACCTTAACCTTTTGGAAACGGAGCGAGTATAAATATTACTTCGGGTACGGGGAATTCACTCCGATTTCACTCCCCCCCTTTAAACGAAGTCTGACACGCCCTTCAAGCAGGTAACTTAACTTGTTCCTTTCAAGCCCATGCGACCCCCTACTAGAGTTTACAGGGTTACCTTTTTTTTCTAGAAGTGATGCAAGATTGGAAATTATTTCGTCTGTGCGGAATAAAATATACCCACAAAAATTTAAATCTAAATTACTGGTTGAAAAAAATTTCGATGATATCAATTAGAATATAGATATTTCTGCATATTTTCTGTAAATTATCTATTATCTGAATATTTTATTAATATTTAACTGTAAACATGTTTATTTTATTGCAACCTAACTGAAAAGCTCCAAATGCTATACATTTTGACTTCGATACCTTTCGTTAGTATTTCAATGTATTTAATTTTCACTGAGAAAGAATAGTATTAAATTTTAAAATTTCCAATTCTTGACCAAATTGAACTATGTTATTTTTTTATAGAAAATTATACACTGGAAATATTTAATGACAAAAAAAAAAAAAAAAGAGCTCTAATATACTTTAAGAATATCAAAATAAAATACAAGTTGTATAATTTTTAAAAATAATTATCAGATTTTTTGCATTGCAATTAAAATTTATGTCAATTATATACCACTAGAAAGCCAAATTTAAGTAACATAAACGAACTCAAAACTCAATTTGTTAAGGTTTTAAATTAAAATTAATATCTTAAGAAAGTTTGCAATTTAACTAATTAAGTCCATGTTTAAGATTGTAATTTTGATTGTTACAATTTCAAATAATGATTTCTTTTTAGTTTATTTTATTTATTCAATTAAAAATAGCATTTCTTAAATTTTTAATGTAAATACAAGTAACCCTAAAACGCCCTGTATATTATTGAGACCATATCTCGTTTAATATATTACATTGGAAATAATTTCCAATGTCACGTAATAATATATCAATGCGTGACAATGGAAATTATTTCCAACTTTCTTTTCTCATAATCTACTGCATTGAAAGAAAAAAGCATAATATAATTCGTTTTATTCTTAAATGATAGCAGACTATCAGTTGACAGAAGTTGTATATTTAGTTTATGGTAGCATGTACTTTTTTTAATCAATTTATTTTCAATTCAAAGATATGTCAAAAGACTTCACTTTGTATTCAATGTAAATTTAATATTTTAATCCAAATAAATTAACCCAGTAACTTGTAAAATATAGCTTTACAGCCATCAATATGTCGATTTCTTTTTGCGTCAGAATTTTCCTTCTAAACGCCATAATTGTAAGTTGATAATCACTTTAAGCAAAATCTTTTATAGCATGAATTCTTTGAACTCGATATGGTTCGATACATTTCAAGTGCGTTGCAAAGTTTGCTTAACATTCACATTTCAACAATAGACTCGTCCATTTCAGTCAGAACTTTCTAAGGAGCTTTTTGTCAGAGGACTGAAAGTGTGCCCAGATGTCATCGTAGAATTGTTAATGATGTGATAGGCACAGGGGACCTGAAACCAGCTTCTAAGTTTTGGAGAGATACACTGACAAGCATTACCTAATTACTATACTTTGGATAGCAAGAACTAGATTTAAAAACAGAACATTTCGAGTTGCAAGTAAAATAGCTAATGAAATTCGGTTTTATGCAAAATGTATGCTTGCTGCCTATTAATGGTGTTGCGCTTTTCTAATATTTGCTTAAAACTTTTCAAATATACATTCAAATAAATTTTTCTTATTTTATAGTTTTTTTTAAAACAACAAGCTTAGCCAAGCTCATTTCTTTTTAAAAATGTTCAAGAGGAATTCCAACAAGAGATATTTGCTCTTTCAATTGAAGGATTAACATTTTGTTATTTCAAAACTGTCTTACATTTTTAATTACCTTAATTTTAGTTAAAAGAAAAATTGTCTGTTTAACTCAGAAACAAACCCATAATTTATTGATTATTATTAATTTGCTCACCATGTCTTCTATATAAATCCACGTAAGCAAACATTTTAGAAATAAATTAATTTTAGAAGATAAAATAGTATATTGATTATACATATGAGATAATGCTAATTTCATTTTAAATTAAGACTTTATTATCTAGGATATCAAGATAATAATCTATAATTCAAAGACAGTATTTATACAATGGAATGTTTCCCGGAAAAAAATTAATAAAGCTAAACAATTTAAAAATAATATGAAAGCAAAAGCCCAACCAAAAAATTTCTTTGAGAGGTGTTTTAAATGAAGCACTAAGTTTGCCTCTGTAATTCTGCATAAAAAGGACTTCTATCCAGAACTTTCTCATCCTATATGTGTCACATATCATTAATATTTTTGAAATTCCTTAATCTGTCACCTACTTATACCAAAATATTAAAATGGTTTTGTCCAATTTTCGAGTTTTTACAAAACCCAAACTACCCAACATGTGATAATATTTTAATTAGAAGCCGTATAAGCCATATTATTTAGATTATAAATTAACATGAAAATATTTATGTTTGTCTAAATTCAATTAGAGGAGAAGTAATATTTTTAGATGAACTGACAAACAGCAATATTTATATATATATATGGTGCTTGAAATACAAGAACTGAATTTTTTAATTTTATGAAATTTACAAATCTGTTATTAATTTTCAAGTTCCAGGACCCCATAGCTACAATAGAGAGACCCCCAAAAAAACACTTTTGAAAAGTAGAAGAACCACCAACCTCAAAAACACAAAAAACTTTCTTACAATAAAAAAATCATAAACATGATGAAAATTTTCAGCCACAAACACAGTGATATAAAAAAAATTGCCAACCTCTGATTAGAACTCTCGGTTGTGACTCGCTTACGAATGTATGCTTACTTAATTTATTTTAACATTTAAGTTCCGCTCCCATAAAAATTTACGCTGCTTGAGGTTGGCGCCCATCATAGAAATATTAACAATGCTTGCGTTTAAACTAATTTATGGATGTTTGCACGAATATTCGAGTTTATGATTTCATTTGGATGGGTAGGAAATACAAAGTGGTGTAAATATTCATGCTCGTGTAATTTTCAAAATAGTATAGAGAAACTGTGCTCAAACGCTTGCATTTGAATCGTTATCAAGAATTTTTTAAGTGGGAAACTAAAGTGTTTCTGGTAAGCTTTTGTTTGGTTGATACATACATTTTGGAAAAATTTTATGTGTGGGGGGGGTTTTAAAGGTTAGTAATTAAGACGGGCGCCAACCTCAAGCAGCGTAAATTTTTATGGGAGCGGAACTTAAATGTTAAAAATAAATTAAGTAAGCATACATTCGTAAGCGAGTCACAACCGAGAGTTCTAATCAGAGGTTGGCCATTTTTTTATATCACTGTGTTTGTGGCTGAAAATTTTCATCATGTTTATGATTTTTTTATTGTAAGAAAGTTTTTTGTGTTTTTGAGGTTGGTGGTTCTTCTACTTTTCAAAAGTGTTTTTTTGGGGGATATCATAACTTTTTTTTTAAACACTGACGACTTCTCTTTTTTGAATTTGTCCGTTTCATCGTTTTTCTATTTATCCCCTATGGTAAACCTGGTACCAGGGATATTCATAATTCTTCAAACTGAGTTCGACGATACCTTACATGCAATAATTATCTTTAAAATTGATAAACCGAAAGTGGTACCAATAGCATACCTGGTACTTTAAACATTCATAATTCATCAAAACAAAAGTCCAACATGCCATATTTATCTTGGAAATTGATAAACCGAAAGTGGTACTACCTATGCTATACCTGGTACCATAAACATTCATAATTTTTCAAGACAAGTCTAACGACACCCAACATGCCATATTTATCTTCAAAATTGATAAACCAGAAGTAGTACCACCTATGGTACACCTGGTACCATGAATATTCATAATTCTTCAAGTTGAGTTCAATGATATCTTGCATGCCAAAATCTACGTGAAAATTGACAAATTGGTTGAATGCGGACGGCAGTAACCATCAAAATCTACCACGAATGAGTATTAGAAACTTGTGTATGGCAACTCAACTCCCAAAACTTAAAGAAATACGTTGCCATTGACAAAGATCCTGTCTGCCAAGTTTCAGCTCGATTGGGTAGTTTGTACGCACAACGACTTATTTTGGTGCATAATAACGACTAATCAGTCCGGGACCCACAGCTTAACGTGGATTCCGAATCACAACGAACATCCACACCTAACACAGGAATCAAATCCGGCACCTTTAACTTACAAGGCCAGAGCGTGCATCCCATTGAAAGTTTATACTAATAAATTGTTACAAATAAATATTACAAGTTTTTTACAGTCTAATAAATATTGCAGTATAAATTATTTTTATTATACCAAGCATTATTTTGGTTCACATAATAACCCATTGATATTTGACAAAATTTAAAATATTTTCTTAACAACAATTTTAAAATTCACTATGAAATTACAATTTTGATGATATATGATTCTATAATTTCATTTTACAACGGAAAGTAAAAATCAACACATCTTTAAAAACGAATGACATTTTTGCAAATTCCATTAGCCAATCGCAATGCGTGGTTCATTTAGTCCTCTATAATGAGTTGACTGTGACGTCAGCTCGTATAACCTCCACATTTATACTTTGCCCATAGTATCTTGCAACAAAATGTGATTGTTTTCATTTTTCAATGGAGATTTCCCGAAATTAAAATGTTTTTGAAAGTTAACTCTCTAAATTGGTCATACAGTTCAAATAACACATGCAACTTAAAGAACAAATATTTCTCTTTAATTCTGTCTCTTCAAAAATTAAATTATTTAAATTTTAAAGATGCTATAAGCCATATAATTATAGTCCAATTCGTTCTCCTATACTTTAACATTACGTTAAAACTCACTTAAGCCTAACATGTCGGAAAAACTAACTTCCAAATGATAGCAAACCTGTTTGGCAACTTTTGGCATATATTTCTGAACCACAATTACAAGCTGATTGCCTTTATCTGTCGCCAAATTATGAAATGAAAAAAAGTGGTTTTAAATTAATTAAAAATAGAAAGAATTATTTAATGAAGTTCAAACCAGCGTAGGATTTTAAGTTGAAACATTCCGCATCCTATAATTCAATCCGTTTGAAGATCTATAGATTAGTTAGATCTGTACGTTTGTGTAAATTTTTACATCAAAATCGAGCTAGAACTCGTTTTTTTATTTTGTTTTGGAATTTTCAATATTTTTTTTCTTTGTTGTCTTTTGTCCTAGGTACTCAATTTTTTTTTCTTTGAAAGATATCACCGAGACGAATCTATGTTTTTTTTTTTGTATAATTATGTGAAGTTTCGTAAGCGCGCTAGAAAATAGTCAATTTCGGCTTTTTCGCTGGAAGTTGTGCAGAGAATAGATACTTACTGTCGTTTCTGCCTTTTTTAAGGTTGGCGGCGAAACGACCGTTTCGTCTGATAGTGTAGGCAACTCTGTCTGGATTATGGTAAATTAAAAACGTATTCTTTTGAAATTATTTACTAAGAGTTTTTATTCATTTTTAACGAAATATCGGAATGTTAGGAATCCATGAAGAGAAAGTTCGCTGGCATGAAAGCAATTTCCTTTCAAATCGCAATTTTTATAGGAATACTTTCAGCTTGATGTTAATAACGATCATTTAACTTCTGAAAATCTACCCTTTCATAAAGATAAATAGGTTTCTCTTATAAGGCAATCCACATGACAGCACAAACACCTTTTGTCCATATAGATACTTGGGGCTTGACAACACAACAAGCCCTGCAGTAACTGGCAGTAATTAGATAAATATCAATAAATCTTACACCTTGCAAGTTTTAAAAGAGGTCTAGTCACTGGTAAGAAAACAAGTACTTTAAGAATGCATTGGGGATCTTCCCAGAATGCAGACTTCTATACTGCCAAATACTTCGCCACCTGGTCACCAAACCTGATAAAGGTATCTATAACAAAGCTCTTTTGTGAAGCACTACAATAGAGGCGTTTCGTCATCCATCACTAATGACATGTCGCACTCTTCATGGGGAGAGGAAAAGCTCTGGTACCACATATGTACCAGGCCCATATCCAAGGGAAATACTTCCCGCAGTACATTTGTACCGCCCGATGCTAAAAGGTTAATGGTAGGTCCCCACCAACCCGCGCACCAAATTTAACATCATAGGTCAATTTGTCCGGGAGTTATGCTGACCAGACATTTTTTTTTAGATCACTTTTTTGAGATCGGGATGTTCCAAAACATGAATAAATAAAAAAATAAAAAAAATCTCATTTTTTGTGTGTGGATTAAATGCTATACTTTCATTACCCTATGTAAACATATGGGTAATTGAAAGTAAAAATTATCAAGGTCACAAGGCCGCCAGGTAGGATCAAGCAAATGCACTGGCACCCCATTGCAAATTATTGTGTTGGTAACCATGCATGCAATAATCTTGATAGGTTTGTTTTTCTTTTCAACAGGGCATCTACATGGAAAAGAATTATACAGATGCATTATATAAGAGCTGAAGATTTTTAATAATTTACCTTGGCTATATTTAAAAGATAAATATTTCCAAATTGTAACCCTTTGCTCCCATATATACAGTTATATAGCATTTATAAATAGTTTTCAACAGATTTATTTTAGTTGCAAAAAAAGTAACCAAGAACAGCCAGATCCATATAATACATCGATACCAAAACATATTTTTAACTTCCTTGACAATTCTTGGTCGCAAATACTATTACAATAATGTTAAAGGCAAAAAAAAAAAAAAAAATTAAGAAAATTTATTGCATGGAAAAATTAATTGACTAGCAAATTTTGAAAAGTATTTAAGACATTGTTTAACCATCAAATAAAAACTTATAAGATTTCAGATTTATTCAGATTTCTTTTTCAACAACTTCAGATTTCTACTAAAATCGAAAAAAAGCTTTAGTGAACTGGGTAAATTTCTAATTTGTGGAAGGGTTGGCCTGATTTCAAAAAGTTGGTGACAATCAACTTCGCCCACTCAACATGTCGGCTGATTCGAAATTCATAAAATGGTGGCTATTAAGAATAATCGTTAATATTAAACAACAACTAAAAACATAAGGAATATGTACAGGGTTTCTGCCAAAATAAAACCTCACAAATCCATGACTTTCCAAGAATGGAGGTAATAATTTTCTACGATTCAAGAAATCAAATCACAAAAAAAATAATAATAATAAATAATAATAACCTAAATGAATTTTATTAACACGAACATAGTAAGTAAATCAATGTACCACAAAATGATTTTTAAAAAGTTTTATTTTAAATTAAGTAAAAAATCCTTGTTTCAGTAACTTCCAAATTAGAAGAAAAGGAGAAAAATAATGTTCCATTCTTTGATACTTCAGAGTTCATCCTAGAAATAAAAAAGGGCAACTCCTGTTTATGGGGGCACTGGCAAATTGCAGAAATTTGTCAATGTTTTTTTGCCATAATTTCAGTATTATTTTAACTCCCCCCCCCCCCTCCCTAGAAGATAAATAATTTTAAATTTTCGATTGTTTAAAAAAAAAAAAATTAATATTGCAAAAGGTTGGGACTCAAAAACTTGCTCAGAAATTCAAAAGATATCAAAATACTATAATTCTACTTTTGTTGGAATGAGACTGAAAAAATTATTAAAATTAAAGAATCATCTATCTACACAATAAAATCTTCAAATATTAATTTTTATAAAAATATCAGTTTAAAAAAAGGTTAAAATTAAGATAAGAATGTTTTGATATAATGAATGTTAAGATAAGAACAATTCACAATTGCCCTTGCTATACACCCATGCTAAATTTTTTAAAATTCGAACGAATCAACCTTAAACTTCCATTTTTTAGTGCCATTGTCAGATAGAGAATAGGGTGTCTCCAAATTTAACATGATTCAGACTATAAAAATTGGACTATGTCCTTCAATTTGTGCATTTTTATTTTCCCAATGGGATCAAATTCTGCATTAAAACAGTGATTTTTTTTCGTGCATGCCACTATTATATAGGCTATAATAGTAATCCAGGATTTTGATTGATATCTTGTGATGTTTATTTTTAAATTTAAAACGGTTGTTTAGAAATTAATTGGTAACAGACAAACTAGCAAAAACACCCCCTATATTTAACAGGAGGGCATGGTGATTATACGTGTCCTAACGGAAATCTTTTTAAATTCTTAGTGTAAACATTTGATGATTATACACTTTTAACTAAGTTAATCATGCCTTTCAAATTTGTTTCTTATCCATTTTGAAGAAGGCATGGTAAAAAACAGGGTTGCCACTCAAAATGCAGAACAAAATTCCCCGACTTTTCCAGACAATTTTTTTAAATTTCCAGGTTTCATTTTAAGATGACGTAAACAAATTTTTTTGCATACAAATGCTGATAAAATTGCAATTTTAAACAAGGATTATACAGAAAAATTTTACTACATTTTAATGTGCATTTTTATCAATTAATCAAAATTTTCGTAAAAAAAAAGTAGAAATCCGCTGTTTTGTGGAACAGTAAAATGTTTGTAATTTGTGTCACCAAACACTAATGTACTTCCACATGAAGATAAATTGATTAGATGGTATAAGTAGCAATCTGTGCATGCATCTCCCTTTATATTTCCCTGGGATGAAAACAGTCAAAATATAAAATAAGAAAATATATCTACAGTGTTATTTTGAACTACAAAATAGCCGAATAAGAATATATTTGTGTACTAATAAAATTCCACCTACTAATGACGCATGTTATTTCAATCAATGATTTCAGCCCCTGGTCTGTACGTTGCGTGTTTGAACATGAATGTGTCAGGCGCTTTTAATAGGGGTGATCATACTGGGGGAAAAAACGAAAGTTTTTCGAATTCTTGCAGGATGGCATTTTTCCTCAAAAAGGCAAAAATTGCACTATTTTCAACGAAAAAGGGCAGGCAGGGCGCGCCGCCCCTCGGGAAAACACGCAAGATGAACTCTGGATATTTCAGTGTTAAAAAAGCTAATCAATCTTTGATAATAAAGAATAAGTAAATAATAAGAAATTATATCATCAAAAATCAAATTGGAAAAAATAAGACAGGAAAAAAATATTGGATTTCAGAAATGTTTTCGTTGGTCACGGTTTTTAACTGTGACCATTGTTTCCGTCAAAGATTATGGCGTTTATGACGTCACAGTTAGGTGATTTTACTTAAAATGTTTAGAAATCCATGAAACTCACTGTATTTCCATGACTTAAGACCATTTTCTTGCTCAAAATCATGACTTTCCATGACAAAATTTACCCAATGTCCAAATTCATAACTGTCCACAACATTTCCTGACTTTCCATTTGTGCGGAAAATCTTTATATAAATAATCAGTTAGCAATTCAGAAATGGTAAAAAAAATTACAAAAAGTAGGTTAATAAATATGAAACTTTATTGCCTACTAATTAGTGTCAAATTCACTTGGCAATACTTCCACGGAAACTAAAAATAGCCTGCGAGCTGAATTATTTGAATGATAGAACTCGGACACTGAGAGGTGGATAAGATATCTTGCTCTAGCAACATTTAACAAAAAACTGATTGAATAAAAATAAATTCCTGGTGCATTATTATTTTTCCAAAAATCCCTCAAATTCTCGATTCCTTCACAATTTACATTTCCCTCTGTATGTTCATGCTTTCCTCGTCAGACACTTGCAATTCTACCATTCATACACATTTATATAACAATTCAAGCTAGACCTGAAAATTGAAATTTTCAAGTAGTAGCCAGTGAAGCCATTTTTAGTTTAGTAGCCACTACATCGCAGACTTTTATTTTGACCAGTGGTGCAGCTAGGGAAGAGGAGGTTGGGGTTTTACATTTTACCTAAATGTATGCAGTAGCACATTTGGATTTTTTTTTTTAGGATGTTTTAATTCTTTATTAGATTTGTATTAAAATATATAAATCAAAAACACATATCTAAGTTAATTGCGTTTAATAAAATGTCAATGAAAGTAATATAAAAAAATCAAGTACAGGATCTAATCTTTTTCACTTATGGATGCCTTAGATTTGTTGCACATCTGTAACATAGCACTGTAAAAACAAAAAAATCTGACGGAATCAATTTGAAATATTAAAGAATTCAGTGTTCGAATATATTCTGTTCACAAAAAACGCAAGACAAGAAGAAAAATAATGATGCCTGTAAAGGATGTAGTCAGATTGAAGTTTGAGAAAAATTTTTAACAGCAAGGCTACCGGTGGCCGCGCATTAGGTTATAGAATAACTAAAAATATCACAGAAATAATACACAAATAAAATAAGGGTTCTAATATATTTTGTTGACAAAAACGCCAGGCAAGAAGAAAAATAATCATGTCTGTAACGCATGCAGTCAGATTGAATTTTATTTTTAATAATAAGGCGGCAGCCGCACATGCTCGAGGAATGCAAGAAGGGAAACTCAAAAATTTCAAAGTTCCCTGACATCTCCACGATTTTTCTAGAAGAGGTGAATTCCGTGACATTACTCCGATTTTCCTGAATTCCTGGTTACGACGCCAGCCTGTCATCTCGTGAATCCATATCATGGATGAATGGATTTTAACAACATATACGCACACGATTACAAAATTTTGAGAAAGGGAAGGGCAGGGCTCCCACTCACTCAGAAAGATTTGGAGCAGGAATAATGTCTTTCGGAGCAGGTAAAATTAAGTTTCGGAGCAGGAAAAATGACTTTCGGAGCAGGAAAAATGCCCTTTGTAGCATGTAAAAGAAACTTTTGCAGGGGAAAAAAAAGAAAAGAAAAAAAACTAGAAAAAAAAAATTGTAACAGAAAAATAAATTTTGCAGTAGAAAAAAAGAAAAAAAAAATTGAAGCAGAATTACCCGAGAAGAATGTCACTAAATTGGCGTCACAAATCTCGTCAATAACTGCTATTACATTACCATAGGCCTTGGCAAAAACGAATATAACACCAACTTAAATATCGGGATAGCACCCACCATACCATCGTAATCTCGGCGCAAAATCCGAGTAATAACGTTTTTTTTAAAGTTACCAAACAGCGTCGCAAATCTAGGCAATATCTGCTATTACATTACCATAGAACTCGGCGAAAACGAACATAGCACCAACGTAAATATTGTGGATTGCACCCACCATACCATAGCAATCTCGGTCATATCGGCACAAAATCCCAGTAATATCGCATTTTTTTTAAGTCACTAAACAGCGTCAAAAATCTCAGCAATAGCTGCTATTACAACAGTGTAAACTTCAGAGAAAATGACTACCACACTTGCGTAAATATTAGCGAAAGCCTTAACAATACCGTCGAAAATCTAGACCAAAGATATTACGTAAGTTGAAGACTCAGCAGAAATGACCATCGCTAAAACGTACATATCGGCACAAATGTCGGTAATATTGAAATTTTCTCAGTAATGTTTGTGCAAGATTCGGGAATACCGGATGTTAACAAAAGCGTAGCACTTTTCGAAAATGACCATCACACCAACGAATATATCAGCAATAGCGCCGAATAAACCGAAGCAATTGTCAACAACAAAGCTAAAAGACTGGAGAAAGACTCGACGAAAATGACCATCACAATAATATCTGTATTAGCATCGCAAATCATCGATATTTTCGCAGTAATATCGGGGTAAATTTCGGATATTGCAATACCTCAGCACTCGGCAATAATTACCATCATACCAACGAAAATATCAGTAATAGCGTCGAATTAACTGGTTCAATTCTCAATACTACAGAGCTATTATATCGATAAAAATGACCGTCGTAACAACGTAAAACTTGACAATAAAGTCAGTATTAGCGTCGCGAATCATCATAGCACTCGGAGAATATGAACACCGCACCATCGTAAATATCAGCGTTAGCGCCGAATATACAGGAATATTTCTCAACAATAGCGATATTACAACGGCGAACAATATCTAATTTCGGCCTACAAAAAAAAAAAAACGCGATTTGGAGCAGCTTGGAGCAGATTTTTGTATTTGGCGCACTTGGAGCAGGTCTGGGACCCCTGGAAGGGAGATTTTCATTGATTTGGAAATTTCAGTATATTTGGTAACGAATTAAACAAATAGTAGGGGAGGGGAGAAACGAAAGGTGGCCAGTTGATTAATTTCTTTAGTCACCTCATCACGCCATTTAATCGACCTGTAGCGAGTCAATATTTTCATGTCTAATTCCAGCGTTAAGACTGAATAAGAATTGCTAGAAAATTTTAGCTAGTAAAATTTATGATTACCACAACATTTAATTAGGTACAGATGTAATATAGGACATTTCTTTGGAACAATTTTATTTGGTATTTTTTATCTGACAACAGGTTTTATTTTAAGTAAAATTTTAATTTTATTATAATTTATAATTCAATAAGAATAAATGTTGATAACATGAAAAAATATTATGTTTAATAACAACATACATTACACATTTATACTTGTGCTTGATATTGGCAATATTTTAAATTTTGGGAATCCACATAAACAATTGTCAAATCAAGCTTTTTTTTATATCCCCTTTCAGTTGTTGCTAGTATTCCATGCACCAATACATTGGACTTGATTTAGTTGGTTGGTTGTATTCAGATTATCTGGCGCCGTCAGCAACACGAGGGCTATAATGCGCCGAAACATTCGTCATTAGACAAGCTAACATACATTTACAAACACCCATGCCTAACACGGGACTCGAACCCGCAACCTCGCAGTCTAGAAGCTAGCACGCTAACCACTATACCGTTTGGTCGGCGGACTTGATTTAGAAGTAAATTTTGATTCCTACGATAGGGTACTAAAATGGACTCGTGAAAAGTTTCTTTTCTGACATTAATTGCTAATATTCATCTCTTTTTTAAATTCAGGCCATGTTCTTACGGAACTGATGTAGTAAAGGACATTCGACAATTTGTTTCAATTGGCAGATAGAAAATAAGCCAAAACTAAAATAAAAACAATGAATTAAATTAAAATATAATTTTAAAGAAAATAACAACATTTATCTTGGTAACAAAATGCTAAAAAAAAAAATGTCCTATACTACATCTGTACTGTTGTTTCACTCCTTCATTCGAAATCTCAAGACATAGTATTTACAACAACTTACATTGGTGATTAGACATCAATGGATATAATAAATATACATTGCATGCAAATCTTTATTATAGTAGTTGACATAATTAAATGTCTGCTTTGAAAATATCTTTTGACAACTTTTCGAAAAACCAATTTTCACAAAAAATTGCCATGTGTGATCCCACGTTTTAATGATAGGTATACCTAATTTGAGTCACCGGCGTTATTTGCCATGCGTTACTTTTCGAAAAAAACACAATAGTAATCAAAAATGTAACTGTAAGGAAAGTTACAGACCATTTTTATAGTTTTCAGAAGAAGGCCTTGGAAAAGATCTTGAGTCACAAACAAACCAACAATAAAAATTCTTGCAAAATATCTAGGGCGCTTTTAAATTATAAATAGAATTTTTTTTAACTTTACAAGGCAGTTCAGTTGCAGTTACGACTTGACAATTCACCGCTTTCAAACAAACTTAAATATGCATTACCAAATTTCTGACATTTCCATCACCATTCCGTTTTGCGATTGGTTGAAATTTCGAATTTATATTTTTGCAAGTGTATTTTAATCCTCCGAATGTCAACATTGTGTGTCAATATTTATACGAAATTTTTTTAGTGATTCATACAGTTCTGAGATTTTCAACGCAAGTAGTTTTGGCCTTCTAATTGGAGTTTTTGCAAAAAGACTAATAAAATTATAATTTGATTTTTATTTAATTTTTTTAATTAATATTTTCAAAAAAGCGACTTCTAATTGGTCTGAAGCTCTGAATGTTTCAACATAAGTAGTTTTGGCCTTTTAATTTTGTTTTCCACAAACACGTGTTAAAATAATCTTAAAGGGGTGTTGTAATATTATATTAATGGTGATTTTTGATTTTTTTTTTTTCCCCTCGACAGGGGAGCGACTTCCAATATTTAAATATTAAAGCTTTACGTAGCAATTAGATTTTAGTGAGTGAAGCGAGCTGATGCTTACACAGCAATGAACCTTTCAGAGAGTGAAGTAAGCCTGTGCTTATGTGTGTCGATGGCTGGGTTCGTAAAGTCGAACTGAAAAAGTGAGTTATGTAGCCTGAGGCAAAACCGTGTAACTAAGCGTTCGTAATCTTAACTGGTTTTGTAACTGTCCGTTCGTAAAGTCGATTTTTTTTAACTAGTTAAGTTGGTTATCGAACTTTCTTAACGAAGGTAGAAGCTGGTTAACTTTCGGTTTATTCCGTTCGAGCTGGTGTTTCCCCCCTCCCTTCCCACTGAAAATACTTTGTTTTGGGTTTGGACTTGTAAATGTGTAGGTTTTTCGAATGTTTTGATTTGGCGTGGAAATTATTATATTATTGTTTTTTTCTCAATTTTTTGGATTTGCACGAGTTTTGAAGGGAAAATTGGTTTCAATAAAATTTACTTTGTTTAACATGTTTTTTTATTATTTACCTATATACACAAACTTGATACTTCTTCGGCTTTTCTTGAAAGTAAATTTATACGATAACATTGCTTATTGTATATTTTGAAATCTTGTTACTAAAACTGAATTCTTATTGTGCTCATATTGAAACTTATTCCAATAGTAATGAAATTTTTTAAACGCAAATCCCATTATTTCTGTACAGATAGTGCTGATTCCAAGTTTTCTTTTCTATAATACTAACTTGAAACAAATTTTAATATGTTGGCCACCTCATTAAAAAAGCTGTTATTTAATTAATGTTGCATTACATTTAGTCTTTAAATTTGTTTCAATTTTATGAACACAGAACTTTTGAAAATGTCTTAAAATGTAAATAAAAATACATTTATGAGACTAAATTTTACATTAAATTTTTGATAATGTTATGTCATTCCTTATTATTACTTCTATATGTAATTGATCTGGAGCATAGCCAGAAATTTTCCTTCAAGAGTGGATATGCATAATTATGTGCAAAGAAAATATTTTAATATTTATACAACTTGAACATTGTGTTTGTTAATCATTAGCAAACTACAATTCTATGTATTTAAAA
The DNA here is from genome assembly GCA_963978545.1 of Linyphia triangularis. Classification (NCBI taxonomy): domain Eukaryota; kingdom Metazoa; phylum Arthropoda; class Arachnida; order Araneae; family Linyphiidae; genus Linyphia; species Linyphia triangularis. Next base: position 29,376,483 of record OZ021730.1, on the reverse strand, counting down.
AAAAATTCTATCCCATTTAAAGATTTCTCTTTTTGAAATTGTTTCGACTGTTTCAAAAGAGTTGATTGATCAGGTTAGAAATTGCCTTGGGCTTTTGTATTGAACCATTGTCAAGTCATTATTTCTGTGAAAAGGAGATACTTTCGTGTAAGTCTATGAAGGGGAAAATTTCCCATATTTGTGTTTCGAATTGGTTGTTGATGTTTTATGGTGCAAGGGCTTTACTAGGATCATTCTTGCATATTTCGATTTGGAGAAAACATGAAAAACTACCAAACAGTCCGACAACCGATATAGGTTAGTTTGTACACTCGACGATCTATTTTTATGCACAATGATGGCTAATCAAGTCTGGACCTACAGCTTAACGTGGATTCCGAACCACAACGACCCAGGATTTGTACCTTTGGCATGCAAGGCCAGAGCGTTGACCACACAGCCATCAGGTGGACCAACCAATATGTACTAACACAATTGTTGCTGTGCTTCAAAAGAAAATAAGCAGATTAATGTTACTGTTGTTGTTTCTAATCTCCCTTTTGTCTGACGAAGTCAGACAATATCAGTGAAGCCATTGACATTAATGAAGTCTGACACTAGTTGTGGACAGTTATAAATGTCCTCCCAGTCCAGTCCAAGGCAGTCCAAAATGTGCTGAGGTGATGCCTGTTCTTTTTGGCATTTAGGGCAAAGAGGAAAATTTTTGCTTCCTCCAGAATATGTGAGGCCTTTAAGGTGACCATTAGCAAGTCGGGACAGACGGGTATTGGTGTGCCTATCACAAGGAAGAGATAGGGAGTGTCCTGGCTTTTTGGCTTTATACCATTCGTGAGACGGAGGTATATGCCATTTCGCTTTATTTTGAGCTATTTTCTTTGAGTATAACTCTTGATATGTGAGTTCTTGAGTAGAGAGGACAGGGTGTTCTAGTCCCTCCTTAGCAAGAGTGTCAGCCAATTCATTTCCGTGGATGTCTACATGTGACGGGATCCACTGAAAGTGCACTTTGTGCAGTCGGGATATGATCTTGACTTTGCGTATTATGGATAGACTGGTTTTGTCTCCCACGAGGGCCCAGTTTTTGAGGTGTTGAATGGAACTTCGGCTATCGGATAGAATCCATAAGTCTCTGTAGTTGACCTCGCCAAAGATATTCTCTAAACCCAGGTCAATTGCTATTAATTTGCTACTAAATATAAGTATTTAGTAATAAGTCTACTAAATATAATACTAATATAGTATTTAGTAAATTAATGTTACTAAAATATAATAGCAAATATTTCAAAGAATAAATCTGGGGCAACGGACACTTAAACCAAATGGAAGTATAAGAAAAATTGTTTAAATTTTACTATGCATATCATAATTGTAACTTTTTGAAAATGTTTTTTTAGACAATGAACACCTTAGTGAAGATTCCCGCGAAGATGTACAAGATTTGAAAAATACACATGCTATGTCAATAATTCAAAATAATTGTTTAGCAATGTTTGTGATGTCAAATTATATCTTAGACAGTATTTAGTACGATAAACTATTTGAAAATTTTTAGTAAAAGCCTGCTTTGAAAAATTAAAATCCATGTAGGAAAATAGTGATTAAAAAAAGCTATTATATATACTATTAGGAGGTGTAAAAGGAAAAAGATACTATTTAAATTGCAGGAACTGCGCAACAACTCAGTTTTTGGCCATCAATGTAAAATCTTATAATAGTTAATTTATAAATAACTGTCATAATATAGAGTAATTAGAAATTAATAAAAAAAAACTACTAGAAGCACAAGCACCATTATTGTTAGAAATAGTATTATTAAAATATGTACTTTTGTTTGTTACCATTTGTGAAAAGGAATGCCAAGTAGTAAATATGAAATTGTAGAATAATTTTTTAAGCTTTAAGATACACTTTTTACATGTTTCTGCAGACTTGAACAAAACATCTCAATTCTAAAACAAGCAGTGGTAAGATACCCCCATATTCAACTATAAATTTTATAATTTTTGAACTTATGATAAAAATATTAACTAGTAAGGAAATAATTTATACTTCCTAACTCTAAGATTGAACAAGGGTCCAAAATTTATTGTTTTTTTAATGAATATTCTGCAATGTAGTTTTATACTTGGAAGTAAGATTAAGTGAAGTAATGATTAAACATTGTACACAAAACTGTTTATTTGGATTTAAATAGTGCTTGTAAATGTACACACTTTCATGAAATTAAATTAAGAGAACTCCAAAATGTTTTTTTAAAAAATGGCTTTTCTTTTTATGAAACAAGAATAGAAATTTAACTTAAAAGAAAGATCCTCCAAAGTTAAAAGTTGACCAAGCATAGCAGTATTTGTTAATAAAAATACTTATATCTTTATACAAAGTAGTTTAATACATTTTCATAATAGTATAATATATATACACCTTAAATCACTTCTAAGTGTCGCTACATTTAAAGGTTAATGTTATTTTTCTTTAGTAGTTTTTAGGCATATTGAGTGTTTTTAAAAGTGTGTGGTAGGGGGGGGGGGATGGATTTCGGTGGTTTTAAAAGGGAGGGACGCATGGGTATTTTCTCGAAAAGCAGGGTAATTGATGGTGATTTTATTCAAGGTAACAATTTTAGCACTGCATAAGCTTGTTTGAGGATGTGTGGGAAATAATTGTTTTCAATGTCCGTGAAAGATCATTTCTTGCAAGGTATCAATCTCCAAAATATTTGGGTTTTTAGTCCCTCCTCCCATCTTTAAATTTTATTTTTCAGCCAAGTAGAGACATTTTACAGTAAAAATTTTAATATATCAAAGGATGAAAAACCTAATCTGAGTTGTGACAGTAAAAAAAAGCCTTTTTATGTAGCCAAGAATCTTTTTCGAGGTGAACAATTAAAAAGATGTACTTGTGTACTGTTGTGGGTGAAGTTTTGGCACTTAGTTTACCTTTATTTAAGTTGTGGTTTTATGTGGCAGGTTAGCAAAATGAGATTTATTTAGTGTTTTGTACTGAACACCCACACGCTAGTATATAACCTTTTTGCTTCCAAAAGATCACCGTTCGGGTGTCCTCGCCCTTTGAAAAATCATAATTCACTCTAGCCACCACCTCGAATATAGGAAAAAAAAAGTTGTATATGTCTCGATTGTTAACTTTTTTCCTTTGCAACTAAACGCTAAAGCAAAGATGTTTCCAGTGGGGACATAACACTTTAACTCCTTACGTAACGTATATAATATAAAACGTTGAAAGTACAATGTAAACAAATTAATTGCGATTTAGCAATTAGCAACAATAATATAAAAATGTGGAAGTAGGGTGCAAACAAAATTCTTAAAAAGGGAAATGCAGCTTCGATTAAATAATATCGGTACTCTTCCGTTAGATGTGTACCAGATAAAAACCGCCAAATTGGTGATAACTCATCCAGTAAGAATGCGTTATATGCCCCTTCTCCCTTTTTCTTTGGCGATTTTGCACCAAGTATGGTTCCATTACAACTTGGCATCCATTTTGACAAACCGGTACAATTCATTAGTGTCAATTCAACTTGGCGGCATTTTGTAAAGTTTACAAGGGGAGGGGCGTATAGCGCATTTTAACTACTCTTCCAAACAACCATCTAGAGGTACTCAGAAATTGAACAAAACAACAACACCACCACCAATTCAGCTAAAAAAATCTCTTGTGGTATCTTATACTGCTTCTGTTCCAAACTTGCTACTGGTATCGGGATTGATATGCTTTCTAAATTTGGTGATTTCCAAGTAAACAGTTGCAATAGTGCAGAAGAACTAAAATATATTACAAACAGCATTTTTAATGTGCTGAAGACTTTTTCCATTTCTGACTATTATTGAAAAGCAAAATCTCCTTCCAAGCTTTTTAATGTGAAATATTTCATGTGTTTTAAGTTCAATTTGAGATCATCTTTCTCTTTGGGTAACAATATGGTTTCAACTTATATTTTAATATCTTATTCATATATGTGTTTATCCTTTATCATTCAATCCAATTGCATATTGTTACACATATTTTAGCTTGCTAACACTTAATCATCAACAGTGCATAAACTTCAAAAGTTTTTAATTTAGTTCTAAACACAAAGTCTTTGTTTTTTTTTATGTTAAAACAGCTTGATACATTCTAAAAATTAACCAATATTTTTGTACATCTTAATAAGTAGATGATATTTATATTAAAAAAATAGCATTTTAATTGATATATGTAAAATAATTTTCATGCGAATTTTATATTTGTACACGAGGCAATCAAAAAACGAAACGTCCCTTCATTTTTTACGGTAAAAGTGCTCTTTTGTAAATTTTAAACTCTTCCAATGTAAACAAATAGCAGACGACGCTCTTCATAACTGGACGTTCGTAAAAGACGCCGAGAACTGACTTAACGATTTAAACCGGTTTCAGTTTAGTCTGGTTTCGTAACCAAAAAAAATTACGTTTACGAACGCACCCTTAGATTTCTCCGGTGCCATGCTATTGCCAAAATTAGTGTAATCTCTGACATCTATTGTCTGAAAGAATTTTTATAGTTCCAAAGCGTTGAACGTTATTGTTTTTAATTTTTTTTTATACAATTTTTTAAAATCTAAGGTGTGCTGTACAAATTACTAACGCGATTTTTTTTTTAAATTAGTAAACAAAAAACATTTTGGATAGAGCTGAGTTGAGAATGGATTATCCTTCTTTTTTTTTTTTTCAATAAGGTTTATGTGTGTGACGTCATTATCAACTAGAATCTCCCTTCATGGCTGTCATGTTCTTTTCTTTCAAAAAATTACTAAACTAGTAACCAAACTATGTTTATGTAATGGATGACTTGGACCAACATAAATGAACCTTGTGCTTGTAGTTTGTCGTCATTTTTGTATTTGAATTTGACTAAATTGCAACTAGCCAATACTTCTAGTAATTCATTACATAGCTAATCTTCTGGAAATCAAATCAACATGTTGTTTCTATGCTGTAACTAAATTTTGCTCACTTTTTAAGTTAAAAATATAAAATAAACTCGTAAATTTGTGTCGAATTTTAATCATCATTTTGCGTAGCGATGAACCTTCCTGTTTCTCATTAGCTACACCCATTTCCCAGTTAATTTCAATTTTATTTATTAAAAATAAAAATTCGTACATTTAAAGGTTAGTGCAACACACGCTATACAAAATATTTTACAATTCCATTTCAATGTTTCCGATTGAAGATCTATTTACCATTTCTATTTTATGATTTAAAATTTTACTACTCCATTTCAATATTTATGATTGCATTGTTAAGTTCAATTTTCATATATTTCGATTCATGTTAATTTGAATAGTTTCGGGTGATATTGTGAAAAATATTTCATTGCGCAGTATGTAAAACTGCGAAAAAGAAAAGATTTTTATTTATTTAATTATTTTGAGTGAAATTGTTGTTGTATAGGTTTATATGATTTAAGAATTTGAGCCCCCCCCCCCCCCCATTCAATGAAATAAAAAGATAATTTTCAAAGGATTTATCAAAAAATGTCAAAATATCCTATTAAGATATTTTTTTTAATTTATGACTTATTGTAAAATTACAGAAAATATTGTGAATCCACAAACATTCTGAAATTAAAAGTAACAAACGGCCGCTTTCTCTTTTATATCTTTTACATTTAATCAGACTGAGCCACAGCAACTCTCGTGGCCATGTGGAGCTAATTAATAATAAAATTGCTATTTGTGATTAAACCATTGTGTAAATTAATGTGGATTGTTGATTATGGATATTGTACCGAAATTATTTAAAATATCCAATACAACAAATTTCAAACTTATGTACAATATGAAATTCTCTTTTGGTTAACCATACAAATTCTACTTGTAGGAATTGTTTGACATTGAATGCCAGACAACCTCTAATACATATTACTTTTTATGTCCAAGAACTCAGAGCGAGAAAAACAAAAAAAAAAGAAAAAGATAAAAATAATTAACTGGTGGTATTTGATAAATAGACCCTCTTATTAGATAAAAAATTTTAGATATTTTTTTAAGGAGTTCACCCATCCACTCGATATCGCTTACGTACCTCCAAAAGCAAAAGCATACCATTGGCAGTACAAGATTTCAATCGTATAAGTAACAGAACATTTTAATTATGTTGTCTTTGGATACAAAAATTTATAAGCTCTAATTACTTATATCTAATCTTCCAATTCAATAATTGTATTTTTAAGTGATCTAATGAGAGCTCTAGATGTCTACGATTAACAGGAGTAAACCAATTATCTATATCGATGACATTAATAGTCTCATCTACATTTTCACTAATACTACGTTGTTTCCGTTTTATGCCACCATGACGCTGATGCGAACCATTTGATTCTCATATTGAATACCAATTAATAATTACAAAACATCTTTCTGCCTACCACCTACAAGAATAGCCCACGCCACAAAGTCTTGTTGGTTGTGGTCGATATAATAACATGACTTCATCGATTTAGAGTTAGGATGAAGAGAATGTATGCAGGAATTGTCCGCTTATAAAGTTGCATTACAGAATTCATCTTCTCGGATGTGCCACCTCTACTTTAAGTTGACAAGTCTTTGTTGCTTTAGCGATCACCAACACCACCAGTCATCGTGGTTTGAGCGATTTTTGTGGTACACCAGCTTTAGCCATGACAGGGCCCGCGGGCCAAATTTGACGGGCCCAGATTTTTCTGCGGCGCGCCAGCTCCAAAAAAAAAAAAAAAAAAAAAAAAAAAAATCACGGTATGGACTTTTTCTTAGATAACTGTAATTTATCCGAAATAGTATATGTTAACTATGTAAAACACAGTTCTCCACTACATGGCCGAAGAAACTATACGAAGAAGCTTTCAGCAAGGTGGTTTTCGTCACGAATAAATACAGGAATAACTTAACTGCATCTTATTTAAACAATTTATTAAGATTGGCTGCAATAAATACTTCGAGAGACATCAACTCTATCATAAAATAAATTGAACGATTTCGACCGAAATCATCTCACAATTGATACCGACTAAAACGAAGTAATCTGAAAGTACAGTTTAAATACTTTTATTGAAAGTTAGGTCAAGACGCATTGTCATGTTTAAACAAAAGATTAACTTCTTTTTATACTTTGATTTACTAACAATGAAAATTATTATTTTTTAATTATTTAAAAAAAAAATTAAATATTAATCGTAACTATATCATAATAAAAAAAAAAAAAATTAAAAAAAAAAAAAAAACACATTCCATATTTTTATTTCAGTTTAATAATAATTCAAGATAAGTATGTTGGTGTATCCGGCCCGTGAAAAGTTCCAACATAAGCCATGCGGCCCGCCTCTAAAAGATAGTGGCCGACGCTTTGGTAGACAAATAATACTTCTGTTTATATATTTAATCTTTGTATTCGAATTAAGAATGTCTTTATAATACGAAAAGCATATGAGTTATCTTTTTAAATTTAGTTAGAGAAACTGAATTTGTGAAAAATAGTGAATTTATATATAGATATTCGTGTTTGAAAATTTCTATTGAATAATTTGCATGAGCACCTGCAGAATTATTTTCAGGATGCAGATATCACAGAAGGGGATGCAAGGTAAGTTTTTTTTTTTTTTTTTTTCCAATTGGCTATTTAATGAAATTTTTATAAATATTATTTATCGAATTATTTGTCCAGTCAATATTTTGAAGTCAACATCGTATGTTTAATTTCAGTGAATCATACCACTTTTCACCGCATTATTTTTAGTTTTCAAAATCCGGGTGAGTGCAATTACACTTCTTTGCACCGCCTTGGCGCGCCTATAAAAATGGGGTTTAAATTATACATCTTACTTTATCTTCAAGACATAGGCCATATAAGTCTATAACCTGTGTATTTTTGTTTTTGTACTTGTTTTTAAAAAATTAATTTATTGCCTCAGCTTTGACAAATATGCCCTATCTTTTTATGTGTTCCCATGTACTCTACTATAGTACGAGCATCTGCTAGGCCTTCTCCCCCCCCCCCCCCTACATGTTCTTTGCCCTGGCAATCACTCAGCGCCTTATTCACTTTTTCTTTCTTATTCCTGACTGGGAACTATCTGAGATGATGATGAAGTAGTAATGGCCAACCCCTCAGGCATGCATTACAAAGTTCATTTATGATCTAAGATCTACATTTTACTATCAGATTTGGACGACACAATCACGGGTCTTATTGTAACTATGATGTAGGAATGTTATGGTGCGATAGTACACATCCTGTGATCGGTTTATAGTGTGTATATAAAAATGTTGCTAGAAGTTAACATTAATTACAAATTATTAGTATGGTAACGATACATATGACGTCAGCAGCATAAAGAGGTACAATTTTATATTAGCCATGGAATCATAGGTGTATACTAATATAAATTTAATCAAAGTACTGATAATATTTCATCGTAGCGAAATACATTTTAGTAAGGGATTACAGTCATACTTAATATGCAACATGACGTACACTTTCATTTTGTTGTGGAATATTCAAACAATTTTCCTTCACTTGATAATTTCAATTGTACATGAGGTAATTTAACATCTTTCGAATCAGGAGGTACCACATCTATAAGTATAGATGTGAGCTGAACTTGACATCTAAACATCAGTGGGATGCTTTCATTTCTGTTTATATCGAGAGGAAACTATAATTTTATTCATGCAGTGCATTTTAACTGGTTATCACCAGAAAAGGTAGAGAGGAATTTTAAACTTGAGGTACACTTTATTAAAACAGCATTACATGTGAATTCAGATTTGATTATGGATACTATTAGTAAAAAAACATGATGTCCACACTCTTAGATTGTATAAAAATTATCAATGTTTAAGGTGGGGCTATAAGGCAATTTCACCTCTTTCCCTCATCTGGTCAAGCCTCCTGGTGTACAGATTCCTAAAGTAAACAATCGATTTTTCAACAAGAAGAGCGGTAAACTTGCTTGATTGTACCAGGAGATGAGCGCCACTCATCATCAATCAATAATAAACATTGCAAACAAGTTCTTAGTTATCATTTCTGCCGCAAAGGAGTAATAGCGCTGCTATTTGACCAGTACTAGAGGGCCTATAAGGAGAGAGGCAGGCGCAAGAACTTCCAAATTGTCCAATGATATTCGTTAGGCTCCTTTCACACTATTATCTGACTTTCTATAGACGACGAAAGAACGGACGACGAAATTCTTTTAGTGACATCAGGAATTGCTCCTTCATGACCCCACTATAGTTGCAATTTGGTTACTTTTTACTTTGTTTATTCATCAATTATTTATAAATAAGAGGTACTAAAAACTTGAACTTAAAATTACTACTATAAAACACAGATTTTTTTAATTAAAATAATGGAAGATATTGATACAGAAGTTTTGATTACACTTGTGGAAGCAAGATCTGTGATGTGGGAAAAATTTCTTTTAACCCCTCTAAAGATAGAAATGCCACGAAAGATGCTCTGCATAATGTTTGCGTAGAACTACAATCTGAATTTAATGCTTTTGATGGCAATTATATATATATATATATATATATATATATATATATATATATATATATATATATATATATATATATATATATATATATATATATATATATATATATATAAGGCAAAGGCCTCACTCACTCATTCACTCACTGACTCACTGACTCACTCATCACTAATTCTCCCACTTCCCATATAGTCACAACTCTGAAAATCGGCACAAATATCAACAATGGTAAAAATAGAAAAAGTAAGCTATTCCGATCTCGATTAACCCACTTTAAGGGGTCGAAAAGGGGTTAAACGTTCCAAAAGAGGAATATTCGAATGTCCCACTTCCGACATGTCAACAACTTTGAAAATTGGTGCAAATGTCGACATAGGCAAACATAGAAAAATTAAGCTATTCCGATCTCGATTAACCCCCTTTAAGAGGTCGAAAAGCGGTTATACGTTCCAAACGAGGGATATTCGAATGTGCTACTTCCCATTTCGTCACAACTCTGAAAACTGGTGCAAGTATCAACAAAAACAAACGTAAAAAAAGTAAGCTATTCTGATATCGATTAACCCACTTTAAGGAGTGGAAAAGATGTTAAACGTTCCAACCAAGGGATATTCGAATGTACCACTTCCCATATGGTCACAACTCTAAAAATTATTACAAATGTCAACAATGGTAAACATAGAAAAAGTAAGCTATTCCGATCTCGATTAACCCACTTTAAGAGGTCAAAAAGGGGTTAAACGATCCAAACGAGCGATATAATTGAATGTCCTACTTCTCATACTGTCACAACTCTGAAAACTGGTGTGAATATCAATAAAGACAAACCCAGAATAAGTAAGCTATTCCGATCTCGGGTGGATCAAGGGGTGGAAAAGGGGTTAAACCTTCCAAACGAGGAATATTCGAATTTACCACTTCCCAATATGGTCACAACTCTAAAAATTAGTAAAAATATCAATGACAAAGATAGAAAAGTTAAGCTATTCGAGCTTGATTAACCCACTTTAAGGGGTGGAAAAGGGGTTAAACATTCCAAACTCGAATATCTCACTTCCCATATAGTCACAAATCTGAAAATTTGTAGGAATGTCAATAAAGATAAACGTAGAAAAAGTAAGCCATTCCGATCTCGATTAACCCACTTAAGGTTTGCAAAAGGCGTTAAACGTTCCAAACTAGGGGTATTCGAATGTACCACTTCCCATTTGGTCACAACTCGGAAAATTGGTACAAATGTCAAAAAAGATTAAACATAGAAAAAGTAAGCTATTCCGTTCTTGATTAACCAACTTTGTGTGGTCGAAAAGGGGTTAAATGTTCCAAACGAGGGATATCCGAATGTTCCTCTTCGAATGTAGTAATATTTCTGATATTTGGTGCAAATGTTAAAAAATAAGTCATTCCAATATCGATTAAAGAAATTTTTAAGGGAGGAAAAGTTGACGCAACATAGAAACTATACGAGGATTAACTTAATGTCTCAATTCCAATACACCTACAACTTTGAAATTTAGAACTAAGAGCAAACAGAAACACAATAAACTATTCCAATTTACTATTCCCAATTATAAATTTCGTTTAAAATGTCAACAAAGGAAAGTTCCTATTTTGATAAATCAATTTGTCGGGATCGAAATGGGAGGAAGCGTCTGAAGTGTATAATACATGAATGTCTTTTGATCGCTAAAATGCTCATGGAAAATTTCGTAGCGCAGCACGGGTATTCAGCTAGTATATATATATACATACAGGGTGACCAGAAAATTACTTTCTCTGTTTGGCGGCATCTGCAGCTAAAACTAATGAACGAAATGAAACCATATTTTATATGCAGGCTAATGAAGGCATGTGGAGATGAATTCCACCAAAAAAAAAAAAAAAAAAAAAAAAAAAAATTAGTTCCAAAAGTTGACGATAGGGAGAAATGTGGCGCTATCGGAACCGAAACACGTGAATAACTACAATGAAAGCATGGAAATTTAATTTTTCAGAATGTCAATACTATAGCGAGATGTACATAAATTTTTCTATTTACAAAATTAACGCTACGAAATATTTTACAAATATACAAAAATTCGTAACAATAGTTAATAATTTTATATTCGTTATTGCTTAATTATTTCATAACAAATAATTTGTCTTAACAAGAAAAATTAAAATTATTCAAATGATTCACTAAAAAGTGAAATTAAAAAACATTTTTATTTAGTATTCTTAACTTTAATATACACAATACATTCAAACATGTACATATTACAAAAACATATCAATATAATATTTACAAATTTATATTGCAAAAAAATGTTTTTTGAAGTTACTGTTTGCTTGATTTTAAAATGTTTGAAACATTATAAAGTACAATTTATTAAAACTTTAAAATGTGAATTTTCTTCAGATTTTTAAGAAATTAGACAGCCACTTTATGTGTATTCATAAAATTAAAAAAAAAAAAAAAAAAAAAAAAAAAAAATTAAAAAAAAAAATAATAATAATAATAATAATAATACCCATCTTTCTACTGCCGTTGAAAATAATTTATTTTTTTACTGTACATTTGTTAAGTAACTAAAAAATAGACCGCATAATATTTACAATGTCAAAGCTTCATAAGGTCATTATTCCATGTCAAATCAACATGGCTCCCAACCTGACCCCTTTAGAATTTCATAAAATTTCGCTTACTTATTAGATTCATAGAGAAAAGAACAAATGCCAAATAGTAGGTTTGAATCTCGTTTGGTTTCCAAAATATAGAGTTTCAAAAATGGACCAAAAGTGCAAAATTTCGCATTTCTTGCTTTACATATTTGGGTATAATTTTTTCCCTAATTATCATAAAATATTGGTTTTGGTGTCAAAAGAAAGAAAAAGATTTGATCTTTCTAATAAGGTATTATTTCGGTGAATTTTTTAAAATTTTCATTTGAAGGTCAAACAGTTTGACCTTTGACCTTGAATATTTCAAAAAAGGGTATTTTATTTTTTTCAAAAAAATATATATTATTCTTGTATCAGTTTTTTACACAAATGTATTAGTCTCATTTTGGGACCGCAATGGGATGGCAAGTTATAAATTTCAATCGTAGCTGTAGTCCCACTCTTATCCTACAAAAAACTGTTTATATGTAAATAGCTTTTCCTTTTAGAATCTCTTTATATACATGTAATGCAAATAAAACTTTAGCCTTAATTATTAGCTAAAAATTATAATTATTTATCTTTGATTTGTTATAACCTATTAACTTTAAGAGCAAAAACTAATTGTTTACTTATACATTGAAAAAATTACATTTTTCAGCATTGCATTAAGTATGCAAACATAGCTTGCAGTAAAATTAAAAAACATGACATAGATAATTGGTAATAATGAGCTTTTGAGATAATTATTTAAAAGGAATGGTGCATGCAATCAGAAACATTTGTTTATACAAATTTTGGGAAAAAATAATATTTCATAATTAGAAAACAGAAATACTTAAAATTTTTCTATTGATACATTCTCTTTAAACGATTGTTAAAACTAATTTATCAGATGCATAAGTAACTTCCTTACATATGTAACTTCTATTAATTATTGTGACTCTTTTTCACTTGATTCATTGCATATGTAACTATTGATTTTATAATTTCTTTTTATGTTTGACTTTTTTTCGACCATGGAATTAGAATACATTTTGCACAGAAGTTGGTTGACAGAATGGGTCTGAATGCATGAAATGCTTGAGTACCTGGAATAGTTCGGGTGGTTAAGAATCGTTTCTGAAGGAATATTTTTTCTCTTTCATACTGTAAGGAAGTTACATATGCAAACTGCATTCCTTCAATATTGACAGTTACCCATTCAAATAACTGTAGAGAACTCATTATCTGATCTTTATATGGGCGTTGCAAACTGGCATGAGCGGCTAGCCTTTTTATGGTACCTCCAATGCCATCTGAAACTCCTTTACCATGGGCAGTGGCAAAAAAATTCCATTCTGCTTGAATTCCAAAATATTTTTTATGGAAACACAGGTTTATAAAAAAATTTCGGTTTTTGTTGTGAGAAGCTGCACCATCAGAAAAGTACAAAAGTTTGTTAGGTTTCACTTTGAATTATTTTCCGATGAATTCGATCAAATGCCTTTGGAATAAGTAAACTGCTGTGGCGTCATGGTGGAGACAGTCAGAAACTACTACGAAATTAAAATTGTCTACGATTTGTTCAGTGTCTCTTCTATAATAAACCACAAATGGATGTATAGTCGCTTGCGAATTATTCCAGTGGAATCCTTGAATTGCATTTTGAAGAATAAAGGAGTAATTTTCAGAAAAATCACATCCTTATAATCCTTTTAGTTAGTAATGCGGAGTATGCTTAGTAATTCATATAACAGGTGTTTTTTTCTACATATGTTTAGAAATTTAAAAAATTTGAAATAAATTACCATTTAAAAACCAATCCTTTGATTTTTGCGTTCAATATCTAACAGAAAACTTCGGGAGGGGATATATTCCCGTATATATTTCCCCTGGCTACGCCACTGTATAAAAGAATCAAGAAGAAAATCTTCACCATTTCCTTCCTTTTGAAAACTAGTCAAATTACACTCGATTCCCTGTATATTCGACTGCATTAGGATATGCGAATATGGGATTCTTCAGTTCGCACTCAAAGACGATTATTGTGTAAAATTAAGAACACGAGTTCACATTTGAATTTATATTTTGGCATCCCATTGCGGTCCCATTATGAAACTAACGTATTTGTGTAGAGAATTAAAGTAAAAATAACATATATTTTTTTGAAAAAAATAAAAATACCTTTTTTTGAGATATTCAAGGTCAAAGGTCAAATCGTTTGACCTTAAAATGAAAATTTAAAAAAATATCCATAAATAATACATTAGAAAGATCAAATCTTTTTCTTTTATTTGACACCAAAATCAATGTTTTATGATAATTAGGGACACAATTATAACCTGATATATAAAGCAAGAAATACGAAATTTTGACCTTTTGGCCCATTTTTGAAGCTCCTTATTTCAGAAACCAAACGATATTCAAACCTAATATTGGCAATTTTTTCTTTTCTCTATAAACCCAACAAGTGAGCAAAATTTTATTAAATTCTGAAGGGGTCAGGTTGAAAATGTCACTTTTTTATGTTGATTTGACAAAGACCCCATAATGTGATATCAATTTAATGGTTGTTTTCAGAAATAATTTAATAATTGATTTGAAAATAAGTGCTTCTTTGAAATGGCCTGTAACGGGACCGGCGCGAAACTAAGAGACTCTCTACTCTGTATAGGGCCCGGTACTAAGTTTGATGACGTCACGCTATGCGATAGTGGAAAACACGAAGGCCGTCTACCGTAGTCCGTAATCCACAGATGTAATGAAACATCTCTGGTAATTTCTATAAAATATTATGTAGTGAGTTATAAAATGTTTTAATACGCTAAGTTGTTTAATTGTAGAATATTCAGATACAACATTTAATTTCACGAAGTAAAAGCAGTGAGAGTGGGATTTAAATTAAAACACTGCGGCAAATTCTTGAAATTACAACTAAATTTTTTCAATATTACTAATATTCCTTTTATAGTAGATTATTCGGGTTGAAAATTCTCTGAAATATATTCATATTCTAATATATCTTAAATAATTTCAATACCATAACAAGCAATACATTAAAACAGTATGTATTTAAAAGAATAAACATTACAAAAATACAAACACTAAATTACTATACAAAAATTGTATTTCAATTTTGAATATAATAGGAATTTAAAAGTTGTAAAGTGCTAGCACCTAATATTCTGATTAAAATTTCCTTTTTAAGCAATGTATTTCCTCAAGAAGAACATGATAAATTATTTCAAATAGGTATTTTCATTTTTAAACAAATAAGTTGGTTGGTTTATGAGCTCAACGACCTATTCTTATACACAATGACGGCTAAGGAGGATGGGACATGCAGGTTAAAGTTGATTCCGAACCACAATGAACATACATGCCTTATCCGTGATTCGAACCTGGCACTTTTGGCATGCATGTCCAGAGAGCTAACCACAGTCATTAGATGGGAAAACAAATAAGACTTCGTTGATTTGAAAATAAGTGTCAAAATGAAATCATAAAAATTATTCCCTAGGAATATGTTTTTTATATACTTACAAATAAATGTCAGTAAAAAATTATAAAAATATCTTTTTAGCAATTATAAAATTGATAATTAAAAAAACCAGCATTAATCAATGCAACTAACTACTAAAATAAAAAGTAGTGAAGTACATCTTTTATTTTTCAGAAGAGAGCGACTTGAGAACATTATTTTATACTTTTTTAACTATGAACCATCATTATTAGCATTACATTTCAAGAGCCATTTTAATTCCTGAATATTTTTTTCCTCTCCAAAAAAACAAATTACAGACAGTCTAAGGAAAATACTCTGTCGTAATATTTACTTATTGGCAGTTTTTGAATGATCAGGCAATAAAAAAATAATGTGGTATTCTTGAACACACAATAACCAGCCTTTTTTTTTTTTGCAATGTTTACATTTTCTTTTAGATTTTATCGTTTATTCTTCTAACTCGTCTATTCTTCCATCGGTACCATATATTCTTGTTACATTCCTTGGTACTACGAAAAGAAACATCATCAGGTTTTGTTTACGAGTATAACCATTAAAATATAATTTCAACTTAAATCAAGTGATAAATAGAAAGATTACTTTCTAACTATTTTTAATGATATTAAAAAATCAGCAAATGTTTGCATGATAGTTGTTTCAGTAGGAAACAAACATCATCATCATCATCAGTTTTGCAAAATTATATTTTCAAAAGAATATTTAAAATAGAATTATGAAATAAAACTTTTTTTAATTTCTATGAGAGATTGTTTGAGTTACGATAGGATTAAGCCTAACTTAGAATACTAAAAGTTTGAAATCAATACATTAATAACATGATACAACTTACCTGTAAAGTTTTCAAACATGAAAGTAACTCCTTTATAGAATTATAATTTCCACATTCCAGCTTGGTAATTAAATAAAAAAAAAAGGGTAAAAAGAAACATTTTAGCTATCGATAAATTTCAATACCGTATGTACAATCTAGTTCGTAGAATAGTTTGTTTACATTTTCATCTATCGCTTAGAGACCCATAAGATAAGAGCACCATCTGGTTGTACCTGGCCCGATATAAATATGTTTCTACATTTCACGGCGGTCCCGCCTGTAACCATTTTTTTAAAAATTTATCATTTGAAGGAACTTCATGAAAGAAAAGGTCTTTACGTTTGCCTTTAACCTCTTTAGAAAATGGAAAACAACCATACACTATATTAGAAAATACTTAATTTTAAACAGACGCCATAACTTATAAACCATTCAAAACATTATTAAAAACCAAGCAATCTCAGGTCTGCAAAAGCGACATCTAGCGGCTGCCCGAGATGTTGACAGCTAAAATTGTAGGTAAACATGAAAGTTTATGACGTTTCTTTATCTTAATTTTCAATGATAATTCAGTTTTAATTTTTTTTAAATAACTTCATGATTAAAATGGTATAAAGTTTAGTGCGTTTTGCGTCAAAACCAGGTAAATCGTCTGGAGATGAAATTCCGAATGATAAACTGCCGATCAAACGGTATAATGATTAGCGTGCTAGCTTCTAGAGGGCGGGGTTGCGGTTACGAGTCCCTCGTAAGGCATGGGTGTTTGTAAATGTATGTTGGCTTGTCTAATGACGAATGTTTCGGCGCATTATAGCCCTCGTCATGCTGACGGCACCTGATAATCTGAAAACAACCAACCAACCGAATGATAAACTGTTATGTGAAGCAAAGTTGAAATTTATTTCTTGTAAAGATTTAGTCCTAAATGCTAATTCTCGAGTATGTAGCCTTCTTTCAAATATGATGATTTCATGATCGGGTTAAATTATCGCCGATTAAAGAAAGATACTCTGCCTTGTCGATTTCTGAACTATCTGGAATATAAAGTGTCAAATAAGTAATTCCTCGAAGGACATTATTAAAAGTAGATATTGACCCTATCCCAAAAGCTAATCGTATGAAATTTAGAAATGTTTATGTGAATGCCGTAATAAGTGTTCATTCTCTCAGAAGAGCCTCTAAAATGAGTGAAAATGGAAATCAAACAGACATGTCTTTTAAATGGTTTGAGGAAATTCAAAAAGATAAATATACATTTTCAAATATACCTCCCACCTTATAGCTGTGTCGTTAATGCTCTGGCCCATGTTAATGGTCCTTACTTATTTTCTATAAACAGAAAATTTAAAATTGATACCTCGAATTAAAAATAATGATACGTCTATTGATTATTGAAAACTATTTTTTTTCCATACCAAATTATGAAATCCCTTTTTTGCAATGTGTTTAAAACTCATTTTTCTAACAAAGGTAAAGTTGATGTTAAAACGGGGTAGGAAAAGGCGCCTCCATGGTTGAACGTGGTAATCGTTTCTTGACTTGGTTTTCGGTGAATGGAGACTAGATCAATTAAACTGATTTTGTTTTTGCTTTTTCAGAGATTTTATATTCATTATATGCATTTTCTAACAAAGGTAACGTTGATGTTGTAACGGTGTAGGAAAAAGCGTATCCATGGTTGAACGTGGTAGAGATTTTATATGCATTTTCTAACAAAGGTAACGTTGATGTTGAAACGGGGTAGGAAAAAGCGCCTCAAAGGTTGAACGTGGTAGAGATTTTATATTCATTATATGCATTTTCTAACAAAGGTAAAGTTGATGTTGAAATGAGGTATGAAAAAGCGCCTCCATGGTTGAACGTGGTAGAGATTTTATATTCATTATATGCATTTTCTAACAAAGGTAACGTTGATGTTGAAACGGGGTAGGAAAAAGCGCCTCCATGGTTGAACGTGGTAATCGTTGCTTGACATGGTTTTCGGTGAATGGAGACTTGATCAATTAAACTGATTTTGCTTTTGCTTTTTCAGAGTTTTTATATTCATTATGTGCATTAATGACAAATATATATACATAAAATATCATCATTAAACATATTATTAAAGTAAAATATTTATTTGATTAAAAGTGGCAATGCACCAATTTTTAAAATAGTATGAGGGAATCCGATAATAATTTAGTAAATCGAACTGTGTTAATAAAACTCTGAATTCAAAACTAAAGGATAAGCTAGTAAATTTAATCAACAAAACGAATAAACAAACATTAACTTAATTAATTTGTATTTAAACAACCAATCTAGCCCTCGAGAATAGTAACTTTTCGTCCTAAGGTATTAGCTTGCTTTCTATGAAACTATGGAAGCAGCAAACAATCCCATCGCAGGAGGTCTGGTCATGTCTACGGAAGTTGGTCTAAATAATTTTTAAAAAATTTAATTAACAAGAAATGAGATTTATTAAAGGGGAATTGAATTTTATGTACACACTCGTCTTTTATATACTTCCTATAAAATTAGAATGTTTATCTTTTAGTACCACTTTTTTATTACGAAAACAAATTTTAAATAATTTGAATTAATTTCTATGAACATACTTACCTGGCACTGGGGAAGTCCTTGATCAAGAAGGAGGATCCCCCGAGCAGAGGCCTTCCATTGCACTACGGGAGGTTGACGTTCGCCACATCCGCAAATTGCGGTTGCTTGGGGTGCATAATTTTTGATAGTGGGGACAGCGTTCGCGCAGTCCCTGAAATATTAAGAGTTGGAATCTTATATGTAAACAAGAAACGGAATTTCGTCCTGACTAAATGCATTCGTTCGGGATTCTCCTCTCCTGATAATTCTCTAAATATTCTTTATTGGGGATTGCATAGAGCAAAGAATAGGAGCAGAGGCGGCGTTTCCCATTGACCTTCATTGGAGAAAAACATTACATGTTTTGAGGCATCATGGGTAACATAATTCCAAAAGAAACAGCAAACGCCTTGCGTACTGTGTAAAATTTCGCATTTTAAAAATAGCGTTTTATCCACTAATATATGAATAAATCTTATGAAAAAATTCACATATTTTCCTTAGAATGTATACATTATGCTGCATTAAGAAGAAAGTTTCGAATAATTTTATTAAATTTGACTTCAAGAAGTTCACCTATTTTTGTCCGTCGACGGTAAAGTGTGGGGGTTCTTCCAACACATTCTTCCCGCATCCGTGACGGATCGCGGCCGCATCATTCGCCATACAATTACCGGTGAAATTATAAATTTGAATAAAGGAAAAAGTTTCGGCTCAACAGGTTTATTTATTTCTAACTATTCATTAAAATAACAAAGAATAGTAATTTTATGTTTTTGAATAATATTTAAGAAATTCAAAAAGTAATAGCATTACAAAATATTCTTTATTAAAATTCTTTAAAAAACAACAACAATGGCAACAAAACACATAAAATATCATCTCGATCTGTCTTCATGATGCAAACAAACGTATCATATTTTTATTTGTTTTTTAGATATTTTAAAAGGTTTTTAGTTTAGTTATGAAAGAACAAATAACCCATTAGCATGAATGTACACTTTTATTAAAAAGAACTTTTAACATCTTTAAAATTTTATTTTACAGGCGAACATATTCTTCCTAAGTTCACCTTTCAATAATTACAAATAAAAAACTATTACTAGATAACGAAAAATGGAAAAATATTTAATAATGAAAATCTCATTATTTAAGTATCATAATACTTATTCAAATAATTGGTTTAACATTTTTTTTAAATACTGATTTAACATTTTTTTTTTTTTTAAATCTTCCTTCCAAGATCAAGTTTTTGTGTTGAAGCTTAAACACAGTAGAATATCATGGCTTTGAAAAAGTGTAAAGAAAAATGTCATCTCTTATTTTGCATACGACTAAAATTAATGATAATTGATAAAAATTGATAATAGCAATTTCATAAAACGGAAATCTCATTTAACAATTAACAAATGTTCAAGAAATTAAATTTTTTCATTATCTTTCCAAAAATTTAACATATTTTGTTAATGCATAATATTTAGCACATAATTTTAATGTATGTTATAATAACTATATTGTAGGAATTGGACAGATGTATAACATAATTACACATTCACAATTACATAGCTGAAAAATTT
The DNA here is from genome assembly GCA_963978545.1 of Linyphia triangularis. NCBI lineage: Eukaryota > Metazoa > Arthropoda > Arachnida > Araneae > Linyphiidae > Linyphia > Linyphia triangularis. Next base: position 29,355,851 of record OZ021730.1, on the reverse strand, counting down.
TGTATTGTTAGGTAAACATGTAAATATATAACTTTCGGTTTCACTTTTTCATCTTATGGGAAACTAATTCTTTTACACAACAAGTTCTTTATGAACTGTGATTTTTATTTATTGAATGCATTGCATCATATATCATTGACTGGTTTCCTAACATTGAAACCAAAGTAGAGAATCAACTATGTTTTTCCATTTCCGGAGAGAAGAGCACACGTGCTTTCATTCAAAACTTGATCACCTAACGTGACTCATCCTTCCTCTCCAGAAAATACTGGCTTCACGAAAACAATTCTTAAAAATTCAGATACCTCAATTGCCTCTTCTAAAGTGGTAGTTATTAATTAATTATTAAATGGCAGTCTGTAGGCTAGTTGAAATTTAATCGAAAATTCCGCGATACACACAATAATGAAGGAAAACGAAACGAGTACCCACACGAACTTTCATTTTGAAGTCATTCAAACACAAATAAATAGTTTTAGAAACTAAAATCAATGCTAACTATAATTAGACAGTGTTAGAAAAGAACTTACCTGTAAAATGAAATATTTGGAGCTGTACATACTATTTTTGACGGGTGATTTGTACATCCAAATGCGAAGCAAGCAGCCATTGTCTATACAAAATGCGTTTATGTTTTGGAGATCTGTGCCCCACAATTCCTCGCGCGTCTCGGTCAAGGATTTGGAGGTTTACGATCAGTCTGCTTTATCTTTGGTCTATGGGGGATTGAATGCCAGGAAAAATCAATAATAAATTGTCTTCCTGTGCCCAGTGTAATATCTTTTATTGTTTAAGGTAATACTATTTTCCTGTGTCCAATGTAATATCTTATGTTGTTTAAAATATTACTATTTGTGATGCTAGTAATATTGGCATTTTTTTGGGGGTATTTCAACATTTATTTTGTCTCCTTGGTTCCCAGGCTACCCTCGATAACGTTTCACCAAGTTCTCTTATATGGCAGCTGTAATTGCGCTCAAAAACCAGTAATTGGATTCTCCCTCTATTCACTAGATGGCAATGAATGCTAACCTCACTTTATCCATCTAATATTCTGTAACATAAGTTGAAACACTGCCGATTAGTGAAAAAAATTTAATTTTAGTGATTTTAAGAATGAGATGTTTTTGTAGAAATAATGGTGTTTGGGATTTTATTTATTTCTTTGTAAAACTACTTTCTTTTTTATTTAATCCATTTGGATTTAGTTGACGCTAAAGGCAAAATTTGGATACAGTTTGATAATTTAAAAGATTTTTTTAGGAAAAAAAAAAAAGAATTCTTAAAATTAATAACTTACTTACTTAACTTACTCTAATAATTAACTTACTCTGAAATATAAGCGAGATACAGGGTGTCCCACAAATGACCAACGATTTGAAATATCAATTAAAAAAAAAGAAAGAAACGGAAGGCTATAGAAATATGAGGTTTGCTGCATTATGCAGATCCCCATACATAAAGATTTTTGAGTTCTTATGTGACTGTCTCCTAAAATTTTTTTCAGAACAAGATCTTCTCGGAAAAATCCAAACCATCGGATTTTGTTCCAATTTACCAATAATCCTATTTGGAATCGATCATTGTATAATTTGGTATTTCAACCCAGCGCCTCAGACTTTCCCCTGAACTGCTATGATGTGAAGAAATGTTTCGATATTGTCTTGCTCAAGGAAAGGTATAAAGAACTTAAGCTCAATTTGGTGACCTTTTTGAACGATAACACCAGCAGGCTCATACAGTTGCACGGCTAAACTTGATTCATCGCGGCTATGACAGTGCGGTAAAGATCAAAGGATTTCAAATACCACCTTAGTTTGACCGTTTACCACTAGATGGCACTGGTCTAGTAGGATAGTTTTTAATAATTTCGCTTTGAATACCATGCTTCAATAGGATGTTGCTATCGTTTGGTAAGTGATTTTTGTAATTATTTACTCTTTTAATTCCCAAAACATTATAAAATGACGGTCTATTGCTGTGTACCTTTATCTAAGTCAAATAGCACGGTCGATAAAATATATTTTCACGAATTCCCAGCTGATTTATTAGAACTAAAACGTGTTCCTTTAGATAAACTGATGCTTTTTGATACTGTTCAAGAAATAATATCCTTTAAAATCAATTATTTTTATCTAAATTTATTCAGAATTGAAAATATAGGATTAGATAGTCTTTTCTATATTATTTCGATTTTCTTGTTTTAATTTTTTGAGTAAGATATCTATATCATCACACTATATTTTATGATGTTCCAATATTTTCATTAATTAAAATTGATTATATTTATTTTTACTTCCTTTTTTTAATTCATTTAATAGTTAATTTATGAATATTAGAGCATTTTATAAAAAAATTTAACAATTAACTTTGGGTTTTGGTCAATTAATGGCAAAATTGCTTTTGGTAAGAAATTCTGATGATATATGAAATTGTAAAAAGGACTGAAATATCATGTTAAATTATTTATTTATTTATTAATCAATTGATATTTTGGGAAGTTTTCATAGTATTCCGTTAATAATTTTTCAAGAAAAAAAATTAAATGTGTAGAAACTTGCACTAAATGGTCAATTACTGGTAGGTTCACCCTAGTATTAACAAACTAATGAATTAAATTATTTTTCTATCTGCATAAAGTTATGTAAATATGCTATGTTTCGTTTTATGATTTGTTTGTTTTGGTTAATGGTTACGATTTTCGCCACTACCCCGGATTGGCGCTGTCCAAGTAGAAAATTTATCTCGTAGGTTGGTCGTCGCGAAATGAGCCATTGTCAAAGCCTTATTCCCCCTTGAATCGAGTTTAGCCTTGATTATGCTAGAAATACCAGGATATTTATTCTCACCAATTTTCAAATTGCCGACAGATGACGCTGCTATTCTCTACGCATTCCGACCGCATATTGGTACTATTTTTACATCCTAGCGTATGCTTCGAAAATGGTTTATTCGCTGGAAAATGTATTTTTAATGTTTAAGAGTTTCATCACCTGGACCACAGTTTTGTTGCAACGAGGCGCAGTTTTCGTAGGAAATTTAATGTCAGAAACAGTCCAGCAAACAGTACAATATAGGCACAGATCGAAAATTTTCGGCGTACTGGAAACGTCAATTGAGGCCATGTTGGAAATATCGGCCCTCCAAGCACGACAGTTTCGGAGGAGAATACTGTAGTCGTTCAGCAGATCATCCAACAGCAACCCCAAGTTTCCGTTAGCTTTTTTTCCTATCAGACTGGACTACGATGAATGACTACACACCGAATCATGCGTCATAATTTTCACATGTTTTCTTACAAGGTCCAGACTCAACAACCTCCGAGTGTTGTTGCCATGAATGCACGCGAGACGTTCTCAAACGCTATGCTGCAGAAGTTGGATGATTGCGACATCGATGTTAGAAACATTTGGTTTTTCCGACGAAGTGTACTTTTTCTCGTTGTCTATGTTAATAAGCAGAACTGGCGTATTTGGGGAACAGAAAATCCGCATGTAGCCGCATCTTCTGCATCTATCAAAAGTCATTGTTTGGGCCGCCATTTCCTCCAGAGGACTTATTGGACCCTTTTTTGGATACCAAACGATTACTTCAGCAAATTATCTGAACATTCTCCATGAACTTGTGGCCATTCAAACTGCTTTGGAGGACAATAGGAATTAGAGGTCGGTGATTTATCGATACGACGATTATTTTATCGATATTTAAAAAAAAACCAAAAAAAACCCATCGATAAATAAAAAATCGATACTAATTACCGATATATGGATATCTTCAAACATTTTCATTTTTTTTTATGATCGTTTTGTAGTTCCATGTATTTTTTCGATTTTCTTTATTCCCTTTTCAAAAACTTCAAAACTGAAGTTTGGACTTGACAAAGAGACAGTTAAAATGGCACCTTAACCAAAAAGAAAACATAATGTAATGGAAAGATAAGATCATTTATTAGTAGTCATTATCTCGTATCTGTTGCCACGTGTGCCTGGAATTTGCCTCGAATTTTAAATATTAAAAACATCTCTATCAGCAAAAAAATGCGGTCGGCATAAAAGTTAGGAAACACCTAAAAAAAAAGAGCAATTTATCACCAATAAACAGTTACGTCATCAAGAGTAGTGTTTTCCTGTTGAAAACAAAATCGACAAATGATAATTTCCTTGTAAGATAAATGCAATCATCAGAATTGATTAATTCATATTTCAATGTCCATGGAATATTTTACTTTTATTAACCCTAACTAAATTAATCGAATAAAAGTCACCAGTAAAATAAAAATTGATTTTCTTATTTAGAATTTCTTTATTAACTTGCAAGATGTCCTTTAGTATATCTATCGCAAATATTGCAGAAGCCTGGTAGATCTCTTGGTAGCAAAAACTTAGGGGTCCTAGAGCTAATCAAAGCAAATATGTGGTATAACAAGTGCCTGGCTTGAAAATTTGCAATTGATCTCGTTCATTTCACTTTATTTTTGGACTTTTTTTAGAACTTCCGAAGTCAGAAAAAAAATTCAAACAAACATTCTGCATTTTTCAAACTTTTTGAGTGAAAAAAAACGCCTTTTGCCTGAATTTAAGCGTGATACCTTCTTCAATCTTCCTCTTTGACCTCAGGAGCTGACCAGTGAAGACCATAGTTTACAAGGAAATGGGGGGGGGGGGGGTGAATGAGTGTCCGAATACAAGATGTATTCTCTAGATAGAATAGCCGTAGACTCTTTGTATTATACAGGAGAAAGGGAGACATCAATTAAGAAAGACTTATAGATAGAGGGACTGGGTTTCCAAGAATCTTGCCCTAAAAGGGGTGGTGAAACTATAGTCTTTCTTTCTTACAAACCAACCTCAAAATGCTTTAAAGGCAAAATCATAAACACCGTCACCTATCTGCCAAGCCTGGTGGTCCGTCCTAAAGTGGATGGTTATTTTGTGTTGGCTGTAGAGAAATAGAAGTTAAATTCTCTTAGATTTGTGAAATTTCGATTTTTCTTAATAACTTTCAAGAATGGGTTCATAATACATCTTTATGAACAAATAATTGAGAGAGAAAATTACATTTAAAAAGAAAATTTTCGATCAATCGTATTACGTATATGAGCCTTGTAAAACAGTGAATATTCAATTAAATGTCCGATTTCGATGTTTATAGTTCAACAAGTTCTACTAAAATATATAATTTTAATTTCAATAGTAAAAATATTTTTTTTTTTTAAATAATATTTAGGAATCCAGTTGTGTAAGTAATAAAATTGGAATTTGTTAAGTAATAGTTTAAATATTTCCCCAATTTTTTTTTCGTTAAACTGTTTTATAACTAAATAATCCAATAAACATAGACATTTTCAGACTAATATGTTATTAAACAATAATATGTTATGAGACTAATATGTTATGTAATTGAATCTAAGAAAATTCTTAATTGTTATGCTCTTATTGATAATAGAGATATTGCAAAAAATTTAGTCTTCCCTCCCTCCAACAAAGTTTACGCGATCGGGCAAACTTATATTTTAGTGGCCGATACTTCTGTTTGCGGAACGAAACTGAGTTCAGGACGGGACGTTCTCCCATGTTTTGACTGGGTGTGCCTAGGGGGATGTATTATGGTCAATAATGAGGCAATTTTGCCTTTGCACTGTTCTTTAATAAATCATTAGCTTCATTTCAAGATAGGCTGTTAAGCCTTGATTTAAGTCTAACGGGCGATATCAGGTATGGAGAGGTTAGTCACCATACGATCAGACATCCATCAATCTCTCTCGAATCTCTCCTCTGCCTGCAGTTTATATCGATTGGTGGCGCTGTAATCGCCGCGGGTGGCGCATCTGATCAATGGCTAAGGGGATAGAGCGTATAGAACATTCATTTTATGTTTTCTCATTTCTTTTGCAAATATCGTCTACGCGCGTTATTAATTGTCTTCTTTTCTTTTATAGATTTCTGTCTCCTAGTAAGAACAATTAATTGAAATCAAAGGACCTTCGTTCAAAGGATACCTTGATCGTAAGAATGGGGAAGTTGCACTATACCCAAAATGCCATAATATTATATTTTTCTGAGAGGAAAATTGATGTACTTTCTGAATATTTACTCAAACTGTTCAAAAAACGTTCCATTAAATATGAAAAATGCATTAAATATGAGAGAAAACGTGAACAACATCACGTGACCTAAAACAGCCCTGTTGACCTCTGACGTCAGGATGCACGAAGGCTCCCGATCCGGAGCTAACTTCACCTTGTATCTAGTGCATTGAATGAACCGAAGTAAAGTAAGCTTCAAAGTAAAGTAATTAAAATATGCCCCAGCAAAAAGATATTTCAGATGTAGAATGAAGAAAATCCTTGCAAAGTGATATTGTGCTCTGAAACTGAAAACATTTTGTTATTTATGAAGAGCTACACTACTTGATACGTCATTATCCTACTGCGTATGTCGAGATGCATTAAGCAGGGACAGTATTCTTTATTTTAATGATTTTCAATTCGTAATAGCTGAATTTGCACAGATTAAAAATGAATATAGGTTCAGATTTACTACACGATGCCCCTTGGTTTATTCATTGCAATGGGTTTATTCCTTCCTCGGAAATTTTTTGCTTAGGAGTGTCACCGGCTAGACCATACTTTAGTTCAAACGAGAAGCAGTTTCATTCAATGCAATAAAGGCTATACTATTCTAAAAATTTGAACTGACTAGGAACTTCAAAGATGGCTTATGCAGGAAATACCTTTGTATTTTTATGCCCCATTACGTTGGAAAAGTCAGCCGTCTCAACACAAGAGTGACAGAGGTGAATGCTGGTGTTGTTAAGCAAGTAATTTTACATAAGGGTGACTCTTTACACCAAAGTATTCATTGATATCTATTTTGTTAGCGGATCAGGAAATTGACTACGAAAATGTCAGTAAAATCGATAGGTTTGTGATAAAGTTGCCAAATTTCATCCGGGAAAAAAGGAATTACGCGTTAGTGATTTGGCATAAATTTTGAGCATAATATTATGAGACATATGGTGGATTGATGTTGGAAATGTTCAAAACAATTTTTACATAATGTCCATTTTTGCTTCCGAACTATATTTACTGATAAGCTTATGCAAGGGTTATATCTTTTGGTTAGGGGCCAACTTTATTAAACGAATTTAGAAATTAATAACTACTTTAGTCTCAAAAACGTCACCAACCCATGAGATGTATGAAAATGATTATCGCCAACAATATCCAATTACTCGAAAACATTGACGAGGTCCTGGCTTAAGAACCCATTTTGTAGATTATGAGATCAGAGCAGTTTTAGAAAGAAATTCTAATAAAAAGGTAAACAATAAAAAAAACATCTATAACTATTTATTAATAATTCACTTATTCAATTTCAACATGTAATTAAAACAATGGAATGGCCTTCCTTAGATGCCACGTAGCTTGGGAGGTAGAGGGTGGATTTCAACTTCCAGTCTTTTATATCCTGGGCATTACCCTAAGTGTCTCATCTGTGTCTCCGGGTTGAAGTGTGAAGTGCTGGAGGATGCAGCTGATCACGAGGAAAACTTCCATCTGGGCAAGAGATTCGCCGATGCAAGCCCGCTTTCCTGTAAATGTAGAACGAGAATGAAACATAAGGTATTCTAAATTTTTTTATCCCTTGAATGAAAGCAAAGGTCACTGATATTTCTGAATAACAAGTAGAGGTGGGAAATATCGATCGAAATAAATATCGATACTATATCGTTGCATAGAAAAAAATATCGATGAAATATCGATACATTGTTACATGATTTTTTTTATTTTTAATTTTGCCAGAAACGAAGATTAGTGGGGAAAATTTCAAATTTTCATGAATTCACGCCAAAATTGTTTTAATAAAAAATTATAAAAATTGTTTCAATAAATAAATTATACAAATTGTTTCAATAAATAAATTATACAAATTGTTTCAATAAATAAATTATACAAATTGTTTCAATAAATAAATTATATTATCAATCAGAATAAATCAAATACATTTGGATGTCCATGCCTAAATTCACATTTATTTTTAAAGAAGTTTTGAAAAGTAGTTTACCGCATATTTTTCTGATAGAGATGTTTTTAATATTTAAAATTAGATGCAAATTCCAGACACACTTTGGCAATAGAAAAGGCGCTATGTTAATGACTACTAATAAATTATCTTATTTTTCCATTACATTGTGTTTTCTTTTAGGTTAGGGTGTCATTTTAACTGTCGTTCAGTCCAAACTTTAGTTTTGAAGTTTTTGAAAAGGGAATAAAGAAAATCGAAAAAACACATGGAACTACATGTTCCATATTTTTACTATCGATATTTTATAAAAATATCGTCGTATCGATAAATCGCCGACCTCTAATAACAAGCTATTAGCATTGACAATATTTAACTGAGAAAAAGGAAAGAGAATATAAGAAAGAGTGGAAAATGAAGATACAAATGTACAATCATAAACATGAAAGCAAAAGAAATACAACAAATCAACAGGGCATATGCTGCTAGTTTAAAAAAGTTGCATAATGATGATAATAATAATACTACAAACAAAACAAAATGAAATGAAAAACGGCAGAAATTTGGAATTTAATCAGGAGATTGGTCCAAATTTCTAAAATCGTTTAAATACCGTCTTTTGAGCTTTTGGGGTTGGGACATTCGAAAGAATGTCTACAGAAAGAGCTCTTGGATTTACTTTCCGCTGCTGATAAAGCTGCAAATAATCATGCAATCATACGCAAATATGCGTATCACAACAGTCTTAATGATAAAATTGGAAAGTTCACTGTTTACACACAAAAAGTAAAAAACTTGTGTTGATGAAATGGTTGTCAATCAAAACTTGGGGAAAAAATGCTTATCCCATAAATGCTCAAAGCAACTCATATTGTTTTTCGTATTTGAATGCAAATAACTGTAAAAGTAAAGGAGATGAAAGCTTTTTATCACTTAAGATAAAAAATTATTCCAAAATTAGTTATGAGTATTGGAAAATACAAGAACTTTGGTGAGGGTTTATGGAAAAATTAGATTTTCGAAGAATATTGAGAGTAAAAGAAGATCGATTGTTCTTACTGTTTAGAGTATTTCATGATCGGGTCCCGTGATTTTAAAAGCACACATTTTTCAGCACTATAATCTTTCATCATGTACGCACACACCCCCAAAAGGCAATATCACCGTTTACAATATCTCCAACTCAATTTCTGCTTTTGGGGGAAAAAAAACATACACGTTTAATAACTTTCCATTACTCCCTTCGAATCGGATTGCGATTAACAGCTTCTATTTTAACAATATCCAATTAAATTTTGTTTTGGAGCCCGTTTATCAGCAGCCTTTGTTCCTAAAGACTGTCTCCAAGTGGTAGGTGCAACCCACTATTGTCTATTTACCGCCTTGTAAAATCCCTCACTTCTGAAAAGTCATGATTCACCAAGCATCCAAATATAGAAAGAAACCGTGTATAATTTTCACAATTGATCGCTAGAAATGATTTTGCACCTGTATTCATAATTTTGACTTTGGCCCTTTGTAGATCTAAGTGCAGTATACTCACCGATACCGTAGGGAATCGGTCCATCCCGTTTTATCTTCTTTCCGTCTTGATCCAGAAATCTTCCAGGGTCAAATTTCTGTGGATTTGGATAAGACTCTGTATCGAAGTGCATGCTCCCGATGTTGTACACTATGGTACTGCGAGCCGGAATGTGATATCCCTCGATATTCGTCTCCTCTGCCACAAAAGAAAGAAACAAACATTTTATTGCTATTGTCGGCCTTATAGAAAAAGATCGTTGTAACCAGTCGTCACTGTATTGTACTCGTTCAGTTATAGAAACTACTGATGAAATAAACTCCATTTGGATAACTTGATAACAGGTTATCCAAAATACTAACAGTTTGCAAAGTACGATTTTTCCAAAGTTTTTCTGGTTGTAATTAAAATCTTTTCGCTTAGATAGAGCTGCAGATTGTGAAGCCATATATTGATAAACTACATACATGAAAATAGCCCCAATCCGAATCAATCTGCAGCAAATTCGGAGTATAAAAGATAGGCAGTAATAACATGCTATTATTGAGAAACGAAGTTAGTGTCACGTGTAAAAAAGCTACAGGAATGTCTCAATGGATAGTTAAAGTAAGTCTATGGTTGCAAGTTAAAAGCTGCCTAAATTTAAGTAATGCGCTAACATTTAAATTTTCTGCGAGCTTAGAAAATCTATTACGAAACTGGTTCCGAACAAAGCCCAATGAGGCAAAATGAATGAAAACATGACCCAAATCATAAAATACCCTGATGGAAGCAATACTTTCATTAAAAAAAAAAAATGCATTTTAAAGGGTGTAGAAAAAAAAAAAAAAAAAACCCTGACCTTATTTACTAAAAATAAGTAATTTTAGTTTCCAGCTGGAACATGACTAATGCAAAAATTACTTTCACACAAATTATATTACCTCCAATTATATAACCCGAAAGGTTCACAAATGTCCCCCATAATCTCAATAGATTGCAGCCCATGATCAAAGCCTTCTTACAGTTTTTTCAAGTTATTTTAAAATATTTTTATTAACTAAGTGAAAATCTCCTATTACTTCAACATTGAAATTCAGACTATAGGTGGCGTGTCGATAACAGCTTTATGGATTACACGTTTTGAATTAAAATATTAATTTTAAATATTTAAAGTGGAAAATTGCCCGATGTTAATTTAGAAAAGACAAGATTAATAATAGATATGCAAGTGAATATCTTTGGCTGAAAACAATAATAATTCAAGTTTGTGTTCGTATTTTCAGCAAGCACTATTTATTTTAGGAGAACTAAAACGTTCTTGATAATTGGCTAAAACGAAAGCAGAACCGTGTCATATCGTTGTTTTTATAAAGTCTGTTAAACGGTCATCTTGCGGTCGCCAGAGACTCCGAAGCATCGATAGGAAAATGTTCAATCCTACTCGCTGGTAATATGGTTGGTTTAGATTTTCAAACGCAAAGGCTACCTGAGGGCCTAACTGCGCTGAAAAAACGCTGGTAATATGAAGTTCCATTATTGTTCTACGATAGAGATCTTTCTGAGAGAACATCATTAAATTTTTCCATAATTTTAAACCACATTACTATTTTAATTTTTATCGATAAGATATTTAAATAATTTTTTTATATATAAATATTTAGGAAATGTTCAGATTGATTTAAATTTATTTCCTTATATATTTTTAAAGCGCATCGTTTGGAAGGCAATTCCATATCGTAGCGCACATAAAGAACTATACGGAGAGCTTCGCCTCACCGTTCTCTAAGGCATTCAATTCATTTTTAGCTATGTAAACACGTTATGCTCGCCAAACATTTCCCCCCCCCCCCTTTATCACCAGGCTTCTCCAATTCACTGCAAACCGCGTAAAATGAAAGTTTCCGTTTTAGACCACTTCAAGCGCTTTTTCATACCCCACTTCAATTTCACGAAAACGTTACTTTTCATTGTAAAAAGAGTAAAAACACATTTTTGAAGGGGTTCAGTACCTTGAAATGTAGAGATTTTTTTTTTCTTCAGTTATATACTTTTATTCTATATATCTTTATTTTTAATTGAGACTTCAGATTAAATGTTCCAGCTTATAGAAAATAAGTTGCGGGCATAAACATGAGTACTGAAAATATATCATACGGCGGGCGTCCACTTTTTTCCGTTCATGCCAAAAACCGTGTTAATAAATAATCCATAATTCTTAAATTCTTTTAGATATTCCCTGACATTAACGGGGAAAGGGTAGGGGAATGGCTTAATATCCTACCAACTCAATTGTTGATGATGCCGAAAATAGTTTTTTTTAGCAATACACAACTTGACTCTTAAAGTCCTTTTCGGTCCTTTAAATTTAAAACAACTTCTCGTATTACCAGGGAAGTAACGCATACCTATATTAAAGTTCTACGCTAAATATTTTGAGACAGTTTACAGCGCTCCTAACGGTGTTTTATAGAAGTTACAAAGTAACTGAAAAATTAAAAGAGATCTTGAAAAAAGTCTAGTTGGAGAAATGTTCACAATAATATGGCAAAACCACAGGAAAAAGTTTTATGAAGTTATTTGTAAAATTGGAGAATATATTCGCCAATGTTATACCAGACATTGTTTCAAATGTAAAGGGCTGAAAAGGTCTGTAGGAATTATAGTGTGTATATAATTTAAACTACCTTTTTTTTTTTTTTTTTTTTTTGTGAAATATAATTTTGGAAAGGTTTTGTGTGTGTGTGTATTTTTTTATTTGAATAAACCATTTTTTCCCCCTCAGTATGGTAGGAAGGATGAATTCTAAGTAAATGAACCATAAAATTTATTTCGAGTGGAAACCTAGAGCCTCAAATCTATTATACATGTGAGATCAACGTGTAATGGCAGTAATAGGCATTTCATATAGGCAGAGAAAAGGCATTCCATAAATATTTGAGTCGCTAAGCCTCTACAATATTGCGCCATGATATTTGTTGTCGCTCTCAAAGCGAAGTAACGTATGTGAAGCTAGCTTTTCTTTGTGTTGAAACCAACGAGGTGATTACTACCTCTAAGAGATCCATCGACAGTAACTGATCTCGGACAAAACAAACCTAAAACCCAATTGACACCTCTTAACTAGACGTTGTAAAACAAAATGCTCAAATAAAAAGGTCAGCTTGAAAAAAGAAAAAAGAAAGAAAAAAAATGAAATCTAGTGTTTGCCCCCAAGAGGCTGCCTTTAATTTCTTTATAGTACTTGGAACACGAGTTACTTTGGAATCATTGGGAAGAACCTCATAGACAATCAATACTTGGCAGCTAGAGTTTTATCGAAATCATTGAATTTCAGTTTATTGGGTGCAAGTATTCCAAAGAAATTGTTTAAAAGAACTGTAATACATTTGCATATAAGGTCAATATTTCTAATTTAGTTCGTTACATGCAAAGTACTTCTAAGTAATGAAATGCAGTTATTTGGCGGCAACCGATAGATTTCAGAACTTTTCTGGTTGACCACCTTACTTAGTAGCAATTCCTAAACCGTTTACTTGATAATTGGGAGATGAATCCATTTTTAGAAATAAAAATTTATCAAAAGTGGTTTACTGTACGACAACTTCTCTGCACTTGTTCATTGGCATGTTCAAGAATTTATTAATGGGGTTGCATTAGGAATACAAAATAAACAAATTAGAGATAATAATGAAGTGTATATACTAGAAGACAACAAACATACCCTGAGCTCACTGAATATTAGAGGTCGGCGATATATCGATACGACGATGTTTTTATCGATATTTTTAAAAAAATATTTTGTTTTAAAAATATCGATAAAAGTCACCAATATATCGATATTTTCAAACATTTTTATTTTTTTAATGATCGTTTTGTAGTTCCATGTGCTTTTCCGATTTTCTTTATTCTATTTTCAAAATCATCAATATCATTGGCTGAGAGGCAGTTAAAATGGCACCAATGTGCAATATTTTGCCATACACTTCATAATCATGGACGCCAACAGGAAGGTTCAAGGGGGTGCAATTCCCTGGCTTTTGAAAATTAAAATTAAATTTTGAAAAAACGAGTTAATTATATATATAAATATATTCATCCCTCTGCCCATTTTTCAGTTATTTACATTGTAAAAATATTATGCTAAATATTCAACGTTGCCATTAAAAGCTGTTGAAAATTATCTAAATTTTTCTTATAAAAAATCATGTATCGATAAAATCAAATAAAAAGAATCATGTATCGATAAAATCAAATAAAAAGAATCATGTATCGATATATCGATATTTTATCGATATTTTTTCTATGCAACGATATAGTATCGATATTTATTTTGATCGATATTTCCGACCTCTACTGAGTATCCTATAACGATGAGGGAACCAGTGAGCTCAGGGTAATGTTGTCTTCGAATATAGTAAAATGCTTTTCACGACAACATTATCGAAACAAAAATTCAACAAATACAATAAGACTACGTACTAAAATTGGAGTACATGGTCGAGATGAAGAATGGTGCCCTCATTCTGAACAGCTCTTGTATGGTGGCCTCCAACTTGGGCAGCTTTGCTCTGTCGGCCCACGAGGGCAATCTCTCCCTTCCTATCTCGGCATCCAGCTCAGTTTGGATTGCCTTTTGCGCCTCCTGGTGCTTGCTGAGTTCGGCGAGCAGGTTCGCAATCGTGTAGCTAACCGATTCAGTGCCCTCCAGAAACAGGTTCAACGCGTTGGCTTCCAGTCGTTCGACTGTAAAAAAGAAATGTCTGGTATAAGAAGATAATGACAAATTGTGAGAACATAGGCTGATCTGATACAAAATAAAATTTACAAATAAAATAATTCACAAACGTATGAGGATAGTACAATCCATTTTTCACTCAAATCCACTAACGAAAAATCGGGGTTTTGAACAATACAGAAAAATAGTTATGTAATCGACAGTTGAAATATCCTCTTCGAATTTTTAGTTTTGAAGTTAGGTCTAGTTTCACTGGTTACTAGTCACTTGTTCGCATACAACACCAAGGCCACCTGTTGACAATAAGGCTAACTAGTTTTTCTTTGTGTTAAATAACCCAAGTTTGTTCTGGGGATTTTTTTTTTTTTGCGCTCCCAAATGTTAGTGAATTATAGTATTTTAAAATGTGATGTTACTTTTACACCTACACTTGAATGACACATTCAGTGTTGTACTGTAGAATAAAAAGGTAGTGAAAGTGAAACGCTATTAACTAATATAGGATTTAAGGCGAATTCCTGTCTTGGTGTGGATGAATTTCTTTATAAAAGAAATTCCATTGAGTTTTCATTACACTACATACTTGATTACAGTGTTAAGAGTTAACTATAAGTTAGGAATTATTTGTATAAAAACAAAAGAGTAACTAAGATAAAAAAGAGAGAAAGAGAGAGATAAGAATAAGATAATTAAGAACAAGAAAATGATTGATAAAAAACAAATGCATGATATTCAATGATTCAGAACGAACCTTATCTGATTCGTGCAATCGATTGCACTTTCATGAATACCTCACAAATATTGAAAGCGACCTGTATATAATATTAGAAGAGTTTACTACTCATTATGATAATAGGTTGGAAGGAGGGTTCAGAAAGCTTTATCTGGTCCATGTTAGAAATGCTTTTTTATGTACTTTTTTTCTTCTCAAAAACTACTCATAGCATTGGTTTAAAATTTTGTACAGCCAATATTAAAACACTTTTACTTAGACTGACATATGCTTTTGTAAAAATAAAATTTTGTTTAGTATTTATGATGTTTTAAAATTCTTTTATAAAATTTTCCAAAAAAAAAAAAAAAAAAAAAAAAAACATGGTAAAGATTTTTTTTAAAAAATGTAATCAACATTTCTGTAAAAGCATATGTCTGTTTGTGTAAAAATACAATATGTACCAGGAAAAAAAATTCTAAGCAAAATTTTGAGTAGATCCTGATAAAAAGGAACATTTATATGAAAAAACAGCACTTTAAGAAAACAGCGTTTTAAGTACAAACCAGACGGGTTTTTTCGGTGACGTTATTTTTTCGAAAAATATTTTAAAATACTTCGAATGAGTGCATTACCGACCAAATTAAACTTGTAGATAACCCTTCAAATATTGTGATGGGTTAAAAACCTCAAAATGGATTCTAAGAAAAAATGTTGCCTTCTGACCCTCCTTACTAATTTAAAAGCTAACTATATTATTATTTGAAAGATGTGATTGTCTTGGGAACAAATGAGTTTCAAAAATAGGGGAGGGGAGAGAGGTGCAAAATTAGCACAATTTTGCCATTTAAGTCAATAAGATTTCAGAAATTGGATTCGCCCTATTATCGTGATTGCAATGCAACTCATATACATTGTTAATCCTACAAGTACCAAATTTATGATATATTTGGTAGTAAGAGAGGTTTCAATAGACCTTTTGGCGAACTTTTTGTTGCGGACATGGTCGACGAGGTAAAATTAAGTACCCAATACCTTAATGGCACAAATACAATGGACAATTCCCGCATTTTTTAGAAACGAGTGAAATTAGTATATATTTATGAAGAATTTCTTTCTGATTCCAAATATTTAAACAAGAGTTCTTTAAAAAAATTAGTTATTTAAATATTAAGAAAAGAAAATGCCCCAAAACCAAGCAAAAACCAGTCCGATTAAAACAGTCAACACAATTCGTGACGTAAAGAGATCCCTGCGTTTCTATGGTTATCGTGAGGTTTCTGCCAAATAGTTATCGTTAAAAAAGTTGGCGTTGGTAGACCATTGCCACATTCCATACAGATTGGCGTGATTTGTGGGAAACTTGCAAATATGGTTTCCGCTGGTGCATTTCAAGCCAAGATGTTTGAGATCTCTTTACGTCACGTTCAATGCCAACGAAATGAGTCGTTTTCTCGCCAACCTCTAACAAGGTAATTTTGATCGCAATTTTTAAAAAAAAAAAAAAAAAAAAAAAGCGCATTGAGCAGAAATTTTAAAGTTTATGACCTTTTTGAAACATTTAGAATTGAATCATCCATTGTCAGTTAAAACGTGGAATCACATTTGACAAAAATCTTGTGGTAGGAATTGTGGGCGATTTGCGAATTCTGCATTCAGCGTGAGACTATATTTAACACTACCATTATTGGAGCTATATCATTTTATTGGGATGAAACTCAGGCTTTGGATTGTCTAGTCACTGCTAAATCTTAAAACTTTCAAGTTTCTACCATTATTAATAAGTTGCAATTGTAACAATGGTAGCGTTTGGTGCATTTTCATGCCAAATTAAATAATAATTGAAATTAAAAATGACTTCGTTGGATGTTAATCCTGGCGAAAAAATAAATCCTGGTGACTCCCGTTACTTTTCTCTCTCATGTACTACCCCCAAAAGTCATATGAATAAGAATTTGATAAACCATTAATTTTTTGTGTGAGCAGGAATATTTTTGCATTTATTATTATTGATTTTGCATGATATTCTGCTCGTTTACGAAGCTTTAAACATGGTACTATAATTGACGTTTTGATTCTTGTTGCATTATATATCAAAATTTATCTTACTGGTAAAAGTTCCTTCTTTGTCCTTTCCCCCCTTGAGCAGCTTCTGCCTGTGGAGAAGAAATTCATCCACGTAATCTTTGGGGTGGTCAGGGTCCAGGACTTTTATGTGCTCCTTCACAATCTCGCTCGTCAACTTTTGGAACAGTTGCTTCGCTTCCTTAGCTTTTTTCAAGCCAGATGAGAACATCAGGATAAGACTGGAAAAATTGAATTGCGTGTGAAATTGAAGTGTTACAAAGAATAAGAAAAAAAAAAGACATGGAGTTCCATATAAGACAGATTCTATTCACGTGTCATTTGTGTCTGAAGGGAGATAGATATAAAGCGACAAAAAAAAAAAAAAAAAAAAAAAAAAAAAAAAAAATCACCGTGTAATGAACCCAGAAGTATTCACCACGAAGCATCATTGGATTATCTTCTTCTGAATTCAAATATACTGTTCTCTTATTAGCAGATAAAGTGCAGTATCATATATATGCTTAGTTTATCGTTTTTACCAACCATCTTTATTTATTTTTACATACACGTGCTAAGCTAGCAATACCTATAGTTGGTTTAGTGAAACGAAATTCTTGACTTTTCTCGAATGTGTTTATCTTCAAATAGGAATGCATGTTCATTAGATGCCTATGAGTTGCCACATTCAATTACTTCGAATCAAGGGACATGTTAGCTTTTTAAACTGGACATCATATAAAACTCTATGAGATTTATCGTTTAATTGTATTGAGGCTATCACCGATAAGTAAGCTGTCTCTAAGATAGGCAATAAAAAAAGGTATAGGATATGAACTTCAATAACTTTGCTTTTGAAGAGGGTGTCATTTTTTAATTAACATTCATCTACATTGCGGTGTCTACTAGACACTAATTTCAATCACTTCCGGTTATTAATACTTATAATCGTAATGAATGTATGATCTATGATTATCAAAGCCAGAAGTTCAGCCACACTGCTATTTGAATAGCCATTTTGCGGATTGACAGAAGCCAAATATGCCTTTTAGATATAATTAATGCTGATTTACACGCTATACCAGTTGGCATACTAAACTCCAACTTAACTTTACATCACTAAACGATAGATCTTCACCGTGCTCATAGGTAATTAATCCACTTTAGCGGAGTGAAGATATAATTCTCGCCAAACCTTATAGCCTTTTGTTCTCTACAGGGTTGTGGTTTGGCGAGCATTATACTTTCACGCCGCTAAAATGGATTAAATGCCTATGAGCACTGTGACGATCTACTGTCTAGTGATGTCAAGTTAAGTTGAAGTTTAGTATAGTTGAAATCATCAGCCATGCAACATTAGCGCTAGTACCTTGTAATTGCATCGTTCCAATCCCATGAGAAGCCGCCCACCAAACGGTATAGTGGTTAGCGTGCTGGCTTCTAGACCGCGATGTTGCGGGTTCGAGTCCCGTGTTAGGCATGGGTGTTTGTAAATGTATGTTGGCTTGTCTAATGACGAATGTTTCGGCGCATTATAGCCCTCGTGTTGCTGACGGCGCCAAATAATCTGAAAACAACCAACCCATGAGAGGCCAGTTTGTCACGTGATTACCATGGTGGCTTCAATGGATAGAACATTTCCTGTTTACTAGCACCTCAACTCACATCATCAAATCCCCTTCACTCACCCATGATCACCGACAGGTGGCGCACTGTTCCTCAATGGCCAGATTGTTCAAGATGCTGGTAAACGCAAAGCTGGCATTCCGATGAACGTGTGACAGTGACCTTCCATTAAACTTATCTGCTACTGCTGGCGTTCTAGATACTGGGGAATCATGTGAATTAGCCTTTATTCCGGCAGTTTTTGGGTATGAAGTAAACAATACATTTCTCACAAATCACTTTATTCACGTTGATTCTGGTTATTGAAAAGCTGAAAGAATGTTTTTTATAGCTAATCCGGATAGTTTTTTATGTGATATAGACCACTGAAAGTAGGAAAGTTTTATCGATTACTTAAAAGTTACTGTGTGTCGTTATACATTGCTCTAAGTTAGCCGGTCAATTCGCAATGCAGCTAAATAAGCTTTTGTCCTAGCATATGCATTGGACATAGGATGACAGTTTAACTTCCTGATACTTTTGTTTTCAACAAACGGGTAAAATAAGCGGGAAAAGTACTAAAAAAATAAAATTAAAATCTTATTTATTTATGAAAATTTAAACTTTACTAAAATTAACATTGGGTACCACAGGATACTTAATTAGACCCCATTATCTTGAGTAAATTAATTATACAACTCTACAACAGAGGGAAGTAATCCACGTGTTTATGGATAGGGAATACTAAAAGATCATTGGTGCCTACGCCAATATTATGGTTTATAGAAACACATTTCTCTAATAGAGGTCACTGGATTCATAAATCTAAAAAGACTGTACTTCTTTCTCTCTTCTCAAACAATAAGTTAAAAAAAAAGAAAAAGAAAAAAAGAATAATTAAACAAAAAAAAAAAAAAAAAAAAAGCCCACACGACCATATTTAAATAAAGTGCTAGTGTGTGCCGCAGATTAGTTGAATAACCGTTAGAATTATTAGCAGAGAGATGTAGATGTGCATCGCGTAGCAAGGGGGAAATGCAAAGTGACTAACGGTTTTGTTTAAACCTTTATTTTTCAAAAATGAAAAAATTAAAGTGTCTAGTAAAGTTACTTAATAGTTTGCATTAATTTTCTGCACAAATTAATTATTTAGTACTCTGTATTTTTTTTCTTCTGGTAGATTTTACTACTTTTTCTACGACTTATTTTTCGAAAGCCCGGGGAAATCAAATGTACCACAACCTTTGTCTTGTCACAACCTCTGTCCTGCCAGCACTCATGTACATAAAACGATTTATATTAAACTTGAAAATTATACTTTTGAAAAATTCAGAGTAGTTTTGGACAAACATTTCTGAAAAAGGACGCAAGGCGTTATTGTGTACGTTCATAAAAAACGTGGCCATTATCTGAACTAAGATAAGTTAAGAATATCGGTGCTGCAAATGATTGACGTTTGGCATTCTCATAAGAGAGATTGACGTGCTCGAAATGGAAAAGTAAATCAACAATAAAGCGTTAGATAACAACGGTCTTTTTCTAGTGTGTGTATTGTTTACTTAACTTATGTAACTGATGCCTTTTTTCCAGATGGTAGAATTTAGAAACAAGTTGGTTTATTCCTCTACATATGCCGACTTCGGAATTCAGGTTTTAGAACAACTAAGAGTTACTTAATAGAAAAATAATTTTGAATGAATCATGAGTAAACTTAACTGAATAGTTATTGAAACATCATTTTAAAGAGTTCAAATAAAAATAGAGCGGAGGAACCTTGAAATTGAATGCTATTGCCTTACAGGCTTTTTACAGAGTTGCCAAAAAGTAAGGAACACAATCGAACTAGGGGTGTAGAACATCGCACAACTTTCAATTACACTATATTACTGATGTGGATTTGTGTCATATACTGTTTTTATATTTCCATCATTCGTTTAGAAAAAATGGTCAGTTTGGCGATATTTTTTGCGATTATTCTTATATGGGTCTTTAAAAAAAAACTTTACCAAAATAGTGATTTTGGCGATAGACTCTTATATTATCCCTTATATTATCCTTTCTTATAAGCGAAACTGAGAAGAGGAGGAAAAACGATCGTTGATGAGCTATGTTCAAGCAAAGGGAACTCTGTGTTGAAGGCATTCGGTTTCCAACTTTTTACACCATTAAAGCATTTTTACGGGAATTTCGGAGGTAGGGATGTTTTAAACACCTTCAGAGCTATTACCACAGCGATTTTCATCAAAATCGTTACAGCCGCTTTTCAGCCTCATTGAAAAACATGATTTTTTCAATGGCAGCTACCTTATGCGCATGCGCGATTTTGACGAAAACCTAAATGGTAGCTCCTTGTGCCATCACCACCTTGTACACCAAATTTGAACATCGTAGGTCAATTTGTTCGGAACTTATGCTGACCACGTACACAAAGACAGACATTTTTTCCTGATCACTTTTTTGAAATCACAATGTTCCAAAACGTAGTAAAATGCAAAAAAAAAAAAAATACTGAATACTATACTTTCATTACCCTATGTACCTGTGTATACATATGAGTAATTTAAAGTAAAAATGAATAATAACATAATAAATAAAAAAATAAAAAATGGAAGACGATAGAAATGTATCATTTGCAGCAGTCTACTTTGGAAACTAACCCTATGTACCTGTGTATACATATGAGTAATTGAAAGTAAAAATGAATAATAACATAATAAATAAAAAAATAAAATAATGGAAGACGATAGAAATGTATCATTCGCAGCAGTCTACTTTGGAAACTAATTCCATCATCTTCCAAAGGTAGTTACAAAGTACATCAACAGAAGTTAGTAAGTCGAAACATCAAAGAAACAGTTTGAACATGTTGCAAAAACTACAACACGATGTTTCAATCGCGCCGTCATTGCATGTCGTCGTCTGTTATGGTGGTTATTGTGAGAATTCATTCAAAATATTATGTAAATCAGTGTTATACAAACCACTGTTTTAGCAAATAGGAAATCAGGTAATTAGATGCATTTGAACTGTATTAGTTGCTTGTGTTTCAATGTAAGTATAAATTGATGGATTTGATTATAATATGTTTTCTATATTAACGAGTTTAATAAAGCGTTTGTTGGTTCTATACTTTGCTGTTTTTGTGCGTTTCTCAGTTCTTTTGAAAACATCATTCCGTAGTTTTGACAGCATGTTTGGACATTTTTATTTCGAGGTTTCCATTTAACAGTTTTACCTGTTAGTGAACTTTAAAACTATTTTTGAAAATTCTTAGTCTCCAAAGTGCAGGGACTTTATCATTGCGACTTGAGCGCAAGAAGGGATCATCCCACAATGTTTATTTTTCTAGTTGAAGACTGTTTCCACCCCGCTTTGTTGAAGCCATTCCTGACAAATGTGGTTTCTCTAATGACCCAGATACAAAACCAAACATAGTGGGATGGTCTATTCTTGCGCTCAACGCCTCAATTATTAAAAACCTAGTACTTAGGATAACTTAGTTGGCCGTCAGATAAACCCTATTTGGCATGAATAGTTTTAACGAAACGGGGTAGAATTAGTATTCACCTAGAAAAATAAAAACTGTGGGGTAAACCGTTCCAGCGCTCAAAGTCTCATTTAAAATTTAACTTTTACAGTAACTATTAAGAGAAAAACCATTGGACAAAATGTTATCAAATTCAGCATCTCTTCAAGCAAAAATTATCAATCAATAAATATTTCGAAATCTCATCACCAGAGGTAAATGGCATTGTATACATTATTGTTAAATGAAATGAGATAGGAGACCATTATTTTAAAATATTCTTAATCGTTTCTAAAACGATACTGTGCCATCATTTTTACCAAAATGGAATTCTATACCCATAGCCCAAGAATTTGGGTCAAACCATTTCCTCACGTTATCCACCCAGTTCCATTACATTCTTCTAAAGTCCTCGTATGAAGGTGGTATAACAGTTAACGTCATAACTGGATCGTTTTTCTTTGAAGAGTAATCGACAACTGGGCCGCAACATTCACAGCGCCGGCTGTTTGCTTAGAATCAATGTTTAGACGTTTGGTGATGCCTGAAATTCAGCAACGTGGCAATTTAAGCACCTCAATTTTTATGCAGAACGGGGCTCTACCTCAAATCGGTACATGTGTCAAACAATTTATCAATATTTTACGACTGGAGTTTAAGCCTACCATCCCCATTTCTTGGCCACCCTTGTCACTAACTCTTGTGACTTCTGGCTATGGAATTACCTCAAAACCAATGCTTATGGTGATGACAAGAAAATATGATCGAATTTAAAATTGTGACACACCGACGTGTTCATAACAAGGAATCTACCTAATATGCTTAGCTACATTTGAGATGACAGTAATGCGGTTTTACTTGTTTTCAGATAATGGTGGAAGTTACATTAAACATGGTTCATAACACTTTTTAGAAATGATTAAAAACGTTTTAAGCCGATGTGTTATTTGATTATTATCATAAACAGCGTCATTTCCCCTTCTAGATTGCATTTTTTTTTTTTTTTTTTAATTTTTTTTTTTTTTTTTTTTTTTGTGTAGAGAATAAAATCCGATCGCCTGTTCACTGTTACCGTTTGATAATATTTTGCCCAGTAGTTTTCCTTTTATGACCATATAAAAGCAGAACTTTAATTATAAAGACCATGTAGAAAACAGCAAATATTACATTTCCATCATCTTTAGTTTTTTCTTTTCTTTTTTTCGCTAATTCATTTTTCAAATGAGTAAAATATATTTAGGAAACCCTGTATGCGTATAATCATTTCAGTATTAGACATAGACGTACTGGGATATAAATTGACCCTGTGATTTTAGATTTATACCACCCCAAATTTTCATTATAATCATAAATCAAATTTTAAATAATTATTATTAATAATAAGAATTTCCCTACCGCGGGACCGTGTCAATGTTAACAGCTGCTGAATTGCCTTATGTTTGCACCGGACAATCTGATAGCCAGTATGCCCCTGGTATTATAAGTAAATTTCCACGATTTTATTTGGTATTTTTGCTGTCAATTTGACATTAATAAAATCTCTATTCTACCATAAGGTATTTTTCGGAATTTTTTCAAAATCGGCAGACCAGCAATAAAACTCAATGTTGTTCGCAATGTAAACTTTTCATTCATCTACTAGTTACTTTAGACGACTTGTATCTGACCAGCCATATGAAATATAAAAATTTGGTCTTTCTGCAAAATATTATCCCAAGGAAAAGTCAAAAGTGTCTTACTCCAGCATATATCCAACAAGTATGTGCCTCTTGCCAACGAACAAGTGAACGATGTTCTTAAAGGATCCTAGCAGGTCTTTGTAAAATGCCTCTTTCGGAAACTTTTTGCTGAAAAGCAGATGCGATATGATGCTGTTGTTGGCGTACGCGATGTGGAACTGCAAGTCCGTGTCCTGTCCTTTCGTCTTGCGAAGGTCATCCAGCATCTGAGTGTACTCGTCGTGGAGGCGATCTTCGAGTTCCAGTTTACCGAAGCCATAGTTCTTGGCGGTGGCCAGGAAAAATCGCCTCTGTTCACGCCATGCTTCACCCTCTTCTTGCGTCATTCCTTTAATGAAGGCATTTTTTTTTAATACAACAACGTGTAAAAAATTAATTTTTATGAAACCATATTTAATCAGAAAGCGTGGCGAAAGTACCACTTTACCGCGAGGAGTGCGGGAAAGCAATAGACTGAGAGGCGACAGCAATTTTTGGACCCCATCGAACTAATACTAAATTTTTATAGAAATTAGAGAAAAGTGAGTAGATTACGAATCCACTGGTCTGCCGTGGCAAAAATGGCCGAAACTGGTCAAAAATCGACTTTTAATAAGTTGAACTAAATCCAATTGCCAAATGCGCCATAACTTGCCAAATATTGAGCATTTTTTTTATTTGGTAACCCTCACTTTAATTTTCCATTAAGAAGGTTGCAGACGATTCAGATATCTGGGGACGGTCTACTTGCATCTATTAAAAGGGAGCCAAGTTGGCAAAAAATATTACGTCACTTATGACGTAACTGATGTCGCCAATTTGGCTTACTTTTAAAAGATATAAGTTTTCCGAGCCAAAGATCAGAAATCGTTTGCGCTATTACTCATTGAAAATCAAAATGAAGTGGGTTACCAGACGAATAAGTTTGTTCTATTTTTGGCAAGTTATGACATTTGGCAATCGGATTTTAGTTCAACTCATTCCAAGTCGATTATTGATCAGTTTCGGCCATTTTTGCCACGGCAGACCAGTGGATTCGTAATCTACTCACTTTTCTCCAATTTCTATAAAAAAATTCAGAATGATGTTCGATGAGGTCCAAAAATTGCAGTCGCCTCTCGGACTATAACTTTTTCCCTCTAGTGTGAAAAATTACTTTCTCGCTGGCCTCGTTTTAGAAAAAATTCATTGATTGGAGTTTTTTGAACTCGGTAAATTATTTGACTCGTGCTGGCTCACTCATGAACTAGGCATTTTACCTCATTTGAAAAGTATTACTTACCAAACTGTTGCATAAATAACTATTTAATAGTGATTTCCACTTATGATGGTATGAAGGATTTGAAAATGATAATATTGATTTGTGATTGTAATGGTGTTAAAGGGCAATGATAAGAATAATAATGAAAGTTAGTAAGGTAATTAAAATGGTAAGATGGCGCTCGGAGCACCAAATGAATAATAGTAGTTTATACTAATAATAATGATGATAGTAATAGCTGTAGTTATAAGTAGTTTAAAACAACAGTGTATGGTATAAAGTATTTATTTCTTAATAACAATTATAATTAAACTAACAACAACAATATTGTTGACGAGAATGTCAAAAATAATTTTGAATGATGAGAATGATGACGAAAACTAACGATAAGGTATAAATTTTAGTTATAATGGGAAGATGGCGCTCGCGACACAAAAAGGAACACTCTTTAGAAATAGTTTTTAGGGAATGAAGAGATTAAAAATTAGCTTGTATAGAACAGTAATAAAAATGTTTATAATAATGATAACAACAATAATAAGAGTATTAGCTACAGTTTTTATTTGTTATGGTTAATGCATAATTATTATACATTTGGTTTTGCTAAACAATAAAAATTAAACTTACAACAGTTTTGATGATAGCTACTAAAGTAAGTATGATGTTGATTTTGGTGGTGAATAGCAATGGTAATTATGATTAAACTGTTAATAATAATAATAACAACAACGATAATAATAAAAATAATAGTAATAATATAATAATAATAACTTATTTGAAATAGTAAGATGATCCATGGAACGCAAAATGTGTCGCTGTTGGTAAGAAGTTGTTAAGGGAGGAAAAATTTTAAAAAAAAAAAAAAAAAAAAATACAATTATACGACAACAATAATTACCATAGTTTGTAATAATAATGACAATAATGAATGTAATAGCTTTGTTTCTTTACTTATTAGTAACAATAATATATACTAATAATTATTATTATAAGTTAGTTATTATAAAACAATAATAATATGGATAACTAACAACATTAATGTTGATGATGATAGTAACAAAAATAATTTTGACGTTGATCACGATGATGATGAAGTGCCATGATATTAATGCTTTAATTGACAATAATTAACAATAACAAGAGAAATTCATATTAAACTAGCAATACATATTTAAAATTACAAATATTGTTATTATTAATAATACTTTCAGTAATAATAATAATATAGATTTGAAGCTAGTAATACCTATTTAGAATTAAAAGTAATAAATAATAGTATAATCAATGACAACTTAAGATAGTATTTAAAATTAAAAATAGATAATATTAATAGCTACCGTAGTATCGAAATGCTCGTAATAAATTTGCAATTGCAAAAGAAAATATTCTTGTTTTAAAGAGTTTCAAAAGGATTTTTTTTTTTTTTTTTTTTTAAAGTTTGGAAGTTATTTTATATTTTAATAATTCAAGCAAAATTATTGCACACTCTATAAGCTGCACCTTCGGTGACTTCGGAATTTAATGCTTCTAGTTCCGTTACCGATATGTGTTACTCACCTATTCCATCGGACACCCAAGTGACCAAGCTGTTCCCATGCGGCCTGCCCAAAAACTCCTCTGCCCTGTTGACCAGCACCTCCCTGATCAACTTAGGTCCATTCAACACCACTATGAGCCGCCCGCCCAGGGACCGATAGCAGAACACGGGACCGTACTTTTTGCTCAGCAAGGTGAAATCCTTGTGGGGCTCGTCCGACAAGAAAATATGGTAGCCGAAAAAGGGAAGTCCCCAGGGACCGGGAGGTAGTCGACGGTTCTGGTTCCAGAACCTCAGCAGCCAGGTTGTGAGAATCAGAAAAGCGGCGGCAATCAGGAGAGGAATTGAAAGGATCGAATCCGACATCTTTCCTGCGTTTGAGAGCGAATGCGTCTGCTCAATCTGTTGTTTCCTCTTTTGGAAATGGATGAAGTGGTCTGTGAGCTGGGCGAGGGGTTGGCTACAAAGTGCGCTAGCAGCGGAAGCTCGTGCATTACAGCCAGTGCAACAAGACTGCATCTAAATTTATTAGTTCAAAACTAAAACTATATATTTTACAATTGGTCTATTCCTAGTTGACGTTAAAATATCGCCAAGCCGATTTGGCGCTGTTTTGTAGGCGATACAGTTCTAAATTTGGCAACCCCATTTTCCTTATTGACGTACTTTGGCTTCAACCTTTCTATACCACAAATCATGGAGCTGGTTCGTTTCTCAATATTTCATATTGGAATTCCGAATTGGCGACATTCTGACTTTGTCGCCAACTTTTCAAAAGTGCGCCAACGCATAAACGTGAACTAGGAATTTACCTTACAATTTTCGAAAATGGAGATCCAATTTCTACGGTAAGTGTAAAAAAAAAAAAAAAATCTAATAAACAGCAAACTTATTGTGCCTCAGTACTAGAGGTTGGCGATATATCGATATGACGATATTTTTATCAATAAAAAAAAAAATTAATAAACAGCAAACTTATTGTGCCTCAGTACTAGAGGTCGGCGATATATCGATATGACGATATTTTTATCAATAAAAAAAAAAATCTAATAAACAGCAAACTTGTTGTGCCTCAGTACTAGAGGTCGGCGATATATCGATATGACAATATATTTATCGATATTTTTTTTTTAAATATTGATATTAAAAATATCGATACAAGTCCTAGATATATCGATATATCAATATTTTCAAATATTTTTAGTTTTTTGATGATCGTTTTGTAGTTCCATGTGTTAATTCGATTTTCTTTATTCCCTTTTCAAAAACTTCAAAACTAAAGTTATGACTTGACTGAGAAACAATTAAAATGGCACCCTATCCCAAAAAGAAAACTTAATATAATGGAAAGACGAGATCATTTATTAGTAGTCATTAACAAAGCGCCGTTTCTGTTGCTATCGTGTGCCTGGAATTTGCATATAATTTTAAGTGTTAAAAACATCTCTATCAGCAAAATATGCGGTAAACTACTTTTCAAAATGTCTTCTTTAAAAATAAATGTGAATTTATGCATTGAAATCCAAATGTATTTTATATATTCTGATTGATAATATAATTTATTTATTAAAACAATTTTTCTAATTTATTTATAAAAACAATTTTTATAATTTATTCATTAAAACAATTTTTATAATTTATTTATTAAAACAATTTTTGCATGAATTCATGAAAAGTAGAAATTTGCCCCGAAAAACTTCTTTTCTGACAAAATTGAAAATCAAATGAATATAAATAAATATGTATCGATGTATCGATCATTTATCGATATTTTTCTATGCAACGATATAGTATCGATATTTATTTTGATCGATATATCCGATCTCTACTCAGTACTCAATGGACAATTCCCGCATTTTTTTAAAAACGAGTGAAATTAGTTTATATTTATGAATAATTTCTTTCTGATTCCAAATATTTAAACAAAAGTTCTTTAGACAAAGTTTTGTTAGTTAAACAGTCAACAATATCTGTGACGTAAAGGGATCCTACTGTTTCTATAGTTATCGTGATGAGGTTTTTGCCAAATAGTTGGCGTTGGTAGATCATTGCTATATCTATATCCCTAACAGGTTGGCGTGATTTGCGAGAAACTTGCAAAACTGGTTTCCGCTGCTGCATTTCAAGCCAAGTTGTTTGGGATCTCTTTACGTCATGTTCAATTCGAGCCCGACTGATCGTTCTTTCGCTAAAGTCTAACAGGGGAATTTTGATTGCAAATTTAAAAAAAAGAAAGAAAAAGGGCACTGAGCATAAATTTTTGTGTTTAAGGCCTTTTCGAAACATTTAGAATTGATTTTTTTTTATTTTTTTTAAATGTGGGAACTGTTCATTCACGAGAGGAAAAAAATCCTTCTAAGATCAAGGTTATCTTTCGCCGAACGGCAGTCAAATGTTCCTGAAACTTGTTTCGGCTGCGACGTTGCCATGCATTGCCATGGTAACCAATGGAATCGAATAGACCCTTTCCTTCACATAATATGTAGCGTGGCACCCATTTCAGTGAATTTCCGACTTCGGCTACCCTTGAGAATTTCTGCCTTAAAATTATCTCTAGATGGAATTTTTGCAAGAAAAATCCCATAAAAATAGAAAGTAAACACACTATTTACAAGCACACACACGCTATCCACTCCCCTCTTCTAAATGAGAATCAAGCAAGTGTAGCAGTTCTTAGGTGCAATTTCATAAAAATCTATAACTCAAAATATTTTATGGTATTGTAATAAGTATTTCTGAAGTGATGAGATTACAGGTGTAGGTTCTTATACATTAATAACCCAGAATTATTAAAATTTGATTTCTTCATTGATCATAAAAATAACGTACGAAATGTTGAAATAAATTATTTCATAATGATGAATTAACTGTTTAATGCTCTCTAAAATTTCCATATGTTTCCCAGAATGTTCCATAAAGTTCTCATCATTCCCATAAAGTTTCCATAAAATTTTTATGAGCTTATTTTATACAAATAAGGTTGCTAAACTATTAAAACAGATCGAGAAAATTGATTTCGCGGTACGGAAATAAGTTCGACATATTCAGTAGGTAGATTATGGAAGAAATGGTGTTGGGAAATTTTGGGCCAATCCTTATTTGGAGAAAAATACTCGGCTAAATATATGTCTGACAATTCGCATTTTTCTCTACTTTCATATCATAACATGCAAGGGACAGGGGTGTAGTGGGGCGGGAACGCGTGGGAACGGCGATCCTTTACCTTTTTAGTAGAAGGAACGGCGTTCCCACACATAAAAATTGATTTTTTTTTTTTTTTTACATTTTTCTTTTCAGGAAACTGAACGCAAAACTATGCTTTCGTTTTCTATCCACAATTTCAGACTGAGCAGGCAAGTTCAAGTATTTGCAAAACACTTGAAAGAGGCGCGGCCACCCGCACATGGCCATTCCATCAACAATCCGACACATGCAATACAATGATTCATCCAATGGCAATTATCTTCTTCGACGAATGATCTGTAATTGTGGATGAATTCCAGAAGTGAAATTTGTATGATTCGTCATGAATACGGACTAAAACTCACGTAAACAAGCTCACGCAAACTATCTCCATTTTTAAAAAACAAAATTGTGGTCTGGCACACAACAGTTCTTTGCTCCCTTTCCTTGAAGGTTTCTGCTCCTCTAATTTTAATGGGAACGCTAACCGATTTATCAACAAAAGTGATATAACGTTTTTTTTTTATATATATATATATATATATATATATATATATATATATATATATATATATATATATATATATATATATATATCATTCACTTTATGTGACATAGCGTTCCCACACCTTTTTATTTTACACTACACCACTGGCAAGGGAACTGGGAAATAACCCTGATATAAAACGTGGTGTTTGCTTAACTTTGAAGCTACTTTAAATTGACTGTGAATAACTGTCATTATTGAAATGGAGATAAGTGTGAAAAAAAAAAAGATACCGACATTTTATTCGGCACTCTTTATATGCACGCCCTTTGAGAGTCAGATAAAAAAATGAGATTGCTTCTCTTTTTGGCAAACCATTTCGGCTGACCTTGACACCTCTTCAGTCAAATGACACATCCGACATTTGAAGGCCTTTTCTTTACAATG
Source organism: Linyphia triangularis (assembly GCA_963978545.1). Classification (NCBI taxonomy): domain Eukaryota; kingdom Metazoa; phylum Arthropoda; class Arachnida; order Araneae; family Linyphiidae; genus Linyphia; species Linyphia triangularis. Next base: position 29,325,048 of record OZ021730.1, on the reverse strand, counting down.
TAAATAATCGGACTCTTCTGTATCGGCACTTTAAAAGCACGTGAGCACTTGTGCGGGGGCGATGTTTATACTTCTTTTTTCTATTTCATTCCTTTAACATGGGCAGCGGCAGGATTATTTGTAGGAGGGGGACGATCACATTCAGAGGGAGTTATACAAAGCGGCCCAAATATTATACTTGGATTTTTTTATTGAAATGTTAACAAATAGTTCTGCATCAATTTTCTGTTCAAAATATTAATTTGAAACCAAAATAAAACTATACCTCTCTTTTTAGCAGATATCACCACTTTATTTTTAATTCTCTCACGCGATGAAGGAGCACTCCCTTGGCTGGGTACGTTTCGTCCGTAAGTTACCAGCTTTCATCGTAGTTTAGATTGAAAGCCCATCTGTACTAATATTAACGTTAGCGCTTGCCTTACAGTAATGCGATCAAAGAGACATTTTTAAAGGAGAATATAAAAAGAAATATGTTGGTGGCGTCCAAGTAATGTTAATAAGTATGATAATAATAATGACGACCCTAATATTAATTACGATTATAATGACGAAAATTGGATTGATGATGACACTGGTTTGAAGTCTGCTCATTACAATAACAAAACTAAAACGATAAATATAAAAGCGAGCATTTGTACATTACGCATACAGACAGCTTTAAACGTGTCCAAAACTACATCAAAATACTTTTTACTACTTTCAATGTTATATATATATATAAATCTGAAAATGTACCAAAAAATAAATGTTATACATGTTGTATGATGAAGGGGTAAAAGTGAAAGAGGCCAATTAAATGGACAGCAGGTTTATTCGTGCATTAGATAGAAATAGGTTCTTAAACCCAAACTAGGAGCGGCGACTTCCACGTCCGTTCACCTCCACTCCTTCGATCATTCTGTCTCTCTGGCGACGAAGTCGCCGCTAGGGGATTACATAAGCAGCGCCCTCTACATCACACTGGGGATAACACTCGGCCATCTTGATTGAGGAGGACCGCCGACTCATTGATATATACTAAACATGTAAATAAAGATATTGAAAAATACAGCACAATAATAAAATTTAAACAACATTAATGTCTTGAAGATCACAATGTGTAGTTCTTAAAAATTTAAAGTCTGTGGAAAAAGTTCTTGCACCATGAAAAGTTTATAGAAAGGGAAAAAAAAAGTATCTCTTTAAAAAGTTTGTGTGAAAGAAAGAGAAAAAAAAAAATCTTCTTTCAAAAGTCCATAAAAAGAAAAAAAAAAGTATCTTCTTTAAAAAGTTTGTATGATGGAAAAAAAAGTATCTCCTTTCAAAAGTTCATAAAAAGAAAAAAAAAAAGTCTCTCCATTCAAAAGTTCATAAAAAGAAAAAAAAAGTCTCTTCTGTAAAAAGTTCTTGTAAAAGAAAATTAAAGAAACTTAAGTGTCTTCCCAGCACTTCATCATAAAGATTAATATTTTAGCTACTAAAAGTTCACGAAAAACAATCTGCATAAATCTTTGAATAGCAGACGGTGAGTTGCATAAGTCATAAGTAGTTTCGGAAATTATTCCATCGATGTATTTTGGCTTGAAGACTGGAGTTTCAACTGGTAGGAAAAGCTTCATTTGAAAATTTGTACTTTCCATTTTCTTTGGTTTGTAAATCTTGACCTTATTCATAACAGTATTCCGTAAATTATCTTCGTTAATGTGCAAGAAATCCGCTTCGCTTAAACTCACGCTATCCCCAATCGTAAACAGAAAAAAATGCTCTTCTGTTTGTTTCCATGCTCCACGTGTTTCAATTTGTTTACATTCTGGACCATGTGCTTCTGCTGGTTGGCTTTTTTCTAAGTCTTCTGTTACAACACACACTTCATCGAGATCTTCCAATGATCGTTCGTCTTTTCCCATGGGGACATTAAGCCCCGCCCCCATCAACGAAGAACTCGTGTTTTCCGTTGATTTATCCTTTGTATGACCTTGACACGTGTCATTTTGCGTTTCAGGAATCGGAAGGATTTGCGAAGTATTTAAAATTTCGTTATTTCTTTCAGCTGGAAAAGTGATATATTCCTCCTTTTTTAAAGCAACATAGCATTTTTTTCCCGTGTGGATTTCGAATCGGTTTTCAATCGGAAGTGGGACTAGCGTTTTTATGCTTTCGTTTACATTAGTTGGTGTTATTGAGTTAGCACAAATAATATCAGAGGGTTCTGCAGTTACTGGAATTTGGATTTTGTTCTCTAAATGAGCTAGTTTAATTTTAGCATCTAACTGTGCAAGTTTAATTTTTTCGATTTGCTTTGCCTCTTGGGCTTTTCTTTCCTCCTCTTGGGTTTTTCTATCAGCTACAACTGTTGTTATTAAATCTTGAACGAAATCTGGATCTTTAACGAAAGCTTCACCTTTTTCAATTAAGTTTTTTAATTTTAGAATTGTGGCACCATCCGGTACAACGATATCTAACTCAGCGGCGACAAATACGAGATCTTCCTTTCTGATATTTTTAAACATAATTAATAAGATGGATCCTACCTGCGTTTCTTGATTTTACTTCGCTTTTGGAGTTGTATCCGTTTTATGTTGTTGCTCTTTCGAAGAGTACTCGTTGCTTCTGGTTTCTGGTTCGTAGTAGTTGGTCGATGTGGAATAACTTTGCTGACTTCGTAGAACTTCTGCTTGACGGCTGAAGTGGGACTTGTTCGGCGAAGCGACAGTGTTGTGGTTGCAGGTTCGAGTTGGCTCAGGATTCTGTATTCTTGCTGGCTATGTGGAATAACGATGTTAGCCAATGTTGTATGGTCGCGGGTAAAAAGCACGGCGAGCCCCCATGTTGTATGATGAAGGGGTAAAAGTGAAAGAGGCCAATTAAATGGACAGCAGGTTTATTCGTGCATTAGATAGAAATAGGTTATTAAACCCAAACTAGGAGCGGTGACTTCCACGTCCGTTCACCTCCACTCCTTCGATCATTCTGTCTCTCTGGCGACGAAGTCGCCGCTAGGGGATTACATAAGCAGCGCCCTCTACATCACACTGGGGATAACATACAACTTTGTGGAAAAGTGACTTACATGACTCAGTTTCAACCCTACTCCTCGTATAAGCAATCGCAAAACACTAAATCTATAGCTTCACGAATTTGAAAATTTTCAATTTTAAAGCCAGATATCTTAACTAAGCAGGGATATCATTATACTTTGATCTAAGAGTGTGGAAGGTTGCACAACTTTCAATTACATTATAATACTAACGTGGATTTGTGTCATTGCCAAATGATGATTTCGGCTGTATACTTTTCGATAATCCTTATATTATCCTTTCTTATATCTGAAACTGAGGAGAGAGGAAAAAACGATCGTTGATGAGTAATGCTCAAGGAAAGAGAACTCTGTGTTAAAGGTATTCATTTTTCAACTTTTTAAGCCCTTGAAGCATTTTCCCGGGAATTTCGACGGGTTAGGGATGTTTAGAACACCTAAAGAGGCATTACCACAGCGATTTTAAACAAAATTGTTAGAGCCGTTTTACATCAAATACTGAAAAACATGATTTTTTCAAAGGCAGCTACCCTATGCGCATGCGTGATTTTGACTAAAACCCTAATGGTAAGTCCTTGTGCCATCACCAACCCGCACACCAAATTTGAACATCGTAGGTCAATTTGCTCGGAAGTTATGCTGACCACGTACACACACACAGACAGACATTTTTTCCAGATTAATTTTTTGAAATCAGGATGCTCCAAAACGTGGAGAAAAGCAAAAAAAAAAATCTCTTTTCTCCGACTAAATACTGTACTTTCATTACCCTATGTAAGCATATGGATAATTGAAAGTAAAAATTACCCATTACAAATCGTTTACCTTTGTAGATTTTACAGAAACATACTATAACAAAATTTTGATATTCAGTTTAAATGAAAATAAACACATTTTTTTTTAAAAAGTAATTCTGTTCCTAAGAAAAAGGATGAAAAACAGATAAGTTCAAATAAGAGGTAAAACATTTGTCCCTACTTCGAGAGATTGAGGTTTCGAATCCCCAGTCCCCAAAATACCTCATATGTAAGTGTGCTAATTTATTAAAAAATAAATTCTGAGGTTGTTCACGCTCCCTGGTAGGTTACGAATATAACTATGAATATTTAACAGGGATCTAAATATTGAAACAGTCATCAGCATGGACATTGGACGCCGCTAGCAGGATAATTTTAGCGGGGGGGGGGGGGAAGCGGTTAAATTTTTGATATTATAAATAAAGAGAGAGAGAGAGAGAATTAGAATAATCTTCGCTTTGAATATTTTTATTACAATCATTAGTAATTTTATTTAGAAGGGACAAAAAATTTAAAATGTGTACTAGAATACTTGTCCTTTGCATCCGACTTACCACAAATGAGTTGCGTATAATTGCAAGTTGATTGAGGATTTATGGCGCAAGGGCTTCACTAGGGCCCTTCTGCACCAGAATAATTACAAGAGATTTTATTTGGTGAATGGCGTTCTTTAAATCCACAAAAGAGCTGTGCATTCGGAAAGTTATTTATTCACAAGTGTAGAAGAAAATCTGATTTTTCTGAGAATATCAAAGAAACCAAATCTTTCTTCCTCCAAATATGTTTTAATTATCGATTCTTCATAGGTCCGGTTACATTTGGATATAACACAATGAATCACATGCACATTTAAACCATTAAAGAAAAATATTTATTATTTGTTGCTGGAAATAACACTATGAAACAAAAAGTAGACAAAACTATAAAATATGCTTATGAAGATAAAGCTATGAAAAACCGTTTCTTCTACGTTTAAATGGATATGGAAATTCAGGAATCGAATTTAAAAAAGAAAAGTATTTAAATCTTCGAAAGCAGTCCCGTGTCTCCTATTCGATCCAAAACCTCAGATCACGTGGCGCTGCATTCGCCTTTTGAGTAATCCTACGGTTCCACCTTTTCATTACGAACATATTGTTGGCTACGTATACTATAGTGTCTAGAAGGGGTAGTGTGCCGTTCCTATGATAGCGATTCTTCCCCGGAGCTGACGAAATCCGCACCGTGGCGCTGTAATCGCTTCCGCTGCATGGAAGAGCGAAACTATAGCGAAAGCAGAATAAATCATCGAGAGAAATCAGCCACCAGAATTAAATTCATGCATTAAATTACATACAGAATATTTCTAGAGTGCACATTTCAGCTTTTTTGAACTTTTCTTTTTCTTAATTAAATTGAAGCAGTAATCAAAGGCAAAAAATGATAAATTTATGCAATAAGATGCAGAAGGAATCATTTAAAATTTGTCTGCGTGGTACACAATTACACGGTCCCGATTTCCTTTGCGAAAGAATTGTATTGTGCAGTTCTATAGTTAATCTAGTCAAACTTATCCTTCCCAGATGATTTTAATTAGAAAGGACTAGAACCACTATAGAGGGAGGCAGGGACGGAACTAGGTCACTTTTTACCCGGGGCAAGAATTCATTTTGGCGCCCCCACACAATAATTTTTTAGATTTGAAGCTAACTATATATACATTGAAAATTAACAAAGGTTTTTCCTTTGTAAAATTCTGTTTTGAAACAAACAATAAAAGAATTAATTAATTGAAATTTTAAATAAATATATTTGACAAGCCCTTATTAATGACCAGGGTTCATTCTGCTTGCATAAAGATTTGCATAAAGACAAAAAAAACAACTAATGAATCAATACAAATAATGTCAGTTACAATGAAATAAAAGAACATAGTTGAATGATATGTAACACTTTTTAACACAAAATCTGGTTAACCTGGTTTCACAACGTCTTAGATCATAAACAATTAAGCTGTTTTACATTTCAAAAAATATTTTCTTCTGTAAAATACTAATACAAAAATTTAAAAAGCTTCCGAATATTACCAGAACTCATTGAACACAAAAGCAAATTAATTTAATGACTTGTCTACAAAAATCATTGAATAGTTGGTAAACACATAAATGTTTATTTTAGAACAATTAGTAATTTAAACTTATTGAAACTCATTTTAATAATAGAATGAATAATATATTACTTACTGTGCTATGTGTGAGTTCTCCATTTTCTTGGAGAATTTAAAATTCTCACCAATGCAATGGACAAAATTTGACGAACATGACATCTGTTTGGTGAAAAATAATGCCGTCAAAATGACAATATAACTCACGCTGAAAATTGGCGCCTTTTTCTCGTAGCATGGAGACTGGATTCTTTTTATTTTATTTATCACTTCCTGGAAAATACTTTCTTTTTCGTTATTTTTTATGAAAAATAAGGCCTTGAGATCTATTTTTAGAATTCATGCCTTGATGTTTTATTATTTTTTCATTATTTAGGAATAGACCAGCATCCGCAGATTTGTACGCCAGGCTCAAACGCACACTCAAACAAAAGTGAAGTTAATATAAGGGATTTAAAAATATATAGTAAATTATATTGTTAAAAATATATTATCACATATTTAGTCAGTGCATTTAAATTGAGATTTGGATAGGATGTAATTTACTGTTTTCGTTTTTATTTTTAAAAAATCGATATGTTTTGCAATAAATAGGAATTCTTGTGCTCAATAGAAATTCTTGTGTCAACTTTTTATCGCATAATTTTTTTGCATTTCTTCACGTTTCAGAACATTCTGAATCAAAAAAGTGTTCTAGAAAAAAAGTTTGTGGGTCCGTGTGTTGTCTGTGGTCAGCATTACTTTCAAACGGATTGACCTACTTTGGCCATCACCTGGCGTTACGGTTTTTGTCAAAATCGTGCTTGCGCTGTCATTTTTACAGCCAAAATAATTGCTAAATTAAATGAAGGAAACAGTGGGAATTGAAAGTTGTTCAAAGTTCAACACCCCCAGTTTTTTTAAACTCAGCACGATTCAAAATGTGTAAAAATGAAAAAAAAATCTGTTTTTAGCTGAAGAAATACTAAATTATTCTCTTAAAGAAAACGTTTCAATCGTTAATTATTTCAATTTTTAATTAACTTTTTGCTAATTAATTTTCATTAGGAATCGCAATGAACCTTTAAAGTTAATGATAATCAACCTCAAAAACAAAAGTAAACGATTTCTAAACAATTCAACATCTTGCAGCCCCCTGTAAAAATTCCTGCGGACTCCTAGAGAACAATAAATATATTTGGCAAGAGATATATCCCAAACGTAACCCTTGTCCTTAATACACATCTTCCGAAGTTTATTAGGTTACAAATTTAAAAAAATTCTTACCTTCATTGGTTTCAGTCTCGCGAACTAGCCAAGATGATAAAAGGTTGGGATATTCTTGCAGTTTCTTTTGCTTTTCTGCGATTCTGCGCCCCAGATAATTTCTTCGCCATATTTCAATTTACGAAAATTTCAACAGCATTAAATTGTTGTAATGCTAAATTTTATCTAACTACATTGCGACTATATTGCCAATGCGATTTTAAATTAGCATTTCTGGCAGCCTGCCATGTAGCACAAACCTATTCTTCATCAGGGGGTAGGGAGAATTCGTTGTCATTCTTTTGTAAAAGGATAGATTATTACTTTCTTTGTACAGAAATGTATTATTTTTTTTTTCTAGTGGATTTTTTCTTCTGTTGGATATCTTAAAGATCATCCAGAATTTTAAGAAAAAATGAAAATTTATTTATGAAAAATTATCCTTTCGTCCAAATATTAAAATTTATACAACAAATAGTGCTTTGTTGGCTTTTCGGCGCCCCCTCTGGTTAGCGCCCGGGGCAGCTGCCCCGCCTGCCCCCCCCTAGTTCCGGCACTGGAGGGAGGCCGGATCGAACGCCATCTTCTGTCTTAAGGGTTGCCGCACTCTTGGTTTTAGCGTGGGTGGAGATAGCGCGAGTGTCGTAATTTGTCGCTAGCGATTTTAGTCATTCAATCGTTTTCTTTTAAAACTAATTCTGTAATTATGACCGGTTGTTCAGCTCCTAATTGCTCGAATTCATCAAATAATAAAGATCCTTCAAAACGAAGAAGAATGTTTTGCTTTCCGACTGATCAAAACAGACGCCAACGTTGGATTCAGAATTGCCGTCGAGACAAATGGATAATAAACAAATACGCATATTTGTGCGAGGTGAGTTAATTTTTAATCGTAATTGTTACTAAGTTATACTTTGAGAACATGTTTCTTGAGTAATATTTTAGTTTAAAATAAAGTGTAGTTAGCTTTCCTTGCTTACAATCTAGTTTACTATCTTATGTTGTCCTGATGTTTTATTACTTAGATTTAGGTTTACATTATAGCATATTGTAGTGCTAAATATTTCGTCGCCAACTTGGCAAGTGTCGAAATAGTTTTGATATTTGGCCGATTATTGAGTTTTTTAAAGACTTGCTAACTTAGTGATTTCAATATCGTGGCTTTTATATTTTTAAAGCATGATTTAATTATTTTTATCTCTTTTTAGTCATGATTCGCATCATATTCATAATTTGCATTAATTTTGTATACAACCATATTTATTTGTAATTCATTTAACTTTCCTAAAATAACTCGTCAGTATAAGTTGGTTGTATTCAGATTATCTGGCGCCGTCAGCAACACGAGGGCTATAATGCGCCGAAGCATTCGTCATTAGACAAGCCAACATACATTTACAAACACCCATGCCAACACGGGACTCGAACCCGCAACCTCGCGGTCTAGAAGCTAGCACGCTAACCACTATACCGTTTGGTCGGCCTCGTCAGTATAAGAATCTGTTATCTAAAACATGCTTTCGGCTTTAAGCTACTATGCTGGCATTAAATCTTAACATAGGAGATAGTTTTGCAATTCAAATTTTAATAATGATTATGTTTATATAACTATTTTTATTAATTAAGATTTTTACTATTATTAAGGAATAACAATAAAGTTCTTTTAAAAACAGTAATACAAGTTTAAGTGTTGATTTAATTTTTCCTGGTTATATATTTATGCATGTTACAAAAGTAAAGTTTTGTTTTAGGATCACTTTGAAAACAGTCAGTTTGAATCCCACAGAGCTGATGGTTGGAGGAAATTAAAACCAAATGCTATTCCTACTATTTTTGATGTTCCCAATCCTCCACAATTATTAGAATGTCAGAGAATCAAGGGCATTGGTATGCCAAAAGACAAGGCAAGTAATTTTTCCTTAATCTATCTTGTGTATTTAACACCAAAGTTCTGATTATACATTTCATAGAACTATGGTGCTAGACTGTATATATACATTTTTTACCTTTAATTACCCATATGTTTAGGGGTAATTGAAAGTATAGGGTAATGAAATATAGCATTAGGTAAAAAAAAATATTATTATATTTTTCATTTCTTCACGTTTTGGAACACCCCAATTTCAAAAAAGTGGTCTAGAAAATATTTGTGTCTGTGTGTGCTTGGTCACTATTACTCCCTAACAAATTGACCTACGATCATCAAATTTTGTGTGCGGGTTAGCGGGACCATGGGACCTACCATTAAAGTTTTCTTCTAAATCGCGCTTATGCTAAGATTGAAATCATAAAAAATCATGTTTTTTGCAGTTGCTTAAAACGGCTCCAACTATTTTGACGCAGAGTATATGAACTTGAATAATCAGTATTATTTTAAATTTCTTGCTGCGACTTGTGCTGTATGACTTGACTTGAGAATATAAAATCTGTGTTCAAAGGCTAACCATATTTGGCTCTAAAGAAAGTTTTCCCACAAATTTATGGACAACAGTTCTAAAGTATTATCATAGCCTTAAAAAAAATCCAATATTTCTATTCTTGCAACTCTGGAGGAGTTGTCTTATGCCGCACTCCGGATTTCTTTTTAAGAATTTTTAAATTAATTGAATTATTTGCTATTTTTGTAATTAAAACTATCTTTTCAGAAAGCCAAAATTGATACTATTCAAGGTCCATCAAATGTTCCCATAATGGATTCGGAAATTGAATCAGAAAACTTTCAAGAAACCAGTTCATTCGTCACTCTTCAGGTGAGATTTCCTCTGAATACGATTGTAAAAAACAATTTTAATTTTTTCTTTTCTTGACTTAACCTATAGCATAATGTAATAGCATTATAGAAACATACTATTAGTTAAAATATACCACCGTGGCAGAAATACGAAAGGCATTAATCATGTTTAACATAATTTAGTAGAAACATTTAACGTTGAATACTCTCTTTCTACTTTCGGTACAAGAATCATATACTTCTAAAACAGTTATTGATGACAATGGCCTTCATCTTTCTATTTTCTATCAAAATGGTTTTGGCTTTTGGACATCATTACCATGTTTATTTTCCAATCGCTCAATAAAGCATATTACAAGATTTGTAAAATATTTTATATTTTTAAAAGTTATTTTTAATTCGTCATTTATTTTTTACTTGTGTATTAATTTTAGTTTAACAATATTTGGATTTTTAATAATTTAGCCTTAAATTGGAAGTTTACCTAGTGCTTCGCATAACTTGATAATTTCTGGTTCTTGTGTCGTTAAAAAACTCATCAAATCAACCGCTGAATAAAAGCAAAATATATTTTACGTTTGGAATGTGCAATGATTAAAAGATTTAATTTTTAAATAACCTTATAGGTAAACAGCATCCTTTTGTACATTTTTGGATTTATTTGATATAACAGTCTTTTTATTCGATTATAATTTGCTGTTTCGATTTACTTATATTCTTTCATAAATCCATTTCAGGATTCAGATTATGATGCTATGAAGAGGAAGATCCAAGAGCTGGAAGCCAAGTGTGCGACATCAAACGTGGAAGCACTTAATGCCAAAGAATCACATGAAAAGCTGCAATATAATTTAAACAAATTTCTTTCTGGAAATCAAGTGACAAATTTAATAAAGGAAAAGGGTTGTAGACCAAGTTGGTCCGATGAAGATATTGTGAAGGGTTTGAAATTAAGGTTTTCTTTATCAAAACACGGCTACAATTACTTGTTAAAAACAGGATATCCTGCACCCTCATATAGCACCCTTAACAAACGAATAAAAGGAATAGAAGTACCCTTTGGAATTCTGTGGGATTTTATTAATTTGATGAAAGTGAAGGGGGAATCGATGGATTCTCTCAGTAAAGACTGCATATTAAGTGTGGATGAGATGGTTATTTCGTCTGACAAAGACTACGACCCCATCAAAAAAGTGTTTGTTGGAAATAGTACACTGGGTCCTTCTAAAGAAGGTACTCACTACACAGTGCTCCTTCTTAGAGGATTAAAATCTCCATGGAAGCAGATCGTTGGCCATGAGGTTACTGCCGCTTCTACATGTGGAAGAGATATGGTCTATATGACTAACAACATTATTAACGCTGTTGAATCAGCTGGTTTTCGTGTCTTGGCTACCGTTTCCGATATGGGAAGCAATAACCGAGCCCAATGGAAGAATTTGGGTGTTAAAGTTAACCCGAAACAAACCCAAGTTGCATACCAAAACAACAGCAAAGATATTCTTGTCTTGGCAGATGTGCCTCATCTATTGAAAAATTTGAAAAGGGCTACATTGAGCCATGCTATCAAGCTGAGTGCCCAAACCAAAAACGCATACAATTTAAATTCAGATTTAGTGATGGGTTCATTTATAAAAGATCTGTGGATGCAGGAAATTGATAGCAAATCTTCCTTACGTTCCCTTCATCACCTGAAGAGGAAGCATTTGTTTCCAACCAAATACCAGCAGATGAATGTTGGTCTGTCAGTGCAGTTTTTTTCAATAAAAACTGCTGCTGCTATTGAAAAAGCTGTGATAATGAAGCTTTTGCCTCAAATCGCATTGACCACTGCCTGGTGGATTAAATTCATCTGCCAGTGGTTTGAGGTGATGACAGCACGCTGCCGTAAAAAATCCATCACTAAAACTAATCGACGAAAGAAGATTGCTTTTCTCAATGAAATGATAGCGATTTTCAAAACGTTGAGAATTTCAGGTGGTTGGAAGCCACTTAACACTGGAGTGGTACTTTCTACCACTGTGATAATTAAATTATCGGAAGATTGTTTGGATAGAGGATATGACTTCTTTCTTAGTGGCAGAACCACCCAAGACGCATTGGAAAATGTTTTTTCGCAAATTCGCAGGAAAGCAGGAAGCAAACCAACAGCCCTTCAATCCTGCAAAGCACTAAAGTTAATTTGTGTTTCACAATATTTGAGTGACGTGAAAAGCTCAAATTACGCAAATGATGCTGATCGACATCTATTAAACTTCACTAAGTTAAAGAAATCAAATCCTTCAATTTCGCTACCTACATGTCTTCTGAAAATGCCTTTGAATTGGGAAGAACTCCACATATCAACTTCAGATCAGAATGACATCTATTATATAGCAGGTGCAACTGTAAATGCCCTAAAAAAACGCCGATTTTGCGACAATTGTCTAAAAGTTTTGGAAATGAAGGAGGGCGAAAAAATTTCAAGTCAAGTGCAACATTTATTGAATTCGTGCAACTTAGGAGGGTTAAAGAAGCCTTCGTGCATCGTATACAATATGTGCCTTGTAACCGAAAAGGTTATTATACACAACAAGCACAAAATTGTAAATGCACAAATAAAAATTGAGCCTGCATTCATTAATGAAATTGTTACTAAATGCAAGGGTTTTGTTCCAGACTGCTGCAGTTTGACGAAACAAGTTGTGGAGTATTATTTGAATACAAGATGCATTGGTATAAGAAACCATTTAGCAGCGAAACATGCTCATGATACCCGTGTTTATGCTTCAAGTTCTGCTAACAAAAAATCTGTTGGCATAAAAAAATAATTAGGCTTGAGTCATCATTTTAGTTACCAAGAAAACTTGTAAAATATCTATTTTTTAATTTTATTTTATACAAACGTCATTCGCCGTAAAACACAAAAGCTTGTCTCAGCAATTTTTCTCTCCACTAGATACATAGTAGAGATCATTGATGTAAGTTTCTTGATATTTTATATGGAAGTGTTTACACTTACAGAATTGGCTTGGGTCTGGAATTCATTCTGCCCTTGCCACGGGATGGCCTGCTATTGCACTACCTGCAGGAACCAACCCGCCTTGTCTAATATTAGAATCACTACACTCACATGCACCTTTTTTGCCATATAAAATATTTCGTATTCTTACTAATTGCATATCAGGCTTCCATTTTTGTTTTTGTTTTAACGTGGTTACTTTGAATCAGTCACCAATTTTCTGAAATTAGGCCAAAAGGCACCTTCGACTAGAAAAAGCCACTATTGCAATGTACTAAAAAACTAAAGGTGTGGAACATCTCACAATTTTCAATTGTACTATAATAATGGTCATTGCGTTCAAATTTGATATGGAATGGTGTTATTTAGCGTTTTCATACTTTAACTGCGATAATTAACCTCTGCCAAAATGGCGATATTATTCGATATACATTATCCTTTCTTGTGCTTGAAACAGCGTAAAATCGATCATTAATAGGCGATACTCAAGTGCAGGGAGTGTGACAAAGGCATCTGTTTTTAAAATTTTTATCGCATTTGTACGGGAATTTCGGAGGAGATTTTTATAACTCCTTAAGAGGGGCATTAGCATAGAAATTTTAATCAAAATCGTTAGAGCCATTTTTTAGCAATTGCTGAAAGACGATATTTGCATGATTTTTACCTTACGAGCATGCGCGATTTTGACAAAAACCTTGATGGTAGATCTCATGGTCAACACTAAACCGCACACCAAATTTAAACATCGTAGGTCAATTCATTCGGGAGTTTAGCTGGGATAACTGGGAAGTGTTTCTAAATTGATGCTGACGACCATTTGTCACAAACAACTTTCTTTTCTACCTATATTTCAAGTTCGATATTGCAATGCCAATGTAAGAGTGCAATAATAATAAAAAATTAATTGGTATTAAATTAGAGAGACCGAAATTCCAAGGAAGAACGCTTTTCTGGTGTCTTTTAATTATAAAAAGTCAGCAATTGCCCCTTGAATTAAAAGAAACCTAAACAACTACTCTGATCGGACAGCCCAATGATCCGTCTGATGAGAATTTCCCTTATTAAAGACACAAATACTTGGAAATTTCCCCTTGGAAAAACCACGAGGAAGGTACAGGTTACTGATATATAATTAACTAGGGAGCTCCGCCCCCTGCTCGCTGACTCTCGCCAACCCCCTGGATTGCTATGCAATCCCCTTGGCTCGCTTTGCTCGCCTCAAAGTGAATCATTAAAATATGCCCTAGCAAAAAGCTATCTCAGCTGCATAATGCCATGAAATTGAAAACATTTTGTTAATTATGAAGAGCCAGAATACTTGCCACGTCATTATACTACTGCTGTCGAGACGCGTTAAGCAGGGACAGTTGACAACGTAGTAGAAAGTTCTTGGAAAACAACAAAAATAAACAGTATCGTACATATATTTAAAAAAGATGGTTATTTCATTGAACAATTAAAATTTACGGGCTGGTATCGTATGAAGCGCTAAAATAATTAAAGTTGTTTATAGAAATTTCTTAACGAAGCAATCATATGTTCGCATAATCTTTTTTGCGATACTTAGAAAATAAAATAAAACAGTGAAAGGCCAATTATCCGGCATTCAATCAACAGGCATTTTTTGAAAATCAAATTTGGCGAGAAAATTAACCCTATTCCGCCAAAAGTTTTTTTTTTAATATCATATGAGATTTTGAAGTTGAGTGGGTGGTTTTGTTCGTTAATTTGATAGTTTTCAATTCGATAGCTGAATTTGCACTGATTAGAAATGAATATAGGTTCAGATTTACTGCACAATGTCTCTCAGCGACTTTTTGAAAGTTGGCGATTTAGCGCTGAATGCAACCCGGCGACCTCCGGAACATGTTCAGCAGATAACTTTTCCGAAAAGTCTGGTTTATCCGAAATTCTAATCCAAAAGAAATGTACACACCTTGGATCCATTTATTCTTACATCATCGTAACTATTAAATCAATACGTTTTAAATAGGCAATAATTTCTATCTGTAGACTGTAATTAGAAAAACAAAATATAGCGAATCCAAGTTGTTGCTGTTGCCAGTTGTATTAGTCAAATTTCAAAAGATATATTGTGATTGGCTGGATTGCTGAATTTGGAAATTCGTGCATAAAGTACATTTAGAAGATCATTGCCATTCTGCTCACAGAAATACAGCCGAATTTGGACGTTACGCAAGAGAATTATATATATAGATATGGAGCATAATACACACAGTTCTCATACAGCTCCTTGTCCTAATAAATTTAGTTGATATTTAATCAAGGTGAACAACATAAAAAATCATAGAATTTAATTTCTTAAGTAAAACATTCATTATATCGAATTAATGGGAAATAAAATTAAGATCGTTTCAACTACGCTCATGTTTTAAATTCCCTACGAAAATCTGGGTTTTCTGCATTTTGAGACGCAAATGCGCAGCAGTTTCTCTGCAAAATCTCACTGAAGCCATTCCTCCCTTGTGACTTGAAACTTCGAAACGAATGTTACGGAGCACTTATATATCCCCTATATTTCTCAGTTATATATTCAAAACAAACAATCGACAACTACGCAATATGTTAGTAATTAAATACTTTGTTTCTATTTTATTCGCTTTAATTTATCGTTAGTATATTTAGCACCAAAAAAATCAACAACAAAAAACCCACTTCGTTCAATTATAATTTAGCTTAACGTAAATAAATAAAAAACGGTTTAAAACTGTATCAAGCCGTACTGTAGCAACAAAAGTCCACTTAATTACAATTCAGCGTAGCGAAAACATTATCACGAAAGAAAACACAGTTTTAAAAATCTATCTTAAGCAAACAGTATGATGTCGCCAAATTAGGATAAAGCGCCAATACGGAAACCCAATTTCAGACTCGACGAAAACCGAACTCTTTACAAAAGATAGATTTATCGTAAGTCGCCAAGTAGCAGTAGATTGCCAACGTGGAAACCCACTTGAGAATTATTCGGATATATTATGCCAAAAAGAACGAAAAACAAAATTTCTATCATTGGATGTATTACAGCAAGGTTCCTGAAAAGATTTTAAAGCATTTTTTCTGACATAGCAAAGCTTAATTTAACATATGGCGTTGAAGAAGTTGGCTGAGTTTTACATTGGATTCAAAGGCAAAGCGCCAAGCTGCGCCAACCTTTAGACAGAAAATGGCGGACGCGTCGGCTCCCCTTTATAGAGGCCTTAGAAAGGACGAATCTTCTTTATTTATTGTAAATTTTTCACACATGCACATAAATTCAAATACTCCATCCACTCAAATGCTCTCTCTATATTAAATTTTTATATAAAAAGGTAGCATACCATCTAATAAAAACTAAATAAAAGAGAAATAAAGTATGGAAATTTCATGAGGAATTTTCTCATCTGATTTTAATTAGAAAGGAAAAATCTAATTTTCTTTATTGTGAATTTTTCACCGACACATGAATTCAATTAAAAAAAAATTGCATACCATCTATTAAAAGTAAATAAAAGTATTGAAAATTCATACGGAACTTTCTTACCTGATTTTAATAAGAAAGGAAGAATCTTCTTTCTTTATTGTGAATTTTTCACACACAGACATATGAATTCAATATTCCATTTTACAGTTCAATAGTTAATCTAACCAAACTTATCCTTCCCAGATTAGAAGAATCTTCTTTATTTATTGTGAATTTTTCACACATACCCATAAATTCAAATACTCCACTGTGCAGTTAATCTAACCAAACTTCTCTCTCTGTATTAAATTTTTATATAAAAAAGTAGCATACCATCTAATTAAAAGTAAATAAAAGTATTGAATTTGACATGGAACTTTCTCACCTGATTTTAATTAAAAAGGAAGAATCTTTTTTCTTTATTGTGAATTTTTCACACACACATGAATTCAATACTCCATTTTACAGTTCAATAGTTAATCTAACCAAACTTATCCTTCCCAGATGATTTTAATTAGAAGAATCTTATTTATTGTGAATTTTTCACACATACCCATAAATTCAAATAATCCACTGTGCAGTTAATCTAAACAAACTTCTCTCTCTATATTAAATGTTTATATAAAAAAGTAGCATACCATCTAATTAAAACATAATAAAAGAGAAATAAAATACAAGAAAGTATTGAAATTTCATATGGTATTTTCTCATTTAATTTTAATAAGAACAGAAGAATCTAATCTTCTTCCATTGTAAATTTTTCACACACTCACACACATATGAATTCAATTTAAAAAAAGTAGCATACCATCTAATTAAAAGTAAATAAAAGTATTGAATTTGACATGGAACTTTCTCACCTGATTTTAATTAGAAAGGAAGAATCTTTTTCTTTACTGTGCATTTTTCACACACACACATGAATTCAATACTCCATTTTGCAGTTCAATAGTTAATCTAACCAAACTTCTTTTTATATAACAAAAAAGTTGCATACTATCTAATTAAAACTAAATAAAAGACAAATAAATGAAGATATTAAAATTTCATATGAAACTTTCCCACCAGATTTTAATTAGAAAGGAGGAATCTTGTTTATTTATAGTGAATTTTTCACGCGCACACATCAATTTAAGGAATTAGAAAGTGAAAATTTACGAGACATTCATCGACAAATTTTGAAAGATCCACATTGAAGTAAATATTCATTAAATAATTGTATAATACAATAAAAATTAATTTATACTGTTCTCCTTAACTTGAGTAGTTTCATACGTTTCCTTTTTTGTTCTTCAAACTTATTGTTACTCTTCAAATAAAAATGCATCCTTGTAAGAACATAGAATTTAACAATTATTTTCGTCAATTCATATTTATGTTCTTTACATCCTACAAATGACAAATTTATTTTGTGAAGAGATTCGATAACATCAAATGTCATGTCCCTGTGTAGGCTAGTTGTGCTGAGACTTTCAGTAAAAATATTTTCCAAGCAGCATGCCAGTGCTTGTTTATGAGGCAATAACTTAAGTTTTTCATCTAAGCCATGCTCAGCAACTTGTTTCATTTGACATTTTATATGTGAAATGCACCCTTTAAAGTTTTTAACCTTTAACTTCAACGCATTGTCACGTCTACGATTAGAGCTGTATTTTGTACACATTTTTAAACGTTTAGCTGGTTTCTTTCTCTTACTTTTGGAACGTTTGTCAAGTAATTGTTTACGCGCACATTTACATAATAAACATATGCTTAAAGAAGTGCGATCCACAATACTCTTGCATGACTTGTGTCGTAAGACATTATCCTGAATGTGAAAGTCATTTGGATGAACTTCCACTCCAGAAAATTCATTTAGAAATCCTGCCCCTTTACACAATGTATAAGCATTCACATCAATCAACAACTTTTGTAGATCATCCACAGTCAAGAGAATTTTGTCTTTTACTGTTGTGCGGGCATTAATGTAAATAGAACAAAGAACAGTTTCATCTTCAAGTTCTTTTACAATAATAAGCCGCTCGGGTTTTAAAATTAAATCAACAGGTCCATTTGTATTAATATATGTCCATAGGGCAAAAGCGTAAACATTTCTTTGGTTTTGAAAAATAATTTTTGTCCAGTATTCGGAGGGCAGATTTGGATCAGAGAAAAGGCAATTTTTTCCATCCAGTATAACATTGCTTTCATCGATTCTGGTCTTCTTGGTGTCAGGCTCCCGACATTTTGGATTTCGTTTTTCTGGTAATTTCTTTGTGTAGTAGCTGGGGAGTTGTGGATATTCTGTAGGAATGGCACCGTCAATCAATTTTGGCTTACCTCTTGGAATTAAAACTTCCGCTCCATTTATCACATGCCTGTAAAAGCGTTCTATACATTCTTCTTTAAAATGCCTCTCGCACACATCATACACCCCAAGCTCTTTATTCTCCCTTGGAATCATATTCATCCATTTTTGAAGTAGTTCAACATCTTTTGGAACATTGAAAAGCGAATTTTTTTCGGTATTGCTCTTGTAACCAGTTGTACACTTCGGAACGAAACAACTTCTATTAGATTTTCGTTTCTTAGAATTTGAGTCTCTTTCAACCGATTCATCGGCCTCCATAGCCTTTAAGAAGTATTCCTTGAAATGAAAAAATGATTTTAAATTATATTAAGTACAAAAAAACCTCCGAAAATATAGTTAATTTCAAGCGATAGAATCCGACCGATGCAAAAGTTGTTTGTAAACAACACTGCGAAGGTGATCGCAGCGCCTCTAAGGGAATTCTCCTGATTCGCGACGTATTTTTCTCCCCGCTCCCATAAGGAACGGCACACTACCCCTTCTAGCCACTATACGTATACGGTAATGCTTTGATTGGTTAGAAGACTCTTTACAGTTTATATATATATATATATATATATATATATATATATATATATATATTTCCAACAGTGAGCTTCATGTATATCCTCTTTGTTAAAAAAAACTGTAAAGAGTCTTCTAACCAATCAAAGCATTACCGTATACGTAGCCAACAATATGTTCGTAATGAAAAGGTGGAACCGTAGGATTACTCAAAAGGCGAATGCAGCGCCACGTTTATATATATATAAACGTTAAATTTATATATATATATATATATATATATATATATATATATATATATATATATATATATATATATATATATATATATATATATATATATATATATATATATATATATATATATATATATATATATATATATATATATATATATATATATATATATATATATATATATATATATATATATATATATATATATATATATATATATATATATATATAAATATATATATATATATAAATTTAAAAAAAAATAAATAAAAATAATAATAATAATAGCAATAATAATAATTAAAAAAAAAAGGCCACTTTAAACCCAAACAAATATATATTTGAATTGATCCTATGAAACAATAAGAAGAAAGTGACGAAAGAATTTACAAACAATGAGATTATTTTATCACAGAGTAGCGATTATACCCGAAAAAAAAGCCATTATCTCAACTGTTATTTCTAAACCGCGTTTGTTTCGAATTGTTTTGTCAAAACTAGAGATATAAAATCTTCCACTGCTTCTGTCTAAAGCTGTCACCTTCATGGACATAACACTTCAATCACTGATTTCAATGAGCAAGCATGTCGACAGCAAGCTATTTCTCTCCTGAGATGTTATTCACTGCAGCGGCACTGCTGGCCACTTGGCTGGTTCTAAGATGGTGGAACCAGAACCGCAGTCTGCCACCAGGACCGTGGGGTCTTCCCATCCTAGGGTACTTTCCCTTCATCGAGAATACGACCCACCTGCACTATTCAAGATTGGCCAAAGTGTACGGTCCTGTGTTCAGTTTCAGAACAGTAGGCGGGCAGCTGTTTGTCGTACTGAACACAGCGAAAGTCATCAAAGACGTGCTTGTCAACAGGGCGGATGAGTTTATTGGCAGGATTAACGAGAAGAATCTAGTCTCTTGGGTGTCCGACGGATTAGGTGAGTTTATGGCCGTGTGCTTTTTGCAGAAAAAGATTTAAATGACTGAACTCTCTGTCTGACAGCGTGTAGGAATGTACGCTAACTGGGAGTCGAACTCGGGACTCCTAGATCGGAAAACAGGCGCTCTAAGCACTAGGCAAAAGTTATCACTTTTGCCTAGTGGTTAGCACGCTTGTCTTCCGATCAGGGAGTAGCGAGTTCGACTCCCCGCGTTAGCCAACATCGCTACATTGGTGACCTGTGGATGATGAAATGAATACGCAAAAATAATTCTAAGATGGATATTTCACAATCAACAGTTGACTTGTTAATTGCAAAAAAATATATCGCCACTCAAGCAAATTTTTAAAAAAAATCGGCGAATTTAATAATTCTCTCCCGATCACGCAATGGCAACTATCAACTGGTGATATCATTTATCGAATTCCATCTCTGATAATATTCTGGAAGGACAGTAATATTCCAGCTGCCAACAGATGGAGTTGCTATGTGGTGGTCTCGTGTACAAATGACAGATACAACATCTAGGCACCAGTGTTTACTTTTGTCGAGCGGTTAGTGGCCCTATCTCAGTCGGGGCTCTGAAGAGTCATCTTAGTTGGGGCTCTTTCTCTCTCATTGAAGACTCTGGATGTTAAATGAGGAGGAATTCATTTGGTAGAATGTAATATGTTTGGTAACATATGCCTCACTCTCCTACCATTCGTTATTAAATCTGTGCCTCTATATACCATTAATATTTACTGCATCAAAAATCTTTCTCATTACCTTTTTCTCAAAGATAGAGAGCCAATTTTTCTGTAATTTTGTAATTCACCAAATTCCTGAATTCTATGTGAGTGCAGGTCAAATAATGCTTTGATATCGAATAATTTTTGTTTTTCTTTTCACTGATATTAATTGAAGGGAATTTCTAAATCTATTGTGACTATAGAATCATTTCGGCTTACGTTGTATAAGGCGCCAAAAAAAAAAAAAAAAACACCCTGCTGCTAAGGGAAAAAAACACTGTAAAACTTGATGGGATTTGTATTATTTTATAAAGAGGAGTGACAAAACATTTGTAGACTGTAGTACATATGTTTTTTCACTCTGTATAGTCGAGTAGACATATATAGACATATGTAGACTCAGGAGTGGCCTGGTTCACCTTTGAGGGCGGTGGACCAACATTCGAGAGGGCGCCTTACCCCGTCTCACACCAAGCTCGTAGCCAGGTTTTCTTTTCGGGTGGGGGGGGGGGGAGGGTTATGGTCGAAGATTTGATTAAATACACATAACAAGTTACACACAAAAAAAAAGGGGGGGGGAGGTGTCCCGGGGATCCCCTCTGTCTAAGGCCCTGTCTCACACCAATGAATAAACTCACTGATTTTGCATGAGCCATGCGGCATCACGCTTAATTTGGACTACCAGAGATACCGCAATGTGGCACATCCCCAGACGTATAGAAATGAACAGAATAGAGTGAAAACAGTTATTTTTATGTATAAAATTTCAAGTTACAATACCAAACACAAATTTCACATAGTGATGATTAATAAAGATACAAAAAACGATTAAATGTTCCCTATTACTAGGCTATTTTAAAAAGCATGATGCCGCCTCATTTCAGAGCTGTTTTCACACAACCTTTTTATGATAACTTCGATACCGACTAAATTAGACTCCTGGTTGGACGCACGACCTTTTGTCTTGCAGTTAGTCGCGTGGGTAACAAATGTTCCCCAAATTCAAATTTTCGTGCATACCATTAAATTCGTGATCAAATATCAAAGTAAGTGGGTATTTTAATTAAAAACACATCATTATTGAACAGAATAAAGTAAGAATTAAAAATTATTTTTGAAATAACTTGAAACAAACTGTACGAATCATTTAATCATGGGCTGCCCTATAATCAATTTATCGATAGATTGATTGTAGGGGACATTTGTCAATCGCACAAACTAATTAAGGGTTAAAATACGATATATTTATTATTTACAATTTTTTCAGATTCTTAATGATCATTTAACTTTTTACTTAGACTACATTTATCGTTACGAAATGAAAGAGCTTTATGAACAGTTGATGATGTCTTAAAATAGTGTGTACCACAGACTTTAATTAATAACTCAAAAAAGAAAAACATAGCAAAAGGTTATTACTGATTTTGTTACTGATGAGGAAATTAATGTATTAGGAAAAAAAATTCACAGAACGAAGTGAGCAGTTGTCATTTTCAGTGACTTTAACATCCCCGAAATGAAATAACTACAAGATTAAATATGAATCTTATTATTTTTGATAATAACTGAAATTGATTGAGGGAATTTCTTTTATCGTTGTGTTATGAAACTGAGAAAATTAAAATTTCTTAACTGTCTAATGAATAGGTCAGAAAATATATGGAATACGTTAACGATGAAAAATTTAAATGTCCTTAAATGTTTTCAATTGTATGCCAATGTATTTTTTAGTAATTTCAATAGTAAAGTAAAAAATTCCTTTAATTGCTTTTATGAATAGTTTATAATATTCATGTTAACTAAAATGTGATCAAGTTTACTTAGTGAACTCTCAAATTTATAAAAGAAGAGCTAAGAGTTTAAAAATTATTTAAAACACATTGTTAACAAAATCACTAATGTGACATTCAAGTGCAAAGATAAAAAATGGTTTTACTATCGATAGAGTTAATATGGTCTTCTATATACTATTTTTTATCCCAGCGTCTACTTAATCCGAAAAATATACATTTTGTCAATTTTTGTCTGCAATTTCCAATTTCTTGTTACATTTCCCGCCGAAAAGCAAGTATTGCTTGAGAGAGAAAAATTATGTAATCATTTGATAAAAAAAAAAGTATTAAAGCCTTAATTTTATATAAAAACACATTCAGTTTCATTTCATCGGGGAAAAAAATTAAATCGATTAATCAATATATGTTATGTTCTGTTCCGATAGTAATACATGAAACTTGACTAAAATTCTAAGCTTACATTTTAGTTTTATTCCATCTTCAAAGATACAGATAAACTCACTTTAAAATCAAAAACTTAATTATTTAAATTTAAAATCTATATTTATTTGAAATTTTGTCCACTGTTCTCGGAGGGCGCCGTGCCAAGGTTTGGAGAGGGCGCACCGGGATATGTCCCGGTATCCCGGTGGGCCAGGCCGAGCCTGTGTAGACTGTATTCGAAGAGAGAGTAGACGCATTTTTCTCCCTTTATTCAAAATCAAAAATTATAAATGATATACCAATTTAAAGACTCATTATATTAGATGTTTTCAGGTGGAAAAGTTATACGAGGTCTGCACTCAGTACCAGAACATTGCTTATTCAAGTTCCGAACGAAGGGGCAAATGCCTTCCGGGAAGTTTTTCAAGAATCAAGACAATCTAGTCGAAACCGTGTAATCAATTTTAAACTCTATAAACTTTCCCTGAGTTAGCTAATCTTCTTTTCTAAACATTCTGATGAGCATTAATCAAGTTTTCATTACTTTCGGTTCGTGAGTTAATATCAGTGGGTAAGTATTGGAAAGATATGCAAACTTACAACTCTGAAATTTAAAAACAATTGCCTCAAAATATCTGATAGATGTAGTGAAAGATGATTCTAAAACGTACGAGTATGTGTTTAAATCTAACCCACAACTTGAATCAAAAGTGTTCAATGTTTGAAAATTTACCATTTTGGCGATGTTTTTTTCTCCTTGTACGAATTATTGCCAAACATATCGCCAAACTGAAAGGGTAATAACACAATTTAACGTTAAATTTAAATGTAGTGACCAATACTATAGAGTAATTGAAAGTTGGGCGATGTTCCACACTCCTAGTTTTCTTTTAAATCGTTCCAGGCATTACTCAAGAGGAAGGTGAACCATGGAGTGAACATCGGAAGTTTTTCTTGCAAACAGCAAAGAACTTCGGATTCGGAAAAATGGAACTGGAAGAACGGATTCACGACGAGGTTCGTCGAATGCTCGCAGACATTCGTGCTGAAGGCTCGAAGGCGATTAATTTAACATTCCATGTGGCATACGTTATGAACAGCATAATTTCGCACATTTTATTTAATAAGAAGTTTGAGAAAGATGAAACTTTCGCGAAGAACATATCCGATATGTTCCAGCTGATCCTTACATTTGTTGGAAAGAGGAATTTGCTAGTTGGTTTTGCATTTGAGTAAGTTCAAAATTTTATTTAGTAATTTATTTATATTTATTGAGGGGTCAATCTATTTGTCTTAAATTTTTTATATTAGTTTTTTACTATTAAGTCACGCTAAAATGGCTTTGCAAGTTTCAACCAACTCAGGATTTCTTTGAAACATTCAGTATGCATTCAAAACATTTCAAAGGTGTGTACCAAAATCTAAAACGCATGGACGACGGCGCCGGTAGTCTCCAAATAGCACCCAAGAAGGTGGTTGGTTGGTTGTTTTCAGATTATCTGGCGCCGTCAGCAACACGAGGGCTATAATGCGCCGAAACATTCGTCATCAGACAAGCCAACATACATTTACAAACACCCATGCCAACACGGGACTCGAACCCGCAACCTCGCGGTCTAGAAGCTAGCACGCTAACCACTATACCGTTTGGTCGGCCCCAAGAAGGTGGAAAGCGGTTAGATTTTTGTTTTTACCATATTTGTTTAATTGGCTATCTAAATGAAATTTCATTTAATAATAATACATTGTGTATTTTAAAACCTGTATTATACTCCTCCTTCTTCCAGTGAATCCAAGTACTTTGAAATTTTCTACGTTATTTTTAATTTCAAAATCTATGAGGGAAGGGGGTGCAAGTACAACCGCTTGCATTGATCTGGAGGGAAGGAACCCATGCTAATGTTAGGATATTCTTATACCCTGTCACTCATTTCCACCCCTTTACTTGATTGTGGACTGCCCTGCTTTGCAGCGCCGCCTTGTGGCTGGCTTATATAAAGTGTTCTAGCCTGTATGCCATTCTATTCTATTCATTCACCTCTGACTGTTAAATGTTATGTGTATATTCCTGTGTTTTGATGTCCGTGGCTGTTTAATGTTGCTTTAATAAACTAATTGCAACGCTGGTGTTGTTGCTTCTCTCAAATACTCTGCTACCATCCCCAATAGCTAAAATGTATTTCAGTTGGTGTTGCTTGATAATGTTGAAAATTACACGATTTTAACTGAATTTTTACTTTCGCCAATCTTCTTTCTTTCTCGAATATCATAATTATGAAAGTGTTTTGAAGTTTTAATTGCAGTTCTGTGGAAATAGATAGTTTGTCAATTGTGATGGAAGTTGGGATGTTATTGCGTACGACTTTTTTAATTGAAACTCTTCTCTCACAATATGGTGTACGATTAATTTGCTCTACAAGGAACGTTGAACAATTAATAATGCAATGCTTTAAAAATGATCAACAGAAGCAGTGGTTCCCAACAACTCGCGATCCCTGAGTGATCACAACTCGTGATCACGAAGAAGGTTCAAAGTGGTCTGGGAAACTACTTTCAAATAATTTTAAATATTAAAATATTCTCATATACAAGATTTCGAAATCAACTGTATCTAAGGCATCGTCAAAGCACGAATTTCAAATTTTTTCTCTTTTTGAATTTCTACATCTCAAAATTTAACACCGCCGTCTATTTCTTTCTGATAGCAAAATATTAAATTAACTTAACGTGCCATTGTTGTTTAACTATCCTATCGGCATATCTGAGAAAGCTAACATATTTTCTTGGACGATTGTCTGTTTACTTACTATTACATCAATGGCAGACAGTCTGGTATGTTGAAAAAGTATCGTAATATATTTTGAATGTATATATATTATAATTTATGGATCTTTTTAGAATAGCCTATCATGAAACGATAATTCTTTCAACTGTACATTTATTTGAAATACACTGGTCATCAATATTAAATAATAATGATAGAAACAAAACGTAACTGATACTTAATGAAAAATTATCAATAGAAATTTGTACAAAAGCATTAGTTAATATAAATTACAATGTTTGGCAATTGATTATTCTCAAAATATTGAAATTAAAACCAAATTTATGGAAATTGGAAAATGACGGAAAAATTAAGTCGCCTCTAATGGAATTTTTTTTCCGTAATATGATCTATGGTCACCTCGAACACAAATGCATATCTCACATCTTGATTTCATATACTTTACCAAGGTTTCCATCAAATCTTGTGGAATTGCACTCCACTCATCTAAAAGAGCAATTTTTTGCTCCTAGAGGGTCCATGAAGGATTTTGGCATGCTGAAATTCGTCCCCTATGGCATCCCTTATATGCTCAATCGGGTTCAAGTCGTGTAAGTAAGCTGGCCAATCCATTCAAGTGATATTTTCTGTTTGAAAGTATTCTTGCACTACATATTCTAGATGGGGACGAGCATTGTCCATCCATTAGCAAAAACTCTGGGCCAACAGCACCCTTACAGAATCTAACTTGAGTTTCGAATACCTCGCCCACATATCTCTGAGAGCTGTTTGCGAATATACTTGAAAGATATGCAGCTCGGTGCGGCCATTTGTCATGATTCCTTCCCAAATCATTGAACAGAGGCCGCAGAAACGGGATATAAGGCAAATTGTGTGTTCTTGCCTCTCTTCAGATCAAAACATGTCTAGAATCAGTGTTCAGATTCTATCTAGCCTCGTCAGTAACCAATACTTGGGCCCAGTCTTCTTGGTTCCATTGAACATGATGACGGCACCAGTTTAAACGCTCTGTAAACTAGAGTGAGGGGGCCACAAATTATTGATTTTCTCCTATAAAATCCAACCTTTTTAAGCTTTCGTGCAGCAGTAGAACGGCTAATTCGAGTTCCTGTGGCAGCTTGAAGGTCTAAAACTATCTTGTAGTCGCTTCGTAGTTTCTTCGAGCCGGCAATGACATAACACAATCTTCGTATACAATTGTTGCTCGTGGTCATCCTTGACCAGGCTGTTTATTAACTGATCCAGTTCTTAAAAATAAGCTCCAAACTAATAATATGACACTCTGAGGGATATTCAAAGCTTGGGCGACCAGAATTTGTGTTTGATCTCTCTCGATTCTACCAATTATTCCCCACTTATGACACTCACTTAAATGATGCCCTTTCAGTCATAACTAATGACTACTGATCACTCTCAGAAACCACATTCACTTTAAGCAACAGTACAGACCGAAGTTTCAACATGCGTCCATTGCGCACCACATTGTCAATCACCGACTTTGCATGTTTCCGGCTCTAAAGCATGCGAGCTAGTGAAATTTCTTGTTAAATGGTATTTAATTAACATAAATAATAGTAGCATTGGGCATTGATTGCAAGATTAACTTAGTGAGCTTATTTTTTTTTAATTATCCTTTAATTTTGACGATCAGTGTATAACATTTGATAATTTCATCTCTTTCTAAATCAATAATAATTATTTTAAGGTCTATGTGCCCAAATGAAAAGGAAACTACAGTTATATGTAAAGAAATTTTAATAAGAATATTATAATTACAGTTCATGTTGTATTTCTATAACTAATAGCCACCGACATTAAAGCACTGAACTCAGCGCGTGAAGAAGGGAGTGGATGGTTTCAATGTAGAAACTCCTGCGCTGCTGACGGATCCAGTTTTCTACAGTGTCCTGCATTTTCTGTGGCAGGTGAACCTCTGAACTTTCAGAGATTTTTTAGGGAAACCACCGGAATATGATGCACCGTGCCAGACACTGCTCTCCGTACATCTCTTTCATTCTGCAATATATTTCCTGAAGCCTTCCTCCTTTCTGGGCGAAGAAATTGGATAACTGCTCTCTGTGCTATTCTGAAGGAATCCAACATGCAACCGAAACGCGGATATAACTTTCCAGAAATGAGGATATTGAAGCAAAGCCGTTAACTACGCATGCGCAACACGGAATACCACCCCGCCATCGCCATCTCTCGGTTGAAACATTAACTAACTGGAATTTGATACAACACCGCTGCAGTTAACGTTTCCTTTTCATTTGGTCACGTCTAGAAAAAATGTCAGTCTGATCACGTGCAGACAGACATACAGAATAACTCGTGAACAAATTGATCTACGATGCTCAAATTTGGTGTTGGGCTATGGGCATTTGGTTAGTGGTGGCTATGGGCATTCAAGTTTTCGTAAAAGTTGTTTATGCCCAAAAGGTTAAACTTGTTTTTCAACAATTGATAAAAAACGGCTCTCACGATTTGGATTATTCGTCCTCACCTCCGAAACTCCCGTAGAAATGCGATAAAAGCATAAAAAGTTGAAAAACGAGAGCTTTTAGAATTCTTAGAATCAGCTCTCTGCTTTTGAGCACCGCGCATCAACGATATTGATTTCTTCTGTTTGACGCACACAGGGGTGGAAAGTACTAAAGCCCAGTTTGAGCAATTTTGGAGCAGCAAAATTTAAAGTTTGGAGCAGATTCGCAAAAAATTGAAGCAGCGAAATTCAACTTTTGGAGCAGAATAAGAGAAAATGTAGCAGCAAAATTTGAAGATTAATAGCAGAAATAAAATAAATTGTAGCTGATTTAACAACAATTACAAGAATTAAAATTTAAACTTGTATAATTTCATTTTTCTACAAAAAACATGTATTATTAAATTTAAAATTATATGATATACATACAATTACAACATAAATATAATTTGTAAATTAGCAAAATTAGAAGGCCAAAACTACTTATATTGAAATTTTCAGAGCTCTAGATCTATTAGAAGTCGCTTTGTAAAAATATTAATTAAAAAACAAATTAAAATTTTAAAATTCTGTGTTTCAAAAGTCTAATTAGAAGTCCAAACATATTTAGGTTGAAAATTTCAGAGGTGTACCTCTATTTGAAGTCACTTTGTAAAAAAAAAATTTAATTTAAAAAAAATAATAATAACGTTTTGACATTCTGTTTGTCAAATGTACAATTTGAAGGTCAAAACTACTTATGTTGAAAATTTCAGAGCCGTACCTTTATTTGAAGACTGTTTATATATATAAAAAAATTAACTAAAAATTAATTAAAAAATAATTAAAATTGACATTTTGTTTATCACAAATGTACAATTTGAAGATCGAAACTACTTATGTTGAAAATTTCTGAGCTGTAGCCTTATTGGAAGTAGTTTTGTAAATTTTTTTTTATTAAAAAAAACTAATTAAATTTTAACGTTCTGTTTTTAAAATGTCTAATAAAAAAAAGGCCAAAACTACTTACGTTGAAAATTTCAGAACTGTACCTCTATTTAAAGTCAGTTTTTAAAAAAAAAAAAAAATTAACTAAAATTTTAACATTCCGTTTGTCAAAGGCCAAAACTACTTAGGTAAAAAATTGCAAGTAAAGTTTTACACCTATTTTAAGTAGCTTTCTATAAATCCACTGACTCTTTGTATTATTATTATATAAGACTCATTTGTATAAAAATAGCAATTCTTATAGCAAAAATAGCAATACTGTAAAATTAAAATAAGATGTTTCTAAATTTTTTGTGAATGTTCTAAAATTTTGTAATTTTTTTTTATTTTTCAAATCGGGTCAAATTCAGCGTCAAAACGGCGATTTTATCCTACATGCCGTTCTATAAATTTGTAAAAAAGTTTTTTTTTTTTTTTAACCGGAAACATTCCGGGATTTTGATTACATTTCTGTGATATTTAACTTCAAAAGTAAAACGGCCGTTTAAAAGTTAATTACCAACAGCCAACAAGTAAATTACAAAACACATCCCTAAATTTAATAAAAGGTATCGTCATTACGCGTGTCGGAGCGGAAATATTCTTTTTAAATGCTTAGTAAAAACATTTGATAGTTATACACCTTTAACTTTTTACCAATTCCTTTCTTCTTTATATTTAGAGCAAAAGAGCGTGTGGTAAAAATCCGGCGAAACACACTTAATCAAGGTACGCACGAAATGGCCATCCGTGCTAACTAGTAATCGGAAATTTTGAGGCTGCCCCCTAAATATTATCTAGCAATTACGCACGTGATATCAGCTATCAGCACTCGGCGATTTGAATTTGTCCCGATGCAAGGCGCGTTTGAACATGAATGCGCATGCGTGAATGTCGATTTCAGAGGGATAATCCACACATTGTTTTCTGTTAGCGGGAAAAATCGAATGTTTTGCAAATTCGTGCGAAAACGGCCCTTGAGGTTGCCGTAATTTCGTCTCCACATAGATTTGGCGGGCGCAATCTGGTTTGGCGCTTTAGCGTGAACGTTTAAAGGAATATTTAAAGCAAAATTGGCGCAGAATTGCACTTAAATGTGGTTTTGTAGCAGGTTGGAGCAGGATACCACTTTTGGCGCGCGCTGGCGCAATTGGCGCAGAATTCCCACCCCTGCGCACAAGAAAAATGATGATGTAATGTTCATCGAATACAATCGCCATTTGACGTTATTTTTTTTTTTTTTAATGTGAATATAAACTTTTAATATTTTTTTCTATAATTTCCTTTTTCTTTTAATATTAAAGTTTTTTGTGTTTTCTCTGTTGCATACATTTCATTAATAAATTATAACACAAGCTTTTTTTTTACTTTAAAAAATATTTAATAATTTCATCTAAGGATTCATTTTACATGGTTTTAAGTTGTAGTGGACAAATTAGCTATTTCAGCATTAATTCGATATTATATGCAATACTCATTGTCAGATAATCATCATGAAAATAATATAAATGCATCAAATAATAATTAAATCCAAATACATGAAATAATTATAATAATAATAAATATAACTCAAAATAGTCTTCACTAAGATTTTGTAAAATTGAAACATTCTTATCTTGATATAAAAATGTTAATGAACAATAATAAAGAAAATAAACAAATATTTGCATACAAGGCCAGCGCTGATTACAAATAACCATAGGGAAATGTTAAATAATTTTCCCTTATTACACGCTTATCGAAATTGAAAGCGTATTTCTTTTCTTCTTTACAGGATAGTATTTTTACTTTTTTCAAATCCCTTTTGATTTTGTAATTATTTACGGTAACTATGGTTTTTTTGTCAGACACTTGCACAATATCTTTTAAGGACTCAAAATTTAACAATTGAGAATTTTTGTGGTTGAGAGTGAATCCTCGGATTTTACAAGTAGTGTTGCCAGATGCAGTTTTGAAAGCATAGTTTTTTGGTCCAGCTGACACAAATTCAGTGATGTAATCCCCTGGAACCTCATCCGTAAACTGTCCAAGATAATTCCCTAATGGCGGATCTGCGTCACCGTTGGAAATGTAAATAATGGAATCAGTATCATAGTACAAGACCTTTCGGTTCAAATCATTAAGTTCGTTGTACAATTTCAACCGTGCATACGCAGTAGTGAATGCGGCCATAAAAATGTTGGTTTGAAAGTTTTGTTTCAGACAATCTTTTTTATATTCATATTGCAGAATCGCAATTTCTTTGGTGGGATAAGCGATGTTTTTTATCTGTAAGGAAAATATACAAAATAAAATATTTAAAATGTAATTCAACAGGAACATAATATACCCCATAAAAACAAAGTTTTTAATATAAATCTTTTATATACATTACAAATTTTTATATTCATTAACACAGCACCGATTTTATAAACAGCATATGCTTGGTGTTTCCATCTAATTTTAAATATCAAAGACATTTCAGTCAGCGAAATGTGCTCCAAACTATGTTTCAAAATTTATTTATACAAAATGAAGGTGAATTTATGCTCTCACATCCAAATATCATTTATTTGTTCCGATTATAGAAATTTTATTATTTATTTATTAAAAAAATTTTTGGCAACAGGTAAGACTTTCAACAATGATCGGTTCAATGCTATTTTAACTCGATTAGTAGACGGCAAGTTGGTGTATTAGTATTCCGTAAAATCGACCTAAAGTGGCAGTAACGGCACTAAATTTGATAAAATGCATTGTCATCGGCATCGAATCTATCTGCCAACTTCATGAATCAGCTAGATTGGATGAAGGCACTGCAAGGAGGTTAATTAGGCGCTCGCCAATTTGCCTCCTATCGACACTCACAAAACCGAAGTTAATATTAAAGATTGTAATCGGCTAAGGGCCGATGTACAGTTTACACTGGGCCTTAAATTCAAGGACCATTACAAGGTAATTTTTTTTATATTTGGGTTTTATAAGACATCGATACACCAATATAATTGATCCACATCAGAATACTCTATCTCTTTTTATACAATCAAGAGGGAAAGACGCATGCCCACACAGTGCCTTTCTTGCGCATGCCCAAACATAAAGACCGGATCGGTGTTCTACCACTTGAAAACAATACCCTTGGGCTATAGCATAGTGGGGCACGTAACATGCTATAGCTATCTTGAAAATTGACCACTTGGAAATAGTACCATACATGGTACATCCAGTACCACTAACAGTCGAAATTCTTCAAGATGAGTCCGACGACACGCAACATGCCATATTGAAAATTGACCACCTGGAAATAGTACCATACATGGTACATCCAGTACCACTAACAGTCGAAATTCTTCAAGACGAGTCCGACGACACGCAACATGCCATATTGAAAATTGACAAACTGGAAATGGTACCATACATGGTACATCCAGTACCACTAACAGTCGAAATTCTTCAAGATGAGTCCGACGACACGCAACATGCCATATTGAAAATTGACAAACTGGAAATAGTACCATACATGGTACATCCAGTACCACTAACAGTCGAAATTCTTCAAGATGAGTCCGACGACACGCAACATGCCATATTGAAAATTGACAAACTGGAAACGGTACCATACATGGTGCATCCGGTACTACTAACGGTCGAAATTCTTCAATATAAATCCAACGACAGGCAACTTGCTATGGCTATCTTGAAATATGACAAACTGGAAATGATACCACTGACGGTACACTCGGTACCTCCAACGATCAAAGTACTTCAAGACGAGTCCAACGAACCCACATGCCATAGGTATTTTGAAAATCGACCAACTGGAAATGGTACCAAACATGGAACATCCGGTACCGCAAACATTTGAAATTCTTCATGATGAGTCCAACGACATGCAACATGCCATAGCTATCTTGAAAAATGACAAACCAAAAATGGTACCACCGAAGGTACATTCCGTACCACCAACGATTATAATATTTCAAGACGAGTCCAAAGTCACTCAACATGCCATAGGTATCTTGTTAATTGACCAACTGGAAATAGTAACATACATGGTACATTCAGTACCACCAAAGATTAAATTCTTGAAGATGCGTCCAACGACACGATACATGCCATAGATCTTCAAAAATGACACACCGGATATGGTACCACCAACGTTCACAATACTTCAAGGCGAGTTCAACGGCACCCAACATGCCATAGGTATCTTGAAAAATGACCTACAGTATGTGATACCACTGATGTTAGACCGGGTATCACCAACCGTCATAATTTTTTCAAGACGAGTCCAACGACACCAACCTTGCCATAGCTATTTAAAAAAAAGACAAATTCGAAAATGTTACCACTGACGGTACACTAGGTACCACCAACAATCAAAGTACTTCAAGACGAGACCAGTGACACCCAACATGCCCTGGAATATCTTGAAAATTGAGCAACTGGAAATGGTACCATACATGGTACATCTGGAATCGCAAACGGTAGAAATTCTTCATGATGAGTCCAACGACACGCAACATGACATAGCTATCTTGAAAATTGACAAACCGGAAATGGTACCACCGACGGTACTCTCGGTACCACCAACGATCATAGTACATCAAGACGAGTCCAACGACACCAAACATGCCATAAGTATCTTGAAAAATGACCAACAGAATGTGATACATGTGATGTTAACATCCGGTATCACTAACCGTCATAAGTCTAACGACACCCACCTCGTCATAGCTATTTTGAAAAAAGACAAATCCGGAAATGGTATCAGCAATGGTACACTAGGTACCACCAACATGCTCAACTCTTCTACGACATCCAACATGCCATAGCTATCTTGATTATTAACAGAACTGCATAGAATTTTGCGGTTTTCCCCTTACCCAAGGAAAAGTTTCAACAGTACAACAAACGTAGTGCCGTTTGGTCTTTGCACTATGAAAAAGCAGTCAATATGGAACTTGCACTATGAAAAGTTTCAACAATACGACCAGCCTAGTGCTATGCGCAAACTTTTGCATCGAACTTCCTCCATCGGGAACCGGCAGCGGCTGACATTGGTTGAAGCCTTTTTTGCCATACCTTTGCAAAGTACGGACGGAACACACTTTAGACAAAAGAGAGCCAAAGGCATAGGTAATAAAGGATTTAAAAAAAAAAAATTAAAAAAAAACTTTTAGAAATGAGAGAAATATACTTACAACCACTTTTTGATCCGCCAAATACCCATTAAACTTTTCAACAGACGACACGAAGACTGTCTGAAGTTTGTCGTCATTTTGACCGAATTTCCCCCAGAAGGAATTCAGCATCAGTTTGGCGACAGCCCGGCGCCCCGGATTTGAATTTATATTAGCAGGGTTTAATTTAATATTTTCAAAAGATTCATAATCATTCAGGTATTGATTTTTTTCAACTTCTGATATTATATCGGATGGATAACCTGATGCCTCCTGTTTTATTTTCAGGAAAGTATTAATATAGCCTTTAAATAAATCGGAACTTTGATTTTCGAAGTGGTAAACTTCATGTATTGCTTTCAAAGTGTAACCCATTTCCAAAGCTTTGATCACTTCTATAGTAGTCCAAGTTCCCGTTAAGCACCTTTCTGACTCAATATGGGTACATGGAGAAGTTTGCCTATTGTCTATACATTCTCTACACAAGCCAAAAATTAGTTTATTTTTAGATCTATAAGGTAAAACGGGATGAAATAAATGACTCGGTGGCAAAACTGTACACATGACCATGCCAAAATATTCAGAAATTTGTCCAAAATTGTTAGTAATTATTTTTGGATGTCCCACTGGATAGGATGAATATTTATTCACATAAGGATATAATGAAGTGTAATCTATGTATTTGATTGTCTCGTTTTTATCAATTTTATGATACATTTTTGAGACGCCGGTTCTGCCGCCATAAAATGCATCTCTGGGATTCAACCTTGATACACACTGCAAAGAAATAAAGCTGTTATTACTATCATTCAACTTCACTTGTTTTAAAATCTTTCCATTTATTTCTTTTTTTTTCTTTCAAAAGATGACCTGTTTAGTATTTATAAAGTATCTTACATGAAATGTAGAAAGAAATTTTTTTAGTTGAGGGTCAGTTTCCTTCAGGTTCTCAAATTCATGCTCCCACATTATCTCCACTGAGTAACCAGCTTCTTCTAATTGACGTTTCCGTACTTCAGTATCTTCAAGGAGAGCCGACATTGGTTTGTGATACAAAGGATGAATCCAGGCTTCGTTGTAACATGTGGAACATCCATGAAAAAAACATCCCATATATTGGTAGACGGTCTTGGTTTTTTTATCATAACCATCCACAAATATTCCTTCTACCTTGACTTCCCCTGATCCCCTACCGTAATGATCAAGAAATTGACCTAAAATGCAACAAAACAAAATGAGTAGCAATTTTTTTTAGAGAATTCATACAATTCCTTATTTAATATTTTTTTTCCACGTAGTTTAAGTTATGTTACCTGTTTTATATTCCAGGTAGTTAAGCCATTGAATGCAACCTTTACTTGTGTTAATATTTCTTACATAGCCTTGCACTGGGACCACAGCAATTGTATTGTCAATTAAATGGTTGGTCCTGTAAACAGCCATGCATGCAGAGGCAATGGTGATGTATTGGAAAGGATCCAGCCGAGTAATTTCCATAAATTCATTTCGAAAGTTAAGGCAACACCGTCTAAGAATATCAACGTCAGATCTATTAAAATAAAGCAAAATAATTAAGTTAACCTAAACAAATGGACGCACTTGTTAGTAAATGTTATTTAATACTACCTGCAGTATTCCACCAACTCTTTAGAGAAATCAAATAGCTGAAGCTTGCGTTGTTTATACCAGTCATCAAACTTGAGTCGGTCGCTTGTAGACATCATCTCAGGGTTATAGAAACACGGATCTGGCAATTCTCCAATGTATGCATCATTTTTACTAAACATATAGAAAAAATAAAACACTTACCAAATGTCCAGCAATAAAAACGTTACAGTATTAGCAGTTAAGAAGTTGGTGAATACACAAAGCACAACTTACCTTGTATTAAATAAATGTGGAAAATATCCCTTTTTGAGCTCATCCAATCCAAAGGTCCTTGGCATCTTAGATAAAGCCATTGGTAAAAAGCTAAAGGAATCTATCACTCTTACATTAAATTTTGGATGCTTTATGTACAAAATTTTAGACCCATTCATAATCACTTGTGGCTTTACACTTTGATTAATGATATATGACAGTAAAAACATGCCATCATATCCTTGCATGTTATGTGCAATAGCTGTGAATTTTTTGTGCTTTTTCGAAAAGAGAAAATCTCCAAATTGCTGAAGCGCGTTTGGGCCTTTAAAAATAAATTCGGTTCCATCAAGGTATTGAGCAATCGCCAAATTTATCTCGTGGAATCCGGTGTCTTGTTGCGCTTCGAAATCGAAGAAAATGTATAGATCGTTAGTTATATCTAACGTCTTTTGTGTAATATAACACAAGTGTTCTGCTAAAATTACTAATTGCTTACAATTTCGGCATTTTGATTGGCCGCAAACGTGAGGGATTTTCTTCTCAAAATATGACAAACAAGATAGACACAACCCTCTTTGATCGCAAAATGATTTTTTCTTCCGTCCCACTTCTTTATGCCTTTTGAAACATTCCAATGATCTGCATGGTTTGTTACAATCTGGGCAAGTTTTTCGTTTGGTTTTGTTACAATCTGGGATTAATATACAAGCATCCGAAAAGCATGTGAGACACTTATTTTTACAGTGATGGTCAGAAACCTTAGAATACCCTTTATCACATGGCTCACAGTAATAGGATTTGCCCAAGAAACCTTTCATGCTAGTAATAGTGTGATAGTGATTTTCTTGTAACCACAAGTAAATTTTCTTGTCACATGATGAGCCTCTATATACAATCTGAAAACAATATAAAAATGCAATTATGAAAACGAAAAATTTTCCTACTTTGAAATAATTTGAGAAAGATTAAACAAGAAATTACCTCGTTAAAGCATCCTGCATCAACTACATTAATCTGAACTTTCAAGTACTCTGCAAATTTTTTAATTTCAGGAAATCCGCAAGGGCCAATGGGTACTCCTGCGTTATTGTGTAATTCCAACGCTAACGTTTTTTGTAATTTAATCCTATGATCACATATTTGTTTTCTTTTTGGATCCTTATTTAGGTCAGCCATACCCACTACAATAGCCCGCGCACAGCATAAATCATCCTTATTAATGATAGAGATGACAGATTTCTTACTCGAAGTGCTGAGTTTTAAATTTGACACACTCGTTCTGCCTTTTCCAATAGGAACTTTAACAGTCACTACATCAATAGATAATGTGTCATCCACATTTATCTCTTTCCCAGATTGGCTTACTTTTTCAATTTGAGACACAATTTTTTCCGGCGACATTTCCGAAACTTTCATTAAATGGGTGGAAATAGGGTTGTCTAGGACTTTTGAATTGATACATACTCTTATTAAGTCCCGATCATTTAAGTTTTCAGATGATTTCTCAATTAATTTCTGAAACATATTCATTACAGTAGAATTAGCATCAGACGAAGAAGTACCCAATGACCTTTCATTTAGTTTCACAGCATAAGCTGTTTCACAACCTTTATATTTTTTAATAAATCGACTCCTCTTTTCTTTCAACACAAATTGATCTTCTTCCTGATAGAACAAACAGGAAAAGAAAATTTGTAAGTATGTAAAATTTAACGTTAAAAAAAAGTTTTGTACCGGGGTATATTAAAAAATATATTTACCTCAGTATGTGCTGTTTCTTCTACCTGTGATGTTTGTATCGGGTCATCAGAATTAAGTTCATCAGTAGATATCTCTTCGCTTTTTCGCTTAGGAACCTTAAAAATATAATGTTTCCACGATAAATTAATAGCCAATGTAGGATCTAAAACCATCATACAACATTCTCCAAAACCATTAAAAGCATGAAAAATAAACATACTTTACGTTGATCCATATCTTCTGAGTAGTTTTTCAAAAAATTCTTCACATGAACAACTCGACACAACAGTTAAAGACGGTATGGTGATTATGTTTAGATAACTGCTTCTTTTATATCCATATCCTTATCCGACACATCCGGATACGAGATTAGATCCGGATACGAGATTACGTGGATCCATATCTTCCGAGTAGTTTTTCAGAAAATTCTTCACATGAACAACTCGACACAACAGTTAAAGACGGTATGGTGATTATGTTTAGATAACTGCTTCTTTTATATCCATATCCTTATCTGACACATCCGGATACGAGATTAGATAGATTGTAGAACCTAAGGCTCTCGAATTTTCTAGAACATTTTTATACCTACAAGTGTATGCAATAATTTGTTATCACAAGCGTAGTCCATCTAGTCACGGCTTGACAGAGAATAATACTTGTTATCAGTCTAGATATATTTTGGGCCCGCAACTGATAAGTATGAGGTAGCTGGTTCTATTCTGGTGATCAACTATTGTGAGACAGAAAACGTTCTTATCTCCACTGTGATTATGTGTAAGCACATGACTAACAAATGGCAATACTTGTTATCACACGGTCTAATCAGTCTATCAGCATCGCTCTGTTTGTTCAGAGTATTGACCTTGTATGTAAAATCATTTGCAGTATTGTGTGTGACGATTCTCCACTTATATAAGCCTCATTGTAATATAAAAGAAATACTGTGATGGTAAACCACAGACATCATGACCTTGTTGCAGCAAATAAAAGAGGTTTTGTTGTCAAACATTGGTATCTTTTGAAGTTGCACAAAATTAGCAACAAATCGCAATCTATTAGTAAAAAAGTATTTGAAGATAGTTTTCTTTTTTTCTATTTGTAACTGATTATTTTAATCCCCACCCTGTTTCAATTTTAAATAAAATGAACGATAATACTTCAATTAACGACGTGGAATATCAACTTAAGTCGACTAACCCAAAGTTTAGCAGGTATGAAAGCTTTAGGTGATTGCTTGCACTTTTTGATGCCTGAAGAAGAATATGATATTGATGTTTTACTGTGCAGAAATATACGGAAGATGCAAAATTGACTATTCACCTGGGGGCAGACATTATTTCAATATATTAACCTGGTCCTTAAACCCAAAGGTATTGTTTTCGTTTGTGCAAAAGTGAGTTCCATCCGCCCTTTTCAAAGGTATGGTAAAAAAGGCTTCAATCAATGTCAGCCGCTGCCAGATCCCGATAGAAGAAGTTGGATTCACAAGTTTGAAGAAGTTGGTTTGCACCATAGACCAAATAATAAAGCAGACTGATCATACACCTTCGAATCCCTGACCGAAAACGCGCGAGGAATTGTGGGGCACATAATTCCAAAATATAAACGCATTTTGTATAGACAATGGCTGCTTGCTCCGCATTTGGATGCACAAATCACCCGTCAAAAATAGTACGTACTGCTCCAAAAATTGCATTTTACAGGTAAGTTCTTTTCTAACACTGACTAATTATAGTTTGCATAGATTTTAGTTTCTTAAACTATTTATTTGTGTTTCAATGACTTCAAAATGAAAGTTCGTGTGGGTACCCGTTTCGGTTTCCTTGATTATTGTGTGTATCGCGGAATTTTCGATTAAATTTCAATTAGCCTACAGACTTCCATTTAATAATTAATCAATAACTACCACTTTAGAAGAGGCAATTGAGGTGTCTGAATTTTTAAGAATTGTTTTCGTGAAGTCAGTATTTTCTAGAGAGGAAGGATGAGTCACGTTAGGTGATCAAGTTTTGAATGAAAGCACGTGTGCTCTTCTCTCCGGAAATGGAAAAACGTAATTGATTCTCTAATTTGGTTTCAATGTTAAGAAACCAGTCAATGATATGATACAGTGCATTCAATAAATAAAAGTCACAGTTCATAAAGAACTCGTTGTGTAAAAGGATTAGTTTCCCATAAGATGAAAAAGTGAAACCGAAAGTTATATTTACATGTTTACCTAACAATACAAAATTTTTCAGCTATTTAATTGTGAATGTGTAATTATGTTATACATCTGTCCAATTCCTACAATATAGTTATTATAACATACATTAAAATTATGTGCTAAATATTATGCATTAACAACATGTTAAATTTTTGGAAAGACAATGAAAAAAATTAATTTCTTGAACATTTGTTAATTGTTAAATGGGATTTCTGTTTTAAGACATTGCTATTATCAATTTTTATCAATTATCATTAATTTTAGTCGTATTCAAAATAAGAGATGAAATTTTTCTTTACACTTTTTCAAAGGCATGCTATTCTACTGTGTTAAAGTTCTTTTTAATAAACAGTGTACATTCATGCTAATGAGTTATTTGTTCTTTCATAACTAAGCTAAATACCTTATAAAATATATAAAAAACAAATAAAAATATGATACGTTTGTTTGCATCATGAAGACAGATCGAGATAATATTTTATGTGTTTTGTTGCCATTGTTGTTGTTTTTTAAAGAATTTTAATAATGAATTTTTGTAATGCTACCACTTTTTGAATTTCTTAAATATTATTCAAAAACATGAAATTACGATCCTTTGTTATTTTAATGAATAGTTAGAAATAAATAAACCTGTTGAGCCGAAACTTTTTCCTTTATTCAAATTTATAATTTCACCGGTAATTGTATGGCGAACGATGCGGCCACGATCCGTCACGGATGCGGGAAGAATGTATTGAAAGAACCCCCACACTTTCCCGTCGACAGCCAAATAGGTGAAATTCTTGAAGTCAAATTTAATAATATTATCCGAAACTTTCTTCTTTTCTTCTTAATGCAGCATAATATATACATTCTAAGGAAAATATGTGAATTTTTTCATAAGATTTATTCATATATTACTGGATAAAACGCTATTTTTAAAATGCGAAATTTTACACAGTACGCAAGGTGTTTGCTGTTTCTTTTGGAATTATGTTACCCATGATGCCTCAAAACATGCAATGTTTTTCTCCGATGAAGGTCAATGGGAAAAGCCGCCTCTGCTCCTATTCTTTGCTCTATGGTTTGCACGTAGTACTACGCAACTGTTGAAATTTTTCATACTGCAAGTTCCATACTGGCTACTTTTTCATTTTGCAAGGACCAAACGGCACTATGCTGGTCGTATTGTTGAAATTTTTCAAAGTGCAAAATGCACTACGCTCGGCAGATCTGTTTATAATCAAGATAGCTATGGCATGTTGGATGAAGTGCGTAG
Organism: Linyphia triangularis; assembly: GCA_963978545.1. Taxonomy (NCBI): domain Eukaryota; kingdom Metazoa; phylum Arthropoda; class Arachnida; order Araneae; family Linyphiidae; genus Linyphia; species Linyphia triangularis. The sequence goes on along the minus strand of OZ021730.1, from coordinate 29,283,212 downwards.
TTTTCTTAATTATTCGTTAACAAGAAAAAAAGTCCGAACCAGTTAGTACAGTTATAGTGTCTAGAAGGGGTAGTGTGCCGTTCCTATGATAGCGATTCTTCCCCGGAGCTGACGAAATCCGCACCGTGGCGCTGTAATCACTTCCGCTGCATGGAAGAGCGAAACCATAGCGAAAGCAGAATAAATCATCGAGAGAAATCAGCCACCAGAATTAAATTCATGCATTAAATTACTTACAGAATATTTCTAGAGTGTACATTTCAGCTTTTTTGAACTTTTCTTTTTCTTAATTAAATTGAAGCCGTTATCAAAGGCAAAAAAATGATAAATTTATGCAATAAGATGCAGAAGGAATCATTTAAAATTTGTCTACGTGGTACACAATTACACGGTCCCGATTTCCTTTGCGAAAGAATTGTATTGTGCAGTTCTATAGTTAATCTAGTCAAACTTATCCTTCCCAGATGATTTTAATTAGAAAGGACGAATCTTCTTTATTTATTGTGAATTTTTCACACATGCACATAAATTCAAATACTCCATCCACTCAAATACTCACTCTATATTAAATTTTTATATAAAAAAGTAGCATACCATCTAATAAAAACTAAATAAAAGAGAAATAAAGTATGGAAATTTCATGAGGAATTTTCTCATCTGATTTTAATTAGAAAGGAAAAATCTAATTTTCTTTATTGTGAATTTTTCACCGACACATGAATTCAATTAAAAAAAAATTGCATACCATCTATTAAAAGTAAATAAAAGTATTGAAAATTCATACGGAACTTTCTTACCTGATTTTAATAAGAAAGGAAGAATCTTCTTTCTTTATTGTGAATTTTTCACACACAGACATATGAATTCAATATTCCATTTTACAGTTCAATAGTTAATCTAACCAAACTTATCCTTCCCAGATTAGAAGAATCTTCTTTATTTATTGTGAATTTTTCACACATACCCATAAATTCAAATACTCCACTGTGCAGTTAATCTAACCAAACTTCTCTCTCTGTATTAAATTTTTATATAAAAAAGTAGCATACCATCTAATTAAAAGTAAATAAAAGTATTGAATTTGACATGGAACTTTCTCACCTGATTTTAATTAAAAAGGAAGAATCTTTTTTCTTTATTGTGAATTTTTCACACACACATGAATTCAATACTCCATTTTACAGTTCAATAGTTAATCTAACCAAACTTATCCTTCCCAGATGATTTTAATTAGAAGAATCTTCTTTATTTATTGTGAATTTTTCACACATACCCATAAATTCAAATACTCCACTGTGCAGTTAATCTAACCAAACTTCTCTCTCTATATTAAATGTTTATATAAAAAAGTAGCATACCATCTAATTAAAACATAATAAAAGAGAAATAAAATGCAAGAAAGTATTGAAATTTCATATGGTATTTTCTCATTTAATTTTAATAAGAACAGAAGAATGTAATCTTCTTCATTGTAAATTTTTCACACACACACACATATATGAATTCGATTTAAAAAAAAATTCATACCATCTAATTAAAAGTAAATAAAAGTATTGAATTTGACATGGAACTTTCTCACCTGATTTTAATTAGAAAGGAAGAATCTTTTTCTTTATTGTGCATTTTTCACACACACACACATGAATTCAATACTCCATTTTGCAGTTCAATAGTTAATCTAACCAAACTTCTTTTTATATAAAAAAAAAGTAGCATACTATCTAATTAAAACTAAATAAAAGACAAATAAATGAAGATATTAAAATTTCATATGAAACTTTCCCACCAGATTTTAATTAGAAAGGAGGAATCTTGTTTATTTATAGTGAATTTTTCACGCGCACACATCAATTTAAGGAATTAGAAAGTGAAAATTTACGAGACATTCATCGACAAATTTTGAAAGATACACATTGAAGTAAATATTCATTAAATAATTGTATAATACAATAAAAATTAATTTATACTGTTCTCCTCAACTTGAGTAGTTTCATACGTTTCCTTTTTTGTTCTTCAAACTTATTGTTACTCTTCAAATAAAAATGCATCCTTGTAAGAACATAGAATTTAACAATTCTTTTCGTCAATTCATATTTATGTTCTTTACATCCTACAAATGACAAATTTATTTTGTGAAAAGATTCGATAACATCAAATGTCATGTCCCTGTGTAGGCTAGTTGTGCTGAGACTTTCAGTAAAAATATTTTCCAAGCAGCATGCCAGTGCTTGTTTATGAGGCAATAACTTAAGTTTTTCATCTAATCCATTCTCAGCAACTTGTTTCATTTGACATTTTATATGTGAAATGCACCCTTTAAGATTTTTAACCTTTAACTTCAACGCATTGTTACGTCTACGATTAGAGCTGTATTTTGTACACATTTTTAAACGTTTAGCTGGTTTCTTTCTCTTACTTTTGGAACGTTTGTCAAGTAATTGTTTATGCGCACATTTACATAATAAACATATGCTTAAAGAAGTGCGATCCACAATACCCTTGCATGACTTGTGTCGTAAGACATTATCCTGAATGTGAAAGTCATTTCGATGAACTTCCACTCCAGAAAATTCATTTAGAAATCCTGCCCCTTTACACAATGTATAAGCATTCACATCAATCAACAACTTTTGTAGATCATCCACAGTCAAGAGAATTTTGTCTTTGACTGTTGTGTGGGCATTAATGTAAATAGAACAAAGAGCAGTTTCATCTTCAAGTTCTTTTACAATAATAAGCCGCTCGGGTTTTAAAATTAAATCAACAGGTCCATTTGTATCAATATATGTCCATAGGGCAAAAGCGTAAACATTTCTTTGGTTTTGAAAAATAATTTTTGTCCAATATTCGGAGGGCAGATTTGGATCAGAGAAAAGGCAATTTTTTTCATCCAGTATAACATTGCTTACATCGATTCTGGTCTTCTTGGTGTCAGGCTCCCGACATTTTGGATTTCGTTTTTCTGGTAATTTCTTTGTGTAGTAGCTGGGGAGTTGTGGATATTCTGTAGGAATGGCACCGTCAATCAATTTTGGTTTACCTCTTGGAATTAAAACTTCCGCTCCATTTATCACATGCCTGTAAAAGCGTTCTATACATTCTTCTTTAAAATGCTTCTTGCACACCACATCATACACCCCAAGCTCTTTATCCTTCCTTGGAATCATATTCATCCATTTTTGAAGTAGTTCAACATCTTTTGGAACATTGAAAAGCGAATTTTTTTCGGTATTGCTCTTGTAACCAGTTGTACACTTCGGAACGAAACAACTTCTATTAGATTTTAGTTTCTTAGAATTTGAGTCTCTTTCAACCGATTCATCGGCCTCCATAGCCTTTAAGAAGTATTCCTTGAAATGAAAAAATGATTTTAAATTATATTAAGTACAAAAAAAAACTCCGAAAATATAGTTAATTTCAAGCGATAGAATCCGACAGATGCAAAAGTTGTTTGTAAACAACACTGCGAAGGTGATCGCAGCGCCTCTAGGGGAATTCTCCTGATTCGCGACATATTTTTCTCCTCGCTCCCATAAGGAACGGCACAATTTTCTATAATACAAAAAGTGTTGCCAAACATACTTTTACAAATTTTACATTTTAACTTATTAACAAGATATAGGTGAGCGTACCATGACGCTTCACACACCCTTCCCAGCGTTAGCGTTTAAGGAAGATAGTCTGACAAGTGACTGGGGAACCTAACACGTCTGCCTGATCTCGTAGTCTTGTTTTCCTGTTGAGTCTTTGAACTTCCTTCAGGAAACTCTTGTTCAGGCGTGGCGTCAAGTTTTGATTCCTCAGAAAGTGGTTCTTGGGAAGGATCGTCTGCTTCTTTCGAAAGGAAACATGGTTTTACTCTGTCTATTGAAACTCGTTTAACTTTGCCCTGGATCTCAATGTCGAAGTATTTATCTTTTCTTGCTCTTACAGGATATGGCCCAAAGTAGACAGGTTGTAGTGAAGAATTGTCAATGTTATTACGTAGGAAAACATGAGAACAGTTTGAGAGTTCTTTAGAAACAAAGACTTTTTTTTTTACCATGGGTTGTGGTAGGTCGTGGTCTCATATTGTTGCTGAATGGTAAGTGAGTGGCAACGATTACGAATTGTAAATAGAGAGTTGCCATGGAGACGCTGGAATAGTTCTAAAAAGAATATCTGTAATTCTAAAATAAATAATATCTGTTCGTATTCGAAAGATTTAGGCGACGGTTGATGTTATTGTCATATTAAATGTGTTCGTCGTAATACTGTGGAGTTCTTTATTAATAGTTATCCATAACAAAAGTAGTTTCGAACCTGATCTACTTGGTTTTAATTCAACATTTTATGGCGTCCGTGTGGTATTTAATTATTGTTTGAACATGGATAAATTTAACAGGGAAAGAACTCAGTTGAGAAGATCGTTTACCATAAGGAGGTGAATGAAGCAAAATGTATACTTGAAAAAGATGACAAACAGAACATTGAAGTTCGGAAAATATTGGACACTCTTGAAGATAAAACTAGTCGTATGTTCAAGATAGATGAAGAAATTAAAGAAGTGTATTTAAGTGGAAGTGATTATGACGAAGATGCTTTTGAAAGAGAATTTGATTCTGCGGAAACATATAGAAATAGCTGGATTTCTATTAAGAATGACTGTGAGGATATATTAAATAAATTCCCGTCATCGCCGAACGATATTGATCAAGTAAGTGTTTCTAATAAATCAATTTCTATGAAACGTCATTTTAGATTACCCAAAATAGAACTTAAGAAATTCGATGGAAATATAAGAAATTGGCTGACTTTTTGGGGTCAGTTTAGAAAAATAAATGATGATAGTAATATAGACGATGATGATAAGTTTCAATCTACTGTTCCTGGATCTTCTGCCAGAGAGCTAATTAAGAGTTTTCCTCCATGTGGAGAAAATTACGCCAAAGCTATAAAACAACTTAAAGCTCGTTTTGCTAGAGATGAATTGTTGATTGAAGTTTATGTAAGAGAGCTTTTGAATTTGGTATTATCTAGAACTGATAATCAATATATTACTTTAAGAGCCTTGTATGATAAAATTGAAACGCATCTGTGTGCGCTTGAAACGTTAGGGGTAACCAGTGATAAATATGCAGCCATGCTTTACCCTTTAGTTGAATCGGCGCTTCCTGATGAAATTTTGCAAGTTTGGGAGAGAGTCAGACATAAAAAGGGAAAATTAGCGGCAGAAGCAAATAATTTGACGCATCTTCTCAGTTTTTTTAAGTTGGAAGTTGAAGGGGGAAAAACGTTTGAATATAGCTCGTTTCAGTTTTGGCAATGAATTGGTTGGTAAAAGTTTTAATTATTTAGAAAGAGGAAAACCAGGCACCGCCGCCTTCATATACTCGGGCGAGGAAAAAAGGTTAAATAAGTGCTGTATCTGGTGTGAGAAGAAAAATCATAATTCTCAAGATTGTAACCAGATTAAAAACTTTGATAGGGAAAAGAAGATTAATATTCTTAAACGTAAAGGCGCCTGTTTCACCTGCTTGAAGAAGGGACATTCGTCTAAAAATTGTAAATCAGGGATTAAATGCTTATTATGCAATTATTCGCACTATGTAGTAATGTGCCCAAGATTAAATGATACGAATAAAGACATTAAAGGTCCTAAACTAGATGATTGGCGATTAAAGCTGAAAGTGAAGTTAAAGAAACCGAAGCATTGACTTCCCAAGAAATGAATGGAACGTTATTACAGACACTTATAGTGAAGGTTAAAAGTAAAAATAACTCATATAAGTTAGCAAGATTGTTTTTAGATTCAGGATCCCAGTGATCGTATATAACAAAAGACGGCGTAGCTAAATTAGATTTAGAAAAAACGTGCCAAGAGACTCTTTCACATAGCCTTTTTGGTGGTGCTAAAACTAAATTGCAAAAACATGGCGTGTATAATGTTACACTTCTTAGTTTTGATGAGCAATTTGAAATAAAAATTACGATGCTCGATCAAGAAAGAATCTGTAATTTTGTACCAAGATTATCCAAAGAACATTTATCTCCACTTGAGCTAGGCAATGTACGGCTTTCTGACGCAGAATATGATATTCCAGAAGTAAAAATTTTACTAGGAGCGGATGTAATGGGTAAATTGTTAACTGGAAACATCAAGAAATTGGAAGAAGACCTATTCGCCATGGAAACCAAATTGGGATGGACAATTATGGGCAAAATGAAGTCACGCAATGGACATGATGTGGCGAGCACTCTTTGTTGTTTGAATGGAATTTCTATTCCGGACCTATGGAGATCAGAAACGATAGGAATTAAAGAACCTGCTGATATTAAATCAAAAGAAGATTCAGATAAAGAAGTTGTAGATTTTTTCGAGAAAACAATCTGTGTCAACGAAGAAGGAAGATATGAAGTAATGTTACGATTTAAAACAGGTTGCCCTGAACTGCGAAACAATAAAGAAGTGGCAACCAGAAGATTGTTCAATACTACCAGAAAACTGAAAGATGCTGGAAAATATGAAAAATATTGTCAAGTTGTTGAAAAAGAGTTGACAGATGGTATTTTAGAAAATATTCCGGCTGATCATGAAAACAAAGGCTATCTACCTCACATCAAAGAATCAAGCTTGACTACCAAAATCAGACCTGTTTTCGATGCATCCGTGAATGATGAAAAGGGAAATTCTCTTAACAACTGCCTAGAAAAGGGACCTAACCTAATCGACAATATTCCAGAGAAGTTGATTCAATTTCGAGAACATGCTATTGCAGTGACAGCAAACGTAAAGAAGACATTTCTTCAGATCAGTTTGGATAGAGACTACTTAAAATTTCTTTGGTGGAAGGACCCACCTTGGGTGAAACTAGAAGAAAAAGACTGGCCAAAATCTAACATTATCGTTCCTGAAGAAGATGTTAATAAAGGAAAAAGGAAGACTGTCGTTATGCAATTGATCTGTGAAGAACAGAAATTTACAGGAAAATTACTCTACTTTTCTCAGTATACGAAAAATGTGAGAACGATTAATTGGATACAGAGGTTCGTTTTCAACAGCCTATACTGCAGAAAGAAGAAGGGGGAGTTGACTTTTGAAGAGGTCCAAGAGGTAGAAGGGAAACTGCTGCAGTCCATCCAAAAGGAATGTTTCCAAATTGAAGGAGCTAAGATGTTAGAGAAGATGCAGACTTCCAAAGATGAGAAAGAAATAATAAGTCTAAGTACGAAACTCGTTGATTGGAATGAAATTATGACATTTTCGACAGTGCAGAAAATCCAGTGGAATTTCAATTCGCCTGCCTCCCCGTTGTGGAGAGGATGGAGGGAGAGGATAGTAAGAATGGTTAAGGAACTGTTAAGAAGAGTTCTAGGAAAGTCAACAGTAAACTACGTAGAACTAGAGACAATTTTATGTGACTGCGAAGCGACTATTAATTTGCGACCACTTACCTACATCAGTGATGAAGCTGATAGCTTAAGGCCTTTGACCCCAGCAAGTTTCATGCAAAGTTTACCTCACAGCGAAGTTCCAGACTTGGATAACATAGACATCAATAGCTGTAACAAAAGACTTCGTTATGTTCAGAAGCTTCGCATGGACTTGAGAACTAGGTTTCGAAGTGAATACTTAGCCTTGTTGGTTCACCAAGGAAAACGAAAGGCTGAGACTTTACGTGTCGGAGATGTTGTCCTGATAGGCTCCGATGCAAAACGAATTAACTGGCCTCTTGGGCTGGTCATGGATATTTATCCTGGTGCTGATGGGCATGCTAGAGTCGCCAGAGTGAAAACTTCAAAAGGAGAGAGAATTAGGCCATTCCAGCGGTTGTATCTGATGGAGATGGTTGACCGACCGCAGAAATCACTTGAGACGCCGAAAGAGACTGTTCCATTGAAGGACGATGCGGACAATGCCATCCAAGAACTATCCAGTGACGTACAGGAAAAAATAAAAAAAGACTGTATCGAACAAAACCATTGGAAGTAAAGTGGTGACCAGATTGGGTAGAACTGTTAAAGTTCCAGAACATTTGAACCTTTGATGGAACTGTTGCAATTTTCTGTAAACTTTTAAAAATTGCAAGGTGAGAGGATGTTGCGGAATGGTAAGTGAGTGGCAACGATTACGAATTGTAAATAGAGAGTTGCCATGGAGACGCTGGAATAGTTCTAAAAAGAATATCTGTAATTCTAAAAATAATAATATCTGTTCGTATTCGAAAGATTTAGGCGACGGTTGATGTTATTGTCATATTAAATGTGTTCGTCGTAATACTGTGGAGTTCTTTATTAATAGTTATCCATAACAAACGTAGTTTCGAACCTGATCTACTTGGTTTTAATTCAACACATATCTCCTATAATTTTCTGAAGATTTTGAGAAAATGCAGCCTGTTTAATTGGTGGAGTAGATGAAAAGAATTCGCATGGTAAGGCCAAGGTAGCACCGTACACCAGCTCTGCGGATGAGCACCCTAAGTCTTCCTTGATAGCAGATCTTATGCCTAAAAGAATGAAAGGTAATGCTTGTAGCCATGTCTTGGATTCTAACAGATGACATTTGAGGCTTGCTTTGAGAGTTCTGTGTTGTCTTTCGATCAGGCCATTTGCCTGCGGATGATAGGCCGTCGTAGTATTCGTATGAGTCCAAGGTAGCTTCCCAAGGCATGAAAAAGTTGGCTTTCAAATTGCCGACCTTGGTCGGATGTTATGCGGTGAGGAATCCCAAAGCGTGAAAACCAAGTGTTAACCAAAGCTTTTGCGATCGATTCTGCTGATTGGTCTTTTAAGGGGACTGCTTCAATCCATCGAGTATAGCGATCGATGATAGTAAGAAGATATCTGTATCCATTGCAACTCGGGAGAGGACCAACCACATCTATGTTTAGATGTTGAAATCTCTGTGAAGATACTTTGAAATTTTCCAACGCTGACTGTGTATGCCTATGCACTTTAGATCGTTGACATGATAAACATGCTCTTGCCCATAGGTGACAGTCTTTATTCATTTTGGGCCATATAAAGCGTTTCGAAATCAATTTTCTTGTGGATCTGATTCCGGGGTGGGATAAGTTATGGATTGATGAAAATATTTTTTGTCGAAATTCTGCTGGAATGTATGGGCGATTATAGTTCGTAGAAATGTCACAGTAGATTTTCTTGTCGCTTCCCGGCAAAGGAATTTGAATGATTTTCACTCTTGGATTGTTTCTCAGAATCTCCAAATCTTTATCTTCTTGTGAGTTTGCTATTGCTTGAAAGTCTATTGTAGATGGTACAGAAATGGTATCGATACGAGAGAGAGCGTCTGCGACAATGTTTTCGTCACCCTGGATGAATTGGATATCTGTTGAAAACTGGCCAATGTACGACAGTTGCCTGGCTTGCCGTGGTGAGGCCTTTTCCAAATCTTGATGAAAAGCAAATGTGATCGGTTTGTGGTCTGTGTATATTGTAAACGGCCGACCTTCTAAGATGTATTTGAAATGCTTCACTGCAGTATAAATGGCTAACAGTTCTCTGTCGTAGGCACTGTAACGTCTTTGTGCCTGCGTTAAAGTTCTGGAAAAGAAATTCAATGGTTGGTTTTCGTTCTTCACCCTCTGATGCAAAACATCTCCGATGGCAGTGTCAGAGGCATCAGTTGTCAGAGAGATTTCAGCTTTTTCGGATGGATGTGCCAAATTGGTGGCTTTACTGAGTGCATCCTTTAACACTTGAAAAGCCTTTCTTGTTTCTTCAGACCAGCTAACTTGTTTTGCAGAGTTCTTTTTGATACCACTGAGCAATGATGTCAAAGGTTATTGCAACTTCGCACAATTCGGTATGAATCGATGATAAAAGTTCACCATGCCTAAAAATCGACGTAGACCTTTGCATAGCTTTGGTTCTGGGAAATTACTAATTGCCTCGACTTTCGTTGGAAGGGGTTTGAGCCCTCCAGCTGATACTTCGTATCCCAGGAATACAAGTTTCGACTGACCGAAATTGCACTTTGCGGCATTGATTTTTAATCCGTATTCGAGTAGCCTTTCGAAGACTATTCGTAGATGTTGTCGGTGCGTTTCTTCGTCAGAAGAAGCTATCAGAATGTCATCCAAGTAACAAAATACGAAATCCAGTCCCCTCAATACCATGTTCATGAAACGTTGGAACGTTTGGGCAGCATTTCGTAAGCCGAACGTCATGAATGGGAACTCAAATAACCCGAAAGGTGTCAGAATCGCTGTTTTCAGTATGTCTTCTTCGCGTACAGAGATCTGTTGATATGCCCTGACGAGATCGATGTTTGAGAAAACTGTCTTGTTGATTAACACGTAACTGCAGTCTGTTAAGAATGGGAGTGGATATCTATCGGGTGTTGTGATGTTGTTCAGTACACGGTAGTCTCCACACGGCCTCCAATCTCCCGATCTTTTCATCGCTAAATGTAGAGGACTCGCCCAACTGCTCTTGGATTCTCTACATAAGCCCATTTGAATCATGTATTCAAACTCTTTCTTTGCTGCTTTGAGTTTTTCGGAGGATAGCCTCCTAACTTTAGTGAAAATAGGTGGACCTGTCGTCTCGATGTAGTGCTCGATATTATGTTCCTTAACTCTATTGTTGACTATGTTAAATTTGAGTAACTCTGGAAACTCGTTAATAATATCTTTGTAAGGATCTTGCACGGAATTTAGAACTGGAATATTATTATAATTCTGAAAACAAGGAGTTCCGTTTATCGTTAACAAGGTAGTGCCATCGACCAACTTGCGACTTTTGGAATCCACCAAAAGGTTGAAATGTGAAAGAAAATCTATGCCTATAATCGGTCTGTTCACTTCGGCTATTACAAAAGGCCAGGTAAACGATCGTCTGAGTCCTAAATCAAGCTTGAGTAATCTTTGGCCAAATGTTTTGATCTTTGTGCCATTTGCAGCAAATAGTTCTAATTTTGAGACATTTCTTTTATCTGCAGTTAATGGAGGTATCACGGATAGTTCTGCCCCAGTGTCTATTAAAAATTGGGTCGCTGATCCTTTGTCGCTTATAAAAAAACGACTCAGCTCTACCCCGTGTGTCTCCGTCGTCGATGAGAGATGACGGGGGGCTAGTTTTCCGAATGATTGTGCCGAGATCCGGAGGAGAAATTGCACGGTTTCTGACATTTGAATGCCTTATCACAGAATTTGTAGTGATAGTAACATATATTATCAGGCCTTTCACCACTGTAACCTCTGCGTCTTGATTGGGAACGTCGACGATAACGGTGTTGAAGGTGTTGTTGCTTGCTTAAGGCCGAAACTTGTAAGCTCAATTCACTGATTTGTTTTTGTAAGCTTTCAACCAGCTCCGTATTTACAATCGTGGGCGAACTGGCTGCTATATGTAGAGAAATATGATTTAATTCCCAAATTTTATCGGTCATCGCTGCGACTTTCGATAAATCTTCGCCACTTACAGAAATAATGCTGCGCATATTCACCGGTAAACGTTGAAGCCACAATGTTTTTAGGAAAGGAACCGACACTTTGTCGCCTGCCAAATTCCGCATCTCACACAATAATTGAGATGGTTTCTTATCACCCAGTTCCAGTTCACACAACAATTTTTGAGTTTTTTGGGTATCGGAATCGGCGTATATGGAAATTAATCTGTCTTTGATTTTGGCATACCTGTTCTCTTTAGGTGGATCTATTAAAATATCCGATACTTGGCTCAATATTTCTGCCTCAATGGAGCTTACGACATAGTCGTACTTGGTGAAATCAGCAGTTATTCCCGCGTTCCGAAACTGTGCTTCCAGTTGGATGAACCATACCTTTGGGCCCGGCTTCCAAAATGGTGCTTATCCGCGATATGACTGGTTTTTATGCTTATCCGCGATATGACTGGTTTTTATGCTTATCCGCGATATGACTGACGCACTTTCTTTTTCCTCGCTTGTCATTTTTATTTTAAATCACGTCCGGAGATCACCAATGAAAATCACAAAAACAAATCACGCCGTCGCCCACAACGAAAGCTTATCTTTACGCTTTACTGGTGACAACCGGACTAAAAATCAGGCTGCCATCTATCGGCCCTTCTGAATAGGAGAAACTACATCGCAACAAGCGATCACATACGCAACTCGCGTGCAACACCGCAACAAGAGGACAACGATGCCAACTAGCATCCCAAACCTCCAACTCCGATCAGACATTGATCAACAGTATCGCTCCTTCGTCGCTGGGAGGAAGCTGTGTGGCGACCTCAAATAACAGATAAAACTTCTGTGCAGCGGAGTACTCTTTTGCACAGAGGTAAAGTATCTGGCTCGAGATCTAATGGTCCTCGGATCAAATCACGTCCGGATCACCAATGAAGTGCGTAGCTTTCTTAATTATTCGTTAAGTTAACAAGAAAAAACGTCCGAACCCGTTAGTACAGTTTTATTTTCTATAATACAAAAAGTGTTGCCAAACATACTTTTATAAATTTATATTTTATATTTTAACTTATTAACAAGATATAGGTGAGCGTACCATGACGCTACATTGGATGTCGTAGTAGAGATGAACATGTAGGTGGTTCCGAGTGTACCGTTGATGATACTATTTCCGGATTTGTCTTTTTTCAAAATAGCTATGGCAAGGTGGGTGTCGTTGGAATCGTCTTGAAAAAATTATGACGGTTATGGTGATACCGGAAGTAACATCAGTGGTATCACATTCTGTAGGTCATTATTCAAGATACCTATGGCATGTTGGGTGCCATTGGACTCGCCTTGAAGTATTGTGAACATTGGTGGTACCATATCAGGTTTGTCATTTTTGAAGATAGTTATGGCATGTTGCGTGTCGTTGGATTCATCTTCAAGAAACCGTTGGTGGGACTGCATGTACCACGCATGGTACTATTTCCAGTTGGTCAATTTTCAAAATATCTATGGCATGTTGGGTCGTTGGTCTCGTCTTGGAAATACTTTGATCGTTGGTGGTACCGAGTTTACCGTCAATTGTACCATTTCCGGATTTGCCATTTTCAATATAGGTATGGCAAGGTGGGTGACGTTGAACTCGTCTTTAAAAAATTTGGACGGTTGGTGATACCGGTTGAAATATCAGTGGTATCACATTCTGCATGTCGTTTTTCACGATACTTATGGCATGTTGGGTGCCGTCGGACTAACCTTGAAGTAGTGTGATCGTTGGTGGTACCATATCCGGCTTGTCATTTTTGAAGATAGCTATGGCATGTTGCGTGTCTTTGGACTCGTCTTGATATATTATAATCGTTGGTGGTACGGAGTGTACCGTCGATGGTACCATTTCCAGTTTGTCTTTTTTCAAGATAGCTATGGCATGTTGCGTGTCGTTGGACTCATCGTGAATAATTTCAAACGTTTGTGGTACCGGATGTACTATGTATGGTACCATTTCCAGTTGGTCAATTTTCAAAATACATATGGCATGTTGGGTCGTTGACTCATCTTCAAGAATTTAAACCGTTAGTGGTACTGCATGTACGACGTATGGTACTATTTCCAGTTGGTCAATTTTCAAGATATCTATGGCATGTTGAGTGTCTTTGGATTCGTCTTGAAATATTATAATCGTTGGTGGTACGGAGTGTACCGTCGGGGGTACCATTCCCGGTTTGCCATTTTTCGTGCTAACTATGGCATGTAGGGTGTCGAGTAACTAGTCTCTGAAGACCTATGATCGTTAATTGTACCGAGTGTACCACCGGTAGTACCATTTCCTGTTTGTCATTTTTCAAGATAGCTATGGCATGTTGGGTGTCCTTGAATTCGTCTTGGGGAGTTGAGCATATTGGTGATATCGAGTGCACCGCCGGTTGTACCATTACCAGTATGGTCATTTTTCAAAATACCTATGGAATTGTGGATGTCGTTGCACTCGTCGTGAAAAAATTATGAAGGTTTGTGATACCGAATGTACCATCAGTGGTATCACATTCTGTTGGTAATTTTTCGAGATACCTATGGAATGTTGGTTGTCGTTGGACTTGTCTTCAACTATTATGTTCGTTGGTGGTACCGATTATACCGTCGGTGGTACCATGTCCAGTTTGTCATTTTTCAAGATAAGTATGGCATGTTGTGTGTCGTTGGACTCATTTTGAAGAATTTCGACCGTTGGTGGTACCAGATGTATGCTACCATTTCCAGTCGGTCAATTTTCAAGGCAGTATTGTATGTCAGGTGTCCCTCTACGCTACAGCCCAAGGCAAGAGCCTACGCAAGAGCCCCCTTGTTTTCAATTGGCCAAAAGAGTGATCCGGTGTCCCTCCCTACTGAAAGTTTGGGCATGCGCAGGACAGACATTGTGGGGGCTACTTGTATAAAAAGTGATAGAGTATGCTGATGTTGTTCAGTTGTATTGATGTATCGATGTTTTATAAAACTAAAAAAAAAAAAAAAAAAAAACGATCTTGTTACTGGCCCAGGGATTTAAGGCTCAGGGTAAACTGCACATCGGCCTTAAGCCGATTACAATGCTTTTATATTAGAATATTCATGTAGCTCTGAAACTTCCTGTCTCTCACTTCCTATCTCTGTTGTTAGTGGGAAAAGTTAGTTTTGTTTTTAAACGTTATTTTATCGAATCGACCGATTGGGAGTCCAGTACTTCGATCAACGACTACGCCAGAACCAATTGCACATAATTATACTGTCTTGGATTCAAGTATTCGAAAGAATATGCGTGCACCATTGGTCAATTTCTATGTCAATCGCCGAGAAAGGGAAGGATTATAAACACAAAATGTTGGATGAACATCTGGTCCAATGCTTAGTTGTAAGTTTCAATATTTTTTTTTTATATATAATTCTGAAAAATGAAGATATTTTTAATTTTAAAAACAACTTTTTAAATCAATGAGTAAAATTCATTCTTGAGTAGATTCTCAAGTAAATAAGAATGCTCATTATTTGGCAAGTTATGACGTATTTTGCAATCTGAATTAGTTCAACTCCTTCAAAGTCAATTCTTGAATAGTTTCAGCTATTCTTTCACTGACTAACCAGCGTATTCATGACCTACATTAATGAGTGATTTATTCTTGATTTAAATTAATGAGGGGTGTATTCATGATCGATGGAGTACCAAAACTTTCAGTCGCCTCTTGGCCTAATATCCATCCATTCGATACTGGTATCACTGTTTTTAAGTTTCTTTTCTGTATACCGGACCTGTATTTTTCAGTGTCTTCTTCACTGTGTTCCCCAGCTTGAAGAAAGGAAGGGACAGTGTACGCAAGTTCACGGATCGTGAAGTGTCGGAGCAGATGCGTACGTACGATGCAGACCACCCGAGGGGTTACGTGGACACATTCATAGCACAAAGAGAAGAGCTCATAAGGAAAGGGAAAAAGGACGGAGGCACATTCACGAGTGAGTCCATACATTGCTAACATGTGTAGAACTTAATATCATTTCAGCAGCTGTCAATTTAAAGTTAAGTAAGACCTCCATAACGGGAAAATGCACCGTTTTGTGGTTAGTGATAAAACCTGGCTTTCGATCTTCTTAAAAATGGCTGTTTCAGGTATAAAAAATGTTGATAAAGAATACCTATGTGGGGACCAACGCTTCCCACGGTGTATCTACTTGACAAGCAGATCAATCACAATTTAAAAATAAACTGGATTTTATTCTCACATAAAGATGATGAAGTTACAAAAGGCACAAACTGATGGTTGGCCTTGAAAATTAATAGTTTATATGTAAAAATTAAGGGGCATATCATTTCCTTTCATGTAATTCCATGAAAATACAAATAAGGTGCCAAACAGTGGGCAAACAAAGCCAATCGTCTGGTGCCGGCTCAGTCTCTGGTCGGCTCTAATTGGTTCTTGTACTTTGGGCTCCAACAATATGTTACCGGCAATATATAAAAATCAGGCTTTTTACAGGATACCTAGGTATTTTATTTATTAATACCCGACGTTTTTAGGCACGATATGAAATATGAGAATTATTAGACATTTTACCTGACAATTGTATATAATATTTAGGCCTTCTAAAGATTGATAAATATAGAATGCTGTATAGACAAACTATGAAAAAGGGTAATGAAAAGATAATCTAAAGGTGTTTTGTCGTCCATCCTATCCTCTCAAGTGTCTTTGCTTTTCAATTCAGACCATGCATTCTTCAGGGTGGCATAGCAGAGTCGGAAGAATATCGTTCTCGCAACCAGAAGTTTGCGAGTTCGGGACTGGGGCACGTTAAATCAGTCGCGGTCGCAAAGTCCTCCAAGTTCCCATACAAATCAATTCCTCTGGGGGTGGCAAAGCCAAGTCTTCTACTGGAATCTTCTGCTTGGAATTGCCTCTAAATTAAGAAGTTCCACATGCGGTCGGCAGTGCTCCCATCTACCTGGTAGCTACCGAAAAGAGGTAGAAATTAACTCTTCGGTGGTTATAAGTAGACTTGCGCACTCACTCTCACGAGCGAGTGTCTGCTTACATCGTGTGCAGTACTGCCCACTACCGATCTGTACTGGATAAGGGTTTGGTACAAAATGCTTAAAAGAAGCAGAGGTGCCTTTGTCCCCATAGTCCTTGATAATAATAAGAAGAATATGCATTTTTCGATCAGAACTGCTCTAGTATGCTCTAACACACCTCTTAAATTTTGTCCCATTTATTTTAATCACCTTGTATCTTCACTTACTTTTAAATTTTTGCTTTTGTAGAAGACCGATTGAAAGCCATTACATTGAATTTGTTTTTTGAGGGCACCGAATCCACAAGCAGCACTCTTGTCGCTCTGCTCCTGGAGCTGAGCAGGCATCCAGAGGTCCAGAAGAAGATCCAGGAAGAATTGGACAATGTCGTGGGCCAAGAGAGGTTGCCTTCGTGGGCAGACCGCACTAAGCTGCCCTATCTGGACGCCACCATTCAAGAGCTGTACAGAACGCAGGCGCAGTTCCTTGTCTCCACCATATATTCTAATTTCAGTGAGAAGTTTTTTCAACAGATTCACTATAAATATACCCTTAAGAGCAATTTCATATTTGAATTTCAATTATCTCTCCCTTGATTCAGTTTTATATTGGAAGTTCTTCCTTTGACTCAATTTTTCAATATTACATTTTTTGAAAATTGGAAGTTTTTTTATTGTAAGGAAATAATCCTTTGAAAAGAATATATCTGTGTTAAGAGCCTATTTCAGCTTTAAAAGAAATATCCTTACATTTTTGGAACTATCTCTTAAAATATTTGTAATTATATCTAACATTCATGGAATTACACTTCAATTTTTAAGATTTTTCCTTAAAATATTCCTGTAATTTTTGAAAATATCCTTAAAATTCCTACCTAATTTTTTTTTAAAAATAAACTCATTGCATCCCCTTTAAGAATGAAGAAGAGTTGCCATGACAATGGTTAGCGAAAGAAATGGGCAAGAAGTCTTAGAAATGCTAAATCTTAAGTTTTACTTTTAGTTTCAACAGAATATTTTTATTTCCAAAAAATTTACTTAAGTCATTTAAATTCCTTTTAGTTATAGCTTTTCTAATATAATAAAGTGGTAAGCTTGTTCAAAGTTGATGATGTCGGCCTGTTCTTGTTTTCTTAGCTAATGGTAAAAACCAATTTTGTCTCGAAGTCAGATTTCTGCAATTTTATAAAACCAACATATCGTCAGAGTCGATAAATTGTTGCAACTTTTTGTTCATGTATCTTATCCATACTTATTATCTACTTATTTAATCTTCTTGAATGAAAAACACCAAGTTTCTCCAGACGTACATTTGTTCATCTCTTGCTTTAAAATAATGAAACTTTTTCCAATTCATCACAACTATCTTTGTCTTGCAGATGAGACCACTATTGAGGGTTTTCGGATACCAAAGCGGAGTGCGATTGTAGCTAATCTCTGGAGCATCCACATGGATCCAGAGATCTATCCAGAACCGAAGAAGTTCGATCCTAGGAGATTCATTGACGACGAGGGCAAGAGAATCAAGCGGGAGGGTCCATATCTATTTGGATTAGGTTACTATAACATTATATTTGTGTTAATTGAGTCTTTCTATACTTTGGTAGCTATAAGATCTTTAAATTTAAGTATCAGAAAGAAAACTAGGGATGTGGAACATCGCACAACTTTCAATTACACTATATAAAATTAGTCATTGAAGTAAAATTTAACATGGTGTTATATACTTACTATTTTCTTATTTTCACTTATTTAAATAAAAATGGTCAGTTTGGCGATATTTTTGGCATATATTTTTACATGAGCAAAAAAAATTTGCCAAAATGGCGAAATTGGCGATGTTATTCGAGAGACATTACA
Organism: Linyphia triangularis; assembly: GCA_963978545.1. Taxonomy (NCBI): domain Eukaryota; kingdom Metazoa; phylum Arthropoda; class Arachnida; order Araneae; family Linyphiidae; genus Linyphia; species Linyphia triangularis. The sequence goes on along the minus strand of OZ021730.1, from coordinate 29,264,929 downwards.
TTGTCCTTTTTCTTGTGTGTCAAACAGAAAAAAAAACAATCGTTGAAGGGCGGTGGTCAATAGCATAGAGCTCTGTGTTAAAGGTACTCGTTTTTCAACTTTTTACGGTTTTATCACATTTTTATGAGAATTCCTATATTTATGTTATTTTGTATGTATAATTTTGTGCAATAATGAAGTACATTTGAACAAAGGACATTTCATAATAAGCTTAACTGTAATTTGTGTTCCCAATGACTATAAGGTAACTGGTCCCCTGGTAAGGTAACTAACCCCTGGTCGCTAACGCTCGCCAACCCCCGAACGCCCTTGCTGCGCGATCTCCAAAGGGGGCTTCGCCTCCTTCTCGGTGACCCCCACCTTGGCTGCGTATTGATAACGCCTAAGAAATAGAATATCGGGGAATTTTTAAAGCAATTTCTGTGATTCATTCTTGAATTGGTACCTTTGGTTTGCCTCTCTACCGTCATGTTGTTGATGTTATTGAAATATGAAGGACAACTTCGATTACCACTGACATGCCTTAAACCGTTACCAGAGAGTTTTGCATTATTCCGCCCCCCCCCCCCCCTCAGGCCCAATGTTGAAATCAAAACCATTCATATACCTTTAACCGTTACCAGATAATTCTTCATTATCCCCCCCCCACCCCTTTTTTACCCCAAAACAATAGCTTACGTTAAAACAAATATAGAACATGATATATAACACTAAAAAAATTGCACTTATATACAAACCAATTAAAATTTTAGATTATGCAAATTTTTGAAATGTGTTGTTAAAAAACTAATTAAAAAATCAACCAAGTAAATGTAGTAATATTAAAATGCAAAAACAGAACATAGTATAAGACATCCTCTCAAGAGTTTGTTTAAAAAACTACACTCAAAAGAACATTATGTCATATTAACTTGCATAACGACTTACTTAAAAAAACAGAAATAACTAATATATTAAAAACACAAACCAACAAAATTTTACCCCAAAACAATGGCTTACGTTAAAAACAAATGTAGAACAAGATATATAACGCTAAATGCCAATTAAAAAATACAAAAGAACCCAAGGACATAAACAATAATTTTAGATTATGCAAAAACAATTAAACAATAGAAAAAGATTTTCACACTTGAATAAAAAGAAATCATAATTAACAATAGAATTTACACAAAAACCAAAGTATAAAATTCATAATTAACAATCACTTGAAGACGCTCTGTTTATCGAAAAACATTAGCACTTATAAGAATGATGCATGTGAAAAATATTTTTGCTCTTGAATAATAAAAATTCATAAATAACATACACACCAAAACCGTTGTCAATTAAAGACGCTCTGTTTATCGAAGAACGAAATTCCGGAACATTCTTTTCTTCCCAAAAAAAGAACAGCTGTTGTCTTTAATACTTCTATCTCACAAGGCAAGAGGTGAAGAAGGAAATGGCGTTAACATTATAAATACGTAACGTAATACTAATAAACACAATTATAGAAAAAAAATTAAAACAATCACAAACATGCACGTCGTTGATTGGCCGATTTCAAAATAACTGATCGTTGCCGAATAAGAAATATAAAAGAACCCAAGGACGTTATTAGGTTATGCAAACTTTTAAAGTATGTTGTTAAAAAAACCAATAAAAAAAATCATCCAAGTAAATGCCGACAATCAGTTTTTTAACAGAAAGTCAATTAAAAATATTAATGAGCTTTATACATCCTACTTGAGATTATGCATGAGAACACATAAAAATGACGTCATAATTCCCCCACCCTCACACACGCAACGGCCAAAAAACGGGGAATCCCTGTTTTGAAGGAGAAAGAATGCAGAAAAAATGGGGTGTAGTGCTATCTAAAACAGTATGTATCTAATTGATTTTTTTTTTATCATTTAACGAAATTTTTAATTCCATCGCCTAGAAGACATTTCAAAAATTGGAACCATATTTTTTTTCAATTGAAAAAGTAACTATTTCGAGTAGTTATTGCAAGGGAAGTGTTGGGGGAAAAAAATTGTCCCATTGGATTACCATTACGGTCAAATTTTAAAATTTAATTAAAAAAAAAATAATTAACAATTCAACAAATTTTTTTCTTTTGAAACTAAATTAATGCAGAAACTACTTATGTTTCAAATTTTACGGTTCTCCTTGCACCAGAAATTGAGATACACGAGACACAAAATTTCATTCATAACTTTTCTTTAATATAGATAGATTCCCAAAAAATACACATTGTTATGAATTTTTCTTATGATTTTTATTATTTTATATCTAAACAAAATAAAATAAACAGTTATATACTAATGTTTACTCTTAGCAACCTTATGGTTTAGAAAGGTTTAAGCGGATTCAATGCAAAGCATTGACAATGTATTGCATCCCCAAAACTTGATGCAATACATTGTCATTGACAACGAGTTTATCTTCCTAGTTTGAAGTCGATTGAACAAAGTCAAGTGGATAAATTAGCCCACCGAAGATTCTTCCAACCTCAAACAAACAAAATAGAAGTTAATGTAAAGGATTTAAAAACAAAAAAGGTTCTTTCGTGATTTTTCAAGTACTTTATACAAAATTCTCAAAAATTTAGTCAAGTTCATAACCATATCCGAATAACTGAACACAATTAGGAGACGCAAATAACAATAACAAAATTTTGCTGCAGGAGGCAAAAAAAAAAAAAAAAAAAAAAAAAAAAAATCCGAAATTTCAACTATACAATATATTCTAATTGATGAAATAAACAAAAAATATCATTGCAATTCGTGGAAGGTTTTAAAATTGTTCATCTTTTTTTTTTTTTTTTTTTTTTTTTTTTTTCCCCTTCTTTAACCAAATTCGTAATCGAAATGACCAGAAATTTCCCGATTGTTTACCGATTAGGTGTTGCCACCCTTTTCTAACCTATATTATTGCTGTTAACAAATAACATAAATAAAATAGAACATTTAAAAAAAAACACGTCATTATTTACAATTATATGCAAAACAAAATGAGATAAAATAGAACTTTAAAATAAATTCGTTACTATTTACAATTTTATACAGACAATTTTTGTAACAATATTAAAACTACACCAAATTTAAAAAGTTTAACGGCAACACAAGGGCGCAACTAGAAAATGTAACTGAGGTTTTTTTAACCCAGCCCAAATTTTGCTACAGTATTTCTATGTTTAAAAAATAACTTTTATGCATAACTTTCTCCTATATTTGACACATGTCCTTAATATTTTACCAGTTTATTTATATATCACCTACATATGCTAAAATATTAAAATTGTTTAATCCAGTTTTCAAGTTATACAAAACAATGCTACATGGCGGAACAATATTTTATATAGATCCCATATTATAGATATTTTCTAGATTATAAATTATAAAAAATATTTTCTAATAATATTTCAGGTAAATGGACGAACGGTAATATCTGGTCAGTTTTATTATATACTAGCTGTACCCTGCCACGCTTCGCTGTGGCACATTGTGATTGAATGGTTGAGAAATGAGAAACAAAACAAAGAATACATTTCATATAAGTTTAATTTTGCAATACTTGTGGATATACAATATTTGTTGTTTTTCCACTGTCTGCGTAGATATAAAGACTATCTGGTTTGCCGACTCGGGAACACGCAACATACAGTTGTCCATGTGAAAAGCAATCCGCATCTAAATCTAAACCACACAATTCTAAAGATTGACCTTGAGATTTATTGATTGTGATTGCAAATGCCAATCGAATTGGGAATTGCAATCTTTTAAATTGAAATGGTGTATCGGTCGGGATCATGGGTATTCGAGGAATGAGGACATCTTCACCTTTGAAAGGCCCTGTTAAAATCGTTGCTTCCACTACGTTATTCATCAATTTCTTAACTGCAAGTCGCGTGCCGTTGCAGAGTTTTGGCTGATTAATATTCCGCAAGAGGATAATTGGCACACCTATTTTCAATTTAAGTATGTGTGGTGGTATCCCTGGCAGATCAAATGAGTTTAAAAATTCCGTTAGATAATTAACTACTTCATCTGCTTCCACAACGGTGTCTATCGACTTATAAGTAATTTCATCACTTTGAATACTGGATTGAATAACATTATTAAGTTGATAGACATCTTTATTCTTTGCGGCAAGGATAGCTCTTTCACTGAGCCAATCGTGATTTCTATGATTTATTTGAATCTCAGGAAATACTTTTTCGATCAGTTCTTCTTTCGAAGTTACTAAATTACAAAAATGATCGGGAAATGATATTCGTCTAGACGTCTCATCGACTGGCAGCTGCCTTTTTCCAATTTCCAGTAACTGTCGTGAGAATACCTCAGCTGATGGATCATTCTGCAACTGGACACGCATATTCGTAGTCAATTGCAATGTACGTACATGCCGCCATAGTGTTGAATATTTCAGGCTTTTACCAGGTGGATTAAGGGCTCTTTCTTGCACATTTGCATCTGTGAAATAAACACGCTGTCCATTTTCTAAATGTACTGCCAAGTGAACCACAGCTGGATTGCGTTCATGCATGGGAAATGAAAAAATTCGCCATGCAGCCTCATTGCTGCTTATGTATCTTCCAGTCTGGTATTGAGCAATTTCATCGATATCTCGTACTGCATTTTTGTCACGATTATCTGATTGCACACTAAAAACTTCCATATCGCTGCCTCTATAAAAAAAAATCAATCGCGCAAGCTTCAAATTGAAAATTATACATTTAAATTTCCAGAACTACATCAACGCATAAGGCAGTGCAATAGTTCGTCGTTAATTTGTTTCCCTGCAATGATTCCCTTGATGCTTGATAACGTGTTTTACTGAGGTTACTCTGGGAAGCGAGTTTCAAGGGCATTTAACATTATGGTAATGGGAATCTTGCCAAATTGGCGAGATAGAGCCAAGTTGGCGACGGTTTTGGCGACTAATTTTTGTCGCCAAATTTGGCGAGAATCGCCAAATGTCGCCAAACTTGGTGACCATTTGGCGACATTTTCGGTACATGGTTAAAAAACTATTTTTTCGCGGTCGCGGATATGTGACTGATGAAAAAAATAGATAAAAACAATCCTTGATGTGGATTATATATCATGCTAAAATTTCAGCTCGATCGGTGCAGAACTTTTTCGAGTTTTTGAAGCGTACACAAACCAACATAACTGTAACGACTCGGCAAGGAACAGAACAAGATCTTTATTCAAAACTCATAATAACACGAGCTATTATATACATAACAACACGAGCTATTATATACAGGTCACGGGCTTGGTGCGTTAACAAGAGAATGTAAACTATGGGGAATTAAATAGGCATTTTACTGTGACGTCATATATATGTATATGACATCCCCCTCTTTAAAAAGTTAAATTTAAAAAAGACTTTAAAATTTAATTCCAAAATTCTAAATCCAATGTTAACACTATCCATATCTTTCTGGCTTTCTTACTACTCTACCCGATCTTGTCGTAACACAGCTTTCAGGCTCCGCAGCAGGAGATGAAACACGGGGAATAGACTGGTCAGTAGAATTTGGTACATCATTCTGATCGCGAGGCAAATCATTAGTATCAGTAGGAGTAACGGACGTGATAGGTTGTGTAGAAGTCGGTTGAGTAGAATCTTGACCATGCAGAGTTCGTAAGAACCAAGAATTTCTTCGAAATACTCGGCCATCACATGTCTTAACCATATAAGATCGAGAAGTAGGTCCTGGAGATACTATCACAGCTGGCTTCCAATTTCTCCGTTTTAGGCGTAACAAAACTTTTTGTCCCATCGAAAGAGGTTGTTGAGATTTGGTTCCTCTGTCATGATATTCTTTATACTTGCTTCTTTTTTCCTGAAGTTTACGACTAACATTTTGAATTAGTTGAGGTTTCAGCAATTTTTCATTGATCAACAGAGTTCCTCTAGTTCTACGGCCCATTAGCCTTTGCACTGGTGATCCCAGGTTACCATTAGGCGTATTCCGTTGATTGAGAAGGGCAAGATACATGTCAGATTTATCAGCCGCACACTTCACAAGAAGAAGTTTCGCTTCCTGAACATATCTTTCAGCTAATCCATTTGAGCGTTTGTGATAGGGACTTGAGGTCTCAACAGAAAAATTCCATTCTTCTGCAAATTTCTGCATCTCTCTGGACACTAGCCGAGTACCCTCATCACATCTCAAGGTCTCCGGAACTCCGTAGACAGCAAACCATTTTTTCAGGCACTGTATGACACTACATGACGTTATACTTGGAAGTACAGAAAAATCAAAGAACCCTGAGTAACTATCAACAATCACAAGGTAGTTGACTCCTTCTAACTGATAAATATCAGCACCAACAATTTGCCAGGGTCTCTCAGGAATCTTATGTGTCAAAACAGGCTCCTCCGGCTTGTCTTTTTGGTGATACTGGCAAGACCTGCAAGCTTGAACATATTGAACAATATCAGCATTCATTTTATGCCAATATACATTTTCTCGAGCTCTACTCAAGGAACGTTGTATCCCCAAATGTCCTCTGTGAATTTCCTTTAAAGTTGAATCCTTCAATTTTGATGGAATAACGATCCTATCACTTCTGAAAATGATATCTTCATAAACTGCAAACTCATCACGGAAAGTCCAATACTTCTTTAAACACTCGGGCACTTTCTCTACGGTGGAAGGCCAACCTTCTAAAATTTGAGATTTTAACTGAGACAATTCAACGTCTTCAACAGTTGCAGTTTTCAATTCTTCTACCTTAACAGCGGTCATAGGTACACAAATGTGAATTTCCATTCGTTCCACATCAGATGTCTGCGTTTCCTGTAGGTGACAATCTCGGCTTAGAGTATCAGCAATAAAAAGTTCAGAACCCTTTTTATAAACTATCAAAGGCCTATAAGGCATCAGGTCAAACATGATTCTTTGTAGTCCAGGTGGAGCACAATGTAGAGGTTTTTTGGCAATTGAGACCAAAGGTTTATGGTCTGTCTCAACAGTTAGACTTTTGCATCCATAGACATACTGATGAAATCTTACACATCCAAACTTAATAGCAAATGCCTCCTTTTCAATTTGTGCATAATTTTGCTGGGTTTTATCTAAAGCCTTAGTAGCATAAGCCACTGGTCTACCTTCTTGCATGAGCACAGCACCAACAGCATATCTGCTAGCATCTACTGATAAAACAATGGGTGCATTTATATCAAAATATTTCAAAACAGGTAAATTCATCAGTTGTGATTTAAAGTAATCAAATGCATCTTTGTGCTCTGGTTGCCAACTCCAAGGAACATCTTTTTTGCCTAATTCTCTTAAAATAGTAGTGCTATTTGACAAATTTGGTAGAAATTTAGCTAAATAAGTAATCATACCCAAGAATCTCTGCAAACTTTTGACATCAGTAGGCTCTTTTAGATCTCTAATGGCTTCAATTTTTGCTGCGTCAGCCTTTAGTCCTTCAGATGTAACCAAATGACCAAGGAACTTGACAGTATTAACTGAAAATACACACTTTTCAGCATTAAGGGTCAATCCGGCTTCTTTAAAAATAGCCATGACTTTACTTGTCAGTTCATCAACAGCCACTTTAGTTGGAGCGTGAATAAGAATATCATCCATGGCCACCTCGACACCTTGAATGCCAGCTAAAAGCTGTTCCATCACTTGTTGAAACACCTCAGGAGCCGAGGCTAGACCCATTGGCATCCTCAGGTAAGAGTAACGACCCCAGGGAGTAGCCATTGTGAGGTACTCACTTGATCTTTTTGTTACTGGTAACTGCCAGAAGCCTTTCTTACAGTCGAGCAAAGAAAACCACTTGGAATTACCAATCCGAGCAGCTATTTCCTCCAAAGTATTCAATGGGTGATGACGCCTTTTTAAATTTTTATTAATACTAGATGGGTCAATGCATACTCTAATTTTACCCTTTTGACGTACTACCACCATAGGTGACACTGCAGGGGTAGGCTCTCTAACCGGTACAATAATACCTAGTTCCTGCATTCTATCTAACTCAATTTTCACATCTCTTAGAGAATGAGGAATTCTACGAACAGGGAAAATTTCCAGTACAGGGTTCTCAATAAGGTCTATGTCATAAATAAAAAATTTTATACATCCTAACCCATCTTCCTGCTTCATCAAATTATCTGTTAAACCCAAACTTTCAATTCTCTTAATAAGTTTCAATGTCACACAGGCATTTTTACTGATTATTGTCTGAAAGTCTCCATTTACAACCAAAAATTTCAACACATAGCTTCCACTTTTTACATGCACTTGACCAGAACACTCACCAGCAACCTTCAGTGAACTATTGCTGTAAGTGATAATGTTTCTAACAGTGGACGGTCTAACTTTCAAACCCGCCTGCTTTGCATGATACAGTGACAACACATTACACTGGGCTCCAGTGTCCAATTTTGCCTTCACAACACAGCCGTTGTCAAAACGCAAGTCTTCAAACCAAGACAATTCAGCCGATCTACTATTTGACATTTCATGCACAACGAAATCACCAGCTCTTTCAACATTACGAACAGAATCTAATGTCGACACCTGCTTCGCCTTACAAAATCTTGAAAAATGTCCTGTTTTTTTACAAGTGTGACATACCTTCTGAAATGCTGGGCACTTTTTACAGGCAACGGTAACACGGTTTATTAGAAGAAGTATTATGAATTTTCTTCTTCACCGCATCAACCTGCACCGAATCTGATTTCAAAGATGTAAGCTGAGCTCTAGCTTGCTCAGCAGCACGACAAAACTGAACAGCTTTATCCAATGTCAAATCAGTAACAGATAGCAGATGAGCTCGGTCACTGTCATGAAAAACACCAATAACAATCCTGTCCATGACTAAACTGTCACGCAAGGTATTAAAGTCACAAGATTGGCTTTTGCTCAGCAAATCTGTATAAAAATTATCAAATTTCTGGTTAGCATCTTGGACGACCTGGTTGAATAAAAATCTTTCATAGGTGACGTTGACCTTGGGAGTAAAATAGTTGTTGAACTCCTCTTTCAGTAAATTCAAGTCTTCCTGCTTACACTTAGGAAAGGTATTGAAAATATTCAGGGCGTCTTGCCCTATAGCAGACATAAATACAGCTACTTCAACATTAGCAGCCTTTTTCTCCAGCTCCGAAACTAGAGCATACCACTCGAAATGCTGCAACCAGTCTTTCCACTGCCTAGAAGAGTTCGTCGCTGTTGCACCAAGCATTAACGGGGGCGGTAACCGAGCATTCGCGACAGCCATTGTTTTGCGCTAAAATACTTTTGAAAACCTTTAAAACTTTCTAATACGAAGTTAAACGTATGCCGGCCGCTAAATTAATTTAAAAAATACTTATATTATTCGGCACCATGTAACGACTCGGCAAGGAACAGAACAAGATCTTTATTCAAAACTCATAATAACACGAGCTATTATATACATAACAACACGAGCTATTATATACAGGTCACGGGCTTGGTGCGTTAACAAGAGTATGTAAACTATGGGGAATTAAATAGGCATTTTACTGTGACGTCATATATATGTATATGACAATAACATTTTTATATATATAGATTTATGGCACTTTAACTAGAAGGGCATGTAAAACTGAAGTACTATAACAACATTTGAAAATCTGAAACATCCATCTTTTTAAATTCTTCAACACTTTATTATATTAGGCTTGAGTATATAAAAAATAATGTATAATGATATTTTGATTCTAGGTGATTTACAAATCCGTTATTTATTTCAAAGTTCTTGAATCTAATAGCTACTTTTGTAGGATACGGTAGGAAAACTCTGACGGAATAATGGTAGTTTAAAAACGTATGTTTTTAAAATCATTTATTGCTAAGTGTTGCTTTTTCAATCCTAACAAATTACCGGGATGTTAGGGATCCTGGGGGGGGGGGGGGCTGTTGCGGTCCTGTGGAAACCCCATAACATTTTACCCCATATTTTGTAATTTAAATGAATTCATGGGAATTGCATATTAATGTTAAAAATAAAAATATTTTTTTAGCCTTAAATTGTTCGATAATATAGTTTAGAAATTTTTATTGTAAATGATAGTTTGTTCAAGACCAAACATTATGAAGGATTTTGATTCTTTCTAATAACAAACAATGTTTATTTTATTTACAATTTCTTTCTACAGAATGTTAGGCCTGTGCCTAAACATTTCTCAAGCCAGTAGGCTATATACAATGCCGCAGCTCTACGTCTTTCCTCTGATAGGAACAAATGGCGAGTCCCTCTTCCTCTTCCACCAAGGCAAGGTAGTGAAGCGCTTTTTAAGTGATCTGGCCATCTGGTTAATATCCATGACAAACATAAATGGCACGCAACTTTAAGATGATTTTGATGTTTGATTTTCAATATTTTAACAAAAATATTAAAAAACCTACTTTTAAGGATCTTACATTTGAAATATCGTTTAAGTGAAGTAAAAAATTGTTTCCATGTAAACATGTTAAGTATTTATTTTATCTTTTCAAACTGTTTGAAACATTGGAAAAATACTTAAAATTTTTCAGATAGTCACAAACAAATATTGATACTTTCTTCAACTCGAAAGTTTGGGGAAACTTGTTTCAAATTCATTCCTTTTTATGTTCTATCCAGTGATCAAGCCAAAATCCTGGGTCGGAGGCACAATATGCCTCTAGAATGTGAGGTGACTCCGGTTCAATTTCCAGGAGTCTGCGCTACGTAATTTCTGCTTTCTAAAATAAGTAGCCTCAACGGCAATTGTGCTTTCTAAGTAAATACTATCAAATTTTGAGGCTTCTCCCATTTGAAAGGAAAGAGTTCCCTTTAGAAAACCATTCTCTAAGGCATACTTACTTGAAATTAGGGTTAGTATAATAATTTAGATGTTTCGACATTTTGGCGTGGTATAGCCTTTATTTAAATATTTTTGTGTCATGAGAAAAATAACGATGCAAGCAAATTGTGTTCGAAACCATAAGAGAATTACAAAAAATTTGGGCTCATAGTTTGACAGGAAATATATGGACACTTCAGAATGACTCGAAGTCTCGCAAATTAGAAAATTATTTAATAGATTACAACCTCAAGTAAAAAATATAGAGAATGTTTATAACGAAGGGATTTTATGAGGATGGAAATAGTCGCATAACAAGTTTCATCATTTCATCATAGTATAGTCATTAAAAAAATTTGCTTTCGTATACAATGTTCTACTACGTTGAAAATTAATTTTATTGATGAATTAAAAAAATATATTCCTTTTTGTTTTCTCTTAGGTTAGTAAAACATATAATAAGCATGACCTAATTCGCATCAAATATTTTATCAATCTCAAATGAAACCCATCATGTAACAGTTTCGTAATCGTCAATTTTATTATAAACTCTAATATACATTAATTTTTGTGTCCAGCCTTAATTGGATTTTATGAAGTCGTCCCATCTTTAATTTTGTTTATTATGTTACATTAATGTCTGATTGAGGTACTTTTCTAATTTTGTATCAGCCTCTTGTTAAATATAACACAATAAATGCAAGTAGTTTCCGAGTAATTTTAGATTAATTCCTGTAACGAACGGATGCGTGTTTAGACTGTTCCGTAAAACACACATCCGTTAGCTTTCTTTCATGCAAGGGACCTTGAAATTACGTTTCTCAAAATTGAGATTTGCAAGTATCTCATATAAGCAGCGACAGCTGAAATTTTATTTTTAACTGAAATTTTATATTTAAGGTAAAACACTCTAGATCGAATGGAAATTCAAAAAAAGGGGATCTATAATGAATTCTCAAAGTTAGAATTACATTTACTTTGTAAACCCTTCCCCCACTCCACATCCATAAAAAATTTCACCAGGGATTTAATGAATAGTAAACAAATTATTTTGGTGCAAACCAGAATATTCTATAGCTTTTAAAACTAAAAATCTAACCAATGTTCAAATTTTTTTTTTTTTTGGGGTGGGGGGGTGCTATACATTATATATTACTTTAAATTGAATATTGTAAAATGAGTATCCTGAAACCAAAAACGTCCCACAAAAAAATCTATAGTATTTTGAAAATTGATTTTTCTTAAATATATGATATAGGAAATTGCAATTACCCTACTTAGACGCTTGTCCCTGTAACAATTTCTGATTGTAGCAGTTCATTTAATTTTAATTACTGATTCCAATATGTAAAAATGATTTTTCTTAAATATATAATATGAGAAATTGTAATTAGCCTACTTAGACACTTGTCCCTATAACAATTTCTGATTGTAGCAGTTCATTTAATTTTAATCACTGATTCCAATATGTAAAAATGATTTTTCTTAAATATATAATATGAGAAATTGCAATTACCCTACTTAGACGCTTGTCCCTGTAACAATTTCTGATTGTAGCAGTTCATTTAATTTTAATCACTGATTCCAATATGTAAAAATGATTTTTCTTAAATATATAATATGAGAAATTGCAATTAGCCTACTTAGACACTTGTCCGTGTAACAATTTCTGATCGTAGCAGTTCATTTAATTTTAATTACTGATTCCAATATGTAAAAATAATTTTTCTTAAAAATATAATATGAGAAATTGCAATTAGCCTACTTAGACAATTGTCCCTGTAACAATTTTTGATTGTAATATGTAATATATAATGCACTCTGTGTTTTGTATCTACTTCGTATTAATCTTTTTTATGTAATAGTATTTTAAAAATTGATTTTTCTCAAATATATAATATGAGATATTGGATTTAACCTACTTAGACACTTGTCCCAGTAACAATTACTGATTGTAGCAGTTCATTTAATTTTAATTACTGATTCTAATATGTAAAAATGGATTTTTCTTAAATATATAATATGAGAAATTGCAATTAGCCTACTTAGACACTTGTCCCTGTAACAATTTTTGATTGTAGCAGTTCATTCACTTTTAATTACTGATTCCAATATATAATATATAATGCACTCTGTGTTTTGTGTCTACATCGTATTAATCTTTTTTAATCAACATAGAATTATAAGGTAGGATCCTTTTGCAGGAAAAAGGTCGTGCATTGGAGAATCGCTTGCTCAAATGGAAATTTTCATCATCATCAGCGCCATGATGCAGAATTTCACGCTTCAGCCAGCTGGCGAAGAAGGAACAGTGAAGGCCATTCCAAGAAAATAGCACTTCAAAAATACTTGATAACCTTGAAGTTACCCTTATAAGACCTATGTAATGGTTGAACAAAACAACTATTAAAACTTGACAACTGCTGTAAAATCTGATAAAGATTCATGTAGAATGTAAAAGTATTTACAATCCAATAAAAACCTACCCAGTTAGCACAACAGTATTGGCCAATGTCAGAAATAGGGGTTCTGGTAGATTGGTAATTTTTGGCAAAACTTAAGCATCTTTCCAAAATACATGATTTAAAAAAAAAAAAAAATCACAAGACATATTTTTCCCTGTGTCTTTTCCCATAAATAAATATTTCAACTTAAAAACTGTGCATCAACATTTCAAAATTTCCAGTACATTTTAAGCCGCATTTGATGAGATTGGCTAATATGAGTAACAATTCCTATTTACAACGTTCTACATCGGGATTGGCTATCATTGTTGTGCTACTAGCGCACTTTGTTATAATTTAGATATACAAATACAAATTTTAAGACCAACAACAGGCTCAAGGCCCAACAGGGTTGGTCGAGTAAATATATATATACACGTATATAGAAGTAGAAAATAATTTGCATACGATAGTTACACGATCATACATAAAATGTAGCTTAGTTACAGGATCATGCACACAATATACAATAGTTAAAGGATTATACAATACAATATACATAATACAATACAATGCACATAATACAATGCAATATACATAGTTACAGGATTATACAATAAAATATACATAATACAATGCAATATACATAATACAATGCAATATACATAATACAATGCAATATACATAATACAATGCAATATACATAATACAATGCAATATACATAATACAATGCAATATACATAATACAATGCAATATACATAATACAATACACAAAGTTGACACAGCGTTTGAAAATCATACTGGAAAAATGCAATACATAATGCAAGCTGACAAATTTTATAAAAATTAACAGTACGCAAACATAAGTAATCAAATATGGTAACAAAATAACCTAAATTAAATATATACAAAGTACAAAATATAAGTTACTTACCTAGCCAGTGTAATCCAATTATTGCCTATTGATGATCCCCCAGTGCATATCTAACTGTTTCTTAAAACTCCTTACGCTCTCCGAATTTAAAACATTTGCTGGAAAATCATTCCAATCATTGATAATCCTATTGTAAAAATAGTGTTTTCGCCCTTCCCTATTAAATTGAGATTTGAACAATTTGCACCCATTTCCTCGCGTCCTATTGTCAGGGACAAATTCTAAACCCCTAATTTCACCATGTTCAATAAATTTAAATAACTGGATCAAATCCCCTCTTGCCCTTCTTTCCTGCAGTGTATACATGTTTAATTTTTTCAATCTATCCTCATATGCCATGCCCGAAGTACCCTGAATTATTTTTGTTGCTCTGTGTTGAACTTTTTCTAGTAAATCAATGTCCTTTTTTAAATAAGGTGACCAAAACTGTACTGCATACTCAAGATGCGGCCTAACTAAACCTCTATACAATGGTAGTATGATATCACTAGATCTAGATAAAACACTTTTTTTTATATAACCTAACATCCTATTTGCCTTGTCACTAGCCGCCCTACATTGTTGTCCCATCTTAAAATCTTTACTAATCAACACCCTCAGATCACTGACAACGTTAGTATCATTTATTATAATACCTTGTAAGTTGTAAGACGCATTTTGATTTAGGTTCCCCATGTGTAAAACCTGACATTTGCTAATATTAAATTGCTTATTATTTGCTATATATTAAGCAAGCCTGGAAGAATCAGGGTAATTCAAAGTAGCACTCAATTAAACTAGGGGTGTGGAACAACTTTCAATTACACTATAGTACTGATGTCAATTTGTGTTATTTACAGTTTTTATATCTTCATCATTCATGTATGAAAAAATTGCCAGTTTGGCGATATTTTTGTGATAATTCTTGCATGGGTCTTTAAAACAAAAAAATTCGCCAAATTGATGATTTTGGCTATATACTTTTCCGTAATTATTATATTATCCTTTCTCATAAGTGAAACTGAGGAGAGAAGAAAAAACGTTGTTGATTAGGTGTATTCAAGGAAAGAAAACTATGCGTTAACGACATTCATTTTTCAACTTTTTACTCCATGAAAGCATTATTACGAGAATTTCGGAGAATATTTGGATGTTTAGAACAACTTAAGAGGTATTACCACAGCAATTTTTATCAAAATCGTTAGATCCGTTTTTCAGCAATCATTGAATAACATGATTTTCTAAATGGCCGTTACCTTATGCGAATGCGCGATTTTTTTAATTTTTTTTTTAACACAAACAGAGAAAGTAACAATGCCTTTAATGCGCATGCCCAAACTTCAAGTGGGGACGGACATTGGACCAAACTTATGACCAATTGAAAACAAAATACTCTCCCAGATAAAGTGTAGTGTCATACTGGGATGTTTTGTTTAATTCCAATACTGGACAAAAACCATTATTATGCAGGGTGTCTACAAATTAGTTGGGCAATGGAGTTCAAATAGATCTGTACAACTCTTAATAACAAAGCATAATAAACATTTTTTTTTTTTTTTTTTTTTTTTTTTGCATATAGAAAGGAATGGTTTATAAGGGCTAGTTATTAAAGAGTTTTTCAAATGTAGTTGAACTCCATTGCCCGACTAATTTTCAGACATCCTGTGTTTTGGCATCTGTTGATGGCATTAAAAAACTGCCAAAAAATATTGATAGGTGGCAAATATGAGATGAAAAAAAAAATTCTGCATAGACGTTTTTTTTTATTATTATTATTGTTATTATGTGTATATATATATATATATATATATATATATATATATATATATATATATATATATATGAAATTACTGAAGCACAACACACAAACTTAGTGCTTGATTGAAAAACCCTAACCTAAAAAATGTGTGGTCGTTCCCTTGAATCAAGTACGGTGATTTTGGGATTTGAACTCACTGGATATCAAATATACATGTGAGTGATACAGATATGACTATTCATGATCCAAAGATATTTTAGGATTTTCATGTCAATTATCATTCTGGAAAAGAATGGAAAGTAGTTTCACTTTCTTGAAAGTCTGATAATGGCCTTTATTCAGATAATGCATTCACAGCAAAAACTCGCTTTAAAAGTTTTAAAAAAAATAAAAAAAATCTTCTTCAAATCCACAATTGAAGTTGAATTATATACATTCATATCCACAGTTTTAGAATAATTCATAAAATATATAAAAAGACATTTAAACTGGTGATTGTTAAAAAAAAAACTTGTGAAGAGTATTAAGATGAATGTTAAAAATTGTGTACATGCAAATCATTTTTGTCGACGTCGACGTGCGCATAACAACGTTATATGTCCAGTTGAGTATGAAACGGCATCATTGGGACACGAGAGTTATCCAAAAATTTGACAGAGATTTCGAAACTTTTTGTTACGAATCACTGTTTAACGACAACAAAGACAAAAGACTAAGGTATATCGGAAAATTATCGGAGTTTTGTAATCTGGTCGATCGCAAATGGAGTATCGCAGGCATTGAATGTGTTTCAGTGCCATCTCAAAGCTGTGGAAGATATACCAAACAACAGGAAGTGTTGCACGACTGTCAATATCAGGTCAGCCAAAAGTTCATCGTAACCATTATTTGACGATTACTGCGTGACTTCAGATAAAGATCTCTGCCAGTTGGCATAGTTCAATCCTTGCAATCGCCACAGGAGTCACAGTTTAGAGGCAAACTCTTAACAGGAGGCCTAGACAAGCAATTGCTCCCTATGGAAAACGACCATCAACTTCTCTCCCTCTGACATCTACTAATGAACATGCGTGTTTACAGTGAAGCTTAGAATATTAGCAATGAAATCACAAACAATGGATAAATGTCATGTTCAGTGACGAGTCCGAATTCAGCTTAGAAACTAATTCTCCTCGTACCACATCCTGGAGATAGTTTGGTACCCGCTTTTATGAAACAAACATTGCGGGAAAAGTATACTTTCACAAAGGCTGGGAATTATCATAGACTTATTATTATCAATAGACTGCGCGTTCCCACTTCAATCATACAACGAGAATGAAACCAAAATGAATCACAAAATTCGTCTATCAGTCACGTGGTTTTTAATTTGGCTACGTCCTAAAATTAATCCTTTATCTAATAATCTTATTATCCTTTATCGCCTGAGTGAGGTGAAACTCGCCAAATCTGCAACCCTGCTCCCAAAAAGTCCCTACTCATGTGATTCATTTTGGTTTCATTCTCGTTGTATAATTGAAGTGGGAACGCGCAGTCTATTGATAATAATAAGTCTATGTGAATTATTGTTTGGGTTGGCATCGTGTTGGACGGTTGCACAGAACCATCTCTTACAGGTAAGCTTCACACAGACGAAGTGCTTGAATCTACTGTTTACCTTTTTCAACCTTTTTTGTTGGTCCCAATTTTATTTTAAGTGGTGATAGCATGATTCCGCACTTGCAGCCCTGGTCGACGACTTCCTTGAAAGTGCAGATAATAAGCGCATACAGTAGCCCGCTAACTGTCTTAATGGCAATTTGACAGAACACACATGAGACATGCTCGGACGATGTAGTGCAATATTTTGTCTCCCTACCAAACTTGGTTCCAGAATTAAAAACAGTTGAATAGAGTTAATAAAAAAAAAAAACTTATCGAAATCATTAATAATAGTTGTGTATCATGCGTGGCTGCTAAAGGCTGCCACCAGGGGCGTACTGTGACATAAAACCGGCCCGGTGATTTTAGATTTATGCCGGCCCAAATTTTAATTATAATCATTTATCAAATTTTAACTTTTTTTGTTAATAAAATTCCACTAATTAATTTTAATAATGAAATATTTTGAATAACTAATAAATTTTGTTATTTAAATATTTATAATGAATAATTAATTGCGATGATTATATAAATTTATTTATAAATTTTTATAATTGAATTGTTTTAATAATTAGTTTAACTAACTAAATTTTTCTCTGTTTTTAATCCTTATATCCCCTTTGAGTAAGCTTGGTTTAATAAACTATTGATAGTTTGTTACAAAATAAAACAATATCTAAATTGTAAAATAAAGAATGCTTAGGTTTATAAAAAATGTTTATAAGAAAATGACTTTCGAAATTATACTATATACTTAACTTTAAAAGGTATAAAATAAGTAAAGAGTTGTAATACTAGAGATCTTTGTCATTTGAACAAATATCATTGCTGTTTGGTTCTGTATCTGCACACGTAGATGAAACTTCTAAAGTTTGTTTAAATGATTATTAATCTCAGTAGTGTCGATTGCTACGTTATGATTTGTAACAATATTTTGATCCGTTGATCCAAAGAATATATCTTTTATAGATAAACATTGCTTTGCAAGACATTTTCTTTTTTTACCGTCCATTTTACCAAATTAGACAAAAATCTGAATAAATAAAAACTGTCGTCGTTAAAAAAAACTTTAAAATCCATTTTGTTGCAAAATTAATCGAAAACTTGGAATTTGGAACTTTGAAAAATTACGTGATGGCGTGATTGGTTGGTTGTTGGTTGTATTCAGATTATCTGGCGCCGTCAGCAACACGAGGGCTATAATGCGCCGAAACTTTCGTCATTAGACAAGCCAACATACATTTACAAACACCCATGCCTAACACGGGACTCGAACCCGCAACCTCGCGGTCTAGAAGCCAGCACGCTAACACGTGATGGCGTGAAGTTAAGCGTAAATTATTCAAAATTATTGAGGAGAACAGGGAAGGAAAGAAGAAGTTCAGAGTTCAGATATAGAAAAATATGTGATGGATCATAACATGCACAAATTTGTGACAATATACTGTTATAATTAAACGTATACATAAATTGAGGAACTTGCATATATAAATAGGTTTATCAAGTTTTAATGCTTTGACATTTCAGTTAGGTTTTTAGCAAATATATCTTAACTTTCTAATTTCTTCAACAGATAACTTTGATTTCTACGAAATATATTTTAACGTGTTATCGGTTAAACTCGTGAATTTCTATTAAGATTTCATTCATTTTTTAAATTTACCACTACTTAATTTCTTTTTTTAATAATTATTTTTAAACAGTTCATAATGGAAGATTGTTTGGCACATACCCAATTGTCATTCAATTCTATTTAAATAATTTTAGACAAAATGAAATTGCATTACAACACAAAATTAAATAATTACCCCTTGTCTATGGAGTGAATCAAATTATCTACATAAAATCGTATACTTATGATTATAATAAGAGATGTATCTCTTAATATTTATAAAAATGGTTTAATAATTTTCATTTACAATTAAATCACTCTCAATAACATCTTAATTAATAGTACTACATTTTTTTAAAAAAAGATTATACGGACTTAAAAAAATAACTATGAATGGAAAATGTGTAATACAGAAAATTTAATTTTTCTGATTTCAAAAACAAAACGTATAAAAAGCTTAGATTTTGAATTGTACTCTAAACCCACAATGTCAGGCAGATCACTAACACAATGCAATGTTAAATATGTGTTTACATTCGTATTAAAAAGTTATAAATCGACACAAACATGATCCAAATTGGTTCAGTGAATCTGGAGTTATAGGCGTAAATAAACATAGATAAACGTTGAATTTTATACGTATATGGAGAGATAAAATTTAAATAGAAATCTTTTCTCTAGTAAACGTAATTTTACGTATGAATTAGATTAATTCATTTAAAGTTTTTAAGAATTAAGAACCATTATATATAAATAATTTAAAATAAAGACACTTACTTGAAATGTATATTTGAAGTTTTATGTAATCAGTTGCAACATTTTCGTTTGGTATTGACTATAGTATGTAATTGCTACCAGCTTAGCTTCGCATGGAACCATACCAATTTGTGAAATGGAAATGGCCTCTAACAAAACAACGACCACTCTTTTCTTTGTGTTGTGACTTGTGTTCCATCATTTGTCAATTCCGTTCGACTAGTAATGTAATTAGAGCTATAGAGTCTTTACAGCCTCGAAAAATTAACCCCCCGAGAAGCTTTACTTAAAGTTTCTGCTTTTAAGATGTCCGAACAATATATACTCTGTCGTCAACGATCTTGGGGGCCATTATAGTAATGAGTTAATAGCCCATCCACGACTGGACTGTAGTCTCAGATCTCCTTGGTCCTTTCCTCACCTCGGGCGTTAAGTAGCAGTCATCGGCCGCTTCTCCACAATACCCCATACTTTTCCTAGAATACCTTATCTCCCCGACTAACCAAAAAAGGGAGCGAACGATGGAAACAATTGGGACTCAAATGCAATGGGTTAGAAAAAAGAAGAAAAAAAAAAGTTCAAGAAGACGATTACTTATATTGAAAAAAAAAGAACGAACTTCCATACCGGACCGGCCCATTTTTTTCAGACACTGACCGGCCCGGTGATTGCACCGGACAACCCTATGGCCAGTACGCCCCTGGCTGCCACTCAGCCTATTAATTTTCTGATTACCTTTGTATAATTTTTGTTCAGTCTAAAAACCGTTTTCTTGCAATTTTTTTGGTATTATTTGGATAAACATTGCATCTTTATAATGTTCTGCATTGTTTCCTTCTGCTTCAACATATTTCCACCTTACGAGCAGACTTCCCTAAACCCCTCTAGATCAGGACTTGGAATGAGTCCTACCCAACCTCAATGGCACTGCCGGTAAGATCCAGTGGAGACCCCTGGTCTAAAATGTTAGTGCAGCCGGAAGTATACGGCGACTCCTTCTTCCCCCCCCCCCCCCACCCCAACCACTCACCCCAATTCACACTTTCCACAATCATATGTAAAATTACACTTGAACTTTTTTTTTTATTTATCATGTTAAAATCGGATTTTTTTTTTTTGCACTTATAAGTACATAATTAGTAATGAGTTCATGAAAAAAAAATCAGTTTTACATTTAACTCCTTATAATTAGCATATTTTTGAACAATTACTCGAGTTTTATAGGGTCAAGAAAAGAAATTACAGTTGAAAATTATTCCTAATATCATTCTTAGTGTTATCAACCTCCACTTAGTTTCTAGAATATATAGTTTAAAAAATATATCTAGAATATATAGTAGCAAAAATTCCATCTAGAGATTATTTTAAAGCAGAAAAACTATAAACACATTTAACTTATTTTTGCGATGTTTCAAGTGTGTACACCACAAAAAATTCACGAAAATTCTTTAATACTCAAATCGAAATTTAGTTACAATGTGTACAAACTAAAAACATTTATAACATAAGCAATTTATCAAATCATTCTGTATAGTTTTGATTTAAAAAAAAAAAACATGAAACATAACCTTCGGTTTGGCCTTTAAATGTAAGTTCTTGCTTACTTAAAAACAATACTGCTTTGTACTTAGATGAGTAATTGCGTGAAGCTTCTATTCAGAGAGCTACCATTTTGTTTAATCCACTACATTCAGGAAAAATTCCAAAAGCTCTTCTTAATTCTGACAATCAAACATGGCCAAATAAATAAATAAACAAGTAAAAAGTTAATACCTTGCTTTTGCTTTTTATGTAGGGTTGGAACAAGATACATACGCCCCTCCATGTTCCAAAATGACATTGAATTCGAAGGAACTTTTTTTTAAACCGTTCACTTTCACCCAAGTTGATTTTCAAGCAGAACCAATCAACTCATCGAATTCTCGAGGGCAGCTGAAGTCAGAAAAAATTCCAAATCTGTCAGAGGCAAGGCTGTATTACTTTTATTGGTTACCATGGCAATGGAATGGCAACGTCGCAGCCCGAGACGCGTTTCAGGAACACAGGGATGCTGTTCGGAGAAGGAAGATCACTTTGATTAGAAGCTGGTTCCCCCCTCCCCTCGTGAATTATTTAGGCAAGAAGATTGTTGTTTATCGGATTTTTTTCGCTTACCGTAGAAATTGGGTCTTCAGTTTAGAAAATTGTAAAATATATAATTTTAGTTTGGAACTAATAAATTTAGATGCAGCCCGGCTTTACTGGCTGTAGTGCACGAGCCTCCACTGGTAAGATCGAGCAAGAGAGACTGACTTACGAGGGCCGAGCAGGTCAGGTTGTTCTTGTGTTAAAAGAAACATTAGAATGTGGGAATTATTAAAATTATCATATTATCGTTTCCGATTAACCGGTCTTCGTATTT
The DNA here is from genome assembly GCA_963978545.1 of Linyphia triangularis. Lineage (NCBI taxonomy): Eukaryota > Metazoa > Arthropoda > Arachnida > Araneae > Linyphiidae > Linyphia > Linyphia triangularis. The sequence continues at coordinate 29,242,586 of OZ021730.1, read as the reverse complement.
TCTACCTTTACAGGCATTCGGACAATGTATAATAATACCGAGCGCTGATTGGTTGGTTGCCAGCTTTTTCTGATGAGGCCATCTCAAATGGAGAATAGATTGCTTTTGGAAGTAAATTTACTGAAACAATGCTTACAATAGTAGGCAATTGACTGAATCTTTTCATTACTATGCAGGAGCCCCTTTTAAAAGAAAATTTTCGGTTTAAGAAAACTTTTATAAACATGGAACACTTTTTCTTTTTTAAAGGATAAATAAATTTTTACAAATAAAATTTCATGAATATTAAGATGCAAAAAATTCCTATGAAATAATGTTGTATAAATAAATGAAATTATTGCTACTTGTATTATTGGCTAGAACAATAACTGATAATGAATTCTTTACTCGAGGAATTATTCGCTAAGGCATGAGATATATCGAAATTGTAGTATTTAATGCAGGTGATTAGTTTTCTAGTAAAATAAAAACTTATTATTTTTTAAAGTCTCAGGTAAAAAATACAATAGCAAGCATTCGAAGAAGGCATTGCCTTGAAGAAAATAAAGACTCTAAGTAAGCAGCCACAACCAGCCAATCAGAGCGAGGTATTTTTTCCCCTTGTCTGAATGCATGTAAAGATAGGAAATTTGTATCCGGTCCCATCACTACACAACTTAATCAAACATTATTCCATGACAACTGGAATTATCACCTTCATTGTGATCAATCTTCACATTGTACAAGATATAATCTACCAAATGTTGAAGAGGTCTTCGAGTTGTATAGCTTCTGGATTCCTCGTTATTTTCTGCACTGGCATCGAAAATGTATGCTACTTCATCCATCTCTTCTTCATAATTTTCAGGTTCGTCACCAATCTCTAGGCTCCTCTTGCAGCGGTGAATGACTTTCATTTGTGAGGTTAACTCCACCAGTCCGATTTGGACTACTTTTCTTGAAGTGGAAGACACTTTTCCCAATTTTTTATTTTGACAAAGTATTTTTACTTCACATTATTGCAAAGTTTGAATTTCTTAACACCTTCATTATAACTGATGAAAAACGCACTCTTATGCTTGAAATTCTACCTTTTTCCATGTAAGTTTCTAGCTTTTTTTTTTGCTCCCCCCCCCCCCATTTAACTTTTGAAAACTTGGTACATACTTCGATTTCATCGGTATCACAGCAGTGTATCGGAAGAGTTTTAAAAGAATTTCAAAATTTGACTTCATCTGCCGTTTGAGAAACAGTGAGGTTTTTTTTTGGGATGCCCTTAATCTCCGACAATTTTAGTCAAAAACTATTTTTTGAATGTACTTCTTCAAAATTTCAAAATGGTGAAAGGTCTAACCTTTTTCTCATTTTAATTCGTTTCTTATAAAATGAACAAATACAACATATTTATATCAACAATGTGTTTAACAATCCGCCCAAATCATGCTAGAATTTTGCCTGTCCACTATAATAATCAATTACTTAAAAACATTCGAAGGTTCTCTAATTCATTAGACGGTAAGTGCAATTATTAAAATATGTACTGATACATATCGAGTAAAATACGTAAAAATTAGAGCTAACTCACGTAGATTTATTTACCAAAAGTACGTATTCAGGTGATAAAAAGCTACAGTCAAACCTCGTTTAATGAGAAATAGCAGTACACGAAATCACCTAACATGAAATATAGACAAAGAGAAATCTGTTCAAAAACCACTTTTTTTTTTAATGAAGTCTTTATTAGTTCAGACGAAATTTTCCATTTTAAGGAAATCTCTGCGAAATTAGATGATTTAAGAGCACATTTCTGTTATCACAGAATGATTTCTATACTACACTTCAACTTAACTTGACATCACTACACTAAACTTCAACTTAACTAGACATCACTTAGACGATAGATCGTCACAGTGCTCATAGGTATTTAATCCATTTTGGCGGAGTGAAGACATAATTCTCGCCAAACCTTATAGCCTTTTGTTCTTTATAGGGTTGTGGTTTGGCGAACATTATGCTTTCACGCCGCTAAAATGGATTAAATACCTATGAGCACTGTGACGATCTACCGTCTAAGTGATGTCTAGTTAAGTTGAAGTTCATTATAGTCGGTAGATCGTCACAGTGCTCATGGGCAATTTATCCATTCTGGCGGCGTGAAAGCATAATGATCGCCAAACCATATAGCCTTTTATTCGACAAACGGGATGGACAGGAATGCTGTATCACCTTATTCCCTTTTCATTCTTCTCCCGTCCCACAAGAAAAAAATCACGCTACGAAACTCAGCCCAGCAACCCTGTAGAGAACAATAGGCTATAAGGTTTGGCGAGAATTATGTCTTCACTCCGCTAAAATGGTACCTGAGGAATTCTTCCCACGGCCTTCTTTGAGGAGTACATCCAGTGGCGATCCGATACAACTTGGGGGGGGGGGGGGACTCTGAAAGTACCGACTATAAATACAAATTTGACGACTCATTTTACTAATCTATAATAATAAAACAGTCTGACCTTCTAATTATATCTTTGATGTTGTTGTTATTGTTGTCGTGTAACAAGTGCAGAAAAAAGGTGATAGGACAAGTCAAATGGGACCAAAGGCATTGAGCATAGCCCTGGCCACATCTCCGACTTTATCGGTATAAAGGGTGTCATGGCAGCAGTTGAGATCGATGTTGAAGAGGGTCGAGGCAACAGAGATGCAACTGAAGAGATGCCTCGGATCCAGCTGAACTCCTGGGCAGTGCCTGCATTCTGCATAAGTTCTGGAGCCGTCAGGCATGATCTTCATACCTCTCATGTGCCCCGTCCGCAATCTGCTGATGGTAGTGGTGATTTCGCGGTCAAGATTAAGCTCCGGAAGGCACCATTTCTTCCGAAGTCCGCCGCAGAGGTGATGTTTTGCAACGGCATTTGCATCGAAGCAAGTGGTTTGCATGGGAGGGGGATCCATGTTCCTAGCCTCCTTAGCAAGGGAGTCCGCTTGTTCATTCCCCTCGATGTTGACATGAGCGGGGACCCATTGGATGGTGCAGGTTTTCTCTCTGGCAACTAAGATGGACAGAAGAGCGTTGATTTCGTGGGCGAGTCTTAATTTACCTCCTTTAATGGCCTCCAGAGCAGACTTACAGTCTGAGAAAATGATGATGCCATTCGAGGGAACTGACTGTGAGAGGTAAAGGGCTAGAGCGGATTTAATGGCGATCAGTTCACTAGTGAAGTTGGAAGCGATTTTTCCGGCTGCGACCCGATGTTTGAGGGATGTTTGATCTGGAAGGAGAAGGAAGATGTCAGAACCTCCTCTGTCGCATTCTGAGTTGGAGGAGCCGTCAGTGTAAGCAGTGGCAAGGTCAGGTTTAGAGAGCTTCGCTATAGTTTCCATACCCTTTCTCTTAATGGTTGCTTGTGGTTCTTTTTTCGAACACGGTTCCAGCAGGTCAAAATTGATCTTAACAGTAGAAGGTGGTTTGACAGCAAAATATGGTTCTTCAATAATGTCAAGGCATGAGTGATTCAGACCGATGTTATTTCTGATATCTTTGTCGTATTGGAGCGTGGAGGATCTCTTTAACCGTTCCCTGTTGTTCCAGGCGCGAAAAGTAACATTTGAGATGTGTTCCACGCTGCTGCACCTGATTTTATTGGTAAATTTAACAGTGGCCAGTTTTCGCCTACTTTCAAGTGGTGTGAGACCGCATTCAATCTCAGCAGTGCAATATATCTTTGATAAACAGAGTGTTAAAATTTTAAATGTTTGTTAAAGAAAATTTTGTTTTTTTACGAAGCGACTTCTAAAAGGTAGACTTTCAATAAAAATAGAGCGAACTTTTGTCTGAATTGTAAATAGATTTTATATTAAAAATGTACTTTAATTTTAGTGTGTCATCAACTGTTATATGGCTGCGATGGGTTCGGTTCTTTTTCATTGAAATTAGTAGGATTAAACTTTTGTGATTGATTAAATCGTGAGTGTTTTTATAATTGTTTTCGTAAATGTATAAAATTATAAGGATTTGCAACGAAATGAAATTTTTAAATTTTCACTGTGGGAATCTCAAAGGAACAGGATCTATGTGCCTACTTGTAAATAGGATAGGCGATAAATAGATGTTGTTTATACCAAAAATGTCTAAAAATTAGAAGTCGGTGATATATCGATACGACGATATTTTTATCGATATTTTTTTTTTAAATATGGATACAAGTCACCGATATATCGATGTATTCAAACATTTTTAGTTTTTTGATGATCGTTTTGTAGTTTCATATATTTTTTTCGATTTTCTTTATTCCCTTTTCAAAAACTTCAAAACTAAAGTTTGGACTTTAGTTACAATTGCAGTTAAAATGGCACCCTAACCAAAAAGAAAACATAATGTAATGGAAAGCTAAGCTCATTTATTAGTAGTCATTAACATAGCGCCGTTTCTGTTGCCAAGGTGTGCCTGGAATTTGCATCCTATTTTAAATATTAAAAACATCTCCTATCAGCAAAATATACGTTTAACTACTTTTCAAAATTTCTTCTTTAAAAATAAATGTGAGTTTATGCATTGACATCCAAATGAATTTTATTTATTCTGATTGATAATATAATTTATTTATTTTTTAAAACAATTTTTATAATTTATTTATTAAAACAATTTTGGCATGAATTCATGAAAAGTAGAAATTTGAGGCGAAAAACTTCGTTTTCCTGGCAAAATTAAAAATCAAATAAAAAAATCGATATATCGATATTTCATTGATATTTCTTTCTATGAAACGATATTGTATCGATATATATTTTGATCGATATTTCCGACCTTTACTAAAAATAACACTTGAAAGCTTTTCCTCATTTGCAAAATGAATAGTGTATGAGGAGAACTGAAGAAGCCGTATAACGATAGAAAATTTCGAAATGTCACCTGGGTTCTTGCCCATACCCTACTTTTTGAAATTAAAAATAAGGAAGAAAAAACTATAACATTCACAGAAAAAACAAAGCAGTATTTTAAATTATTTTTTGGAACAAAAAATTAATACATAGCTATCAATCTACATTTCATTAGGATTCCCATTTTTGAATGGTTGTTTTCAGATTATCTGGCACCGTCAGCAACACGAGGGCTATAATGCGCCGAAACATTCGTCATTAGACAAGCCAACATACATTAACAAACACCCATGTCTATCACGGGACTCGAACCCGCAACCTCGCGGTCTAGAAGCTTGCACGCTAACCACTATACCGTTTGGTCAGCGATTCCCATTTTTGAAAAATCAAGGTTTAAATAACAATTGGTGTGGGAAAACGCACAACTTTCAATTTCTCTTACTAATGGTCACGTCTTACTAATGATGGCATTTTAATCTGCCGTTTTCGTTTTCATGTTTTCATTGTTTAAAAAATATCTCCATTTAAGAGATATTTTGGCAATAATTATTAGATTGGCAAAAAAAAACAAAAAAACGGCTGTATATTTTTAGATAAAAGCGACATTATAAATTCTTTTAAGCAAAACAGAGGAGAAACAGTCGTTGTTAGACTATGCTCAAGGGAAGAAAACTCTGTTAAAGACATTCATTTCCCATCTTTTTACGCATTTCTATAGAAATTTCGAAGGTGGGATGCTTAGAGCACCTTAAAACCACAGCGATTTTGATTAAAATCGTTAGAGCAGTTTTTTAGTAATTGCAGAAAAGCATACATTTTTCAATGGCGCATAAAAGCATACATTTTTCAAGCTACCTTATGCGCATGCATATTCTATGACGAAATGCAGGTCCCATGGCCTCCACTAACCTGTATAAAGAGTTAAACATTACAGCTCAATCCGTTTGGGAGTTACACTAACCTCAGACAGACACACATACAATTTTTGCCTACTTTTTTTTTTTTTTTTTTTTTTTTTTTTAACTTAGCACGCTCCAAAACATGTAGAAATTAAAAGAAAGAAAAATCGAAATTTTCTTTTTACCTGACCGAATGCAATGCAATACTTTCCTTACATTATGTCCTATGATAACACATAGTACAAAAGCAATTGAAACTAGTAGCAAAAAAATAGTAGAAACTTGAAAGCAAAAAACTAGTAGCCATGTAATGCTGCCTTCTATAATGAAAAATGTAAGAGTGAAAAAATATAGATTAACTTACCACAATTCTAATTTTGTGCGAAACTTCAAATAAATTTGCTGGTGCTTATTCTAGTATGTCTTACAGAAACTACCTTTGCTGCATGTTCGTTAAATTTATGTTTTCAATTGTAGTTCTCATCATAACAACTACCACATTTTTAATACATGCATTTTTATATCATTAATAGAGTAGAATATAAGTCAAATGGTATGCCCACAACACACATGCATATATGCGGGAGGGCAAGGATTGACTCTTTTGGTTGAAACACTTGTTTAGGTTCAAAGTCGGCCATTGCTGTGTTTTAGTTAATTTTTATTATTCGTTATTAATTTTAGACTGTCGAAATTGTCCTTTAGTAAATGGTTTTCTAAATTGGACCCTGGTGGAGGCGGGGGAGGATTAATGAAAAATTACATGGTAACGATTGATGGCATACAAATGGTAATCAAAATTGTCATTAATATTTCAATAACGCAGCAAACCGATGTTTTGCGTATCAATGAACCCTCTCGAGGAAATCCTCTTACTGCCATTGCGGAGAATTCGAAAAGCAACGATTATTAGATTATTGAACAGCAACAATTTTAGTTTTTCCCTTTTGCAACTGGATTCGTTGGCGCTTTATTTGAGATGTCAACGAATTATTTTTAAAAGGGATTTTTGAATCAGTGTCGTGGATGTTTGGAAGTCATGGCTTTTCTATAAATGATTTCAGTATGTACTTACATACACACAGATGTTGGATTTTACACAGCGTGTTTTATTGATCGAGGATATCTGGTAAGTTTAGCTGTTTTATTGTTTAAAAATAATATAAACGATCGGTATATACTTTTTGTGCATACAAAAATTTTAACATTTTTGTTGGCACCCTGCAACGACAGTGATTTTCTTATTTTCTGAGCTTTAAAATCCTGTGTGTAAGAATATACTGGTAACAATATTTTCATACGTATATTTTTGTCCAGCATTTAGAAGAGCTTTGTTCTTTGCTGCAGCGTTCAGTTATTTTGAAATCGCCCAATCAATGACGTGCGTGGCCGTCATTGTTACAATCATTTTATCAAAGAATTATTTTTGGAAAAGGCAACGGGTTTTATTTTAATTTGTTTCTTTGGGTGAGTACAATCGAGATTTGTTTGTTTGTTTATGGTTGTTGGTACTTTGCGATATATCCTATATTGAGTGTTAGTCAATTAGCGATGGAATTTTATAAACAATGCTGTGTTCAACTGTGCGTTTTTATTATTTCCGTTGTATTGCTTTAATTTGTTTGAGTAGAAATTGAAATCATGCCTTTGTTTTATTTGCAATTTATTGTATAACTATTACTCATAAAAATGATCTGTTCTATGAGTGTATGATGTTTTTCAGGTCAAATTTTAGTTTTACGTTTCATTATTATTTCAATAACATCAATCATGAGTATGTGTTTGTACATCGAGCGCGTTCGGGGGTTGCCGAGAGTTAGAGAGCAGAGGGCGAAGCCACCTAGTGTTCTAAAAAAAAACTGATTTAAATATACTTATAGCTAGTAGTTTAAATCTGCAGTAATTAGAAGAAAAAGTTTTTATACGGTTAACATGAAATTCGGCTAACGCGAAAAATTTCGGCGTCCCATCGACTTCGTGCTATCGGGGTTTGACTATATTTTCTTTATTATTGACATATTTATGAACAAGTATACGAGGTAGGTATGGCAAATAAAAAAGGTCTAAAAAAATTATTTCCAAACAATTGAGAACCAAAAATGGAAAACGACTTAAGTACCAAAAAGATCGAAAATCTGTAGAAATAGTTCCTGTAGCAATAGCTCAAATTTAATCTGAAGTATCTACTTACCCATTGCCTTAAGTATCAGGTGCTATCATTTTTCGACTCTCCTGAAAATTCTCTTCTTTGGACTTAAGTCGTTTTCCATTTCTAGTCCTCAATTTTTGTTATTTCTTCCTATACCCATTTGTAGCCTAACTTTATTATTATAATACATTCTGTTCTTTCGATTTTACTTGCTGTACAGACATCATTAAGTGAACCATTGGTGACAAAAAAAAAAATCTTAGCCAATTTCGATGGTGATATTGATACTCAATAGCAAAAATTAAAAATAAAGAAGCCTAATTGAGGTTTTTGTGTAACAAACCATTAATTTAATGTTCTTCTTACACAGCGCCTAAGTGCAATAAGAAGTTCCATATTTTCTTCTGGTAGGTGATCAAAAATAATGTATTCAAAATAAAATACGATATTTACTACACAAATTAAAACAAAATAATTTTACATATGTACATGATGTTTTGTACTTGTTGGTTAAAAATACGTAATTTACAATGTATAATGGCCATATAATCGGATGATACTTAATATCCACTTCCAGAGAGCCTCCGTAGATAATTTGGTAATTTTAATAATAATGTTTCAGCACTGGAGGGCTTCGGTGGATCTTGTTTCTGACAAGTTGAGTTGATGTATTCAATTGACTAAAAAAGGAATAAATAAAACTAGTTAAGAGAACTTTCCTTTTCAAAAACCATTTAGTTAGAATTTTCTTTTAATTACTTTACGAAACAGTAAAATCTGACTTTCCCTGAATGGTATTTCTACACTAAGCTATTTTTCATTCTATAACAAAATAACTTCTTAGAAAACTGTGTTAACTTCACTCACAGCTACATTCGATCACATTCTCACAAGTTCACTTAAACCGGATTTACACGCTACCAGTCGGGCCTCCAGTTTAGATCGCCAGTTCTGTGACATCAGCTAAGCAACCGTTGCACCGTCTATCGGTGATCACTGGAGAGCTCACGTGATTGGTTGATCGGAGTCGCCGGCTCCAGTAAATAGAAAATGTTTGGTTTACTGCAACCAGTAGCCCGATGACGTCACAGGACGTCACAGGGCTGGTGATCTAAACTGGAACCTCGACTGGTTGCGTGTAAATCCGGCTTTATACGGCTACCTCAATCCAATTTTTTAACACAGACTGGACGGAATCGCCTGTAGAGTGGGCATTGCGCGTGGCGTAACGGCTAAAAGTGCAGAGGCGAATATCCACGTGCGGTATTTTGAGTTTAATTACATAAATTCAATTTGTTATTTGACCGAAATAATGTGCCAATTTTTTAGATAATGGTTTATTTTCTAATTAAAATCATTTCTTTCAATTACGTAACTTATGCGTTAAAATAAGTTTATTATTGAATAATTTCTCGAATTTTTTCTAAAAAGAAATCTTATAAACAAGCAAACTTTAACCTTAACGTAGAATTTTGTGTCAATGTAAATTTATCGATTCCATGAATCGTGAATTAAGCTTGGCGTCCACTATCGTTAAGCAGAGCAGAACAGTCAGAGCGGAGTGGATTAGAGCCAATTACAAGGCTGCCAATGTCTACTATAGCACGAGCCTCGAGCTACAATGGAAGTTGACAGCCTTGTAATTGGCTCTAATCCACTCCGCTCTGATCTGCTTAGCGATAGTGGACGCCAAGCTTTAAACCTAAAGTCATTTTCTAAAGAAATTTTTTTTAAAAAAAGAAGAAAAAAAAAGCTTAAATATTTTTGTTTCTAAAAAATCTATTTTATTCTTGAGCCTACTAAAATTATATTTTTTAATACCGATCGGCCACTATTTCAAAAAGTATAGTTGGCATTCGTAAAGAGTGGGCATTCAGCGCCATCTACGATTCTGAGGATTTTTTGTGCAGCAGATGTATAAGTGAACTTGTGAGAACGTGATCGAGTGTAGCCGTGGTTCACTAATCTCCAACCAATCAATCAAAACTTATTGACACTGATGCCTCTTCTAACTCTGCTATAACTTCTATTAACATTTTCACGTGACATACAGGTTCACAGACATAAATGTAATTGCAGAAAGATAAGTGGTCATTAGAATGTGCTATTTACAGTTAATTAGAAATATGCGTGAAGGCAAAATGAAACCTTGCCTTGTCTTCTGCATTGACAATTTCTTTTTCGGGAACACACACCAGATCCTCTGCGCATGGACAAGACATCAGGTACATGTCACCTAGGTGGGATTTTACATTGATAGGCTGACAAGGGCATCCTGAAAGGCGAAAGCACAATCACTTTCAAGACATAGAGGTACCAAAAAGGACTGAGCTACTTGAAAAAAATAAGTATGATAAAATGGAATACGATAGAAAGGTACTGTTTGCTGCATTCTATTATGGTAATTAGGAAATTTTTGGAAATTCTAGGAATAAAAACTGAGTCCCATCAGTTTTCAAAAATAGTTACATAGTTCGCCAAGAAATAGCGCTGTTAATAAAAGAAAAATTGTGAACATATTGCATGAACTATAAAACTGTGTTCTAAAAAAATATTTCCAACTACAACATGACGCAATTGAAGTATCATTTTGTAGTTTTTGCAACATTTTCAAAGCTTTTCTTTCTTAATATTTTATTTAACAGCTGCATCTGTTGGTGAACAATATAGTTTTTTTTAAAAATTGATAGCTAAAATTCCGTAGTTGCTCAAGTTGGATACAGCAAACGGTGTATTTTTATCGTCTTTTCTTTCTTTCTTTCATTCCCCCCCCCCCTCCCCCTTTTTTTTTTTCTTCTTTTTTTTTTCTTCTTTTTTTTTTCTATTTTTAAATGTGGCAGTCCTCTATGATACATCCTGTAATAACAAACAAGCGATCAAAAGACAACAGAAATAGTTGACATCTTTTAAGAGGAATTGCTAGCCTTGACTGTCTCTTCTGCAATCTTTCGATAATTCGAAACATTGCTTACCAAAACAAATATAAATTTTTTTCCAGATAACACACTAATGATTAGAACTCATTAACGAAAAAATTAATAAAAATGAATTTTTTTAATTAGGAATATATTTGCTACATAAAACAGCATCGTCAACTGTTGGGAGGAAAATGAGAAATTTTCAATCACTCAATTTTCTTACTAATTTATAACTTTGAAAGGTCGATGAATTAGTATTGCAAAGAAACTCATTAGAAACCGAATCAACATTTCAATGTATTTTCGCCGTTCTTTGCTTATTGTCTACCAGATCCTCTCACCAGTTTTTAAATATTTGGAACCACTCGTACTCAATATTTTTTTTAATAATTCTAAGCCGTAAACGATAAGGAAACTTCTCAGATTCCTTTGAAGATGTACAAAGATTGCACAGAAACAGACAATTTACTTTTACTATAATTAACATTAAAATGAGATAGTGTTGCTGTCCACTTTGCACGAAAGAATTTTGTCCCAAATGCTAATTCCAGTTCTATGAAAAGGATATATAAATAACTTTTTTTACTCAATATCAATTTAAAATTATGTTTACCCACGTTTTTTACGTATTAAATTATGGTTGGCAATTAAATAAATAATGCCAATACAGAATTTTTTTTTTTACAAACATAAATTAATACACAAATATAAATTCATGCATGCTAAGTATCTAATTCTTATATTAATTCCCTACAGTACTTCCTAATAGTATTACTATAGCTTATTAATTTTTTTATATAAAAATAAAAAATATTATTTGTACTGAATTGTCTTTTAATTAGGTGTTAAAAAAAATATTTATGGTTTCATGGTTGTTTTGTCTTCTATTGTGTATAGTGTATCATTCTGTTGTGTGTGTTGTAATGTTGTGGCACCAGGCACGGCCAGTCGGATTAGGATATAGTTGGTTGGTTGTTTTCAGATTATCTGACGCCGTCAGCAACACGAGGGCTATAATGCGCCGAAACATTCGTCATTAGACAAGCCAACATACATTTACAAACACCCATGCCAACACGGGACTCGAACCCGCAACCTCGCGGTCTAGAAGATAGCACGCTAACCACTATACCGTTTGGTCGGCGATTAGGATATAGATTGGTTGGGCATGGGATAGTTAGATGAGCTGTACTGAAGCGAAGAGAGGACATTGTTCGGAGGGTGTGGCCCATAGGTTGAATATATCTTGGAAAAGACGACGGGACGAGAGGAGAAAAAGAAACAGAAATGCGAAAAATGTGTTGAGAGTGGTTGTTTTCCTCGTGCCTGGCCGCTACGGAATTGTCATACGGTGTTTCCCATTGAGTACAGTGTAAAGTGATATGAATACTTGTATGTTCATACTTTTGTGGTGCAGCGTGTAAATAAAATAAAAGATATTGACCTCGACAATTTTGCAGACTTTATTTCGAACGAGTATATCGGAAAAACAACACAACATGGGTGTATATTATGAAGGTCCTGGCTTGATTAGCCGTTATTATGAACAAAAGTAAGTCGTTGAGCGCACAAAGCTCTCAACATAAGGAGTTCCACCTATGTACAAGGATATTTCATATAGTTTCGTAGAGTTCAATACATTGTAACTTGACATCTTATTTTGTCTTATTGGAGATCTGTTATTTCAGAAACCAATTGAAAAAAGTAAATAAAAATTTCAGGATGTCATTTATATATTCCAACTCACTTTAACTAAGGAATTCATTAAATGTAATTTAAATTTTCATTTTATAATTTTTTCTTCATAAACCACCGAAAAAAAATATTCTTAGTTTCTTTACGAAAATGAAACATCAGCAAGCAGAAGGGACGATACCCAAGTTTCGTCAAAAAAGTTCGTGTAATACATGAAATAATACATAAAAATTCAACACAAAAATATGCAGGAAGGATGATTCAATAATTTTAAAGATGCAATAAAATTTCCCATATTATGTAATAATTACAATTCAAATAATTTTCAATTCAATTTTAGGAACTTGTGAAGTAATCTGTGAGGAAAGGGGAGTTAAGAGGGAAAATCTTTTGTTTAGACACGAGGAAAAGTAAACTTTTTGCAGGAAAAACTGCTTCGGATCAGAAAAATGTGGATCCTTGAAACAGGAACAAAGAAAAGGAAAATGATACATAAAAAACAGAAAATGCGGAAAACCTCCTAAAGGAGGTAAACTCTCATCCCTGAAATAATTTTTAAAAAATCTCTCCTTGATATCTGTAGATATACAAATATTATTAAAAAAAAAAAAAAAAAAAACTGTTGGTGAAAATTTCAAGGCTTCACCTGCTATGGTTCTTGACATAACGAGACATTATATGGGAAAACACAACTTTAGGAGAAATGCAATTAAATTTAAAAAGGCAACGAAAAAAACACTTGATATGTATTGACGTTTAAGGTCGTAACTTATTTCTATAAACTGGAAAATTAAAATTATAGTCGGTCTCGAATTAAATATAATAATTTATAAAATGAATTATTTTTTTTTTTTTTTTTTTTGCCATACTAAGGTATTGAACCTCTTTTATGATGTGTCGAAAACTCGTTTTTCTACAAAAACATAATGTTTGCGTGAAGTTAAGGGTAAGAAAAAGCGCCACAGTGGTCGAAAGTGGAAACCACATCCGCTTTACGCGATTTTCAGCGAATTGTAGATGTCTGGTAAAAATGATCAAATGACATCGGAAGCATAGCCATGGCAGATAAAGATGGGCAACATCGATCAAAATAAACATCGATACTTTATCTTTGCAATGAAAATATTATCGATAAAATATCGATATACCGATTGATTTTCACTTTTGTCAAAATCGAAGTTTTTCGGGGCAAATTTTAAATTTCCATTATTGCTTTTTGAAAGGCGACTGCCTTCAGATCAGATTTGTATTCTCGGAGAAAAATTTAAAAAAGGGATTAACGCATTACGAAATCAATACAATAGCCTAATACTAATAAATTATCTTACATGGTGTTAGCAAAGGACTCCCTGATTTTAAAATTTAATTACTCTAAAGCGGAAAAGAACAGAAGACTGAGCAATAAGTTCAGTTATTTTTAAAAGCTGTAAAAATCTAGAACAGAAGTTTAAAAATTAGTTGCGAATGTCACCAACAGATGGCGTTGTAGTTACGAAATTCTAGAAATATGTTATAAATTTGTCCTCTGCAATCCACCGTTGCAATCACGCTAACTTTCCCCGTTTAAACAGTGGAACTGTCCGAAGACTAATCTCTCTGAGCTTCAAAGCACTCTGTACTAAATAAGAACAGCAGTGTACAGCGCTACTTGTTGGTAACATTTGTAACTATTTTGAAAAATTACTGTAAGATTTTTACAACTTTCAAAATAAATATACTATTTATTTCATTATTCTATCAATCATTGCTTTTGAGATATTTAATTTTAAAATCAGGGAGTTCTTCGCTGGACATCCAGTACCTTCCATTACATTGTGGTCTTTCTTCAAATGAATCCCCATCTTCGCAAGGTTCCTTGATGTTTCATATATTTTCGAACGATAAACTACATTTTATTTTGATAGGGTCGAATGTTCTGATTGAAATTCTTGTTCTGGAGGTTTTAAAAAGAGAATTAAAAAAAAAATACCCCTCCCCCAAAAAAAAACACCACTGAAAACTGCAAAATGATCATTCAAAAATTAAAAATGTTCGAAAGTATCGAAAAATAGGTGACTTTTAACAATAATTTTGTTTATAGATTTTGTAAAAAATTATCGTCGTATCCATATATTGCCGACCTCTAATAGCAGAGTATCTGTGCTTTCAGAAACACCCATCAGATGGCAGCACTGATTGTTTGATATTATTGATTTCAATTTCGATCAGACAGCGTTTCAAATACTGTGAAAGTCTCTTTAAAAAAAAAAAAAAAAAATACTTTATTTCACCAATTACTAATAAGCCAAAAACTAATCTCTTACTCTTTTAATGTTTAGATATGCTTCACGAAATAAATAATATCATACAACTACTACTGTCATCTGGCGTGTGTAACGGAAAGCATGATACTTAAATAAAACCAACCGATAAGCACTTAACGTAACAGGTTCATTACGGGCACTCTGTTCATATATTCACCTTCGCATCCCTTAGCCCTGCAACCTCCCACCATTGAGCTTTTGGTCATGCAGCACTCCTCGATCCTGCATTGGTCCGCCGTGTGACACGTCTTGCCTCTCGATCCATCAGGCTGCACCTGCAACACAAACATCATCATCTCGAGCATGCAGTGCAATTCCCCCATAGAAATTTTGATCACGTTTATTCACATTGTTTATTTTAAATAAATGTAGTCCCTCTGGAAATTGAAATTAAACTGAGCGTCAAAAATATAAATATCTGCCCCCCTTCCCCCTTGCGACATCTATAAAATTTCCCTTCAAAAAATATTACAGTTTACAAAATCGAGGTAAATTACAGGTCAAATGATAAAATGAAAAAAAATCTTCACACTCTAAAATTCCGTTGCACTTGTTGCTAGTGTAACGGAATTTTAGCTTCTTCATTACAATGTAGCAAAAAGCTTATACAAAGGTTAAGTTCCTAATTACCAAATACTACAAACAATGATGCCACAATATCACAATGCAAGTTATTTTTATTGAATCAACGTTCAAACAATTTCTAACTCGTAATTGGTTAACTCTGACGAGAGAAAGTTAGTGACATTAACTGTCAGAATTCAAATTGTTAATACATATTAAGAAAAAATAAATTTTACAACCCATTAAAACAAAGTTTTAAAAAAATTCTTTATATACATTATCAATTTTTATATTCATTGACACAGCGCCGATATCAAAAATATTTTTATCTGCTCAGCAAACTACGCTTCGAAATTTTTTTATTATAAATGAACGGGAATTATGCTCTCACATCCAAATATCATTTATTTATTCTGATTAAAATAATTTTATTATTTATTTATTTAAAAAAAAATCTTTGACAACAGGAAAGAGTTTTAACAATGATCAGCTTAATGCTTTTTTTAACGTGACTGGATGACGGTAAGTTGGATATTAATATTCCTTAAAAGCGACCTTTAAGTGACAGTTACAGCCCCAAAATTTGATAGAATGTATTCGTCATCGGCATCGAACCTATCTGCCAAGTTTCAGGTCGATTGGATAACGGCAAGGAGGTTAATTAGACCTCGCAGATTCCGACACCATCGAGAAACATACAAAAGCGAAGTTAATATAAAGGATTTAAAAATACTAGTTCCGTAAAAAACTTGGATCGCAAAACTAAAGGATAGTAAAAAGGTAAATTTAAAATTCTGGTAAAAATTTGGTTTTATCTTCCTTACGATAATGTAGTGAAAAGATGATTCTTAAGTATTATTCTATCATCCCTTGGCGAACGTTTTGTTGTCGGTAAAAAGTTTTAACCTCTAGGCCATCTCGGGAAGTCTATTTCGGCTCCAACCACCGTGGCATGCTTTAGCAGTGCGGTTGACTGACTATCCGTTCGGATCGGGACGGACTAAGAAAACGGAATTTAAGGAAACGCACTAAAGAAACGGATTTACCATTTTGCCAAATTTTTTATCTCGCCAACAGTCGATAGGATAATATGTAAGAACCGAGAAGGTAATTGTACCTGAGAACCAAAAGTGATTTAGCCATGAAAGTGAGTTTTAAGTGAAAGTACCCATTTGAGGTCAACATTCACCTAGAAACTGCAAATACTACAGACACTTGTGTTATAGCGAGGGAAAGAGCGTTATCGAGATAATATCCAGCACTCAAATTTAACCAGGAGCACAATAAATGGCGGCCGAAAGTAAGTTTACAAGTCTAAACTCTAAATACCGCAGACATGTGTCGGTACTCTTCCGTTAGACGGGTACCAGTTGTCGCCAAGCCTAAATGTTTACAGGTTTAAATGATGCGTAAATGTTTCACCAGGCCTAAATGTTAACGGTTTCTTATACGGTTGTTATAGCTACCCAATAGCTGTTTATTATATGAATTATAAATGATTTGAGGCACCCTACCCCTCCTTCTTCAGAACTCTCTTACATGGAACTTTACTTTCGGAATAAATCCCAGAATATGAAAATTTGGCTGGATCCCCACCAACCCACCCACTACTGGTAAAGAGGTTCTAAACTGTGTCTTCCTTTAGCCCTCACATGTGACAAAAAATCACGTACTGGCCTCTTGCGCCTAGCCAGGGGCCATCTTAAGTGTCTGACCTTCTCTAAAGGTAACGTTTGATAACGAAAACGATGTCTTGGGCCAAAGTGCCACCAACACCAGGCACTAGGTGAACACATCCTGGAATGGTTAAGCCTCCTTTGGGAGGAAATTTATTCTTCTCACCTTCTATACTAGAGGACAGGATAAATTGAGCTCACTGAATACTAGAGGTCGGAAATATCGATCAAAATAAATATCGATACTATATGGTTGCATAAAAAGAAATATTGATAATATATATATATATATATATATATATATATATATATATATATATATATATATATATTTGATTATCAATTTTGCCAGAAACAAAGTTTTTCGGGGCAAATTTCTACTTTTCATGATTGCTTTTTTGTAGGGTGACTACTTTTTCAACTGAAATGGATCTATTACAAAAAAAAAAAAAAAAAAAAAAAAAAAAAAAATTATATTTTCGCCGAATTGGTGCAGTGATTTTAAGAAAAATTTAGAAAATTTTCAATAGCTTTTAAGTGTATGGAAAATATCGAATATTGGTGCCGTTTTAACTGTCTCTCAGCCAAGTTCAAATTTTAGTTTTGAAGTTTTTGGAAAGGGAATAAATAAAATCGAAAAAACATATGGAACTACAAAACGATCATCAAAAAACTAAAAATGTTTGAAAGTATCGATATATCGGTGACTTTTATAGATATTTTTAATATCGATATATTTTTAGATATATCGATAAAAATATCGTCGTATCGATATATCGCCGACCTCTACTGAATACGCTGTAGAAACCGGTAAAAGAGTATTGAGTAAAGTTCGCCAATATATCGATACGACGATATTTTTATCGATATTTTTTAAAATATCGATACAAGTCACCGATCTATCGATATTTTCAAGCATTTTTTTTTTTTTTTTAGTTTTGTAGTTCCGTGTGTTTTTTCGATTTTCTTTATTCCCATTTCAAAAACTTCAAAACTAAAGTTTGGACTTGGCTGAGAAACAGTTAAAATGCCACCCTAACATAAACGAAAACATAATGTGATGGAAAGATAAGATCATTCATTAGTAGTCATTTACATAGCACCGTTTCAGTTGCCAACGTGTGCTTGGAATTTGCATATAATTTTAAATATTAAAAACATCTCTATCAGCAAAATATGCGGTAAACTACTTTACCAAATTTCTTCTTTTAAAATAACTGTAAATTTAGGCATTGACATCCAAATTTATTTTATTTATTCTGATTGATAATATAATTTATTATTAAAACAATTTTTATAATTTATTAAAACAATTTTGGCATGATTTCAAGAAAAGTAGAAATTTGCCCCAAAAAACTTCGTTTCTGGCAAAATTGAAAATCAAATAAAAAAATCATGTATCGATATATCAATATTTTATCGATATTTTTTAATGCAACGATATAGTATCGATATTTATTTTGATCGATATTTCCGATCTCTAGTATTGAGTGAGCTCAACTCGTCCTGTCCTCTAATATAGTCATAGACTTTTTGTATATCAACGGATTCCTTGACCTGCTCTGACTCCGTCAGACAGGGTTGGAGATTATAAACAACAAATAATGATTTGAAGGTTGTTAATTTGGTTGAGTTATCTCTGCTATTTGGTGGTTTCTGTCTAGTACCCATCTACTGAAGATTACCCATGTGCCTTAAAACTGAGTGAAATTTTTTAAAATACTAGAATTATAAAATATTCAACTACAGTGTTTTAAAATTTGACCAGACGAGTACTCTTATAGTAATTCCATAGAAAATTCGGATTTAGGCTTCATATAGGGATATCGGATTAGAAATTAGATAATAATTGATTAGGCTCCTCCTCAAATTAAAAAGAAAACTTTTTAATTTATATAAAGCTTAAAATTGAGAGGGTTTAATTATCACTGATCTCTAACTACTACTTTTGGGTAGCTAATAAGTGGTACATGTTCAGCAATTGAATTACGTTATGAAGCCAATTGATTACGTGGAACAGAAGCAGTATAGGACCCGATTGACGAATTTTCCCGGTTTGAACTAGTCGGATTGGTGCTTTTTTGGACTTCTAGCTACCATTTTGCTTACGTAGATCCCGGCTTGACAAATCCGGTTGATTTTCTGGAATGTTCCATAACGTTCTATTTCGGCAACCCTTTTGCTTGAGCTTTCTTGTAGTCGCCAAGTAAAAAGTCGCCAATGGGGTCCTGTGCTGCTTCTATATTCTGTTGTCTGTGTAAACCAATTTATTGCAGAAGGCTGGAGAAGAGGGGAATCACTAGTGCCTAGCCTAGGAGTTGTATCTGTCTTTTATACCCGAGACCACCACAAGGCTCTTTTTAAAATATTTTAACGGACAGTATTTTAACAGCACTTTAAACAGAGTAATTTCTTTGCTACAAAGCAGAATATAAAAATTATGAAAAATTTATAAGCCATGATATGGTATCCAGAAAGTGTAATTAGATATCAGTATTTCTTATAGGTGATCAATCTTAAAAGAAAGAAATTCCAGTCTTAAAATGTTGCCAAATTGTCCTTACGTTATACCCGGACACAATTTCAGCAATAGAAAGGTAGGTAAGAACAAACTTGTAATGACAATTACTGCTTGTTTAACCATTTCCAACTTACTAAAGAATTGAGACTTATTATCAATTTACCATTTAATACCCAATCGTTATTTTGGGTTTTCTTTTAGGCTGTTTTTTTAATATTTCAAGGGCCAGTAATTTACTTTAACCAAAATAATGTCTTTGCTACAACGCATAATATAAGAATTATATGAGACATTTAAAAGCTTTGATATGCTAATTAATAGTTTTTCGTCAATTCCTTATTATTTTACATGGAATCTACTCTATGATGACAGAAATTTCTAAAAAGTTAAACTAATAATATTGACCTAACAATGTTTTACTTACACAGAGGACAAAGCAGGTGAATATCAGGCACAGCAATTTCATTCAGTTGAGAAACGTCAAAAAGATCAGAAAGGTATTGATGCCGACCTTGATGTCTACCTTACCGAAACATAATTTGGCGCCGAAAGTCGATCTCCTTATCAACAAACACAAGATAGAACGATAAGAACAATATTATTCTTTAATCGGATTATCTGATAATTCTGACGCAGCAACGATATGCTGCACACAACCCTGATTGTTGGTTGGAGGACTGAAATCTGTTTGAAATCAGAGGCAGGGGGGTGAGTGAAGTAAATATAATTAAAATCACTTTGTGCAGGAATGGATGTTAGTTGGATCACAACAATGCCTATCAGATAAGGATAAAAACAAAAAACGATCGTGTTTGTAAAAAAAATTATATTGGTAGGATCGCTAGTTTTCACCTGCCCCATAAATACAGTGTGTTTATAAAGTAACTATACATTCTTGTGATAATCACATTTTATTACATAAATTATAATATTAATCAAACATATATCATACCAGAACACTAGAGGTCGGAAATATCGATCAAAATAAATATCGATACTATATCGTTGCATAGGGAAAAATATCGATATATCGACACGTGATTTTTTAATTTTTTTATTTAATTTTCAATTTTGCCAGAAACGAAGTTATTCTGGGCAAATTTCTACTTTTCATGAATTCATGCCAAAATTGTTTTAATAAATAAATTATATAAATTGTTTTTATAAATAAATTATATCATCAATCAGAATAAATAAAATACATTTGGATGGTCAATGCATAAATTCACATTAATTTTTAAAGAAGAAATTTTGAAAAGTAGTTTACCGCATATTTTGCTGATAGAATTGTTTTTAACATTTAAAATTAGATGCAAATTCCAGACACACGTTGGCAACAGAAACGGCGCGGTGTTAATGACTACTAATAAATGATCTTATCTCCATTACATATCTTTCTTTTTGATTAGGGTGCCATTTTAACTGTCTCTAAACCAAGTCAAAACTTTAGTTTAGAAGTTTTTGAAAAGGAAATAAAGAAAATCGAAAAAACACATGAAACTACAAAACGATCATTAAAAAACTAAAACTGTTTGAAAATTTCTATATATAGGTGACTTGTATCGATATTTTTAAAGAAATATCGATAAAAATATCGTCGTATTGATATAACGCCGACCTCTACAGAATACACTTTTAGTCAAAGTTCGCCAAATTGCGGGAAATCTGCTTGAACAGGCATTGAAAATCAATTTCACCCCATAGAATTAACCTCATCCGTGAATTCAAGCATCGACACATCATGGTTAAATTTTTAAAAATAATCCTCCATTTCATAAAATCAGCGAACAGCCAAGCCGTTTTTCGAAGGGTGGCGCTACATCCCTGCCACTTTTATTTAGAAATAGTTTCCTTTTCTAAAAAAATGCAAAAAATTTCGTTTATTTTCCAACGGAATGCAATATATCGATCACCCCCTTCGAAATCTACAGTTACCCATGAGCCTTCATATTCAAACATGCTTGGACCATGGAGGTAGAAATAGAAGGAGGAGGCATGCCCTATCTCAGCCCACAGTAGAGACTGAAGCGAGGCGTCGGCCATGTCGGTTCAACCAAAAGCCGCACTTCGACAACACCACCTAAAGACAAGGCCTTACCACTTGTTTTGTGACGTCATCACGAGAAGTTGGACGGTTTCATTATTTAGCATAGTTTGAAAACAACATGAATAAGTTTTTTTTGTTCAGAGAATTCATTGCTAAATTTCAAATTGTTATACAGCATTCAAATATTCAATGTTTTTCATTCGATTTTCAATTACTAAAACAAATATTTCCCAAGATAAAAGGTTTTAAAATAAAATTATATACAACACAAAAATTTTATATTTTTTGGCATTTACATATTTATTAATAGTGTAAATTTTATTTAAGTTTTTATCACACATATAATATATTGAATTTTCATATCAATTGAATTGTTTACATATAAAAAGAACAAGGAACTGGGTTTAGAGTAATCAACTTTTTATTTACAATATTAACACATACAACACACACATTATTAACTTAACAGATATATTACATACCTGCCAACATTGGCATTTTCAAATTAGTGCAATTTTTATGGAACAAATCATTAGTTAATAGGTCTTCAAAATGCTTACAAATAATTTGAAGTTTGGAGAACAACTGATTTCTATCATTACAATTATAGTTATTTAAATTCTCAATTAAAGTGGAATTTTTTTCACAGCTGTTTACATTTGAAGGTATGCATATTTCCTTTAATTTTGTTATATGAACATTATCAATATAAATATTTAAAGAAAGTTTATCATCTGCTACTATTGATTTTGTAAAACGAGGTTCTGGGTTTAAAATTAATTAAAACAATATCAATATTCCAGATTCTTTCAAATGAGACCACCCATCAGGTAAAGAAATGTTATTTACTTTTCACAGAGTTCTTCGAATGATGAAAATGTCATCCTTGCTTGCTTTTCCTTCATCTCTTGTAAACTTTCAGCAATTGCCTTTTACAAATTAAAGTTCACAATCCACTCTTGCTTTTTAACCAAGCTTTCTCTGATGTATAAAGTAGATGATAAATAAGAAGGGCAGTTAGGGAAAATAGTTGGCACAGTATTATTTGTCAAGCAAGGGTACTTCACCGGAGCAGTCTCCTGTCTTGCTGTCGAAAGCCTCAGTAATTCTGCGTATATACTCATTTTGGAAATGTAGAATACACACCTAGGAATATATATATATACTTAAAATCAAGAAAAGCAAGCGTAAGCATTCTTAAAATAGTTGAGTTTTTCGATAAATTATTTTAAGAAGAGGGGAAATAAATTATATATACAAAATAAATTATACCGTTTCCAAGATGACACATGTCTAAGATGACACATTTTAAATATAAATGAGATAATTTAGTCAAAATGTAGAAATAAATATATTCGTATACACATTTTAACTAAATATCCAAGTCCGGTAAGGATTCTGGTTTGTTTTTGAAATTGTTTACATAAAACCGAGCCAAATTATGGCAACTATAAGCAGTTCATTTGACATTAAAAAAATGGACATTTTTTGGCGAAAATCACATTGGCGCAAAATTCATACTGGACTTGGAATTTCAAACCATATTTTAATTTTTTTACTACGGAATTATCGGTCAACAATTAAAAATAAAAGGTTAATTGAGTTAAAAAAAAAAATAGTAGAAATGCACTACAGGGACTTGGCTATTTTTAGTAACTATTTGGAGCTTAAATAAACAGTTACATACTAATTATGGTTGCTATAAAACTGTTTAGAACACATTTAGTGTTATAGTTTAATTAAATTTAAAAAGTTAAAAACATTTCGGATAAAAACTTACAAAAATTTATAATTAAAAACATTTATATAAGGTCAATACGCCCAAGATTTGTACTTACCCTTGAATATTTTGAGGGTTTCAATCCTTTTCTGGTAATGGATTGGATCCATTTGTGACGCAGTTCCGTATCTTCGGGAAATTTAAAAATGGACACTTTGCTGTCTGGGTTGCGATTTCCACTACAACTAGTTACACAACAGGCATCATAGATGGCATTCTTCTCAATAAAAACGATAAATAATAAGGGTTACTCAATTACAAGTCTGTTGAAAGCTATAAATAAAAACGCTGACAAATATCTACCACCAAGCATCAACGCCATTGCTAAGCCTAAATACGAATGTGCTCTGCTGCTGACATCGGAATGAAGTAAAGAAACTAGATCTAGCTAGTTCAGTATAACTTCTTGTGATGACGTCACGACAACCAGAAGTGAGAGTGATTGGGCCTTGTACTTTAGGTGGTGTTGACTTCGAACGTCGGACTTAGGCTGAGCGGAAGGTTTTTCGCAATCATCCTTTCCCCTTTTAAGCAATTAGTGTTATACATTTATGCAAGCAAAATTGCATGTAACCTACTGATGAAATAGATGTCTTGGGGAAATTTTCGGAACATTAACGATTTTTTATTCATTATTATTCATGGCTAATTATTAATGCATTTAGACAAAACATCAAGGAGTTTTAAGTATAAATTTTTTTTTACAAATATGAATTTTATAGTCCAAAAGTAAACTTTTCTGGTGATACAAATTAAAATAGAGACATTCATACAAATATACTCAATATAACATTTTAGGCTGAATTTGTAATTTCAAAAATATTCATTTTGTTGCATTCATCATAATTTTGTAATCTTATTCTTTAAAATACCATCTTTGACAGAATCTTGGTTACTTGTTTCCAAAAAAATATGAATTTCGTGTGATCAAAATGTTTAAAAATTACATGTTCTTATTTACATTTATTATAAGCTTTATTTTTGATTGCACATTTATTAGCAAAATTATTTAAGGAAGTTAAAGATTGCTAAATTTATGAAAATTACTACATAATAAAGAATTTTGTTTTAATAAAAATAATTACAAAGGCAACTAATACAAACGTGTTACAAGATGTAATTTATTTAAATTCCATATTGATTTCTTTGTTGTTGTATTAAATACTTTGTCACCTATCATATTACAATCAGAATTTCTTTCTATACTAAAAATAAGTAAGAATTAAAAAGTGTCGCAACGGTTTCAGAATTTTTCCACCGAGTGCATTTATCTCTGTGGAAAAAGTATTGGATTTAAAAGTGTGAAATTTTGCACATTAGAAAAGAAAAGTTTGAGAAGTCTCCTGATAAGAAAAATTTAGAGTTGCAAACTTTAGTTTCTAACAAAGTGAAACAATTTTTTTTATACATGGGCAGTCCTCACCAGGAAATGTGTTAATTTAATGTAGCAAAATGGTGTTTTCTAATTTCGCCATATTTAAAAGACAAAATGAAGTGTTTCAAACTGTAATATTTTTTAATTCTAAGGTAATATGGTTATTAGAGTGTGAAGACTATGCCACGAGCAACTCTAGGAGACTTGTGAATATTCACAAAGTTCCAATATGTGTTTAAAGGGGTGCTTTGATGGGTCAAAATTCTTCTAGAGTTGTTATTGACTTACCATGCATATTTTTCATTTTCACATACATTTTTAAGTACCAGTTTTAAAAAATGTTGTATATTAAAGATATTTTTTTTTTATTATTATTATTATTCCCCTCTCGGTCGCATCATCACCTCACCTACAGGACGAGTCATCATCCTGGATTCCTGAGAAGTCAACTCGTGATCCTACCGATTCATCGTTCCCAGCTGCTACTCAACTGAATTCCCTACTGGTGCTCGCTGATGAACTGACGATTTCTGCTGCTGTTGAAGATAGGTTAAGTTAGCCCATACCTGAAATCCACGGATTCCGGCAGTTGTGTTGAACTCTAAAGCGCGGCATCGTCCGTAGCTTAGGTTAGGCAACTGCCATCCTCCCATTTCCCTTGAAAAAGGATTGGGTAGGATCTAGGTTTTATCCTGGTCCCACAACTTTTTTGCAGACAAAGGATTCCTTCTGCGCTGTTAAGCTAACCTGTTAGTTAATTGTAATTTAATTTTTTCCCACCCTGCGCGGTTATGGATAATTTTAATTGTTACTTTGATGATAGAGTTAAAAGACCTGTTGACCAGGCATTTATTGATTTTGCTGCAACTATCAGCACATTAGATATTGAGAAACCATCTCTAGTTAAGCTTACTGACCTATTAAAGCAAATTGTATTCTTTTTAAGGTTAAAAGATAACCCCCCTGCTGAAAATAAAACACTCTTCCTAACTCAGAATGAAATGGCAAATTTGGATAATGATTCCACAACTGAATTGGATAGTGAAAATGAGGATTCCAGCATTAACAAACCCTCTACCACGAGGAATAACACCCAGTTTAGAAAAGA
This sequence comes from Linyphia triangularis, assembly GCA_963978545.1. Lineage (NCBI taxonomy): Eukaryota > Metazoa > Arthropoda > Arachnida > Araneae > Linyphiidae > Linyphia > Linyphia triangularis. The sequence goes on along the minus strand of OZ021730.1, from coordinate 29,216,694 downwards.
GGAAATAAACAGGGATGGTAATTCTAATAAAACCTCTAAGCGTAAAACACACAAACCAAATAAGCTAAAAACTGTTATAATCAACACAGAGCCTATTGATAAACAAAACATTGACACCCCCCCTCATGACCCTTCTGAGCCTAGCTCTAGCTCCGCTCATACTGATCTAATTGAGGACACATGTATACCTCAAAATGCAAACAAAAATGGCACTGAAATTAGCTCTATTGAGGCAACCACACTGTGCCAAGTCTCAGAGCAATATAAACAAACTCAGTCCCAACCTGAATTTCAGGTGGAGGAGTTACACGACCAATCAGAAATGAGCTCCTCGGAGCCACTCCCTCCAACGCAGGACATTGCTGCAGACACAAACACTGACAATAACACAGGTGCTACGTTCCAGCAACCAAGGAAAACGACCTGTAGAACTCCTATTTATATAGACGATGATAAGATAAATTGGAAATATGTCAACCAACAGCTTGCCTTTAATAAAATCGAGGGTTTTACTGCTACTCACAAGGGTAAGAATAAGTTCCAAATTAAGGCAACTTCAGATGAACAACACAGACATATAACCAAACTCCTTACACTAAATAATATAGCTTACTATTCTTTTGTTTTGCCATCTGACAAAAAAGTCAAAGTTATAATTAGGTCACTCCCTGTTGACACAGACATTGACGATCTGAAAGACGCACTTTTAGTAAATTCATTTCCAGTAGAAAGTGTTAGCCAGCTCACTAGAAGGCGAGATGGTAATGTAACTAAGCTGCCTCTCTTCCTTGTTACACTCTCTCGAACAGACAAGGGTAGAGATATTCATAACCTCAAATGTATTATGAATCTCAAAATCACAGTAGAATCTTATAAAGGTAGAGGAGGGGTGACCATGTGTCACAATTGTCAACTGTACTTTCACAGTCAGATCGGCTGCAGAAAGCCTTCTAGATGCGTCAAATGCGCAGGGAACCACCACACTAAACAATGCACACATGTAGGAGATCCAAAATGTGCAAATTGCGGCGATAAACACACTGCAAACTGGATTGGGTGTCCCATGAGGCCATCAGAGCCTGCCAATAGAGGCAATCCTAGACCCTCCAACAACACTCAGACGATACCACAAGTAAACAACACACAGGGAAGGGTGTATACAAATTCCACTATTACTGACACCACTAATGCTTGGCATAAACCCCCAAACATTACTAATGTAATTAGACAAGACAGTTCGTCTTTTCAAACTGTAAACCAAGAGCTTCACATTCCCCAAATTGACAAACTGGAGGAAAATAACACAAAAAATGAAGCTAAGATCCTTCATGAGGAACTATCTGGCCTGGTCAAATGGATCAAAGAGTCCGGATTAATAGATTTACTTAGGGAGTTCAAAAACTCACAACCAAATAAGCCTACCTTTAACAATAATCATGTCCAGTAGAACACAAAGCTTTGCTCCAATTTCCATAGCGGTCTGGAACGCTAACAATCTTATTGGCAAGATTGAAGAACTAAAAGATTTCTTATTCTCACACAACATAGATATTTGTCTGGTTACAGAGACGCATGCTAAACCATGCAACTCTCTGAAAATTCCAAACTATAATACTTTCCGTACAGACAGACTGCACCACCGGGGCGGCGGTAGTGCAGTGTTTGCTAAAACCTCTCTTTCCACCTCTCTCTTTTGCTCGAATAATGCAGATAACATCGAGGAGACAAATGTCATTCTTGAGGTTAGAGGGAAAATTACCCACTTTTCTGCAATCTATAATCCACCTCGCAACACCCTTTCCAAGGAGCTGCTCGATTTCCTTATTCCTAAAAATGTTCCAACCATTGCTTGTGGCGATTTTAACGCTAAGAGCAAAAACTGGGGCTGCAGAGCTAGTAATAGGAATGGGCAAATTCTCAACAAAATCATAGGTGTCAACAATGTTAGAGTTCTGGCTCCCAACAGACCTACACACTACTCTGTTATGGGATACCTTCCAGATATACTAGACATCATAGTTACAAACACAGATCTGGTCTCTAGTCCTGAAGTTATCAACGATCTTTCATCAGATCACTTACCAGTCATTGCTAGAGTCGCCAAACATCCCAACCCAGATCCTGGTACAATCTCAAAAACAGACTGGAATCTATATTATAACACTTTAGCTACTAAAACTTTTACACAAACGGAACTCAATACCACTTCTGACATAGACACTGCTATTTTGGAACTCAATCAAAACCTCCACACTGCTCACAAAGATGCAACTACAGAAAAGCCTTTCATTAATAATTATATGAGTCTCCCCACTGAAATTAGAGATCTCATTAAGCATAGAAACAGGCTGCGTAAGAAATGGCAGAGGAACTTAGACCCAGTTCTCAAAAGGGAAATAAATGCCCTCAAAAGATGTATCAGTGTCTACACCAAAGCAAATAGGGAGTCCAGGTGGCAGGAAAGGCTGGCCACGCTGGAATTTGAAGACAACTCCATTTGGAGGATGACTAGAGCCCTCAAAAGGGAAAAGGCAATCCAGACCCCACTCCAAAGTATCAATGGCCTTGTTTTCACTGAATCAGACAAAGCTGAAACCTTCGCTAATTCTTTGGAACAGCAGTTCCAGAACAACACCTCCCCCAATGACCAAGGTTTTGAAAGTCATGTCATTAACACAATCAATATTTGGAGGCAATGGCCCTTCCTCAATTCAATCCAACAAACTAATATTCAGGAAGTCACTGATACTATTGGGAAATTAAAAATTAGGAAGTCCCCTGGAATCGACAAAATTTCAAATCGTATGATTAAAGGCATCCCATCCAACTGTGTCCAGATTTTGACAAACATATACAATGCTAGTCTCAAATTCAGCTACTTTCCTCCTATTTGGAAAGAGGCTCTCATTGTACTGATACACAAACCTGGCAAAGATCCAGTTGATCCTACAAGTCACAGACCCATCAGCCTGCTGCCCTGTTTAGGGAAAATCTATGAGAGATTAATATCCAACAGACTTTTTCCCCTCTTAATTCACATCCCAGCTGAACAGTTCGGATTTATGCATAATCGATCGACTACTGGCCAGCTTGTCAGAATCTTAGAATTTATTGGATCTGCTAGACACAGAAAAGAGAGCTCAGCAATGCTTATGCTCGACGTTGCAAAAGCGTTCGATCGAGTGTATCATTGGGGGCTGCTCTATAAACTTATCACTTTGAAGTTTCCACATGATATTATTCACCTTATTTCTAGCTACCTGGAAAACAGACTGTTCAGGGTCAGGGTGGGTAAAGCTATTTCAAATCACAGAGTTATTAGGGCCGGTGTACCCCAGGGGAGTATCCTGGGCCCAACACTCTACAATCTTTATACATCAGATTTCCCTACTTTTCATGACGATAGACATTGCCTCACTGCATTTTATGCAGACGATACTGCAATTGTCACAACTTCTATCAGACCTCAGCAGACCTTGAATAATCTCCAAAACAAAACTGTTCACATTGAGGAATGGTGTGCCAGATGGAAAGTTTCCATCAATGCTAACAAATCCCAAATTCTCTGCATTAAGGCTAAAAATAAGCTTAAAGGTCTTAATAACTCAGTCACCCTTTTCGGAGAAACTATCCCCATCGTCCAAAGTGCTAAATACCTTGGTGTCACTATCAATAACACTCTCACTTGGTCTGACCATGTCAAGAAAGTAAACAACAAATCCTGTGCTGTTTTAAACAGACTTTGGCCTATTCTAGGAAAAAATTCTTCGCTTTCCCTCAATTACAAGAGGAGTATATACTTGAGTACCATCAGACCAATTCTCACTTACGCTGCACCTGCATGGAACACACACAATGCTAGAGATGCAGTTAAGCTGCAGAAAATACAAAACAAAGTTCTGAGAGGTATTGTAGACGCCTCTAGATTTGTTAGGAACGACCTTATCCACAGGGATTTAAGAGTACCAACAGTGGCTGAACACTTAGCTAGTTTAAATATTACTTTCTTTAGGAAGGCTCTTAAAGCTGACCCTGTAATTAGCAACTGTTTCGACTATGTGATAGTAAAGGAAGATGCAGAGTACCGCCCGTACGCTGCATTCTGCTTGTCAGATGCCACTCTAGCCAAAAAATTCAATTAATTAGTTAGACTTGTCTAATTTGCTCTTGTACATAGTTATTCCCCAGTTACCTGGAGTTTAAAATATTTAACCTGCGCTGCGTATTTTATTGCCCTTTTTACTTATACAGCTTGTTTTCATAGCTTTTGACTCATTTTACTGTACATAGTTTTTCCCCAGTTTCGGAAGAAAAAAAAAAAAAAAGAAAAAAAAAGAGAATAAAAATATTTTTAACCGCTTCTTATTAAGTGCATTTTTTGTATTGTATGTTTGTTTTTGTCCCGTCCGTCCGCTTTTTTATTTAATTGTTTAATGTGCCATTCATATTTACCCCACTGAATTACCGCCCTTCGGGCTCCATTTCGATAGGTGGAACAGTGCCTCCGGGCTGGCTCCACCATAAAACCATTATTATAGTTATAGTTTATTATTATTCCAAAATTTTACAAGATATTTTATTTAATAAGCTATTTTTCTGAATTATTGTATATCAAAGTCAGAGAATTTTTTGCATGGGCCGTCGTCCTCGGAGAATGCTCTAATTTAATAGTATGTTTTTAATTATATGAAAATCTGGCAACCTTAGATTTGAGAGTTCGCTTTCAAATAGATTCGATGTAATTTTGACCACGTGCTTGATATTTTAAGGAGAGTAATTCAAATAACAATTTATTGATTTCCAGGATCATGTCACAAAGCTTTCACTGACAGATGGTTTTCAGTTTCAAATTTTTTATAAAAATTCACTGGAGTAGTGAGCTTGGAGTTTGGCAAACATTACTGACCAGGTGACTTGATTGCGAAGCTATTTCTGGGGTTGGCGAGAGTAAACGAGCAGGGAGCAAAGGCCCCTAATATTTTAAAAACATATATATTTATATCCCATAAACTTACGGAGTGAATTGAAATAGAAAGTGGGATTGTATTATATTTTTTGGAACACTTAAAAGAAATACACTGCTTTATAATACCTAAAAGTTTAGCATTTTTTTAAATACATTAACAATTCAATTTTGGTGTTAAATAATGGCACAAATCTGTGTGAAAGATCTCCATGAAGTACTTTAAAGAGATTATAATCTGATATTCTACATACTGTTTATCATTTCCAAAGAACAGCAAAAAGGAAATTCAAAAGAAGTTTGAAAATCATCATTTATATAAATTGAAAATATATATATGTAAATTGAATATATATACATATAAAAATTGAAAATGTCTATCCCAATCCTTTTTTTTATATTTCATTAGATACTCAATCATTAACATATATACTGCTACATTTCAAAAATAAAAATGCTCAAGCCTAATGATCTATCAAATGCCGAAACTGAATTCCAACACATAAGAAATCAGCATAAAAATAGTATTTATCCATGAAAAGTTATTTAAGATATTTTCTTGAAATATCTATTTGTGCAGTTATAGACTCCATTTCTCTAAACAATCATATTTAGCCTAAAAAATATAAATTAATTCAATGTTCTACACTGTAGAGAGATACCGCAAGTCGAATCTTTTGATTGAAACAAGATGGCGGTAGGTTACAGTTAAATGCTTCAGATTTTTAACCGCGCCCTCTCCTGTCTTATTTCTACCTCCATGGCTTGGACAGACCAGTAACTGACTGAAGTCATTGAAAGGCTGTTGATACCACACGCCACATTATTAGATAGATTGTAGAGGAGCATCCCCCAATTTCCAAATGTAATTACGTACGTTCCTTAATTTAGTGTATTTCGCCGGCTGTTTACTATGCTTTCTTACACAAAACAGAGAAAAAAGGTAACCTCATGCGTGAATTAATGGAAAACGTAGATTAATACTATGTCGTCCGCATGTTTAATCGGGATTTTTTTTTTGGGGGGGGGAGGGGATGGCACCAGTAGGACTGGTTCAGATCATTTCGCCTATGTCTATCACCGGTGTCTTTTCCAGATTTTCGGGATATCGTAAAATATTAAGTTATGCTCGATCGTTTTCGAGGTGTCGCCAGCATTTCTCCGATAGTTCACGGTACACCAACGTGATGTCACCGACCCGCATAGTGTTAAGAGTTACTTTAAAGTTTATATCCATCAAGTGTTTAATAAGCATTTAAAAAGCATATTTCCCCTCTGATACTCGAAATCGTGATCGTGCATCACTGCTATCGTTGTAGTTATTATAGTTTTGTCAAAAAACTTATTTTGCTTTAATTTAAAAAATACTCTTTGGATTTTAAAAAGACCGCTTAAACGTTAGAGAGGGGTTAAAAATACCCTTTAGAAATAATTAACTGGCGAACACTGCTTTTAGTGCATTTCAATGCATCCTCCTTGCACTTCTTGGCAGAGTAACCAACGTTCTACCGTGACCTGGAAAACATATCGCAACATAGCGGGTGTAATTTCTTCAATTACGGCTGTAATCCATTGTTTAAGATATTCAATGTTGCGTATGTTCGTTTGGTACACCTTGAAGTTTTTAAATCCATACGTATAAGAATCTTGGAAGGATTAAATTTGGTGACCCCATGGAGCTCAAATTTTTGGCAAGCCCCGGTGCAACGTGTGGAACGCTAAGTGCTCCGCAGGGAGAAGGGGGGGGGGGGGTATTGGGTGATGTGCTGGGAAGGGGAGGATCACATTATAATGTACTGAAGATGTGTCCTGCTGTAATATATGTTTGGTTAATATAGTAATGTATGCATTAAAGTGTAATTATCGCAATAATGTATAGTTTCTTTATAAATACCCTGTATTATCTTTCGACTCGGGTAAAAAATTACCAAAAAAATCATAAGAAAAACAAAAAAATTGGTCCGTTGATGAAACTTGGCAGAAGTGTTCTATTTGTTATGAACATGAATAATCAAAAGAGTCCAAAAGAATCTAGCAAAGGTTGGTGTTTTGGGGGGGGGGGGGTGAGGGTTAGAGGGTAGGGTGTGTAACTGGAAAAATTTATTTTGGAACAATCTAGGCATTTGACGCATGTTTTAAAGAGTATTTTTTAATGCTGAATCGAATGCAAAAAGTAGAAAAATGATTTAACTAATCTAAAAAAGTTGCAGTCCTTTTTATAAACGAAGACACATGTAGAAATCGAGGAAAGGTAAAATACGACATAAAGAAATAAAAAATTGGTTCGTTCATGAAACTTGACAAAAAGATTTTATTTGTCATGAAAACAAAGAAATAAAAGAGTCTATAAAAATAACTAGCATACAAGGGTGTTTTTTGAGGGGGTGCGGGGTGAGTTTTTTTTTTTTTTTTTTTTTTTTTTTTAACAACTGAAAATTAATTTTGGAATAACCCAGGCATATGTAACACATGTGTGTGGAGTATTTTTCGACGCTGAATCGAATGGAAAAAATCAAGACGGTATCACCATTCTATAAAAAGTTGTAGGCCACTTGCTTATTTTATAGCCTGTAATATAAAAATACATGTAATGCACCAAAATCTGAGTGGAAATTGTGAATAAACAAACAAAATGTAATAGAAGAATTACCAGTTAGTAATAAAATAAGTAATAAGTAGTGAATAATTGAAATAGAAAGTAAAGAAGGTACAAGTAATAAAGAATAAAAGTAAAGAATTAAGGTACACCTTGACATTCGTCGATATAAATGATTTTGTCTGTATAAATGACAATAACTTTTTATAGGATGGTTATATCATCTTGATTTTTGATTATTTTTTTTTCCTTCCCCCCCCCCCCCCATTCAATTCAGCGTCAAAAGTACTTCACTCACATGTATCACATGCGTGGGTTACACCAAAATTAATTTTCAGTTTAAAAAAAAACCTCATCCTCTCAAAAAAAAACCTTCTACACTAAATGTTTTTGTTCTCATGACAAATAAACCTGTTTGCCAAGTTTCATGAACGGACCAATTTTTTATTTCTTTATGTCGTATTTTACCTTTCCTCGGTTTTTACACGTGTTTTCGTTTATAAAAAGGGCTATAACTTTTTTTAAATTAGTTATACCATCCCAATTTTTTTTTTTTTTTTTAATTCGATTCAGCATTAAAAAATACTCCAAAAATATGTGTCACATGCCGAGATTGTACCAAAATTAAATTTTCTGTGTTACCCCTCCTTGTCCCCCCTCCGCCCAATTAAAACATTCTTCTTTGCTAGATATTTTTTATGCACTCTTTTGATTATTCATTTTCATGACAAATGAAGCGTTTTTGCACGTTTTGTAATGATTTGCACCATAAGACATTATCCTGAATGTGAAAGTCATTCGGAAGAACTTCCACTCCAGAGAATTCATTTAGAAATCCTGCCCCTTTACACAATGTATTAGCATTCACATCAGTCAAAATTAATCAATACACATAATAAAATATTTGCTGGAATGGTCAATTCACATTATTCATTGCGCCTCTTGCGCCACCCAGATAGCATGCAAGCTTACGAAAACCTTGTCATATGCTTGTCATTAGACTTGCAGTTCTAAGCTTGGAAAGTAACACCTTTCGAAAAGGATATGTAAAGGGTCGAATTCCAGGGCATCAGCAACCCCCCCTTTTCGAAAGGGTAGGTAAAGGGTCGAATTCCAAAGGCTGCAGTCTTTCCCCTCTAATAAAAGGGTTTGAAAAGGGCAGCCGTAAAAAGCTTGGAAAGTAACACCTTTCGAAAAGGATATGTAAAGGGTCGAATTCCAGGGCATCAGCAACCCCCCCTTTTCGAAAGGGTAGGTAAAGGGTCGAATTCCAAAGGCTGCAGTCTTTCCTCTCCCCTTGCCGCAGATCAGATAAGATCTCCCCCGTAAAACGTGTGTGACTAAACGTATCTTGCAACCGGTTTTGAGTTTGGCATTCGAATGTTGGTTAAAGAGGTTGACCAAGAGCTTGACGGACACGGAAGATGAAATACTTTCATCTTTAATTCCCGCTGTAAAAACCGGTACGTACGTTGTTTTATAATTATAATTAATTAATTTTTTATCAATCTGCAATAATATTATTAAAACGGAAGCGTTGGAACGTTTTATCAAATTCTTAAAGAAATAGGCTTAATTAGTTGTTGACACATAGTAACGCAGCCTAGAAAACATTAATAATTTTTTCATAGACAAGTAACTTTTTTGTTTCTTCGAAAAGTTTTATGGGCCGAAAAAAAATCAGCTATTTTTGTGGCGAAAAGTTATTGAATTGCGTTGGGGTAGAATTTTTTAAATAGTACATGCTTTGTTATAAACAATAGCTTAATTCCATAATTCACTCTGAGCGTAATTTTTACCTCGTAACACGTTTTTACGATACTACAATTTATAAATCTGTACTTAAGATAAACTACCAGGAGTGCAATGTTAAACACTAAATTGAATTTATGGGATCCCGCATTTTATGATAGTTTACTTCTGAGGTACAGAAATGTTCCTTATGTGCTGTAAGTTTAACATAATGAAATGAAATTTAGCCGTGTTTCACCAACATTCCCTTAAATACAGACAGGGCAGCCGACAGGATTTTCGGCCCCTATGCAAATGTAACTCGGGCCCAATTACCCTCCCTCGCCCATATACACATATTAGCGTCGATACTAAAAAGATAATATCTCCACAGTTATTATAACCACATGCATTCAGGACATTTAACCTAAGAATAAGATGAAGCAATAAATTATTATACATTTTTTCATTGTTTGGGTAAACAAATACTAAACTTGCTGCGTATTCTCAAACCAGAAATATAGAGAAAACGAGAAAAAACAAAGATAAATTAGAGGAGTAAGATGAACTGATAGCACTGTTCTCAAATACCAACTTAAAGTTAGCGGCCCCCTGGTACCTTCCCAGTCAAAATACAGAGCAATCAGAATGCGCTATATGAGTGCGCCCATGATGCGTCACAATTCCAATTGCATCGAGCTTTTGTTGACGTTCGTTGTTCTCTTGTCTCCGACTGAGGTAGACGGCAAATTTTGCTGTAAAATTTTACACATGCGCGTGTTGCTAAAACGACCTTTGCTTTTTATACACTTGATTGGAAAAACCCCGAGTTCGATTTCATCCAAAACGAAGAAAAAAACTGATGTGAAAAATCGAGAATTTAAAAAAGAATGAACTAAATCGTATGCGTTAATTAACACCAAATTTGGACAGCTGACTTGTCTCATTCAGGCCCGTAGCCAGCCAAAGCTTGTAGGACGGGCAAAAATTTTCCCAGGAGGGGCAGAAATATAAATTATTTAATTGGTTTTCAATTAATTTTTACAATTGAAATTTTTACAATTATTACAAATTTACACAATTTTTACAATTCGTAAAAGAGTATTTATCAGAGCACTTTGTGAAGTACATATACAAAAAAATATTTAAAAAAAGAAACATTGTTAATGTATTTTTTATGTAATTTTATTTTTATTAATTCTTTTAAAGATTCTACACCAGAAATTTTTTTGATAAAAGCAAAACTTTCAATTAAAAAATTTTTAAAGTATATTTAATACAATTCTATTCCTTTAAAATATTCTATGCTTGTCCATCTCTTAATTTTTCACACATTTCAACTTAAGAATATCTACTTTAAAAATAATTACAAATATAAAAATTAGTAAAAGTTATTTTTACATAAAAAGTTTTTTTTAACATAAAAAGTTTTTTTTAACATAAAAAGTTTTTTCGAAGTTCTGTTCTTACATTTCTATTTAAAAATATATATTGTTAAGCAAATTACATTTTTCTATCATTGGTCTTGTGGAACAGCTACATAACTCTTTAACAAACTTTTCATTTAAGAAATTCTTTCAGCAATAAAAAGTTATTTACATTTTTATATAAAAACTATATCTTTAATATATATATATATACACACATTACTAATAGAATTGCATTTTCCTTTATTTTCTCCTATCATTTTCAATACTCTGAAAAATTTATCAGATACTATTATAATATAAAAACCCTTTTTCTATTTATTTGCATATTTTATTAATTATAATATAAAATAATAGAAATTCATTTTTCTATTCTTGGTCTTATATTAAACATTTTGAAACTTTTTAAAATACATAGCGTAACAAAAAAATCTAAAATAAAATGATAAATGTTAGTATAATAGCAATTTCCTATCTTTACACCATATTAAACAATTTCAAAACTCTTATCTCTACTTCAAATGCCCAAAACACTAGATTTGATATCCTTTCGTGGCCCATTGACATTCTTTAGTCTTTAGGGACAATTTATGGCCGTCAAAGTGGAAAAGGTAGATTCGCAAGTTGCTGTGCTACAACCAAAGGTATCAACAACAGCAAAATGTTCGTTTCTATTCAATCATAGATATAAAGGTTTACAAATGATTGGGATAAAATTTTCCAGGACAGGCGAAGATTTTTCCAGGTCTTGCCCCACTCTGGCTACAGGCCTGGTCTCATCTGCCATGATTTTTATACTATAAAAATGTTCGTTGTTAAAAACTCGTATTTCCGCTCTTTAAATGTACTTTCTTATGTACTGCGATTCTGATGATTATTGAATGTTTGGCTCTTTGCACAGAAACGTCTACCGAACCCTGGTAAATGTAAAAAAGGTTTTGGTAATAGAAATAGTACACCAGCGTTAATTGGGTGCTCTCATGATATGTTTTGGCTTTATAAAATACTGTAATACAGCCTCTAAAAAAAAATTATCTCAATAATATTCATTTCTAAACATTAAAATACAAGAATTAAAATAAATTATTAATTAATTTTTTCGTTTCAATAAAAGTTAAAATGTCCTTATGTGTACTGATTTTTAAGAAAATAGTTTGTTAAAACATCTTGTGAAATGCATATCGGCTTCCATTTATTTATTCCTAGTAAGAGGTTACATTTTTCGAAAGCTATTTTATTGGCTTATTTAGGTAGAAAAATGAAGAGGCAAACTAACATACGCTAGAAAATATTTCCAACTGATAGTTTTTGTAAGAAAGAAAAGCAACGAACAGACACTTTGGAAACTTTCGAAAACAGCATTTTAGATTATGTGACCTTATTTAAACAGTTTAAGGTCTCAATTAAATTCATTTCATGGTATTCGAGGTTATTGCATATTCAACATAATAGGCCAAGAAATACATATAAACTTATAAATCAGCATACTAAAATATCGTATTTTCTAGACAAACTAGAAAGGATAGGACAAAAACAATATAAAGATTTTTTTTTTTTAAAGTTTTAAATTTTAAAATAAAATTTCAATTATAAAAGTTTGCTGTCGATTAATCGAGTACTACAATTTTACAGAATTTTCTGATATTTTAGAAAAACTTATTAATTAACTAATGATTATTAGATAATTTTTATCTCAAGGCAAAATTTTCAAACAAATCAATGTATTGGATTTCAAAACAATTACGTATTTACCATTTTAATAATTTTACGGACATTTTTAAAAAAAGCAGTATAAAAAAAAAAAGATTTTTTTTTCTTTCTTTCCCCCTCCCCCCCCCCCCCCAATAGTATTACTTAAGGGTAAAATAATATCATAAGGGCCTAACATTTTACAAAACGTTGCCTGCAAATTGAACCAGGTAGTTCTCAAATATTAAAAAATTTCTACATAAATTACAAACACAATGAATTAATAATCATTTTAGATATGCATTAATTTCTGGTGATACGTTCTTACATAAGTAATGAATTTATCATTTCCTTATTGCTTGGTTGTTTTCAGATTATCTGGCGCCTTCAGCAACACGAGGGCTAGAATGCGCCGAAACATTCGTCATTAGACAAGCCAACATAGATTTACCAACACCCATGCCTAACACGGGACTCAAACAAGCAGCCTCGCGGTCTATAAGCTTGCACTCTAAACACTATACCGTTTGGTCGGCCATTTCCTTTTTAAATCAATGAATAATATAAATACCATTTACCCAAATAACAAATGCTTTTGAGAATGTAAACTTGGTATTTTGAAAAATAATTATTTAAACTTTAAATAAATAAATCTTTAAACAAATTACTTTTATTGGTATCGATAGCTAGCTTTTGAAATTAGTTTTAAAAAAATTCAATTTTAAATGTATAAATTCTAAATCTTGACACACATACTAAAATTAAATGTTACTCTGAACTCATACATTCTTATCAATCGTATATTGCAAGCCCACTTTAAGGACACTCCGGTGCATCCCCAAGGCATGTCTGGTCTTTTGTCAAAGAGCAGACATGCAGCATGTGTGGCCAATTAACCAATTTCCCAAGGCTATAACGCTGTTGAATGGTATTGACAGATACACCGAGCCCAAGTGCTTCTTGGTTTGCGGGGCGGGAGTTAGAAATAGAGGAGGTGCTTTTCTCCATCTGAAGTTAAAAAAAAAAATTCGGTACCTTTTGTCTTTTTGTTTTGTTGTATGGATCCAATAAATTTTTAAATGTTTTAGTAAAACAAGATATCGCGGGTTCTTCTTGACAAGCCCTTCTTTGTTTTTATTTAAATTTTATTTTAGTTACTGTGTTTTTAATTTTGGCGAATTTTCTAATCGCCAAATGCCCAATGTCCCTTTCAAACTCTGTTTAAAATACATTTTCCAATATTTCTCAGAACATTTGCGTTCCACAACTCAAAAGATCTGACTACAAAATGCTGAAACCCAACTCAAAGCTATCTCCTGAGTTTGAGGTAAGCTTTTTTTTTTTTACTTTTGTAATTTTTAATCAAATGTGCGTAGTGTTAAAAACAATGAATTCTTCTGCTAGTCGCTTTCCTGGTAACCTTGTTGACCAGCTCTTCAAGAACTACTTCATTATTTTCTGTTGTTTATTTTATTACTTTTTCATGTTTTTTTAGTATTATGGGTGAAATTATAATTTTTCTAATGTTTATTTTTATTTAGTCACCATTTTTTTTAGTGTGTTTATAGGCTATTTTCTTGTAGAGCAGTCTCAATCTTTAAAATTTTATTTTATTATTTCATTTGATTATTAATTTTTTGCAGTCACATTTTAGAATTGGAGGATCAGTACTTCTACTACACTTTTTTAGTAGTATTATAGTTACTCACTATTTAGTTTTTTTCTTTGGTTTTCTGAAAGAAAAAAAAGACTTTTGTCTGCTCTTGCCATATTCATGTAACGCCTTAAAAAACTGAACATTTGATCATAATAGGAAAGAGGGTTGGGCAGCTAATATTAAAAAATAATAAAACTAGTTATAAATTAAAATTACTCACTTTTTAACATTATGAAAGGAAATTTAAAACTGCAGTGTTTCACAACTATTCTGTTAAGGTATTGAAAAACAAATAATCTTACAATTCTACATTATAACGAAAAGAACATTTAATAAGCATTAGTGCCGTTTCTAAAACACAACTTAAGCATGTGTTATTAAAAAAACGTAAGCATGAATGTTATAAATAAAATCAATGTAAACACATAATACAAACAACGCAAGAAGTAACATGTTAAAAAATCAACGCTGGTGTATACAGTGAAATTTATTAAATGTTAAATATTGTTATGTTATAATGTAAACACTGTTTATTGGTGTATTCTAAATCCCCTAAACAAGGCAATTTCATTGGCTACTGAAACCAAATTTTTATGTTGTTGTGAATTGACAAAAAGTGCCAGTCTGTTCAACCTTGTTTTGCTCATAGAATTTCTTAATATGATGTTAATGATCACAAAGTTGAAAGCTCAGAAGTTTCAATTGAAACTGGTAAAATACATTTTTTTTTTAGTAAGTGACGTATATTCGGAAATATGTCTACAGAACATTCTGCGAAAGCATCAAGAAAACCTTTCTACAGGGTTACTACAAAAGAATCATTCATTTTCAAAACAAGATTTATTCAAAAGTATTATACTTTTGAATAAATCGGGTAAACTTGAGCACCACCTGGAGCATAAAACTTAAATATTTTGCGGTTGTTTTCTTGTACCAATCATATTTGTAAGTATAATACTTTTGAATAAGTCGGGTTTTGAAAATGAATGATTCTTTTCTAGTAACCCTGTATTTTGTTTTCCATATTTCCTAATCTGCTTCGATGATGTTTTGAAAACCAAGAAAACCTCTTTCATAAAATTTTACCAGATTTTCTATGGCAGATTTGTATTATTGGTATCAGGAAGGAGAAGTCTTTGTGTCTACGCATGCTCTTTCAGGGAACCAGTAAGTTTTCTCTGCTCTGACCATCTGAAGGACGTCATGACCCCAGCATATAGAAATGAGAAAGAAATGTAAAATCGGAAGAGTTTGAAATGAAATAGATGTGCTTGTATTTTTGTGTTCATTTCTCGTTGTTATAGTTATTTTGAAAAAATGACTGACTCGAAAAGTTAGTTAAATGAGGATATTAAGTATTAACTATTTACAAAAATTGTTACATTACACTTGGAAATATAATTTTTCTCAATTTTCAGGGAGCTGTAGCCCTATCAGCCTCCTCCCTGTATACGCCACGGACTTCATATGGCTAAGCAATCCTACGTAAGTAGAATCCTTTATTTGTTCTGATCTTCAATACCAAATTATTAATCGTGGTGAAACAGGGAATGTTAAATTTTTATCGAGCGAGGGGAGTACTTTCATTTCACCTAAAATTATAAAATAGCATCTAAGAAAAATCGAATATTTCAATAACGTACGTATTAGAGGCATTAAAGTTTCAATAAAGGATGTATTTTGAATTCTTTAAATTAACTTCGATTTTGTGTGAGTGTCGATAGAGTGCAAGTCTGCGGATGCTTAATTAACCCACCTTGCCGTCATCCAAGCGGGCTGAAAGTTGGTAGATAGATTCGATGTCGATGGCAATACATTCTTTCACATTTTGGGTCTGTTATTGTCACTAAAAAGTTGCTTATACGGAATACTAATAAACTAACTTGCCTTCATCCAATCGCGCTAAAATAGCAGTAAGCCGATCATTGTTGAAACTCTTTGATATTGCCAAATTTTTTTTTAAATAAATAAATAATAAAATTGTTTTAATCAAAATAAAAAAAAAAGATGTTTGGATGTGAATGCATAAATGCACGTTCATTTCTAATAAATACATTTTGAAACGTAGTTTGCAACACATTTTGCTGATATAAATGTGTTTGATATTTAAAATTAGATACAAGCACCAAGCACACGCTGTTAACAGAATCGGCCCTGTGTTAATGAATATAAAAATTGGCGATGTATATAAACCCAGATAGCATTTTATCCTTTTAAAACCCTTGTCTAAACCTCTCAAGCGAAAAGGGAGTAAGGTTCAGATGACAAGGGAGTAACCATCATAAAACCTTGAAGAAAGGGTCCTAGTCTCCAGACGTCAAGCTTTTGGTAACCATTTCATGACCCCCTTTGCCACAAGGCTTTCGCCGTAAAGGGTATGTAAACCTTTTCGGGATGAGCTTGTCACAAGGTTTTCGCCGTAAAGGGTGTGTAAACCTTTTCGTGATAAGCCTGCCACACGGTTTTTGCCGTAAGGGTTGTATAAGCCTTTTCATAATAGGCTTGCCAAAAGGTTTTCACGGTAAAGGGTGTGTAAACCTTTTCACTCTGAGGTTCCCACCCTGTAGATATAGGAAAGGTTGCAAAAACTTTCCTTTATAAAGTAGCATTTATCTTTTGTGTTCAAAAAGAAACACTTAATTGGGAGAGTTCCAATATTGTCGGAAAATGCTTTAAATTTAGTGGCTAATGAAAAATTAATATTTATTCTATAGGAATTTAATTACAATTTGCCTTTAATGGTATCAATCATAACCCAATTTATTGATAAATTTTAATTTATTTGCTAGGTAGAACTTACTAGAATAATAAACATAATTTACTTTTTTTTGTAAAGAATTTTAAAAAAAAATAAAGATTCAAAATTCAATAAAAAATTATGTATATATTATTAAAAAAATGCATTGAGATCTTAGTAGGTTGCGTTAGACAATTTAAATTGCATTAAAATTTGTTTTAAAGGGTTAATCCAAGCTACTTATAGTTTTATTATTAGAAACATATACAACTAAAAATGCATTTTTACTGATAATTCTTTTTTAGATAATTCTTTATTTTGAAGTAAACAAACACAAATGAGTTGCTTTTTCATTTTATACAAAGAATATAATTTAAACATGATTTTAAATATATACTACAAATATTTCTTCATTTATTTGCTGCATCTGACAAGAAGTTTCTGGAATATTCTTGAGGAAAACTAAAGGGAATCCCATTCATTTCTATCTGAAAAAAATAAACAAATTTAAAATCTATAATAATAAAACAAGCTGTGTGTCTGTCTGTTTGTGGATCTGTTATAGAAACCTACTTAAAATTGGGGTAGAGATCTGAAATTTTCAACACAAGAAGTTTTGACCTTCTAATTTATGAATGTCAAACATAATGTAAAATTTTAATTAGTTCTTTTTTAATTAATATTTTAACTAACTTTTATTTTACAAAGTGACTTCAAATAGAGATACAGCTCTGAAATTTTCAACATAAGTAATTTTGGCCTTCTTATTGAACTATTGAAAAAAAGAATTTTAAATTTGTTGTTAGTTTTTTCTTTAATTAATTAATAAATATTTTACAAAACGGTTTCTAATAGAGCTACAGCTCTGAAATTTTCAACATAAGTAGATTTAGCCTTCTAATTGGACTTTTAAAAAACGGAATTTTAAATTTTTATTTAGTTCTTTTTATTTAATTAATTAATAACTATTCTACAAAATGATATCCAATATTGCTACAGCTCTGAAATTTTCAACATAAGTAGTTTTGTCTTTTATTTGGCCTTTTTTTGAAAAACAGAGTTTCAAATTTTTATTTAGTTCCTTTTTAATTATTATTATTATTATTTTTTTTTTTTTTTAATTTATTAATATATATTTAACAAAACGATATCTAATAGAGCTGCAGCTCTGAAATTTTCAACATAAGTAGTTGTGCCCTCCTAATTAAACGTTTGAAAAACATAATTTTACATTTTTATTTAGTTCTTTTTTAATTAATTAAAAAATATTTTACAAAACGATTTCTATTTGGGCTACAGTTCTGAAATTTTCAATACAAGTAGTTTTGGCATTCTAATTGGACTATTGACAAACAGAATGTTAAAATTTTAATTTGATTTTCGATTGATTCTTTGAATTATTATTGTTTTTTTTTAACAAAAAGCGACTTCTAATAGGCCTAGAGCTTTGAAAGTTTCAACATAAATAGTTTTGGCTTTCTAATTTTGCTTTCCACAAATACGTGTTAAAATAATCTTAACCCCCTGAAACCTACAGCGCTCGAGAACTATTTGTTCTGCAGAGGATTCTCGGGCGGTTTCGGGCGTTTTGGGAACTTCGAGGTTTGGGGGGTCTGGTCAGCTGCCTCACCTCCTGTGGTGTTGATTTATAGGGGGCAGTTCACTCCTGTCAACTCCGAGAAGCAGAGTCTTGTGGCGAATTTTTTTTTTCTTTCTTTTGGATGGGACATTTAGTAGAAACTCTTTCCGCGCGGGAACTTTTACTAGAGAATTGCCAAGTTTTACAAAATAATTTGCGTTTTGGTTCGCAAAACTTTAAATACATATGAAATAAACCATGCTATTGATATTGTTAAATAAAATTATAATATTTAGCTAAACTTCTTGAAGAAATTAATTATTTCGTCAAGACAGATCCCTCTATAAATTGTTTTAGTCGCAATACAGCTGCGAACTCAAATATTTGTGAATTTTTGACTCATTTTCAAATGACGTTATTCTTTTTTTTTTCGCGAGACATAATTATATAACCCATGAAAACAAAGTTTTAAATATTAATCCTTTATATACATCGCCAATTTTTATATTCATTAACACAGCGCCGATTCTGTTAACAGCGTGTGCTTGGTGCTTGTATCTAATTTTAAATATCAAACACATTTATATCAGCAAAATGTGTTGCAAACTACGTTTCAAAATGTATTTATTAGAAATGAACGTGCATTTATGCATTCACATCCAAACATCTTTTTTTTTATTATTTTGATTAAAACAATTTTATTATTTATTTATTTAAAAAAAATTTGGCAATATCAAAGAGTTTCAACAATGATCGGCTTACTGCTATTTTAGCGCGATTGGATGAAGGCAAGTTAGTTTATTAGTATTCCGTATAAGCAACTTTTTAGTTACAATAACAGCCCCAAAATGTGAAAGAATGTATTGCCATCGACATCGAATCTATCTACCAACTTTCAGCCCGCTTGGATGACGGCAAGGTGGGTTAATTAAGCATCCGCAGACTTGCACTCTATCGACACTCACACAAAATCGAAGTTAATTTAAAGAATTCAAAATACATCCTTTATTGAAACTTTAATGCCTCTAATACGTACGTTATTGAAATATTCGATTTTTCTTAGATGCTATTTTATAATTTTAGGTGAAATGAAAGTACTCCCCTCGCTCGATAAAAATTTAACACTCCCTGTTTCACCACGATTAATAATTTGGTATTGAAGATCAGAACAAATAAAGGATTCTACTTACGTAGGATTGCTTAGCCATATGAAGTCCGTGGCGTATACAGGGAGGAGGCTGATAGGGCTACAGCTCCCTGAAAATTGAGAAAAATTATGTTTCCAAGTGTAATGTAACAATTTTTGTAAATAGTTAATACTTAATATCCTCATTTAACTAACTTTTCGAGTCAGTCATTTTTTCAAAATAACTATAACAACGAGAAATGAACACAAAAATACAAGCACATCTATTTCATTTCAAACTCTTCCGATTTTACATTTCTTTCTCATTTCTATATGCTGGGGTCATGACGTCCTTCAGATGGTCAGAGCAGAGAAAACTTACTGGTTCCCTGAAAGAGCATGCGTAGACACAAAGACTTCTCCTTCCTGATACCAATAATACAAATCTGCCATAGAAAATCTGGTAAAATTTTATGAAAGAGGTTTTCTTGGTTTTCAAAACATCATCGAAGCAGATTAGGAAATATGGAAAACAAAATACAGGGTTACTAGAAAAGAATCATTCATTTTCAAAACCCGACTTATTCAAAAGTATTATACTTACACATATGATTGGTACAAGAAAACAACCGCAAAATATTTAAGTTTTGTGCTCCAGGTGGTGCTCAAGTTTACCCGATTTATTCAAAAGTATAATACTTTTGAATAAATCTTGTTTTGAAAATGAATGATTCTTTTGTAGTAACCCTGTAGAAAGGTTTTCTTGATGCTTTCGCAGAATGTTCTGTAGACATATTTCCGAATATACGTCACTTATTAAAAAAAAAATGTATTTTACCAGTTTCAATTGAAACTTCTGAGCTTTCAACTTTGTGATCATTAACATCATATTAAGAAATTCTATGAGCAAAACAAGGTTGAACAGACTGGCACTTTTTGTCAATTCACAACAACATAAAAATTTGGTTTCGGTAGCCAATGAAATTGCCTTGTTTAGGGGATTTAGAATACACCAATAAACAGTGTTTACATTATATCATAACAATATTTAACATTTAATAAATTTCACTGTATACACCAGCGTTGATTTTTTAACATGTTACTTCTTGCGTTGTTTGTATTATGTGTTTACATTGATTTTATTTATAACATTCATGCTTACGTTTTTTTAATAACACATGCTTAAGTTGTGTTTTAGAAACGGCACTAATGTTTATTAAATGTTCTTTTCGTTATAATGTAGAATTGTAAGATTATTTGTTTTTCAATACCTTAACAGAATAGTTGTGAAACACTGCAGTTTTAAATTTCCTTTCATTATGTTAAAAAGTGAGTAATTTTAATTTATAACTAGTTTTATTATTTTTTAATATTAGCTGCCCAACCCTCTTTCCTATTATGATAAAATGTTCAGTTTTTTAAGGCGTTACATGAATATGGCAAGAGCAGACAAAAGTCTTTTTTTTTTCTTTCAGAAAACCAAAGAAAAAAACTAAGTAGTGAGTAACTATAATACTACTAAAAAAGTGTAGTAGAAGTACTGATCCTCCAATTCTAAAATGTGACTGCAAAAAATTAATAATCAAATGAAATAATAAAATAAAATTTTAAAGATTGAGACTGCTCTACAAGAAAATAGCCTATAAACACACTAAAAAAAATGGTGACTAAATAAAAATAAACATTAGAAAAATTATAATTTCACTCCATAATACTAAAAAAACATGAAAAAGTAATAAAATAACAACAGAAAATAATGAAGTAGTTCTTGAAGAGCTGGTCAACAAGGTTACCAGGAAAGCGACTAGCAGAAGAATTCATTGTTTTTAACACTACGCACATTTGATTAAAAATTACAAAAGTAAAAAAAAAAAAGCTTACCTCAAACTTCAGGAGATAGCTTTGAGTTGGGTTTCAGCATTTTGCAGTCAGATCTTTTGAGTTGTGGAACGCAAATTTTCTGAGAAATATTGGAAAATGTATTTTGACATTTGGCGATTAGAAAATTCGACAAAATTAAAAACACAGTAACTAAAATAAAATTTAAATAAAAACAAAGAAGGGCTTGTCAAGAAGAACCCGCAATATCTTGTTTTACTAAAAAAATTTAAAATTTATTGGATCCATACAACAAAACAAAAAGACAAAAGGTACCGAATTTTTTTTTTTTAACTTCAGATGGAGAAAAGCACCTCCTCTATTTCTAACCCCCGCCCCGCAAACCAAGAAGCAGTTGCGCTCGGTGTATCTGTCAATACCATACAACAGCGTTATAGCCTTGGGAAATTGGTTAATTGGCCACACATACTGCATGTCTGCTCTTTGACAAAAGACCAGACATGCCTTGGGGATGCACCGGAGTGTCCTTAAAGTGGGCTTGCAATATACGATTGATAAGAATGTATGAGTTCAGAGTAACATTTAATTTTAGTATGTGTGTCAAGATTTAGAATTTATACATTTAAAATTGAATTTTTTTAAAACTAATTTCAAAAGCTAGCTATCGATACCAATAAAAGTAATTTGTTTAAAGATTTATTTATTTAAAGTTTAAATAATTATTTTTCAAAATACCAAGTTTACATTCTCAAAAGCATTTGTTATTTGGGTAAATGGTATTTATATTATTCATTGATTTAAAAAGGAAATGGCCGACCAAACGGTATAGTGTTTAGAGTGCAAGCTTATAGACCGCGAGGCTGCTTGTTTGAGTCCCGTGTTAGACATGGGTGTTGGTAAATGTATGTTGGCTTGTCTAATGATGAATGTTTCGGCGCATTATAGCCCTCGTGTTGCTGAAGGCGCCAGATAATCTTAAAACAACCAAGCAATAAGGAAATGATAAATTCATTACTTATGTAAGAACGTATCACCAGAAATTAATGCATATCTAAAATGATTATTAATTCATTGTGTTTGTAATTTATGTAGAAATTTTTTAATATTTGAGAACTACCTGGTTCAATTTGCAGGCAACGTTTTGTAAAATGTTAGGCCCTTATGATATTATTTTACCCTTTTGATTATTTTACCCTTAAGTAATACTATTGGGGGGGGGGGGGGGGAGAAAGAAAGAAAAAAAAATCTTTTTTTTTTTTATACTGCTTTTTTTAAAAATGTCTGTAAAATTGTTAAAATGGTAAATACGTAATTATTTTGAAATCCAATACATTGATTTGTTTGAAAATTTTGCCTTGAAATAAAAATTATCTAATAATCATTAGTTATTTAATAAATTTTTCTAAAATATCAGAAAATTCTGTAAAATTGTAGTACTCGATTAATCGACAGCAAACTTTTATAATTGAAATTTTATTTTAAAATTTAAAACTTGAAAAAAAAAAAAATCTTTATATTGTTTTTGTCCTATCCTTTCTAGTTTGTCTAGAAAATACGATATTTTAGTATGCTGATTTATAAGTTTATATGTATTTCTTGGCCTATTATGTTGAATATGCAATAACCTCGAATACCATGAAATGAATTTAATTGAGACCTTAAACTGTTTAAATAAAGGTCACATAATCTAAAATGCTGTTTTCGAAAGTTTCCAAAATGTCTGTTCGTTGCTTTTCTTTCTTACAAAAACTACCAGTTGGAAATATTTTCTAGCGTATGGGAGTTTGCCTCTTCATTTTTCTACCTAAATAAGCCAATAAAATAGCTTTCGAAAAATGTAACCTCTTACTAGGAATAAATAAATGGAAGCCGATATGCATTTCACAAGATGTTTTAACAAACTATTTTCTTAAAAATCAGTACACATAAGGACATTTTAACTTTTATTGAAACGAAAAAATTAAAACAATAATTTATTTTAATTCTTGTATTTTAATGTTTAGAAATGAATATTATTGAGATAATTTTTTTTTAGAGGCTGTATTACAGTATTTTATAAAGCCAAAACATATCATGAGAGCACCCAATTAACGCTGGTGTACTATTTCTATTACCAAAACCTTTTTTACATTTACCAGGGTTCGGCAGACGTTTCTGTGCAAAGAGCCAAACATTCAATAATCATCAGAATCGCAGTACATTTAAAGAGCGGAAATACGAGTTTTTAACAACGAACATTTTTATAGTATAAAAATCATGGCAGATGAGACCAGGCCTGTAGCCAGAGTGGGGCAAGACCTGGAAAAATCTTCGCCTGTCCTGGAAAATTTTATCCCAATCATTTGTAAACCTTTATATCTATGATTGAATAGAAACGAACATTTTGCTGCTGTTGATACCTTCGGTTGTAGCACAGCAACTTGCGAATCTACCTTTTCCACTTTGACGGCCATAAATTGTCCCTAAAGAATGTCAATGGGCCACGAAAGGATGGCAAATCTAGTGTTTTGGGCATTTGAAGTAGAGATAAGAGTTTTGAAATTGTTTAATATGGTGTAAAGATAGGAAATTGCTATTATAATAACATTTATCATTTTATTTTAGATTATTTTGTTACGCTATGTATTTTAAAAAGTTTCAAAATGTTTAATATAAGACCAAGAATAGAAAAATGAATTTCTATTATTTTATATTATAATTAATAAAATATGCAAATAAATAGAAAAAGGGTTTTTATATTATAATAGTATCTGATAAATTTTTCAGAGTATTGAAAATGATAGGAGAAAATAAAGGAAAATACAATTCTATTAGTAATGTGTATATATAGTTTTTATATAAAAATGTAAATAACTTTTTATTGCTGAAAGAATTTCTTAAATGAAAAGTTTGTTAAAGAGTTATGTAGCTGTTCCACAAGACCAATGATAGAAAAATGTAATTTGTTTAACAATATATATTTTTAAATAGAAATGTAAGAACAGAACTTCGAAAAAACTTTTTATGTTAAAAACACTTTTTATGTTAAAAAAAACTTTTTATGTAAAAGTAACTTTTACTAATTTTTATATTTGTAATTATTTTTAAAGTAGATATTCTTAAGTTGAAATGTGTGAAAAATTAAGAGATGGACAAGCATAGAATATTTTAAAGGAATAGAATTGTATTAAATATACTTTTAAAATTTTTTAATTGAAAGTTTTGTTTTTATCAAAAAAATTTCTGGTGTAGAATCTTTAAAAGAATTAATAAAAATAAAATTACATCAAAAATACATTAACAATGTTTCTTTTTTTAAATATTTTTTTGTATATGTACTTCACAAAGTGCTCTGATAAATACTCTTTTACGAAATGTAAAAATTGTATAAATTTGTAATAATTGTAAAAATTTCAATTGTAAAAATTAATTGAAAACCAATTAAATAATTTATATTTCTGCCCCTCCTGGGAAAATTTTTGCCTGTCCTACAAACTTTGGCTGGCTACGGGCCTGAATGAGACAAGTCAGCTGTCCAAATTTGGTGTTAATTAACGCATACGATTTAATTCATTCTTTTTTAAATTCTCGATTTTTCACATCAATTTTTTTCTTCGTTTTGGATGAAATCGAACTCGGGTTTTTCCAATCAAGTGTATAAAAAGCAAAGGTCGTTTTAGCAACACGCGCATGTGTAAAATTTTACAGCAAAATTTGCCGTCTACCTCAGTCGGAGACAAGAGAACAACGAACGTCAACAAAAGCTCGATGCAATTGGAATTGTGACGCATCATGGGCGCACTCATATAGCGCATTCTGATTGCTCTGTATTTTGACTGGGAAGGTACCAGGGGGCCGCTAACTTTAAGTTGGTATTTGAGAACAGTGCTATCAGTTCATCTTACTCTTCTAATTTATCTTTGTTTTTTCTCGTTTTCTCTATATTTCTGGTTTGAGAATACGCAGCAAGTTTAGTATTTGTTTACCCAAACAATGAAAAAATGTATAATCATTTATTGCTTCATCTTATTCTTAGGTTAAATGTCCTGAATGCATGTGGCTATAATAACTGTGGAGATATCTTTTTAGTATCGACGCTAATATGTGTATATGGGCGAGGGAGGGTAATTGGGCCCGAGTTACATTTGCATAGGGGCCGAAAATCCTGTCGGCTGCCCTGTCTGTATTTAAGGGAATGTTGGTGAAACACGGCTAAATTTTATTTCATTATGTTAAACTTACAGCACATAAGGAACATTTCTGTACCTCAGAAGTAAACTATCATAAAATGCGGGATCCATAAATGCAATTTAGTGTTTAACATTGCACTCCTGGTAGTTTATCTTAAGTACAGATTTATAAATTGTAGTATCGTAAAAACGTGTTACGAGGTAAAAATTACGCTCAGAGTGAATTATGAAATTAAGCTATTGTTTATAACAAAGCATGTACTATTTAAAAAATTCTACCCCAACGCAATTCAATAACTTTTCGCCACAAAAATAGCTGATTTTTTTTCGGCCCATAAAACTTTTCGAAGAAACAAAAAAGTTACTTGTCTATGAAAATTTTTTTAATGTTTTCTAGGCTGCGTTACTATGTGTCAACAACTAATTAAGCCTATTTCTTTAAGAATTTGATAAAACGTTCCAACGCTTCCGTTTTAATAATATTATTGCAGATTGATAAAAAATTAATTAATTATAATTATAAAACAACGTACGTACCGGTTTTTACAGCGGGAATTAAAGATGAAAGTATTTCATCTTCCGTGTCCGTCAAGCTCTTGGTCAAGCTCTTTAACCAACATTCGAATGCCAAACTCAAAACCGGTTGCAAGATAAGTCTAGTCACACACGTTTTACGGGGGAGATCTTATCTGATCTGCGGCAAGGGGAGGTGAAAGACTGCAGCCTTTGGAATTCGACCCTTTACCTACCCTTTCGAAAAGGGGGGGTTGCTGATGCCCTGGAATTCGACCCTTTACATATCCTTTTCGAAAGGTGTTACTTTCCAAGCTTTTCACGGCTGCCGTTTTCAAACCCTTTTATTAGAAGGGAAAGACTGCAGCCTTTGGAATTCGACCCTTTACCTACCCTTTCGAAAAGGGGGGGTTGCTGATGCCCTGGAATTCGACCCTTTACATATCCTTTTCGAAAGGTGTTACTTTCCAAGCTTTTCGCGGCTGCCCTTTTCAAACCCTTTTATTAGAGGGTTACTCGGCAAGCTTAGAACTGCAAGTCTAATGGCAAGCATATGACAAGGTTTTCGTAAGCTTGCATGCTATCTGGGAAGGATTAATATTTAAAACTTTGTTTTCATGGGTTATATAATTATGTCTCGCGAAAAAAAAAAAAGAATAACGTCATTTGAAAATGAGTCAAAAATTCACAAATATTTGAGTTCGCAGCTGTATGCGACTAAAACAATTTATAGAGGGATCTGTCTTGACGAAATAATTAATTTCTTCAAGAAGTTTAGCTAAATATTATAATTTTATTTAACAATATCAATAGCATGGTTTATTTCATATGTATTTAAAGTTTTGCGAACCAAAACGCAAATTATTTTGTAAAACTTGGCAATTCTCTAGTAAAAGTTCCCGCGCGGAAAGAGTTTCTACTAAATGTCCCATGCAAAAGAAAGAAAAAAAAAATTCGCCACAAGACTCTGCTTCTCGGAGTTGACAGGAGTGAACTGCCCCCTATAAATCAACACCACAGGAGGTGAGGAAGCTGACCAGACCCCCCAAAACCTCGAAGATCCCAAAACGCCCGAAACCGCCCGAGAAACCTCTGCAGAACAAATAGTTCTCGGGCGCTGTATGTTTCAGGGGGTTAAGATTATTTTAACACGTATTTGTGGAAAGCAAAATTAGAAAGCCAAAACTATTTATGTTGAAACTTTCAAAGCTCTAGGCCTATTAGAAGTCGCTTTTTGTTAAAAAAAAAAAAAATCAAAGAATCAATCGAAAATCAAATTAAAATTTTAACATTCTGTTTGTCAATAGTCCAATTAGAATGCCAAAACTACTTGTATTGAAAATTTCAGAACTGTAGCCCAAATAGAAATCGTTTTGTAAAATATTTTTTAATTAATTAAAAAAGAACTAAATAAAAATGTAAAATTATGTTTTTCAAACGTCCAATTAGGAGGGCACAACTACCTATGTTGAAAATTTCAGAGCTGCAGCTCTATTAGATATCGTTTTGTTAAATATATATTAATAAATTAAAAAAAAATAATAATAATTAAAAAGGAACTAAATAAAAATTTGAAACTCTGTTTTTTAAAAAAAGGCCAAATAAAAGACAAAACTACTTATGTTGAAAATTTCAGAGCTGTAGCAATATTGGATATCATTTTGTAGAATAGTTATTAATTAATTAAAAAGAACTAAATAAAAATTTAAAATTCCGTTTTTTAAAAGTCCAATTAGAAGACTAAATCTACTTATGTTGAAAATTTCAGAGCTGTAGCTCTATTAGAAACCGTTTTGTAAAATATTTATTAATTAATTAAAGAAAAAACTAACAACAAATTTAAAATTCTTTTTTTCAATAGTTCAATAAGAAGGCCAAAATTACTTATGTTGAAAATTTCAGAGCTGTATCTCTATTTGAAGTCACTTTGTAAAATAAAAGTTAGTTAAAATATTAATTAAAAAAGAACTAATTAAAATTTTACATTCTGTTTGACATTCATAAATTAGAAGGTCAAAACTTCTTGTGTTGAAAATTTCAGAGCTCTACCCCAATTTTAAGTAGGTTTCTATAACAGATCCACAAACAGACAGACACACAGCTTGTTTTATTATTATAGATTTTAAATTTGTTTATTTTTTTCAGATAGAAATGAATGGGATTCCCTTTAGTTTTCCTCAAGAATCTTCCAGAAACTTCTTGTCAGATGCAGCAAATAAATGAAGAAATATTTGTAGTATATATTTAAAATCATGTTTAAATTATATTCTTTGTATAAAATGAAAAAGCAACTCATTTGTGTTTGTTTACTTCAAAATAAAGAATTATCTAAAAAAGAATTATCAGTAAAAATGCATTTTTAGTTGTATATGTTTCTAATAATAAAACTATAAGTAGCTTGGATTAACCCTTTAAAACAAATTTTAATGCAATTTAAATTGTCTAACGCAACCTACTAAGATCTCAATGCATTTTTTTAATAATATATACATAATTTTTTATTGAATTTTGAATTTTATTTTTTTTTAAATTCTTTACAAAAAAAGTAAATTATGTTTATTATTCTAGTAAGTTCTACCTAGCAAATAAATTAAAATTTATCAATAAATTGGGTTATGATTGATACCATTAAAGGCAAATTGTAATTAAATTCCTATAGAATAAATATTAATTTTTCATTAGCCACTAAATTTAAAGCATTTTCCGACAATATTGGAACTCTCCCAATTAAGTGTTTCTTTTTGAACACAAAAGATAAATGATACTTTATAAAGGAAAGTTTTTGCAACTTTTCCTATATCTACAGGGTGGGAACCTCAGAGTGAAAAGGTTTACACACCCTTTACAGTGAAAACCTTTTGGCAAGCCTATTATGAAAAGGCTTATACAACCCTTACGGCAAAAACCGTGTGGCAAGCTCATCCCGAAAAGGTTTACATACCCTTTACGGCGAAAGCCTTGTGGCAAGGGGGGTCATGAAATGGTTACCAAAAGCTTGACGTCTGGAGACTAGGACCCTTTCTTCAAGGTTTTATGATGGTTACTCCCTTGTCATCTGAACCTTACTTCCTTTTCGCTTGAGAGGTTTAGACAAGGGTTTTAAAAGGATAAAATGCTATCTGGGCACCAATAACTGCCAAATTTTCTAAAACAGAAGATGTCTGAGATAAACGTATCTAATTAAAAGAATTGCTACATACGTACAAAAATATGGCAACATATTCATACATTATACAATTCTAAATTGAAATACGTTCACTAAAATATACTTACGAGTCTTTATATTTGAGTTATCACCTTGTCGCCACCCTCCCAATATAATATATACACTTTGTCTTAGTTTGGTCTCAGAATGTTCCCTCCCCCCCCCCCCCTTCTCTCCCCCTGAATCTCGAAGGGTCACTTGTAGAGGCTTCTTTCTATATTAATCTTCTGTGGAAGGTAAAATATAGTTCATGAATGAATTGTAAAAAAGCTTTGATGTTCGGAAAGTCATGTCATTCCTGAAAATTTTATTCTGAAACAGTTCAAAATATACCTCTATATTGTAATGACCATACATTTTATATGTCCCTTTGTTTATATACCTTAGTACCTGTAACTGCAATAATTTATTATTTAATTGACCACGAGGTCGTCAAAAACCACTCAACTCGTATCTTCTCTTACAATACATAAATTTGAAAACAAGCTGCTTGTGTTTACCAAAGAAAACTTCATTGGTTCATATTTTTTATATCCTAGTCATATTAATATTTTTTTTAAAAGAATACTTATATCTGTCGAGAATAAGTTCTTTAGTTTATTAGTTGCGAGCTAATAAACCTTCAGTTTTATTCGTAACTTTTTAACATGCATTTGTCCGAATTAAACATGACCCACCTGATAGCTGTGTGGTTAGCGCTCTGGCCTCGCATGTCAAAGGTGCCGGGTTAAGCATGAATGTTCGTTGTGTTTCGGAATCCACGTTAAGCTGTAGATCTCGGCCTGATTAGCCGTCATTTTGCATAAAAATAGGTCTGAGCGTACAAATCAACCAACCGAATTATACATACTTTGCCTGTTAAATTCCACTATTCTTTGTAGGACCATTGAATATTCAGATCTTTTACATAAACTTATCTTTTGTAAATGTGTATTTTTCCGCCCAAAAAATATAAAAGTTATTTTCCTTCCTTCTAGATATGGATCCTGAAAGTCAAGTGTCCACCCTTCAAGATAAGGAATCTGAATGTGAAACTAGTAATTTATTTGATGCCCAGTCATATGTAAATCAAGTAAGTTCATGAACTTGTAGTACAGAAGCAGTATAGGACCCCATTGTCGATTTCTTTTCCCTTTGGCAGCTAAAATTTAGCGCCAAAGCAAAGATGTTGCCCGTCACTGTTACTGTAACTCCTTATGTAACTTACATAATATAAAAGATTGAAAGTAGGGTTCAGATTTTCTCTACGGTCCAGTAATTGTACGTTTTTGGTGACTTTTTAACAAAATTGCCAAATTGAAAATGACGTCAAAAAGCTGTGTTGCCAAATCCAAAATGGCTTCGAAACATGCTGTGTTGCCAAATCATCCAAAGGGTCACTAGGGTTATCGGGAAATCTTGGCGACGGATTGCCACATTTAGCACCAAATCTCCTACTTTCAAAAAGTCGCCAAAGGGAACCATACAATAAATTTTATCCGAAAGTAGAAAATAAGGAATTTCAGTTTAGCAAATTGCAACAAAAATAATGACTTAAAAAAAATGGATAGTAGGATGTACAAAAATAGGTAATTGCAGCATTTTTTTTCTTCTTGCTTTAAATCGACTGCAAATAGTCCTTTATAAAACCAATTTTTCTGAGGCCTCTTTAATTTAAATTTGAAAATAACTTGTTTCGATATCAAGCTGAAAGCGGAAGTCATGTGATATTCTGCCGAGTGACGTATTTTTTACCTCAATTTGCAAATAAACTGATGTTTGTTGCTTTAAATCCTCCATTATCGGAGCATTCCGTTCGACATTTTTATGTAAGTACTAGCAGGGCTGGCGCTAGCAGTTTTGCCGCCCCGGGCAAAAAGGTAAAATGCCGCCTCTTTATAACAAAAATTAAAAGAGATAACCTAAACCTTTCCCGCGCTAAGTAGTAAAATAAAACGTGAGCAAAAATAATTAGTATTAAAAATATTGAAGTTTTGATTTGCCAAAAATACAAATTTCTTGATTTATGATTTTTAGCAATAAATTGAAATTAAGGTTGCAGAGAAAAATTAAATGACATAAATCTAATATATAATTATAAAATGTATAGATTAAAAAGATAGTTAACCTTCTGAGGGTCACGGGCGTATATATCCGTCATTTGATCCCCAGTTTTTCCAGCAATACAAAACCTTTTTAAATTTGTAAATAAAATGTAAAATAAAATATTTTTTAAATCTTTTTATTAGGATGATAGTTTAAAACCTAGTTAAAACAAAATAAATAAAAAATAATTAAAAAAACTTATATATTTGGATCAAAAATAAAATTTAAAAATTATTGCAGGGAAAACAACTGTATAATTTCGCCCATTCCCTTGACGCTCAGAGGGTTAAACAAATTATAGAACCACTAGAAATAAAAACCTAATTATTAAAAATATAGGTAAACTTAGAACTGTTTTTTTCTCACTTTTAAGGCGATCCTCGGTAGTTCTAGAGCATATTTTTTTTTAATCAACTTTAATTTGGAGAAACATCTTTCTTCACTTGCCACACTTATTGGGAGAGTAAGCAAGATCCTTAAATCTATACCGAGATTTGGTGCAAAATCCAGCTTTGAAATTATTTTTAAAACCTCGATTGGACTTTCTTTTTTATTTAATAAGGCCAAAACTGATACTATCTCGTCTGCTAGGTCCAGCTCATTTATATCTTATGAATTAACATCAGTTAACATTATTTCTAGATCTTTACAATATTTTAATAAGTCGTTTTGAGGGGTATCTTTTAAATTATAATTATTTATTACATTTTTAAGCCATTTTCAAGCAGTAGTTTATTATGCTTGCGAGCGGTTTCCTCGAAATATTTTGATATTTTATCTATATTGCTTTGTATTTTTGGTTCTGTTTTGGATTTCGTCTTTAATACACGAAAACACTACTTATCTTTCAAAACGTGTTTTTGCTTAAAAACCACACACCTCAACCTTGTTATGTCGTTCTCATGCTTGAGGATTTTTGAAGTGAGCAGGTACATTACCGAAAAAAAAAATCAGATCGATGGCTATATCTTGTGCTCTAATTGTTGAAATAACAAACAAAAGGTACCGTTGTAAATCGTGGAAGTTTTTTAATAATTGCATATAGTTTTTTTTTTATCGTGAAGGGTCATCTACATATTAAAACAGAACTAAACTTTAAAAAGTTCAGTAGCTACCTCATAATATTATCCCATATTTGGATTCAGCATTAAAAAAAATGCGAAATACAAAAATTCGTAGTTTTCTAATGAATGGTTTGTAATTTAAATGATAAAAAGAAAATGATAAATTAATGTTAAATAAATAAGTTGGTTTTTTGGTCATAAACACTTAAATAATTAATATACTTCAGTATATTTTTTTTCAAAAGATAGTTTGTAAATGGCCAAACATAAATAGCAATCAACTTTTGCATCAATTTATTTTTTAATAATTAATTATTAATTAATAAAACAATTTAAAATTTTTTTTTAATAGAAACATATATATTTTTTTGCTTTCATTAGATTTAACATTGTCTAAATATCCCCCCCCCCCCCCCCAATTTTTTTCTTTCCATTTTGACTTTTAGTTCTCGATTTTTTTGCAAAAATGTAAAAAACGCTCACTTTAAGAAACCGTATAGTAGACGACTTTTGAAAACAATCAAAGATTAATTCAAGGTAAACTAGAGGTGTGGAAAATCGTACAACGTTCAATTACACTATAATATTGGTCATTGCATTAAAATTTGGTATGGTGTTATTTACTGTTTTTGGTAAATATTTTTACAAAGGCAAAAAAAAAAAAAAAAGAAGGGGGGGGGGGAAATGGTGATGGTATTTACTCATTACAATGTCCTTTCTTGGACATAAAACAGGGGGGAAAAATTCAATCGTTGTTGGGTGATGCTCAAGAACAGAGCTCTGTGTTAAACGCGCTCGTTTTTCAACTTCGTACGCTTGTACCGCATTTCTACACGAATTCCAGAGGTGGGAATGACCTCAAGAGGCTAGCACAGAAATTTTAATCAAAATCGTTAAAGCCGTTATTTAGCAATATTTGAAAAAAATGATTTTTTCATGATTTCAACCTTAGGCGCATGCCCGATTTTAACAAAAACCAGTTCACATGGCCACCACCACCCTGTACATCAAATTTGAACATCGCAAGTCATTTATTCAGGAATTACGCTCATGGAAAATTTGTGGGCATTGTGGAAAGCCAGGATTGATTTTTCCGGTGTGCAATCAGCTGCAAGAAGTATGGAGAGCTGCTGAAAACTCTTGGAAATCCTTACGAGCTGATCCGGACATCAAATTCAGTTTGATCTATTCATTACCCTGATGGATGCAACAAGTTATCCATCACGATGGGGCACTATACAGCCTACTGATTTTTTTTCCAAAAAATTACTTTCATTAAATTTCATTTATTTAAAACGACATTTTTTAAGCAATTTCAATAAGTTATCCTTTAAAAATTTTACTGAATTATGTGATTTTATTTTATAAATAATTTCAACAATCATGTTACATTTGTGTTTACAGTGAAATATTTCTGTTAAATAAATAATCACGCTTTGCTGAATACTGTTTACTAATTCCTACATTTTTTATTTATTAATTTTCTAATTATCAGTAGTATACGTTACACTTCTGCAATTACAGTTTTTGATATTTTATTTATTTCGTGTAAAGAATGCACATCTTTAATGTTGTAAATAAATTATGTTACTTTTGCGTTTACTTGCTATTTTTGTATTAATCTTCAACATGACACTATAAATCTAAGTAGTTTTTATTCAATTTTAGACTAATATTTGTATTTTTTAACGTAGTGAAACGCCGCACTGACCGTTCAATTTCTCCCTGTGTGAAGTAGAACTTTAAAAATGCCTTTCGTTTTATGGAAATTCTCCCTGAAGATCGGTCAAAAAATGGACAAAACATTTTCGCTCATAAGTGATGTGTTTTTCAACATAATGCATTAAAATTTGGTTTCTAGAGTAAATGATGTATTCTAAATCGAATGAAATGATAAAAAATAAGGGTTCGTATTGAAATTTTCGAAGATAGCATTACTTTTACTTAGTAAACGGTCCCTTAAAAAAAAAAAATCACATCAGATATATAGAAAATTGTAAGCAAAACATTTTGATGCAAATCGCAAGATTCTGCGATAATTAGAACCGAAGATATAGCCATCATTCTGATTTGATTTTTTTTTTGGGTACTGTACCTATACTTAAAAGATCGTAAAACATATTAAAAGCAAATTTTATTAAAATTCCACCCATTAATTTTTCATAAGTATTCAAATGAATCTTGGTTTAATCATTTTCTTGGTAAACTACTTAATTATACAGCCCATTTGCCGGCAGGGGCTCGGCTTGTTCCCCTCCTAGCTCCCGCCCTGGTACTAGTCTCTCTTTTTTTTCTCTACCTTTTATCATTTACTTTTGATAATTATGCTCTTGTAATAGCATTCGCGTTGTTATTGATTACAGTATCATTGGTATACTGCATTTTAGCCTTATCTTCAATTTTTCAAAAATGCGCCAACCCATACCCACTGACTAGAAGGTTGTAATCAATATGCTCACAACATTTGCTTGTTACTATTTAAAATTTAAGTAAATTTCTAGAAATAAAATTTGTTTTCAAATATTTTCTTTTTTAAAAATTTACAATGTTCCTTATCAAAAGTTTTCTATTTACTATTTTTTATATCATTGTGAATAATATATTACTTTCAACAGCCTGAACTTGAAATAGCATGGGCCGAAAAAGCAGTTGGACATATGGAAACACATTTCAATGTAAGTCACTTTCATAATTTTGGTAAAAATTATATTTCTTCTTAATATAATAATTATTAACTTATTGCTTATAATTTACTGTGCATAAACATTGTGCATAATATGTTTTCTTCAGGACACCTAAACTATGCCCTAAATTAGGATTTTAATTTAGGTGTACTGGAGAAAAAAAAATTAGAGCATAATTTATTGGCCCTAATTAGAGTTAATTAGTGTATTCGTAGCAAAATGTAGAGTTTTCTTGAGTGGTAAAATTAAAAAAATATAATCTGGCTTTTTTGCTTAAATATTTATAGAAAACTTGCCAAACTGTCATTTGTATTCTATTTTTATCACTATTTTGAATGCAACATTAGTCCTTAACCTAAGAGGAGTGATCGGAATTTCGAAAAGTACTTATTTTGGTGATGTCTCATCTGAAATAGGTTTTTATTTATAGTTTATTATATCATTTTACTATAAAAAGTTTCTTAATTCTTAAAAAAGCTTTTAGAACAAACATAGAGAATTATGCAACTAGTAACCATTTTAGTATTTTGCCAAAATGAACATTTTGATTTTAGCTTTTCTGCCAAAGAAATTTTGTACCCCAGCTTAAGAACTGTTTCGTGACATTTATTTGCATGCTTAAGAGGTACTTCTAGTGAGGATTATTTCCTATGCTCGCTTTTTGTTACAATATTCCCAACCATTTAATTTAGAAAATACTTTTTATAAAGCCTTGAAATTTCGTGAGTTGGTATGGAAATGATCACTTAATGAAATGACATAAAATTTGAAAGTAATATATATTTTATTTTATATTTGAAATCCTTACATGCCTATCCTAACAATGCTTATGCAGTGCGATAGTCAATCAATGAATATGGCTGCAATAGTCCTTTACTTTTTTAATTTTCATTTACAGAATAAAATATATTAGACACTATTTTCGAGTTTTTAGTTTGTCATTTCATTAAGATTATTTTCGTACCTACTCACCAAATTTCATGGTTTTATACAAAATAGTTTCGAAATAAACTGAATGAGTAGATTTTAATATAGTGAATATAGGGAATGATCCTTACTAGAGGTTCCTCTTACAGGGTTTCCAAGGCCTTAAAAGTCCTTGAAAAGGCTTAGAAGTCATTAAAAGTCCTTAATTTTTGCGGATGTTGGTTGCCCAATTGCAAAATTTATGAAAATACATCTCACACTTGCTTATCCTCGCGTGACCGCTACTTGTCCTTTGGTAGAATATACTTCATTAAAATTTATATTTAAACATGATGCCGGAAAACAAATTTTCAAATGTCCTGAAAAAAATTATTATGGTCCTTAAAAGTCATTGAAAAATCATTGATTTTCATTTTGCGATTTGAGTGGGAACCCTGCCTTAAAAAAAAAGCCATTTAAAAACTGTTTCACAGAGAAATTAACTTCTTGACTGACTTTCCAAAAAAAGATGTGTAGTTCAAAAGTCTACTTTAGAATTTGATACTTCATCAAATATCTGTCTGAAATTTATGTGTTAAGTAAAGAAGAATTGTAGTTTAAGGATAATTTTAGGCTACCTTATTTCACCTGGTCTGGAAAATTTGGCACATCAATCGAAAGAGGTTAAACATATCACATATTTTATAACTCACTAAATCAGGTCATTAGTTCATTAAGAAAGTAAATTGATGTCTAGAATGACGTAACCAAAGGTTACCTGATTAAGTTTGTGTTCTAAAATATTTATATGTGATGATTTTCGGTACTTGCGTATTAACGCAACCGGGCCAAAATTCGCATAAATCGCCAAATTTGGCGACCCTACTTACGGCAACCCTACGTGGTTTTCGTAAAGAAATTATTTTGCTTACTGGTTAAATTGAATGCCGTCAAATCGCGCCAACCTGGTTGTGATAATACGTAAGTACCTAATTTTCTTTATAATGCATGGTTTGTACATTTTTACAAAACCTTGAAATGTGCTTTTAAAAACCTTTTATTTTTAAGTGCTTGAAAACCTTGAATTTTTTTTTAAAAAAATATATTTATAGTGCTTGAATTTTATTTTATTTTCTAAAAATATAGCCTCTAAATTTTGGTCAGCAAAATGGAAAAAATCCGTCGAATTTTTTTGTGTCAATCATCGAGCAGGAAAACAACGTGGTTTTTAAATTATCTATAGCTTCTTCAAACATTTCTGGATTTAAATTTAAGTAAAAAAAATTTAAGTTTTCATATTGTGAAACTTTTTTTTTTTATTTACTTGATCTGAATATGCATCATGTTGCAATAGGTTTTTTATTTTTTTATTTTTTTTTATTTTATTATTATTATTATATAATTTTTCTTTATGTATATGAATTGATAGTGCATCTTTGAAAAATACTTGAAAAGTCCTTGAATTTTTTTGCCTTTAATTGTATTAACTATGTAATGGAAATGATCCATTTTGAATTGAGTTCCTTTTAACATGGCATATAAAATAAATTTTATCAAGTGAAAAGCCTATACATTTGTGATCAATAGATCATTAACTTCCTGAAATTTCAAGCTTTAATATGGAATTAGAAGACAGCAATTCATTAAATGAAAGTTATACATTTTTGTTTTAATGCATCGTACCTTTTTTTTTTTTTTTTTTTTTTTTTTATCTTTATCCTAAGTCTTTTTATTCAAAATATTCTTTTCATTACTTTATAAAAATGTTATGAGTTAGTGAGGTCTTTGGTTTTTATGTATAGAGATGAGATAATACCTTTATTGGATATTCAAACAATTAATGACTGGTTAATTTAAACCTTGAAAAATTAAATTGTATATTTTTACTTTCAATTACCCATGTGTATACATAGGGTAATGAAAGTATAGCATTCGGTCAAAAAATATTCTATGATTTTTTTGCATTTCTCCACGTTTTGGAACATCCTGATTCCAAAAAAGTGATCAAAATGTCTGCCTGTGTGTATGTGGTCAGCATAACTCCTGAACAATTTGACCTATGATGTTCAAATTTGGTGTGCGGGTTGGTGATGGCCATGGGACCTACTATTAAGGTTTTTGTCAAAATTGCTCATGCTCATAAGGTAGCTGCCATTGAAAAAATCATGTTTTTCAGTAATTGTTAAAAAAACGGCTCTAACGATTTTAATCAAAATTGCTGTGATAATACCTCTTAAGATGTTTTATACATCCCCACCTCCGAAATTCCTGTAAAAATGCTTTCATGGCGTGAAAAGTTGAAAAGCGAATGCCTTCAACACAGTACTCTTTGCTTGAACATAGCTTATCAACGATTGTTTTTCCTCCTCTCCTCATTTTCATTTATAAGAATAATATAAGGATTATTGAATATATATTGCCAAAATCACTATTTTGGAGAAGGTTTTTTTTAATTTTTTTAAAGACCCATACAAAAAATATCGCGAAAGTGGCAATTTTTTTCTAATTGGATGATAAAAATATAAAAATGGTAAATGAAACAAATTGAAATCTGTATTATAGTGCAATTGAGAGTTGTGCGATGTTCCATACCCCTAGTTTCAATAATTCTCAGGCTCTTTTATAGTGATTTATTGCATGTGATATCTTGAAGTTTCCTTTTCCAGACACATAAGTTATGTGAATCTAAATCTTCAGACTCGATAATCTACACATATTTTTGTTTTTGAATTTCTAGCTAATCAGTTCAATTGTAGCTAGCCAGCTGAAACTCTGTCCTCATGATGATGAGATACACACTGCTTTCCTCTCAAGTTTTCCAAATTTCAAGTTGGATATCCTTGATGTTGAACATTTGAAAAGTGAAGATGGTAAAAAGGTATCCGTCTAAATATTTTTAAATCATAATCATTTTAATATTTGAAAAAAATAGTATTAATTGATAATCTGTACTCATTGAATTTAAACTTAAGAGAAAAAAAAAATTATAATTGTATCCAACATCTGAAAAACAAGAAAATATACAGAAACGTCGGGAAGAATTATTTTTCAGTAATCAAATTAATAATTTTAGAAAACTTATGTCTTAATTTTTGTTGTGTGATAAATTTCCTGATAATTTAATTTTTACATTTACAGTATCCTCCCTAAAGTCTTCGTACAGTTTAAAAAAAAATTAAAAAAGTGCTGTTGTTTAGAATTGAATTTGAATTTCAATGTTTTTCAAAATAACTAAACGTTGCCGATTAAAAAATACAAAAGAACCCAAGGACATAAACAATAATTTTAGATTATGCAAATTTTTGAAATGTGTAGTTAAAAAAACTAATTAAAAAATCAACCAAGTAAATTCTGATAATCAGTTTTTTAGCAGAAAATCAATTAAAAGTATTAATGAGATTTATACATCGTACTTGGAATTTATGCATTGTAACATGTAAAAATTACATCATTATTCCGACTCACTCGCCAAAAAACGGGGAATTCCCTTTTTGAAGGAAGAAGAAGGCAGAAAATATGGGGTTTAGTGCTATCTAAAACATGATGTATCTAATTGATTTTTTTATCATTCAACAAAATTTTTAATTCCATCGGCTAGAGGAGATTTCAAAGATTCTAACCATATTTTTTTCAATTGAAAAAGTAAATATTTCGAGTATTTATTGCGATATAAGAGTAGGGGGGAAAATTTGTCCCATTAGATTACCATTATAGACAAATTTTTAAATTTAATTAAAAAAAACTAATTAACAATTAAAAAAAAAATTCTTTTGAAACTAAATGAATGCAGAAACTACTTATGTTTCAAATTTCACAGTTCTCCTTGCACCAGAAATTGAGATACAAGTGATACAAAATTCGATTCCTAACTTTTTTTTAATATAGAGAAAAAATAAAACTTTTTTAAAAATAATTTTATGGTGCATTGATTTACTTACTATGTTGAAGTTAGTAAAATTCATATAGGTTACTATTTTTTTTTTTTAATTATTTTTTTTTTTTTTTTTGATTTCTTAAGTCATGGAAAGTTATTTGCTTCTGTATTGAAAAGTCATGAATCTGTGACATTTTATTTTGGCAGAAACCCTGTATATATTTAATAAATAGTATTCAATATATTTGATTATTTTTTATCGTAATTATATACACCCAAAATGGTGGAGCAAAGGACTCGAGCAGTATCGCGGTGGATTTCCGAATGTTTGGAATTTCATTTTGCTGTTACGGTCCAATGAATTTGCGTCTGGCTTTCGCACATGCTCAGTGTAAATTTTTGATAATGCTTTGCCAATTAGTCTTATGTATTGATCTGTGGCACCTTTATTCATATTAATGTAATATCAAAAAGGTTTCTCTTCAGTAACTTTTAAATACTATATCTAAATTGTTTGAATCATATTTAACAATTATTTATGCTTTGCGAAAACTTTAAAAATACCAATTTTTGTAATTTGATGAAATAGGAATGGCGTAAATTTTGTGAAACATTCAAAGAAAAAGTTGATGATGCTACCTTTGGCACACTTGTTCGTATTGATTGTTCAGGTGAATATAATGAAGAAAATACCATTTTAGGTAAGCTAAGCCAATTAGTACTTATATCTTTAAGATGGTGCATATTTTGTTATAAATTTTTGTTTATGGTGTACATTAACAGTAACTGCTTGTTGTTAAGTAAAAATGAAGACATGCTTGTTAAATAGGTTTTTTGTTGCATTATAGAAACCTATTATATAACCTGAATACACTTAATTATAGTGTTTATGTTATCATTGGCAAAATAGCTGTGACCTTCTTTTCTGAAGTAATAGTATTTGTGTTCGTTTAGTAATTATATATTGGATCTACAGGATTTACCAAAATGATGTAAAGATGTTCTATTGCTTTAAATGTCAGAAATAAGACTACAATATTAAATTTCAAAATCTAGTGAGAAAATATTTGAGATCAGTTTTTAAAATTTTATTTGTATATGACAGCCAAAATAATTTAATTAGAATAAAATTTGCTTTCCATATATATGATTTTATGTAAATTTGGAGAGGATATCTGGAAGTATATTTGTTTCTAATAATATACAATTGTTTAGCTATTTTTATATTATATCTGCTAAGATTTTCACATAATTTCTAAGTTCTACCAACTTCCTTCTGCTTACTTTCTAGTATAATAATTTAAAGTAATATCATATTCATATCTTAAAACTTGATTTAATTTTTCAAAGGGTATCACAGAAAATAAAGGAGGTGTGAAAGAAAAACTAGTTTTTGAAGTATTTCTTCTTAAAGTATTTATTTTTGTATTTTATATGTAATATGCCTTTTTCATTAATAAAAATATATGTCGCTAAGCAGTTAAGTTATCCAGTGTAAGTGTCAGAAGTTAGCCTTATATCTTCCACCTTTCAATTCTGAAAAAAAGTTATTCATATTGTAAATATACCACAGAAAATATTTAAATTTGATAAAAAAATTTAATTTCCATTGATAGTTAATTTTTTCATTTAGTCCTCATTCCATGATCAGAAAACTGTGAAAATGCTATATGCTATTCAGGGTTCCCACAATCTTAGAAATATTTTTGAAGGAATT
This sequence comes from Linyphia triangularis, assembly GCA_963978545.1. Taxonomy (NCBI): domain Eukaryota; kingdom Metazoa; phylum Arthropoda; class Arachnida; order Araneae; family Linyphiidae; genus Linyphia; species Linyphia triangularis. The sequence continues at coordinate 29,175,133 of OZ021730.1, read as the reverse complement.
TGGTCTTTGAAAGTCCTTGAAAAAAAGATAGAGTAACCTTGAAGAAAAAATATCCTTGAATTTTTCAGCAGCTCCAACTTCCATTTTGTAGTATGTAATTTTATGGTCCTTGAATTTTCTTAAAAAGGTGCTATTGCTACATCTACAGAGAAAGAAGTTTTGCATAGGATTAATACTTTTTAATATAAGTTGATTTGGTTTGCTAGTATCTTGTATTTCTTAATATACAACAACAACATCTATGCAGAAATTCATCACCCCACATTTGTCATGTCATCAATATTTTTGCAGTTTTTTAATCTTGTATTATCCATATTACTTACATTATAGAATTAATCTGAAATGTGTGTTGCTTTTTTCATTCAGTTTGTTGAAGAGTAATATTTTAAGGCGAAAAGACAAACTATTTTCTTCAACATTTATGACGCTTTAAATACAAAGACCACACGTAGCAATGCAACACTATCACTACATTTGAAAAACAAAAATATCTACATTTTAAAAAATTTTGAACGACTTTACATGCATACCCTTAGCCGAATTAACTGTGTAGTGGTTAGTGTGCTAGCTTCTAGACCGTGAGGTTGCGGGTTCAAGTCCCGTGTTAGGCATGGGTGTTTGTTAATGTATATTGGCTTGCCTAATGACGAATGTTTCGGCGCATTATAGTCCTCGTGTTGCTGACGGCGCCAGATAATCTGAAAACAACCAACCATGCATCATAACGTACATACATACATAATCGTACATACATACATAAAAAATCATTTACGGTTATTAAGAGTTTCTTATTCATATGGAAACACTGAAATATTAGGTGCCTTGACATTTAAAACCCTCCCCCTATTGCCACCTGATACTAGGTACACTAAAACTTTCCAGAGTGAAACTGTTGATCTGTAGAAAATTTTGAGAACCTGATGATTATATTTGATTTCATGATGTAATTTCCCAGAACACCTCCCTTAAAAAGTAAGGGTACATATTTTGCTCAAAGAGCATTGGTTTTCAAACTGATTCTTTACTAGTGTTTTAAATAAATTGATCTTAATGATTTATGCAGTTAAAAGAAATGTATGCTTGTTCGTATCTGCTGATAGATTTAAAATGTTTTAATTTTACAGTTTTGAGAATCCAGTTCTTGGCTATAGAAATTGCAAGAAACCGACTTGGCCTAAATGATCAACACTGTCGTAAAATTACAAAGAAACTTGATGATAAAGTATGACTACCAGCCTATGTTGCAATTGATCTCAGGTATGCAATGACAGTTTTGAGGGTTTATGTTTCTTGCAAGATGCGTATTTAAGAAGTAATCAATTGAAATACTTTCATTCTTACTAAAAGTTAAAAAATTTCAAAATCGTAATTTCATTCTAAAAGTCATTAAAAAAAATTTGAGTAAGAAAGTTTAAAATCATTGACTAAATTGTTATTTTAACCAGGATGCATGTCAAATTAGTATGCACTGAATTTGTCATTTTACCTGGTTTATATGCAGGTTTCTGTGTTTGTACTTATATATTATTTCTCGAGTAACTATGCTTGCAAATGTCCCATTCGATCAGCAAACATGGTCATTATTTGGTCCACTTGTTAGGTTCCCAAGTTGTATATCTTTCACACCCATCAGCATACATTAATATCTTAAATATCAGATTATTTTACCATTATTTGTATTAAACTGATAAGAGTAATGTTGTTTAAATTGGCAGGAACACCAGGCGAAATTGTCATAAGTATGAACGATTTTGTTTAATCTGTTGTTTTGTGATTGAAAACTTTAGTCCATATAGAAATACTGACTAAAGTGTAACTTTTGTTTATGATTTTGCAAGATAGTAAAAAAAAAAAAGAAATTATGATTGCCATGGAGCTTACAATGCATCCTTGGCGTTGCAAATCTTTTTCTTTCTTGTTGCATAAAACATTTGATAAACTTCCTTAAAGTCACATAAATCCTCAAGTGCTTTAGTTTTATGATTGTACTTTCCTTTTAAGAAAAAATTAATTATATAATTTTTAAAAGATACTTTAGAAGCTTCATATGTATGCAGACATGTAAAGAATTGAAGAAGGTGTTTGTAAACAAACCATTAATGTTATTGATTATGCCTTTGTTTACTTTGCTGCTGAGCAAAAGGTGGGAAGGAATAATTTCTGTTCCAAGTTATATACTAGTTTCAAGTAACCTAGTTTTAAGATAGTTCAAGTCTTGTTTATTTCCTATTATTAAATTTTAAAAGTAATTTATTTAAAAAATTATACATACTTATAAAAAATCAGTTTGAATGTACTTGGAAAATATATTCCTGTGTATTGAAGTCCTCCAATATTTACCTTTGAGAATGTGTTACTTTATATTCTATGTTTGGTTTGTTTTAGAATTATATACGTTTGTACATATTCTTTAAAAATATTTTAACATATATTAGGACTTATTCTCAATAATGCTTTTAGTTTTTTTACACTTTCCATATTCTATTTACTCAGCAAGTAAATAGAATATTTCATATTCTATTTACTCAGCAAGTAAATAGAATATTCCATGTTCTATTTACTCAGCAAGTAAATAGAATATTCCATATTCTATTTACTCAGCTGATATTTATAACAGAGTGACCACTGAACCAGGAAATCAGGGAATTTTTTTGAAATTTCACAAAAATTAGGGAAATTTTCTATCATTTTCTGAAAATATGTTTTCCCATTAACCCCTTGACATACATGATGTTTCAGAGACGTCATTCATTTCATGTGCCATTGTGGACTGTGGCGTCCCCAAGACATCAAGAACTGTCTTCGGTGAACACCGGGCAGTATATTATTAGAATATCTGTTTCGGTCGTGCATCGATGCTGTTTTGTTTAGACTATTGAAGATGCTTTCCACCGATTAAAAAAAAGCACTAGCAAACAAGTAAACAGTAAGAAGCACAATAAAAGCGGTAGTCAGTATAGCAGTGATCTCTGAAATAATCTGTGTATATTCAGTGCACAGACTTAAAACTATAAATAAGAACATCTCCATATTGCATTTTCTTGATTTATTTGAGATGGAAGACAATCATTATAAAATACAGGAAATTAATTACATATTTTCTTAATGCTGACCCTATGTTCTGGTTAGGGTTGCATCATGATCTAATCTGAAGTTATGTTTTGTCACCAGGCAATTTTTTTTATTTTTTTTTGTATGTCAAGGGGTTAATCTGTAATTTGGTGCCATTTACCTGGAGAATCGTGGTGTTAATCGTTAGTACTTTAATGTTACAAAATAATTTAAACTTTTCATTGCTGCCAAAACTATTTTTAAAAAATTGGCATATTATCTCTTTAGCATACAGGTTCTCTTTGATCAGGATGTCCACTCATCTGGAAAAGTTGGAGGAATTTGAAAAAAAGTTTGCTGTTAAGTCAGGGAATTTTTTAGAAATCTATCATGGAACTTTTCTCCTGAATGCTGTGGCCACCCTGTATAAATTTTGAAAAATATCAAATAAATCAGATTTACTTGATTTTTTAAACAATATCTTAGTTTTATCACACCTTGATTCTTGTTAAAAGTTCCGATCTCTCTAAAAAACCATTTATATATCCTTGAGAGACCCGAGCTTGCAAGGAGTTTTTTATATATATATATATATATATATATATATATATATAAAACGTCTTGTTGTTGCCCGGTGGCTAAGTGGTCAGCATGATGAGTTCCCGTATGGGAGATCCGGGTTCGATACCTCGTGAGGCAGTTTTTTTTTTTGTTTTTTTTTAATTTATAGTGACTGTTACAGCTAATTGAAATTTGAATTAAAGATAATATTTTATTTTTAAATACGTAATGTATTTTTAATGAGGTAATTTTTAATTTTTATTTTTTCAATTTATAAAGTGACTGTTCCAGCTAATTGAAATTTGAATGAAAGATAATACTTTATTTTTAAATACGTAATGTATTTTTAATGAAGGTACATTAAAACTCTATTTACTATTTTCACAAACAAGTGATTATAAATTTTGAGATATTATAAGATGTAGAGAAGTAAATGATTTTCCCAAAAAACATGAAGAACCAGTTTCTATATGGAAAAGTAAGAATGTTGTCCTATTGTACTCAAGCAGGTAGTCAGAAATTTTCAAAACCCTAACGGCACTTTGCGACGTCTATTTTTATAGACAGGTAAAGAATCTACTAAAGCGTATGCAAAATTGCGCGTATCTGGTTGAAAATAATAGATAAATAAATACCCGTGAAGACTGAATAAAAATACAATCAATAGTCCATCATCAAATTTTAATAAAATGATCCGGTATGCCTGATATGCTTCCAAGTTTTCTGACGAAAGATATATTTTCATGAATGTTAATGAAGTATGTTTTCCAACGAATCTTTTACAAAAAGGTTGTTCCTGTAAACAATCTTCCTTTATAAATTGTGCAAGATGTCAAAACAGTTTTTATTTTCCATGTTTTTATGATAAGTGTCATTCTGGTGTATGTATATAAATAAATAATTGACAAATAAAAACTATATGTCAAAATCCATAGATAAATTAAGTCCTACCCTAATTTTGTTGCCGTGGTAATTAGAATTTTAATTTATATCTATTTAATTTATCTCTATTTTCTCTATTAAAAATACATTACGTATTTAAAAATAAAGTATTATCTTTAATTCAAATTGCAATTAGCTGTAACAGTTACTTTATAAATGGAAAAAAAAAAACTACCTCACGAGGTATCGAACCCGGATCACCCATACGGGAACCCATCACTCTGACCACTTAGCCACCGGGAAATTGCTGATCAAAAATCTCTACTAGTATGTAAGCTACGCATAACACTTTAAAGCCTATTTTTTCGGAATCTTCTGGCTAGTGCGCTTTATTACTTTACAGTGTGGATACCCTTAAGGTATACTATCAATCTGCCAAATTTCATCCCAATCTGAATTTCCGAGACCGTAAGGTCTCCTTGTTAGTATTAGTATGCTGTATGAACTGGTTCCCCTATGGCTGTAAAGCATTGAGTGAACTCAAATCAGATTGTCTTCTAGTATAGGTCTAAAATAATGCAAGGAATAAAGTTGTACCATTTGAGTAAAGAAAGTAGAGCGAATTCAAAAGTGTGTCCATTTAAGTAGATGCCTGGTCTCTAAATGATATAACAAAAACAGCCAGCTCAAATTCAATGCTCCTAGTTTTTGATTGATTATTCACTTTATGAAAATTTAGCAAAAGACTGTTGTGGAGCTAAGCTATGTCATATAAAATTATTTGTATAGTTATGAATTTATAGTTTTTATTTTATTTAAAATGTGCATTATTTTCAGGTAAAGGGAAAAGAGAAAGTTATATGATGACTTGAAGTGGTAGAAACAACATGACATCATTACAGATTTTCTCCTGACTCTTTTTACTGATAAGACGAATGAACTTATTCCTGATTTATGCAGGATTCCTGATATTTATGTGTAAATTGTGTTGAATGAAAGACTGAGTGTTTTTTACTAAACTAAAACGTAATCTAAGGCTTCTTATTAATCTACGATTCTTTTGCATATTGATGAAATGCTTATATTTGTAACATCATTTTAGTAAAGTTTTGGCAAAAGTAGACTCTTCTCTCCCGTGATGATCAACAGAAGTTTGGGATACATACTATGTTTAATTTTCAAAAAAAAATTACCTCAAAAGACAAGTATTTACACTGGACTAAAATTTCAAACTGTGTAAAAAGGTACTTTCCCAAAAAGGAGTTCTTAACAAGGACCTCTTCACTCATCATGGAAGAAAGCTTCATGTTAGTAATTCATGAAATCTCAATCTCTGGCACTCTTCCTTTTGAACACTTGGGAAAAGATGCATGTTTCTGACACTTGAAGATACTTAAGAAACAGTCTTCAAATTAGCAATGTAAATATTGCATAACTCAATGAACTGTTCCAGTGATAAAGTGTAAACAACAACACTTATCTGGAGGAATTTTAACGTGGTTCATACACATAATAAAAAATATATTTTGCACTCATTGAACATTGCATGCTTATGTTCTGGTGGAAAATACTTGGAAATAATATACCTGTTTTCTGTTTTGAATTGTTTATTTTACTACTTCATACTTCATTTTGTTTCTCTTAATTCATTGTTGAACGATAATTTTACTGAAAAATTTTCTCATGTCACCAGGCCAGGCTTGGGTCCCCAAAATTTTCAAAGTTGTTGTAGTTAAATTGAACGCTGGGTTCTTTTTTAATTACATTTTGAACACAAATAAACAATAAACTTAAAACTGATTTTAAGTAGCAGTCGTTAAACAACTAAATCTTGGGAAAAAAAGAGTAAAATTAAGGTAAATTACATTTTGGTTGATATTTTGGACTTAAGAAAATGGTTATCAATAAACTTGCAGACTAAAGACAAAAATCCTTCCGGCAAACACCGTCAATATAACTATTGGGCGGCCTCTCCAAATTTTTGTATAGGGCCACGAAAACATTATGTGCTTTGGGCGCCGAGAGATGCAAGTTAGGCCTTGAACAGTGCACTGAGAAAACAATATTGATACGAGGAAGGGGAAGTCGCATCACGAGTTTACTCGTGGTCGGTCGACAATGTGTTAACATTCCTAACATTACCTCTTTGTTAGGCTTTTTGGTCAATGATTCGAATGTACTTTCTTAGACTACAGAAATACAGCATTGAGAGATATTGAGAAGGGAGGTATTCCTCACTTATAACTTTATTACACCAACTTCTCTGCCTTTCTTTGATCAAATTGAAATTAAGCTATGCATTACTATTTTTTTATCCATTAGATGGAGAAAGTTTAGTCATCAAAAAAAAAAAAAAAATGGACCAATTTTTAATGTATTTTGGACGATTAAAACACCCTAAGAGACATTAACACAAGGATTTTAATCAAAATTGTTTAAGACATTTTTTAGCAATTGCTGAACAGTATGATTTTTTCATGGTTTCAACCATATGCTCATGCGCGATTTTGATGAAAACCTTAACGGTAGTTCCCATGGCCACCCCTATTCCACACACCAAATTTGAACATCGTAGATCAATTTATTTTAGATAGTTATGCTGCCCACTTACACACAGACATTTTATCTTGACCACCTTTTTGTAATCAGGATATTCCAAAACTTAGAGAAAGACAAAAAAAAATATATACTTTTTTTACCGAATGCCATACTTTCATTACCTTACGTAAACATATGGGAAATCGACAGTAAAAACGTATTTGGCCATGATTCTCAATAATTTGAAAGAAAGTTAAAAACAACATGGAACTTATTTTAAACTGTCAAGGATGAATGGCATTTTTATGATTTCGCATATGAAAGGGTGCAGATACATTGATTTATTGCAGTAAAATCAGTTTAATATTTTAATATTCAATTAAATATTTTATTATAATGTCTTCAAATATTTATGTTAAAGAATTGTGAGTTGCGTTGATAGTTGCATACAATACTAAATATCAATGAGTAGGATAAATCACTACTTCTGATCATTCAGACAAAAATGAAATATTCCAACATTTTTTGGGGAAAAAAAGCAAATATCTAAACAAAAACAAATTGTTAATGAAATATTACATTTTGTAAAATAAAGAGTAAAAATTTTTTTTTTTTACCATAGTTACATATTACTGTCAATTATCTTGCACTTTCACACCAATTAAACACACAAACAATCTAAGACTAGACATCGCAAATTTCAACACAAGAATTGACCATTCCACCCCAGAGTAGGCCGATCAAACGGTATAGTGGTTAGCGTGCTAGCTTCTAGACCGCGAGGTTGCGGGTTCGAAAGTCCCGTGTTAGGCATGGTGTTTGTAAATGTATGTTGGCTTGTCTAATGACGAATGTTTCGGCGCATTATAGCCCTCGTGTTGCTGACGGCGCCAGATAATCTGACTACAACCAACCACCCCAGAGTGGAGATATTTCAGTAATTTGATACCCTCATATGGTTTCGTGACGTGAAAGGGAGGGAAATGGTATGGCCCCTTAAGTTTTATGGCTTTTCTTGTGTCCTTGTTCAAGGTTGCCCAAAGAATGGGTCATTTTTTATTTTTTGTTCTCTTCCTCGAGCTGTCTGATGATCTTTTGGAAAGAACGTGAGGATAAACTTCTTGGTCCTTCTAATTAAGCGATAGCGTCTTGATCGGAATTGTGGGTTCTTACTATATTTTGTAGAATTGCCATAATAATATAGTATCGATTTGATCAAAGTTTTTTCAATTATGAATTGGGCATTTTATTTTCTATTTTTAAGTTTTTTTTTTTTTTTAAAGTTATTTCAGTGCATGATTTTTTGTGCATAGAATGAAGTTTAGGGGGTGCGGTGGCACCCCGATATCAAGCCTTTATAATTTATTGGCCTCCAATCAAAAAGTAGACCTGCAGAATGCTAATTGCAATAAGAAAAAAATGTCGTTCTTTGGTTCCATCTCCTATTCACAAATGTTAAACTCGGGCCGAAATTGAGGGATTTTTTAATTTTAAAACCACACAAAGGATAACAATTCGTTGGCTAGTGCATTGCAAGTCGTCACAATTGCGGTCTACTCGTCCTCTCTCAAACTCAATCCTTTCACGTGTAAAGAAAGAGAAAGCTCGGTTAGATATTAATTGAGGCATGAAAAATGTCAGAAAAGATTATGTTTGTTTGCTGATTTCTATCGATCTTGATATTAAGTAAAAAATATTAATGAAATTTCATAATTTTTTTTTACATTGTAACTCAGTGGAAACTACTATTTAAAAATTATTTACATGATACACGTTATGGGGGTACCAACGCACCCCCTCCCCACTCCCTCTTCCTAATAAAAGCCCCAGAGCTGCCAAGATGCTGAGTTATGTGAGTCCCATAGTAGAAGTTCTACATTAAATCGATAGTAATATGTTTCATTTTGATGAATAGACATAAAATAATGTTTTGAAAGGATAAACTTTTAGTGCTGCAGGTAGAACTGGTCTAGATGTGAAAAAATTATTATTCAGAAATACAATTAATGGATTACAGACTGCGTGCACTAATCTGGTTATATTTATTGTATGCCTTCTATATTAGAAGACAACATACCCTGAGCTCACTGAATACACTGTACGATGGATCCTTCCGCCGAAAAGATATAGTTCCAAGCAATTTAATTTTACTTAATACTTTACTTTTTTAACCACGGTTCCTATAAGAGTTTTAACGAATCATATGGCTTTGACCGAGCTATTTCATGACTTGGCGAATCACAATTAGCACAGTTCACTCCTCTCAGTTCAAGACGTCACATGTAATATCATTGCGCAGCCAATTACTGAACCATTATTTTAAAATTACTTCTATAAAATATATGTATATATATTTGACCTGTGCTACACCTCGCACAGAAGAATTTTTTTTAAATGTTTAATGCCAAAAAAAAAAAAAAAAAAAAGAGCATGTTTTTAAAGATATCTCACAGGAACCTCTCAAAATGTGAATTAAGTTGAGACAGGGACCTTAAAGTGTTCTTGTACTTGCTTGTTAAACATACTTGATGGCAACTCATAATCTTTTTATCTACTGATAAATTTTAGGCATCATAACTATATTATCATAAAAAGTTCATCTGTCATCAATGATATCTAAAAGTTGGCTTATCTAAGATTTCAACCCAATTTTTTTTTTTTTTTTATGTTTTATCTAATTTGTTGGACAATGAGGAACTTGCACAAGTCAGGAAAATGAATATTTTTTGTATTTTCTAGTGTTATCCAACGAATATATTTGAGCAGTGCAATTATTTTTTATCTTTATGCTTTCAATTAATCAAAAATCGAGTTTGAAATCAGCCGAAATCAAAGCAAAAGTCACGTGACCAAAAACGCATAAAAAAAAACCGTGACGTGGTTACGCAGAAAAAAAGTGGCAAAACGAAGGGAAAACCTTTCTCATTTCTTCTCTAAAACAGGTTTTAGACTGGTTCATTATCTGCGCGTTGACGTTCCAAGTAAAAGTGGCTTTTTCCCGCCAAATTGCAAAGTGAAAATCTAAATATTTTTTTAACTATCTATCAGAGCTCAAATTTTTGAAAGAATGGTATTGATTTTCATGATTTTTTCTCTACTTTTATTTAAAAATAAAACCAAAAAACGTGAAAGTTCCTCATTCACCCTAAACTAGTTTATTATTTTTATTGAAGGCATTACCCAATGTTTCTGGAAGACCGTTGAAGATATATATCACCATATAATATAGATCCAATTTTCTATTTCGTGTTGTCCTAAATTTGTTTTGAAATTTAATGAAATGTAAAGAAATCACTCCCCTCCCCGCCCCCCCCCCCCCCCCATCTCCCCATCTATATGTTCATCTCGATAGTGACAGTGACCCCAATGGACAATTCCCGCATTTTTTAAAAACGTGTGAAATTAGTACATATTTATGAAGAATTTCTTTCTGATTCCAAATATTTAAACAAAACTTCTTTAAAAAATTAGTTATTTAAATATTAAGAAAAGAAAATGCCACAAAACCCAGCCATAACCAGTCCGATCAAAACAGTCAACAAAATTCGTAACGTAAAGAGTTCCCTGCGTTTCTAAGGTTATCGTGAGGTTTCTGCCAACTAGTTATCGTTAAAAAAACTTGGCGTTAGTAGACCATTGCCACATTCCATACAGGTTGGCGTGATTTGCGAGAAAGTTGCAAATCTGGTTTCCGCTGCTGCATTTCAAACCAAGATGTTTGAAATCTCTTTATGTCACGTTCAATGCCAACGAAACGAGCCATTTTTTCGACAACCTCCAACAAGGTAATTTTGATGGCAAATTTAAAAAAAAAAAAAAAAAAAAAAAAAAAAGCTCATTGTGCAGAAATTTTTATGTTTATGGCCTTTACAAAACATTTAGAATTTAATAAAAAAAAAATTTTTTTAATGCGGGAATTGTCCATTGTAGCTGGAATTTTTTAATTATAAAATGAAAATTCATATTATTTTACATAATTTACCATACAAAAATCAAGGGGGGGGGGGGAATGCCAAATACTCTTAATTCTCGTACATTTATTTCCTCATTAATGTATATTACAATACATTTATAAAGATTTATGAGTTACTATTAATTAGTTCAAAAAAGTGGCGGTATGCCGTACCAGTCCCAATACACCTCTGCTTATTAAAGATTAAAAAAATTCCACAAAGGTGTTCTCAGCGTGTTTCCCCTTAAAAGCTTTACTGAGACATTTATAACGAATTATTAAAAGAGTATTTAAACCATATCCAAGAGAAGGGTATATAAAAAGATAAACCCTTCTCCTAAAACCCATTTTCCATTATATATAATATACATTGAATTACTCGGGCATATAATTATGAACTTTTTAATAAAAACTAGGGGTGTAAAACATCACACAACTTTCAATTACACTACAATACTAACGTGGATTTGTGACATTTACCGTTTTTATATTTTTCTCATTCATTTAGCAAAAGTCGCCAGTTTGGTAATATTTTTACCGATAATTCTTGTATATGGGTCTTTAAAAAAAAAACCAGCCCAAATGATGATTTTGGCAATATATTTTTAAATAATTCTTAAATAATCCTTTCTTTAAACTGAAACTGGTGAGAGAAGAAAAAATGATCGTTAGTGAGGTTATGCTCAAGGAGAGAGAACTCTGTGTTAAAGGCATTTTCAACTTTTTTCGCCATTAAAGCATTTTTAAGGGGAATTTCGGAGGTAGTGATGTTTAGAACACATTAATAGGCATTACTACAGTTATTTTGATCAAAATCGTTAGAGCCGTGTTTTCGCAATCATTGAAAATCATGATTTTTTTAATGGCAGCTACCTTAAGCATATGCGCGATTTTGACGAAAACCTTAAAGGTAGGTAGGTCCCTGTGCCATCCCAACACGCACACCGAATTTGAACATCGTAGGACAATTTGTTCGGGAATTATGCTGACCACATACACACAGATATATATTTTTTCTATATAACTTTTTTCAAATCAAGAAGTGCCAAAATGTAGCGAAATGCAAAAAAAAAAAAAAAAAAATGAAAATATTTTTTTGACCGAATACTATACTTTCATTACCCTATGTATACATATGGGAAATTGAAAGTAATAATGGGATTTGACAGGTTGTTTTTTACAACTTTTTCCATTTTCGTGTATTAGGATGACATATCAAAGTTACGTCATGCGCAAAAGAATGGGGTTGGCTCGTACACATGGAGGAGGTGGGAAGGGTAATCTCTTGCATGACGTAACAGTTTCCCTTTTGCTGGGAAAATTTGAGTTTAGGTTTTTAATTAGAAGTTAAAAAAAACTAGTTTCAGTCATTTGAATAATATTATTTGGCCAAGAATTGAATTGATAAAACTAAAATACAAGGAGCCAGATTTATTTTTTCTGATTTCATGTAAAATAAAATTAGGAAGTGGGGTAAAAACGAGAATTAATTTTATGACGTATTATGTGTATGTCTTCTAGTGGGGTAACAAATCTCCCCTCCCCACAAACCAAAGGAAATGAAAGTTTAGAGCTAGACACAAAAAGAAAGTTAGTCACAAAAAAATGAGCTTAAAGTGGTATTGTTTTTTGAATTACTTTGATAATGAACTAGGCAAAGCATTTAGTCATGACGTCAAATATATATAAAGAGCTGTGATGTCACATCAATAATGTATTGCTTCCGCTTTCAAAAAGCAAAGTTCTACACCAGAAAGTACCATCTTAATTCCTGTTCCGTGGGCACAATGTAAAATGCAATGCTTGTAAAGTATATAAATAAGAATTCTCCTGAAAATCTGACTCCTAATAATTATGTGTGATTGTGTTTCGTTTTTATATTTTCATGGAATCTCATTTTCATTGAGGTTCCTTATTTAATTGTCCTATACCACGGAACACGGTTTTTAAAATTTGTCTATCTTATCCTGTTTTTTTTTTAGCCGTTTGGGAAGATTCAATAACATAATCGTGAAATCCAAGCCTTTGCATCTTCAAGTCAAGTAGCGACAGCTTTGACGTAAGTTTAGAGAAAAAAAAAATCTAGTTTTCAACTTTCTATGTAGAAACAGTGCTATGTTCAGGTATGGGAGAAGAAACTATAGGAACCCTTTTGTGCTGATGCCGTGGGGGGGGGGGGGGGTGCTATATGTAAATATTACGTCGTAACTTTAGATGATAACCTTCCTTTTCATAAATATATCAATGAAAATAAACATTAGTTGAATTCTTTTTGTGTTATAATATTTAAAGAACTTATTTGATTCTTTGTAAACTACAAAACATTACCTAAATTTAAACCAATTTATTTTATATATATTTAAATAACTTTTCATTATAATAAAATGATACTATTTTCAGGATAAAGCATAATTAAAAGGTTGTACAGTTACTTAAAATGATTGAAAAGTCATGAATTCGATCTTGCTTCAGATCCATTTTACTATTGGAAGTTGAAGTGACTCCATAATCTTTTCTTATATGAGTGATAACACACTGATCAATTCATTATTTTCAAGCAGTTTAGCAGGTACTCAAAAGCAACACAGGCTCAACTTGTATTCAAGTGGTAAAAACCTAATTATTGTTATATTTTATATGCAACATAGATTACTAATATTTTATATATGCAACAAGAATTTTCTCAAATGTCTAGCTTACCCAGAGACACAAAGAAAGAAAAAAGAAAACAATGCCCATGCATTTGTGGCATATGTAATAAGACATTTGCTCGAAAAAATTATCTCATCCAACATGTACTAACTCACACGGGAGAAAAGCCTTACTCATGCAAGATATGTAGCTATGCAAGTAGCCGAAAATCGGACCTTCGAACCCACCTTCTCACTCACACTGGAGAAAGACCTCATGTTTGCGAAATATGCAACACAGTATTTGCCCTCAGGTCAAATCTCCAAAGACACCTTCTCCGTCACACTGGCGAAAAGCCTCAGGTTTGTGACACATGCAAAATGGCTTTTCTTCAAAAGTGCGATCTTAGAGATCATTTGCTGACTCATTCTGAAGCGAAGCCTTATGTTTGTGATACATGCCAGATGACTTTTTCACGGAAAAAGTATCTCAACAAGCACTATATTCGTCATACTGGAGAAAGGTGTCATGTGTGTGATATCTGCAACAAGGCATATTTTCAAAAGGGTCACCTTACAGACCATCTACTGACTCACTCCGAAGAAAAGGCTCATGTTTGTAACACATGCCACAAAACATTTGCCCTCATGTCTAGTCTAAGGAGACACATCCGCACTAAACACTGAAGAAAAACAGCATATGTGTGTCACAGCATTTTCTCTTGAAAAGTATCTTAAGAAAAACATTCTTTGTCATGCTGTAGAAAACTATCAATTGGTAGTACTTCACTGCTAAAAGTGAGAAGTTTTTTGTAAAAAGTATAAATCAATAAAAAATTGTTTTTCAAAGTGAATTTATAGTACTCCTTAATTCTTGAACAGTGGCCACAAAACCTTGAAATCAGGGAAATGTCAAGGAGCTTTCTGATAGTGGAAAAAATTTGGGAATTTTTTTAATTTCACAAAAATCAGGATGAATTTCTATCATTCTTCTGAATGCATTTCTTCGTTCATCTGTATTTTGGTGCCATTTACCTGGAGAATTGTCGTGGCAGTTGTTTAGAAATGTTGGGGAATAATTTTAACTTTTCATTACCGTCAAAACTATTTTAAGAAAATTGGCTTATTATCTCTTTAGCATACATGTTCTATTTGATCAGTGTGTCTACACCTCTCGTAAAGTTTCCAAAAAATCGGGGAATTTTTTTCCCCTATGTTTTGTGGCCACTTTGTTGATAAGAAGTTAACTTCTTTTAATTAGTATATTGTTGGTAGAGAAATAAAATGAATTTTAGGATAGATAATTGCTTATGTTTTTGGTAGGGGTTACGCAAAAGATTTTAAATTCATGTTTCCAAACTAATAAAAAAAAAATCTAACTATATTTGCAACTAACTGAAGAAAAACCCTTGTTTGTGACAAATAAAAATGATTTTTACACCTATAGATCTCGATATCTATGGTAGGGGAGCTTAGTATTTGTGCCATATTAATCAAGTGTTTGCCTAAAATGGAGATTTCTTGAAAATCAACCTTTACTTATTGCAAGCACCATACATTTTTTATGCAATCACTGTGGCAAAGACTCACCAAAACAGGATCCCTACTTCCTGCAGTGAATTAAAAACTATGAAATGCAGCTGTTATGTTTGTTTTTTTAAACCTCTCGTCTAATATGTAAATTTCAAGAAATCTTTTATGTCTATGTTATATGTAAAAATATATTTTTCAGTACTTTATTTCAAATTAAAAATAAATATCCATTTGAGGTTTCTAGCTGTAGGAAATATCGGAGAAGTTGGCAATTCTGGTTGATTTGGTTTTATGACACAAAAGTTAACACAGGAACAATACTGCATAAAAACACTACTTGGACATATTTATTGACCACAGATTGGCTTCAAATCTGCAAGTATCAAAGATTGATAAATGATTTTTTTTTTTTAAATCAATCTGGAAGTTTTTGTTTTTTTACTGACAAAAAAAATCCAATTGCAAATATCAAAGATTGATAAATGATTTTTCCTTTTTAATTAATTAGGATGTTTGTTTTTTCATTGACAAATAAAAAAAAATCCAAATGAACAAGACTTTCCCAATAAAGTTAAATCACTCTTTTTATTTACAATTTGCTTCACTATTGTTTAATTTTTATAAAATTTTAAAGAATGGATTGTTTTAAGTTATCAATCACTAACCTTAACATTTTAAGAACATTTGCGTGTTTGTTACATGTTATAAATTTCTTTCATTTTGGTTTTTAAGGAAATTTAAGAGGAATTCAGGCAAAAGAAGAAAAAAAAATGGTTTGTTTCCTGTAATCTTACCTACAATAACATTACAATATAAAAATTTTGACCTTAAAGTTTTTTTTAGACTTAAAAAAAAATTAATTATATATAAAAAAAACATTTGTTAAAGCAATTAATTGATTACCACTTAAGGAGCAGATAAACCTGTAGAAAAACTATAAATACCCGAGTATATACCCATGATATTGACCTACAAAAATAAATGTATCCAAGTATTTTACATCTCTGATCAATTTTAAATCTTGCACGTTAATACTCTGATAACATTTATTTTTCCATATTTGCTAAAAATATTTAACAAAAAAGCAAACTTTTCCCTACCTACTTACCCTGATGTTTTTTCCATGTTACAGGAAACAAACCTTTATTTATTTTGTTTTTGTTGGCCTCAAGGAAATTCATCGTTTTTCCAGCAGGACATTGTCTTCACAAAGATACATGATTCTACACAGTTTTTTGTAAATAATGTTTAAAAAATACTAGACTTTGCTTTATGTAATTAAAAAAATATCTTTAAAATTCAACCTGTCGAAAATATTGTTCACTGGGGTTGGTTGGTTGTTTTCAGATTATCTGGTACCATCAGCAACACGAGGGCTATAATGCGCCGAAACATTCGTCATTTGACAAGCTAACATACATTTACAATTACCCATGCATTACACGGGACTCGAACCCGCAGTCTAGAAGCTAGAATGCTAACCACTATACCGTTTGGTCGGTTGTTCACTGGAGATCAAAACCAACTTGATGTTTTTCCGATAGTCAATAATACTTTTTGAATTTTATTGGCTACCTAATGCACAATGCAAGTAGTTTCAATGACCTTGGAATTCACTCTTGGAACATCCTGTACCTTTTGTCACATTTAGGTAACAAATAAGAATTATACAAACTCGAACGACTTATTATTCCTTTCTGTTGTAAAAATATTGCATTTAAATGTTCTTAGAAAACATTATAATCCTTGTTACACAATCCCCTTACTCTACTTGGGACTGTGAAATTGTTGTTCCTGATATACCAGTCGTCTACAAACTCGTTAGTCAAAAAAGCTGCACACAGTGTTCGAATCTTGAGAATTTTTATAGTTTATAACTGAAGTGGTGTTAGTTGCTCTAAAAGTTTTCAATGTTACAGAATATGAAAACTAGAAATTCCTTTTACTGTTGTTAGAATGACTTAATAAACATTTTGTCATAAATTAATTGTAATATTTACTTGCATAGTTCAACGGTAAGAAAAGAAAATTTCAGAATTTGGTTTAATACTTTTATTTCTGTAAATATGCTACTCATCTAAAATGCAGAATTTTCAGTCATTACCATTAGTTTTATCATTTTCACTCCTTGATTTATCCGATTCCATGGATAAGTGAGATTTGTGGGCTCGACTTTTATATAGTTTGTGGAAAAGTTTTCTGTTTCAAATTCATGTTTATGGCTTCTTCTGGTTCAAAATCTTCGATACTTGCAGATAATAGTGTAATTCTTAATGTGAACAGACGTCCCAATTTTGGCGGGACACTCCCGCCTTTCACCTTGATGTGCCGCTTTTCCATTTCATAGAATGTGCTCCAGAAATATAATACGCAAAAAAATCCAACCCTTTCCCTTTAGACGAGACGTATCCTGATTTTTAGTCAGAAAAATCTGGTCACATTAGTAATTCTTAATAAGACTTTTGTCACAAAAACATGCCAGTTTGCTTCCCAGTCACTTTTAATTTGTTTCATGGCAACATCATTTCATTTAACCCATTGACCGTCATGCACGTATATATACGTCATTTGATCCCCAGTTTTTCCAGCAATATATAACATTTTTAAATTTATAAATAAAATATTTTTATTAGGATGATAGTTTATAACTTATCGAAAACAAAATAAATGAAAAATAATTTTTAAAAAAAATATGTATTTCATTTAGAAATATAATTTAAAAATTATTGCATGGAAAACAATTGTAGAATTTTGCCTATTCTCATGTCCGTCAGTGAGTTAAGGAATTCCAGTTACATTTGGATACAGTCTTGTATTTTGTGTACCCATATTTTTAAAAAAATCAGTTCATTCACACATGATACTTTTAACAGAATAATTGTTTTCTTGTCGAATGTCTTTAAATATAGTAATACACTTAGTAATCTCTTCATCACCATATGTTCTTTCAAACTCTTTGAACCAAATTGTAAAATTCAAAAAATTCTTATAACCAATAAAGAACACATCTTCAAATGAAATGGAAATTAAATTTTGGTTGTGCAAAGGACAACTGAAATTTTTGTTTAATTTTCCCTTTTAAAAATGTGGTTGTCTCGGGCAACAGCATATTTCGACCCCTGGCCACAGATCATCAGTACAACAACTAAGATTTCTTACGAAGGTATGTGAAATTTATATCAAGCAACACATGCAAAACATTTTTGAAATCCTCACTAATCGCAATTCTTTCATTTGGTACTAAACACAACGTAATTAAAGATTATTTTTTTATGCTTAAAACAATAAATATATAAAAGGTGTTTATTGTGAACAATTTCTAATTTATGTATAGATGTAAATGGCGTAGCTGTGTGCCAATTCCATTTTAATCATTTAACTATAATTCCTATATTATATAAATATAATATGTTTTAGACAGGATACAAACTGATTCTATAGACTTTTTTTTTTTACAATGCCTGGTAGTACAGAAGACTAAAATATAACAAGCTGGTTCTTTTGTAAAATTTTTATTTATTTTAAAAAACATAAACCATTAAAAAGTGGATCCTTCTCTCGATAAAAACAAAAGTATTATTTAACAATTGCATATATTGTTTCTGAAAGAAAATGCATTATACAAGTGCTATCAGAACAAAAATTCAGATTTATTAACAAGATTTCTAAATAGCTACATTGGCAGTGATTATGAGGGTTCGTTCCAAATACACACATTTTAATGATTACCAAAGGCCTTTGTGACATAATTCTTTAATGGATTTCTGCAATGAGCATTTAGATCTCAATTTTTTTTGCAATAAATATCAGCTTAATTTGTAGAAGTCTTGAAAGAATATTTATTGCTGCTATTTTATATTACATAATACAAATTGATAAAACTATATATAATTCAGTACGAAACCATTTCTTGTAGGTTTTTTCTGGAAAATTGGCTACTTTTTAAAACAGTGTCACAATATTAAGAAGATAATTTTAGAAGCCTTTTGGTTATTGTCTAATAATTACGGTTTGCCCTTACTTTTAATGCTTTCTGGCATGTAAATACCTCTAACATTTGGAGATTTTTTTTTATGGAAACAGAATTATTGTCATACATAAAATATTCTTTTTAACTCTACTCACTGGAATACAAGTATGTATTTCGATGTAAATCCATCAGAAATTCTGATAGGAATCGTTGTTGCTAAAATGTAAAAATTACAATTACTATATTACCTAACGTTAGCTCAATTTTTCATACATAAAAATTAACTTCCAAGCCGAAAAAAGGGTTTCAAATGTTCACCTATAATTTTATCAAAACAGCATGAATCATAACATAAAAAGTAAGAAAACTTTCAGAGGAAGAAAAGTGTACAAACCCTCATAAAATATAAATGAATCAAAGTTAAGATAGGAACAATAATTTCACTCAAATTATTGGCAAATGGGTTATCTTTTATAATTCATTGGTTGTTAATCACTACTTAATAAATAACTTTGTAAATTGAGTTCAGATTGTATAAAAAAATCTTTGTAATACAATAAAGTCTTAAAGACATTCAACCTCACATAAAACAATTGAAGGTGAATTTGGTAAGTGGGCGTAGAAATTGTATCCTCCGGTTAGCAAGGCACCAGCTGTATAAGCATACCAAAGATGTTTGCAGTATATTAAGGTTGGTTGTTTTCAGATTATCTGGCACCGTCAGCAACACGAGGACTATAATGCGCCGAAACATTCGTCATTAGACAAGCCAACATACATTTACAAACACCCATGCCTAACACGGGACTCGAACCCACAACCTTGCGGTCTAGAAGCTAGCACGCTAACCACTATACCGTTTGGTCGGCTGCAGTATATTAAGGATTCTGCAGGAATGTTTATACTTGAGACAATTTGGTGTCAAACTAACAGAAAAATACAATTTTTGCCTGAATATAAGTAAAATAAATAAAAGTGTATAGAGTTGGTACTCTTCCGTTACAGGTGGTTAACGTTTTCTTAAGACCAAATTGGCAATAAACCACCAAATGATACTTAAAAAAATGCAAATGCTATTCATTCCTATAATGAAAGAGTACCATAAATTCACGGCATAGGTTTTTAAAGCTTTGTTGTGCTTTAAGACTTGCAAGTTTAAAGACCATTAGTCAATACAGGATAAGAACAATTTCTCAATGATAAGTAATTAAAATACCATACCTAAATAAAATACCAGAAAATGGGCAAGACTACCAACACCAATGCGGATTCTGCACCAAGAGTTATTTCCATAAAACTAGTGGCAACCATAGACATTTCATTTGCTATTAAAAAATGGCGTCTTCAACTATTTGTAGGCATTAATTGGTGGGTGCAGAATCTACATGACGTTGAAAGTCTACTCGAAAAACGTAGGATTGCTTTGCACACAGTGGAAAATGAACAATTGTTTCACTTAATTAATAATGAAACTTAACAATTTGACATGCAGAAACATCAATACATTGAAATATGTTTTGCAGATGGTTAATTTTACTGTTTTTATTGCTGTTTAATTTCTGGGCTAGCTTTACAAGGTTCCCATTCAAACTTTAAATTAATATCTATGATCGAAACAGAGCAAGATTTAAACAAATAATTGGTACAGATGTAATTTTTTTTTTATCCTTTTTTACTACAGTGCCTTGGAGTTGCCTACAGTCTAGTTCCCAAAATATTAATTGGTTCTTTAGTTTCTTCAAACTTTTATGCGTGTAACGGCTTACATGACACTTTGATAAAAAAAAACATCGATGGTGTCTGTTTGTTCCGCAAAAAATACTATCTTCCATAAATCTGAAAATACTGAATCATTTTAACGAAACTCTAAATGTAACTACGGTTGTGGGTGAATTGAGTTTTAACAAAAATTGTACAATGTACAAGGGTCTGGAAATACAAGAATTCAAGATTTGTGTTTCTTTTAATGTCATAACAATGATGATGGTTAGCAAAATTAAGAGATAACTAATAAATCTTTAGTTTCGGTTATATTTTCTGTTGCCAAAGAATTATTTCCAATAAATTTATTCCATTTAAAATGACCTTTTTTGCTGTTGTTGGTCCTACACTTTCATAGTGATAAACTTAAAAAAATTCTAAGTGCATCTATCTGTTGCGTACAAGTTCACTATTTTTAGCCAAATCAAGAAATTAACTTTTTTTTTCACTAATTTTGCAAATATGCAATATTTTTTTAAAAATAAATATTTTCAAAAATGATCAATTCACAAGGCCACTGGCAGAATTATTTACTATGGGATGTAAGATTACTATATATTTGTCCAAATCGTAAATTTTTCAGAAATATAGATTGCATTCCCTAATAAAATGTTGATAATTATGCTAATTTTCCCTGTAAAAATAACTAAAAAAAAAGTTATGGCATGTTTTTGAAATTCTCGCTTCAATAGTTTTTATTTGGTACGTAGCACCACAATATTAAAGGAAAAAATACTGTTTATCTCATACAAGAAAAATTGTAAAAATCCAAAAAAAAACAATTTTTTCTATCATTCAACTAGTTCTTGTGATATTCAAGAAGCGGTGTTTTAAATACAAGTACCGAAAGAATAATATTTTATTTCTTCCAATTTGCAAACTGAATAATTTTTATAATAATGTTACCTAGAAAGCACCTTTTCATATTATTTTAAGATTATTCACTTTTATTAATCTGAAATCCCCAGTTAAATCAACCATTACCATATAGCATAATTACTGAACTAATTTTTAGGGCATTTTATTAGTAACTTGCCGTTTGATTTCTCATAGGTCACCAATAAAGAATGCAAAGGGCAATAATCACAAATAAAATAACTTTATTTAAGGTTAAAGTTTGAACTTTTTTTTGATAAATAGTCAATTGGATGAAAATATATAAAAATCAGATAAGCATCAAAACTTAAAAAATTCTATTAAGGCATTGTTGGATTTGTGCGTCAAGCCCTATCGAGCTATTCAACAAATTTCAAGCTTTTCGACAAATTTATTGCACTATATTTAAAATAGAAAGGTTATTTCCAAAGCAATTCCAATTAAGTGATACTTCACTAAGTCAAATTAAGAAGGAAAGCTTTTTATTAAAGATTGGGAACCTCTTGTTTGCTTTTTGCATATCCCCGTATCCAACACACTCAGCTTTAGATTTGCACTGTCAATTATGGGATACCTATTGCACTGTCAAATGTTAATCACTAAATTGGATCAACACCAAACAAAGAGCTTGATTGATATATTAACATTATGAAAAGGTTACCACATTTATTATTATTACCCCAGTTAGGCCTTAAGCAAGTTATTGATAATCAAATTCCCGCATTTATATTTTGAAGAAAAATTGTTGCCGATGATCTGTAACAACATAAAATTTCTGGTTTTTGGTGGCACAAGATATCAATTTCTTTCTCTTTTTAATTTTTTTTTTATAAAGCTATACTATTTTTCCATACTCATTATAAGATTGGGAACCCTGCACACAAGCCATTGCAAATATAGCCAACAATAAAAGGTTTAAAACAGATAGGTTACTTTTTCCCCTTTTTGAAATGCATCTCGCGAAATAGTTTAATAGTCAACAAGGGCCTGCTCTCCTCCAAAACTTTCCAATCATTCGAACAAATAACCTCGTCGTGGCTCCAAATGAAGTCACGAACAGCCTGCATAAGCCGTTCATCCTGATGGGTATCTGCCAAGACAAGGGCATGGCATACATTAGAAACAGCCAATTCTGTTCTTAGGATAGACACACACACTTCTTTTAGGGTAAGTATAGCGTACTTGTCAGCAGCGTAGTACAAACTGTACGCTTCATCAAAGTGAATGTCCTCCAAGAAGTCAGTATAAAGAAACATCAGCATTCGTTCCATAGTATCCGGCTGAATATCTGGGATATCAACAACGCTAGTCCGACTTTCCTCCATGTCACTTTCGAACATGTCGCTAAACACTGGAGACCTGGCACAAAGGACACTCTTGTGAACAGGGAAAGACACACCTTCTGTCTTCAGAGTCGCATCACAGAACTTCCTGTCTTTGTACATACGCAAAAGATCTTTTTTCAAGGTGCATGATGAAGTGGTATGGCTTGGAAAGTTGGTCCTGACTGGAGTAGCTGAAGGCAGTGGAGGGTCAGAAACCACATCTTTGTTTTCATGCATGAATTCACCAACGCCAACAGTGAATTCCCATTGCAAAAACAGCACATCATTCTCAAGAAAATCTTCTTGCAAAATGATTTTAATGTACTTGTCGTTCCCCGAAGGAGTAGTTACAAAGTCGTTATAGTGATACTTGGCCAACTCTTGCCCATTAGCACACACAACAGAAAATCTATAATTTAAGAAGCTTTGCGCAGCTCCGAATTTTTGAGCTATTTGAATTTCTACAACTTGGCTTGGGGGACAATGGTGACTTTTGTACAGATTTAAGACAAAATGGTGGTAGGCAAGTTGAAAGTTTTTAGTAACAACTGGCTGAGCACTGCTGAAACTTGGAATCTTCCAAAGAAAGTTGTCTTGGTGTAACACGGTACGAGTAAAGCACTCAATGTTCCCCGACTCATGGTGCTGTATTTTTAAACGGAGAGTTAGAGTATCTTCTGGCTGAAGTATATTGCTCTCTATTTCAGATAGTGTGCAAGAAAAATCGGTAACAACTAGTGCAGACAATTCATCGTCATTTGAAGCTGTGAGATTTCGAACTGTGCCGTTGGCTGCCAAAACTGATAAATCGCACATTAAGGGGGTGAAAATTGGTTTTCCCCAAAGCCTATGAACGCGTACTACAAATTCACCATCTTTCTTACTTGCCGCGAGCAGTTTCAACTCCAATAGTCGGTTATCTGTTGCAGGTGTCTTGAAAGTTGGACTTCGCAAATCTTGATAAACTTCTGTCGCCCAATGGCTGAAGTTTTTAATCTTCCAAGTAACTGCACACCACTTTTCTTCGTTCGAAACCGACATTACTGTAAATCCAATGTTCAAATGTTGTATCAGAAAAGTGCAAAAGCAAAAATAAACATGTAAGAAACAAACATAAACAATTGTAGTTAGGAAGTTGAAGGCATTTGATAAGGTTTGCAAGTGCCGACTGCTTATTTCTGCCACTTATAAAATGCTTAACACAGCCATAGCCATACGTTCACAATTTTGAGCCTTGCTTGGTTTAGTTAAGAAGGAATAGTAAACAAACAGAATTCACGTAGAGCAGAACAATGTGCGTGCCAATGTAGTGTGCAAGTGTAGCCAATTGTGCAAAGCATCATGGGTAATTGACATTAAAAAAAAAATAGACGCTTTGCGTTTTGTGTTAAAAAATGAATTTACACTCAATTTTAAAATTAAAACTATACGAATTTTCTAAAACATTTTTAAATATTTCCCATGAAAATGTATATATTATTATATATATATATAAAAAAATAATTTTGGCAGATTTAAAAGGCAAAATAATTTTTTAATAAATTATGCAAAATATACACATTTAAATAGTTAGTATAAATCCTTAGTAGCACTCTTTTTAGAGAGTAAAATGAATAAAATTGTTCAGGGAAACAAAATTTCAGGTCAGCAATATTTAAACAGGCCATTCATCCGAAGGAATTCCAAAATTCTTTTACTTTTTAATGGTGAGATAGTAGATATCGTATTGGAATTTACAAATTCGAGATCATTTTTCAGAGAGAAAAAAATCGATGTATAATGCTACCTTTCTTTCGCAGAGGAAAGAGGTAGCTCCTTTTTACTAGAAAATGAAAGATATTCTAAAATAAACATTTCCGAATCCAGTAAAATTTGAAGTTTAACATAGGCTGTTCTTCGTAAAAGAAGGGCAGGAGTTAAGTTATTTTTGGGAAGAGGGAGCCCAGATAGCATTTTATCCTTTTAAAACCCTTGTCTAAACCTCTCAAGCGAAAAGGGAGTAAGGTTCAGATGACAAGGGAGTAACCATCATAAAACCTTGAAGAAAGGGTCCTAGTCTCCAGACGTCAAGCTTTTGGTAACCATTTCATGACCCCCCTTGCCACAAGGCTTTCGCCGTAAAGGGTATGTAAACCTTTTCGGGATGAGCTTGCCACAAGGTTTTCGCCGTAAAGGGTGTGTAAACCTTTTCGTGATAAGCCTGCCACACGGTTTTTGCCGTAAGGGTTGTATAAGCCTTTTCATAATAGGCTTGCCAAAAGGTTTTCACTGTAAAGGGTGTGTAAACCTTTTCACTCTGAGGTTCCCACCCTGTAGATATAGGAAAAGTTGCAAAAACTTTCCTTTATAAAGTATCATTTATCTTTTGTGTTCAAAAAGAAACACTTAATTGGGAGAGTTCCAATATTGTCGGAAAATGCTTTAAATTTAGTGGCTAATGAAAAATTAATATTTATTCTATAGGAATTTAATTACAATTTGCCTTTAATGGTATCAATCATAACCCAATTTATTCATAAATTTTAATTTATTTGCTAGGTAGAACTTACTAGAATAATAAACATAATTTACTTTTTTTTGTAAAGAATTTAAAAAAAAATAAAATTCAAAATTCAATAAAAAATTATGTATATATTATTAAAAAAATGCATTGAGATCTTAGTAGGTTGCGTTAGACAATTTAAATTGCATTAAAATTTGTTTTAAAGGGTTAATCCAAGCTACTTATAGTTTTATTATTAGAAACATATACAACTAAAAATGCATTTTACCTGATAATTCTTTTTTAGATAATTCTTTATTTTGAAGTAAACAAACACAAATGAGTTGCTTTTTCATTTTATACAAAGAATATAATTTAAACATGATTTTAAATATATACTACAAATATTTCTTCATTTATTTGCTGCATCTGACAAGAAGTTTCTGGAAGATTCTTGAGGAAAACTAAAGGGAATCCCATTCATTTCTATCTGAAAAAAATAAACAAATTTAAAATCTATAATAATAAAACAAGCTGTGTGTCTGTCTGTTTGTGGATCTGTTATAGAAACCTACTTAAAATTGGAGTAGAGCTCTGAAATTTTCAACACAAGAAGTTTTGACCTTCTAATTTATGAATGTCAAACAGAATGTAAAATTTTAATTAGTTCTTTTTTAATTAATATTTTAACTAACTTTTATTTTACAAAGTGACTTCAAATAGAGATACAGCTCTGAAATTTTCAACATAAGTAATTTTGGCCTTCTTATTGAACTATTGAAAAAAAGAATTTTAAATTTGTTGTTAGTTTTTTCTTTAATTAATTAATAAATATTTTACAAAACGGTTTCTAATAGAGCTACAGCTCTGAAATTTTCAACATAAGTAGATTTAGCCTTCTAATTGGACTTTTAAAAAACGGAATTTTAAATTTTTATTTAGTTCTTTTTAATTAATTAATAACTATTCTACAAAATGATATCCAATATTGCTATAGCTCTGAAATTTTCAACATAAGTAGTTTTGTCTTTTATTTGGCCTTTTTTTGAAAAACAGAGTTTCAAATTTTTATTTAGTTCCTTTTTAATTATTATTTTTTTTTTTTTTAATTTATTAATATATATTTAACAAAACGATATCTAATAGAGCTGCAGCTCTGAAATTTTCAACATAGGTAGTTGTGCCCTCCTAATTGGACGTTTGAAAAACATAATTTTACATTTTTATTTAGTTCTTTTTTAATTAATTAAAAAATATTTTACAAAACGATTTCTATTTGGGCTACAGTTCTGAAATTTTCAATACAAGTAGTTTTGGCATTCTAATTGGACTATTGACAAACAGAATGTTAAAATTTTAATTTGATTTTCGATTGATTCTTTGAATTTTTTTTTTTTTTTTTTTTTAACAAAAAGCGACTTCTAATAGGCCTAGAGCTTTGAAAGTTTCAACATAAATAGTTTTGGCTTTCTAATTTTGCTTTCCACAAATACGTGTTAAAATAATCTTAACCCCCTGAAACATACAGCGCCCGAGAACTATTTGTTCTGCAGAGGTTTCTCGGGCGGTTTCGGGCGTTTTGGGATCTTCGAGGTTTTGGGGGGTCTGGTCAGCTTCCTCACCTCCTGTGGTGTTGATTTATAGGGGGCAGTTCACTCCTGTCAACTCCGAGAAGCAGAGTCTTGTGGCGAATTTTTTTTTTTCTTTCTTTTGCATGGGACATTTAGTAGAAACTCTTTCCGCGCGGGAACTTTTACTAGAGAATTGCCAAGTTTTACAAAATAATTTGCGTTTTGGTTCGCAAAACTTTAAATACATATGAAATAAACCATGCTATTGATATTGTTAAATAAAATTATAATATTTAGCTAAACTTCTTGAAGAAATTAATTATTTCGTCAAGACAGATCCCTCTATAAATTGTTTTAGTCGCATACAGCTGCGAACTCAAATATTTGTGAATTTTTGACTCATTTTCAAATGACGTTATTCTTTTTTTTTTTTCGCGAGACATAATTATATAACCCATGAAAACAAAGTTTTAAATATTAATCCTTTATATACATCGCCAATTTTTATATTCATTAACACAGCGCCGATTCTGTTAACAGCGTGTGCTTGGTGCTTGTATCTAATTTTAAATATCAAACACATTTATATCAGCAAAATGTGTTGCAAACTACGTTTCAAAATGTATTTATTAGAAATGAACGTGCATTTATGCATTCACATCCAAACATCTTTTTTTTTTTATTTTGATTAAAACAATTTTATTATTTATTTATTTAAAAAAAAATTTGGCAATATCAAAGAGTTTCAACAATGATCGGCTTACTGCTATTTTAGCGCGATTGGATGAAGGCAAGTTAGTTTATTAGTATTCCGTATAAGCAACTTTTTAGTGACAATAACAGACCCAAAATGTGAAAGAATGTATTGCCATCGACATCGAATCTATCTACCAACTTTCAGCCCGCTTGGATGACGGCAAGGTGGGTTAATTAAGCATCCGCAGACTTGCACTCTATCGACACTCACACAAAATCGAAGTTAATTTAAAGAATTCAAAATACATCCTTTATTGAAACTTTAATGCCTCTAATACGTACGTTATTGAAATATTCGATTTTTCTTAGATGCTATTTTATAATTTTAGGTGAAATGAAAGTACTCCCCTCGCTCGCTAAAAATTTAACATTCCCTGTTTCACCACGATTAATAATTTGGTATTGAAGATCAGAACAAATAAAGGATTCTACTTACGTAGGATTGCTTAGCCATATGAAGTCCGTGGCGTATACAGGGAGGAGGCTGATAGGGCTACAGCTCCCTGAAAATTGAGAAAAATTATATTTCCAAGTGTAATGTAACAATTTTTGCAAATAGTTAATACTTAATATCCTCATTTAACTAACTTTTCGAGTCAGTCATTTTTTCAAAATAACTATAACAACGAGAAATGAACACAAAAATACAAGCACATCTATTTCATTTCAAACTCTTCCGATTTTACATTTCTTTCTCATTTCTATATGCTGGGGTCATGACGTCCTTCAGATGGTCAGAGCAGAGAAAACTTACTGGTTCCCTGAAAGAGCATGCGTAGACACAAAGACTTCTCCTTCCTGATACCAATAATACAAATCTGCCATAGAAAATCTGGTAAAATTTTATGAAAGAGGTTTTCTTGGTTTTCAAAACATCATCGAAGCAGATTAGGAAATATGGAAAACAAAATACAGGGTTACTAGAAAAGAATCATTCATTTTCAAAACCCGACTTATTCAAAAGTATTATACTTACAAATATGATTGGTACAAGAAAACAACCGCAAAATATTTAAGTTTTATGCTCCAGGTGGTGCTCAAGTTTACCCGATTTATTCAAAAGTATAATACTTTTGAATAAATCTTGTTTTGAAAATGAATGATTCTTTTGTAGTAACCCTGTAGAAAGGTTTTCTTGATGCTTTCGCAGAATGTTCTGTAGACATATTTCCGAATATACGTCACTTATTAAAAAAAAAAATGTATTTTACCAGTTTCAATTGAAACTTCTGAGCTTTCAACTTTGTGATCATTAACATCATATTAAGAAATTCTATGAGCAAAACAAGGTTGAACAGACTGGCACTTTTTGTCAATTCACAACAACATAAAAATTTGGTTTCAGTAGCCAATGAAATTGCCTTGTTTAGGGGATTTAGAATACACCAATAAACAGTGTTTACATTATAACATAACAATATTTAACATTTAATAAATTTCACTGTATACACCAGCGTTGATTTTTTAACATGTTACTTCTTGCGTTGTTTGTATTATGTGTTTACATTGATTTTATTTATAACATTCATGCTTACGTTTTTTTAATAACACATGCTTAAGTTGTGTTTTAGAAACGGCACTAATGCTTATTAAATGTTCTTTTCGTTATAATGTAGAATTGTAAGATTATTTGTTTTTCAATACCTTAACAGAATAGTTGTGAAACACTGCAGTTTTAAATTTCCTTTCATAATGTTAAAAAGTGAGTAATTTTAATTTATAACTAGTTTTATTATTTTTTAATATTAGCTGCCCAACCCTCTTTCCTATTATGATCAAATGTTCAGTTTTTTAAGGCGTTACATGAATATGGCAAGAGCAGACAAAAGTCTTTTTTTTCTTTCAGAAAACCAAAGAAAAAAACTAAATAGTGAGTAACTATAATACTACTAAAAAAGTGTAGTAGAAGTACTGATCCTCCAATTCTAAAATGTGACTGCAAAAAATTAATAATCAAATGAAATAATAAAATAAAATTTTAAAGATTGAGACTGCTCTACAAGAAAATAGCCTATAAACACACTAAAAAAAATGGTGACTAAATAAAAATAAACATTAGAAAAATTATAATTTCACCCATAATACTAAAAAAACATGAAAAAGTAATAAAATAAACAACAGAAAATAATGAAGTAGTTCTTGAAGAGCTGGTCAACAAGGTTACCAGGAAAGCGACTAGCAGAAGAATTCATTGTTTTTAACACTACGCACATTTGATTAAAAATTACAAAAGTAAAAAAAAAAAAAGCTTACCTCAAACTTCAGGAGATAGCTTTGAGTTGGGTTTCAGCATTTTGTAGTCAGATCTTTTGAGTTGTGGAACGCAAATTTTCTGAGAAATATTGGAAAATGTATTTTAAACAGAGTTTGAAAGGGACATTGGGCATTTGGCGATTAGAAAATTCGCCAAAATTAAAAACACAGTAACTAAAATAAAATTTAAATAAAAACAAAGAAGGGCTTGTCAAGAAGAACCCGCGATATCTTGTTTTACTAAAACATTTTAAAATTTATTGGATCCATACAACAAAACAAAAAGACAAAAGGTACCGAATTTTTTTTTTAACTTCAGATGGAGAAAAGCACCTCCTCTATTTCTAACCCCCGCCCCGCTTACCAAGAAGCACTTGGGCTCGGTGTATCTGTCAATACCATTCAACAGCGTTATAGCCTTGGGAAATTGGTTAATTGGCCACACATGCTGCATGTCTGCTCTTTGACAAAAGACCAGACATGCCTTGGGGATGCACCGGAGTGTCCTTAAAGTGGGCTTGCAATATACGATTGATAAGAATGTATGAGTTCAGAGTAACATTTAATTTTAGTATGTGTGTCAAGATTTAGAATTTATACATTTAAAATTGAATTTTTTTAAAACTAATTTCAAAAGCTAGCTATCGATACCAATAAAAGTAATTTGTTTAAAGATTTATTTATTTAAAGTTTAAATAATTATTTTTCAAAATACCAAGTTTACATTCTCAAAAGCATTTGTTATTTGGGTAAATGGTATTTATATTATTCATTGATTTAAAAAGGAAATGGCCGACCAAACGGTATAGTGTTTAGAGTGCAAGCTTATAGACCGCGAGGCTGCTTGTTTGAGTCCTGTGTTAGGCATGGGTGTTGGTAAATCTATGTTGGCTTGTCTAATGACGAATGTTTCGGCGCATTATAGCCCTCGTGTTGCTGAAGGCGCCAGATAATCTGAAAACAACCAAGCAATAAGGAAATGATAAATTCATTACTTATGTAAGAACGTATCACCAGAAATTAATGCATATCTAAAATGATTATTAATTCATTGTGTTTGTAATTTATGTAGAAATTTTTTAATATTTGAGAACTACCTGGTTCAATTTGCAGGCAACGTTTTGTAAAATGTTAGGCCCTTATGATATTATTTTACCCTTTTGATTATTTTACCCTTAAGTAATACTATTGGGGGGGGGGGGGGGAAAGAAAGAAAAAAAAATCTTTTTTTTTTATACTGCTTTTTTTAAAAATGTCCGTAAAATTGTTAAAATGGTAAATACGTAATTGTTTTGAAATCCAATACATTGATTTGTTTGAAAATTTTGCCTTGAGATAAAAATTATCTAATAATCATTAGTTAATTAATAAGTTTTTCTAAAATATCAGAAAATTCTGTAAAATTGTAGTACTCGATTAATCGACAGCAAACTTTTATAATTGAAATTTTATTTTAAAATTTAAAACTTTAAAAAAAAAAATCTTTATATTGTTTTTGTCCTATCCTTTCTAGTTTGTCTAGAAAATACGATATTTTAGTATGCTGATTTATAAGTTTATATGTATTTCTTGGCCTATTATGTTGAATATGCAATAACCTCGAATACCATGAAATGAATTTAATTGAGACCTTAAACTGTTTAAATAAAGGTCACATAATCTAAAATGCTGTTTTCGAAAGTTTCCAAAATGTCTGTTCGTTGCTTTTCTTTCTTACAAAAACTATCAGTTGGAAATATTTTCTAGCGTATGGGAGTTTGCCTCTTCATTTTTCTACCTAAATAAGACAATAAAATAGCTTTCGAAAAATGTAACCTCTTACTAGGAATAAATAAATGGAAGCCGATATGCATTTCACAAGATGTTTTAACAAACTATTTTCTTAAAAATCAGTACACATAAGGACATTTTAACTTTTATTGAAACGAAAAAATTAAAACAATAATTTATTTTAATTCTTGTATTTTAATGTTTAGAAATGAATATTATTGAGATAATTTTTTTTTAGAGGCTGTATTACAGTATTTTATAAAGCCAAAACATATCATGAGAGCACCCAATTAACGCTGGTGTACTATTTCTATTACCAAAACCTTTTTTACATTTACCAGGGTTCGGCAGACGTTTCTGTGCAAAGAGCCAAACATTCAATAATCATCAGAATCGCAGTACATAAGAAAGTACATTTAAAGAGCGGAAATACGAGTTTTTAACAACGAACATTTTTATAGTATAAAAATCATGGCAGATGAGACCAGGCCTGTAGCCAGAGTGGGGCAAGACCTGGAAAAATCTTCGCCTGTCCTGGAAAATTTTATCCCAATCATTTGTAAACCTTTATATCTATGATTGAATAGAAACGAACATTTTGCTGTTGTTGATACCTTTGGTTGTAGCACAGCAACTTGCGAATCTACCTTTTCCACTTTGACGGCCATAAATTGTCCCTAAAGACTAAAGAATGTCAATGGGCCACGAAAGGATGGCAAATCTAGTGTTTTGGGCATTTGAAGTAGAGATAAGAGTTTTGAAATTGTTTAATATGGTGTAAAGATAGGAAATTGCTATTATACTAACATTTATCATTTTATTTTAGATTTTTTTGTTACGCTATGTATTTTAAAAAGTTTCAAAATGTTTAATATAAGACCAAGAATAGAAAA
Organism: Linyphia triangularis; assembly: GCA_963978545.1. Classification (NCBI taxonomy): domain Eukaryota; kingdom Metazoa; phylum Arthropoda; class Arachnida; order Araneae; family Linyphiidae; genus Linyphia; species Linyphia triangularis. The sequence goes on along the minus strand of OZ021730.1, from coordinate 29,142,329 downwards.
ATGAATTTCTATTATTTTATATTATAATTAATAAAATATGCAAATAAATAGAAAAAGGGTTTTTATATTATAATAGTATCTGATAAATTTTTCAGAGTATTGAAAATGATAGGAGAAAATAAAGGAAAATGCAATTCTATTAGTAATGTGTATATATATATATATATATATATTAAAGATATAGTTTTTATATAAAAATGTAAATAACTTTTTATTGCTGAAAGAATTTCTTAAATGAAAAGTTTGTTAAAGAGTTATGTAGCTGTTCCACAAGACCAATGATAGAAAAATGTAATTTGCTTAACAATATATATTTTTAAATAGAAATGTAAGAACAGAACTTCGAAAAAACTTTTTATGTTAAAAAAACTTTTTATGTTAAAAAAAACTTTTTATGTAAAAGTAACTTTTACTAATTTTTATATTTGTAATTATTTTTAAAGTAGATATTCTTAAGTTGAAATGTGTGAAAAATTAAGAGATGGACAAGCATAGAATATTTTAAAGGAATAGAATTGTATTAAATATACTTTAAAAATTTTTTAATTGAAAGTTTTGCTTTTATCAAAAAAATTTCTGGTGTAGAATCTTTAAAAGAATTAATAAAAATAAAATTACAAAAAAAATACATTAACAATGTTTCTTTTTTTAAATATTTTTTTGTATATGTACTTCACAAAGTGCTCTGATAAATACTCTTTTACGAATTGTAAAAATTGTGTAAATTTGTAATAATTGTAAAAATTTCAATTGTAAAAATTAATTGAAAACCAATTAAATAATTTATATTTCTGCCCCTCCTGGGAAAATTTTTGCCCGTCCTACAAGCTTTGGCTGGCTACGGGCCTGAATGAGACAAGTCAGCTGTCCAAATTTGGTGTTAATTAACGCATACGATTTAGTTCATTCTTTTTTAAATTCTCGATTTTTCACATCAATTTTTTTCTTCGTTTTGGATGAAATCGAACTCGGGGTTTTTCCAATCAAGTGTATAAAAAGCAAAGGTCGTTTTAGCAACACGCGCATGTGTAAAATTTTACAGCAAAATTTGCCGTCTACCTCAGTCGGAGACAAGAGAACAACGAACGTCAACAAAAGCTCGATGCAATTGGAATTGTGACGCATCATGGGCGCACTCATATAGCGCATTCTGATTGCTCTGTATTTTGACTGGGAAGGTACCAGGGGGCCGCTAACTTTAAGTTGGTATTTGAGAACAGTGCTATCAGTTCATCTTACTCCTCTAATTTATCTTTGTTTTTTCTCGTTTTCTCTATATTTCTGGTTTGAGAATACGCAGCAAGTTTAGTATTTGTTTACCCAAACAATGAAAAAATGTATAATAATTTATTGCTTCATCTTATTCTTAGGTTAAATGTCCTGAATGCATGTGGTTATAATAACTGTGGAGATATTATCTTTTTAGTATCGATGCTAATATGTGTATATGGGCGAGGGAGGGTAATTGGGCCCGAGTTACATTTGCATAGGGGCCGAAAATCCTGTCGGCTGCCCTGTCTGTATTTAAGGGAATGTTGGTGAAACACGGCTAAATTTCATTTCATTATGTTAAACTTACAGCACATAAGGAACATTTCTGTACCTCAGAAGTAAACTATCATAAAATGCGGGATCCCATAAATTCAATTTAGTGTTTAACATTGCACTCCTGGTAGTTTATCTTAAGTACAGATTTATAAAATTGTAGTATCGTAAAAACGTGTTACGAGGTAAAAATTACGCTCAGAGTGAATTATGGAATTAAGCTATTGTTTATAACAAAGCATGTACTATTTAAAAAATTCTACCCCAACGCAATTCAATAACTTTTCGCCACAAAAATAGCTGATTTTTTTTCGGCCCATAAAACTTTTCGAAGAAACAAAAAAGTTACTTGTCTATAAAAAAATTATTAATGTTTTCTAGGCTGCGTTACTATGTGTCAACAACTAATTAAGCCTATTTCTTTAAGAATTTGATAAAACGTTCCAACGCTTCCGTTTTAATAATATTATTGCAGATTGATAAAAAATTAATTAATTATAATTATAAAACAACGTACGTACCGGTTTTTACAGCGGGAATTAAAGATGAAAGTATTTCATCTTCCGTGTCCGTCAAGCTCTTGGTCAACCTCTTTAACCAACATTCGAATGCCAAACTCAAAACCGGTTGCAAGATACGTTTAGTCACACACGTTTTACGGGGGAGATCTTATCTGATCTGCGGCAAGGGGAGAGGAAAGACTGCAGCCTTTGGAATTCGACCCTTTACCTACCCTTTCGAAAAGGGGGGGGGGGGGTTGCTGATGCCCTGGAATTCGACCCTTTACATATCCTTTTCGAAAGGTGTTACTTTCCAAGCTTATTACGGCTGCCCTTTTCAAACCCTTTTATTAGAGGGGAAAGACTGCAGCCTTTGGAATTCGACCCTTTACCTACCCTTTCGAAAAGGGGGGGTTGCTGATGCCCTGGAATTCGACCCTTTACATATCCTTTTCGAAAGGTGTTACTTTCCAAGCTTAGAACTGCAAGTCTAATGACAAGCATATGACAAGGTTTTCGTAAGCTTGCATGCTATCTGGGAGGTTGGTTGTTTATTTTTTATGGCACAAGAGCCAATACTGGATATGCTGCGCTAAACATTCGCTTAGGGAAGAAAGAGAAGAATATTTTCCGGTAGAAAATACTTTAAAACCAGCATTGTACAAGCAAGCACATTTTACCAAGAAAGAAAGTGGTTTTGGAAGAACCTGAAGTTTAGTATTAAAATTTCAACAACCAACCACTGTCCGCAGTACAAAGGGTGCCCGTCAGATTGCAGCACTACAATCTCGTGGTCAATTGCCAAAGTTTGGCGACTTTTTTTTTTATATATATAGGAGGAAAATTACACGAAAAACAATTTGCCTTCCGTCAGTTGAGCAACCTGATTCGTATTTCGTAAATTCTTGGAGCTTCTGCCAATTTGCGTAACTTATTGACCATTTAGGGGTCTTTGCTACGATTTAAATGTCAAGACATAAACTGGAAGAAAATGTTTTAAAAATAATAAAAATGGAAGGGTGCGTTGAGCTTCTTTTAGAATAAAAGAAAATGCGAGTACTGTACCAATTGATTCTTTGACCAAATCCGATGAATATTCATTTAGGAACACGTTCCTTAAAATATAAATCTGTTTCTAATAATTTGTGAATAAATGAAAGTTTTGTGTGTGTGCTCTTAATGGAAAACTGAAAACGGGACATTTACCAAACAGCAAACACAGCCATATTTTGATACATTTCCACCACATTGTTTTACTCAGAATCATATATTGCAAAGAGAATTTTAACTCTTTGTTTAAATAATTTCTACTTCAAAATAAAATTAGGGAGCAGAAGTTTTTAGCAGTGGAGCCCCAATTAACTGTATGCAAGATAAGCTTTTGATTAATAATTTATTTTAATAATAATAAAAAAGTTTTTAGGGATGTAACGGATAATTTCAAATGTTTTACAACTTCTTTTTAGATTTATTTTGTTAAACAGCCCTACATTTGTTTTTCGAAAGGAGGGAGAGGAGGGTTGTATGAATGGGGAAAAAATGTTCATTAAGGGCGGGAAATTAAAAAATGTTCCTCAAAAGGCGAGTGTATTAACAGAGAAAAGGTTTCAATAGTTGTTTCTTGAAGGAAGAGGGCTGTATTAATAGGAAAATGTTTTTTGGTCTCTCTATGAGGCTGGAGAAGGGGAGGGAAAGGGGGAAGAATGCTTGCATTAGTGAGGAATTAGCTTATATATTAGACAGGGTGGCCACAAAATTCAAGAAAAAAAGTTTCCTTGCAGATTTCTACAAAATTCCCTGATTTTAGAGCAAACTTTTTTTCAAATTTCACCAATTTTCTAAGGTTTTCCAGATGTCTAGACACCTTGATCAAATAGAACATGTATGTTAAAGAGATAATATGCAATTTTTTTTCAAATAATTGACTGGTAATAAAAAGTTTAAATTATTCCGTAAATTAAACTTCTAATGTTTACCACCACAAATCTCCGGGTAAATAGCGCCGAAATATGGATGAATGTGTCTTAAACAACAAAAAATTTCCTTGATTTTCATGAAATTTAAAAATATTCCCTGTCATTTCCCAGAATCAGAAGGCTCCCTGACATTTCCCGGTTCTGTGGCCACTTTGTTAGAGTTCAAAATTTTAACTATAGTATATATAGCAAACCTTTTAGTGAGCAAAGCAATACTGGCTTGTGTAGCGTTAAAAGTTCGGATTTATACACATTCACAGTAGCTGTTATTATAATACTAGTTCAATTAATGTTTATTGTTATTATAACATTCATATAACAAGTATTAACAATGGCAAAAAAACGGAATGTGATAAGGTATTTAAATTAACTGTTTCTTTAAACTTACTTAAACTTATGAATAGTTACAATACGGAATTGGGCAAATGTATACTCAATACGTCAATAAGTCCACATTTGATATAGCAGTCATACAAGCAAGAAGTATTTGCTAGCGCCCCAAGCAGATTTTTTAATTTAAAGTTATTCATTTTTATCTAAACTAGCAGTTGATGACTCCATTATTCACCCAAAATAATTGTTGTAGAAATAGAAAGTACTAAGAGCAATATTGTTAAATGTTGTGTTGAAGAGTTTAGTTGTGATCAGAGTTGCTCCTAACAGTTTAGTTAAATAGATGGTATTGAAGAAGCAGTAGAAAGAGTAATAGAATGAAAGTCAAAACGCAGGGAATACATTACTCAGGGATGAAAGTGATCAGAGAGCAAAAAGGAGGAAATACCCAAATTCGTTAAAAAAAGCAAGCAGAAGAGACGATACCTAAAAGTTTCCGTCAAAAAAGCATGCGGAAGGAATACTAAAAAATTCAACAAAAAAGTATGCAGGAAGAATGATTCAATAATTTTAAATATACAATGAATTTTCTCATACCATATAATAATTACTTTTCAAATATAAGGAGCTTGTGAATATATCTCTGAGGAAAGGGGAATTAAGAGGGAAAATCTTTTGTTTAGACATGAGGAAGAGAATACTTTTTACAGGAAAAACTTGTTCAGAACAGAAAAATGTGAATCTTCAAAACAAGGACAAAGAGAAGGAAAATGTTACATAAAAAACAAGAAAGGAGGAAAACTCTCATCCTCGATTACTAATAAAGTAGCTGATTTTGCCTAAGTACTGAATGGAAGTTACGGACATTGAACATAAAAGAGATTTCTAAAAGGCACCACATTCTAATTGCTGATACTATCCAGGTGAAATAATTAGCTAAGACAATAATTTATATTTTACAAACACAAAGTACTAACAGTGAAAAACTGGCAATGGCCTTACAAAATAATGTATAAAAAGGAAAAAGTTGTTTAAAAATAAAAATAAAAAATTCTCATAGTTATTAACTCCAGAAATCAGTTTAAATTTGATAAATGGTTTTAAAATTTAATAAAATCTATTATTGTGTACAGATCTGAAGCAATGACTTACATTTACCTTCTTACAATTTCTATAAAAAGGTGCAGTAATATCCAATTTCTATAACATGAGTAACATTATTATTTTTTTAAATGTTATAGTATATCCTTTAAGTTGTTAATATTTCATCTTTAACCTTTTTACTTTAAGCAAAGTATTATAGTTAATGCATGTAGTTATATTTTAAGAGAAAATATCATCTATGTCTAAAAAATTCCATGTACATTTTATTTAACACGAGTAACTAAACTTTACCCTATTTGTTCTATTAAAGTAGATTCTCAACAACTTTCCTGCACAAATAATAAAATTAAACATTTCTTCATAATGCATAGTAAAAAAATAATAAAATATATGTTAGTAGAAAAAGCAAAGGAAAATGCCAGCAAATTGGTAACTTGAGAAACTGCAGAAATGCTCAAAACCATTTGTAACAGAACAGATTTTATAGCATTGCCATCCCTGAAAAATTTACTTTCTCAAATGAAGACATCATACCATTTTAAAATTATTAGAATTTCTTAAGTTCTGAAATAGTGTGCCCGATTATTTCTTAGCTTAATTCAATTTCAGAACTTTCACAAAACTGTATAAAAAATTAAAATTCTGTAACGTTTTAACCTTAAATTACCTTTTGCATCACATTGTCTCAGTCTTCTTGGGAAAATAAAAATTCTTTACAAATTTGTAATATTCTTTTCAAATTAATAATAACCATTTAAAGTTAGAGAAATTAGTTTAATTACTGTGCTAACCAGAAACGCATAAACTTCAAATATTTAATCTAGTTCATACACAACAAAAAATAGCCATATGACATTAATTTGTAAGCCCTATAATTAAAAAAGATGTGTAAGTAATGATGATACAGTCAACTCGCAATAACTCAAAGTTCAAGGGACTGACCAAATTCTTCGAGTTATCAGAAGTCGCTCTGAAGTTATTTTCTATTCAAGGTAGACATCTTTTGCTTGTTCATGTGGAGTCCGAAAGACAGTATTGTGTCTTACTTTAAACTTTTCTTGCCAACCTACAACTTTTAGTAAATGGGCTAAGTCCTTCGTCCATTCTTTTAATATCACCCCACTAAGAGGGATTTTGGAATTATGGTTTTGATATGCCTCAAACCATTTTAAAAGAGCAGCTTCAACATCAGGAAAGGCACATACCCTCACTCATTTACACGAGGGATCCAGTTTCGAGCAGATTTTGTTTAGTTTCATTAATTAATTTAACCTTTTGATTTAAACTAAGCGTACTCAACTTGCGTTTTGATATTATACAAATCCATCGTAAACCAACACCATTAATTCACACTTCAAATCTGGAATCGAATGTAAAGGCAAAAAACGTCGTTTACTTTTTGTACACGTCAATGCAAACAGGTTTTTTCCGGGTAACAAGTGAAATTGTAAAACACGATGTAAAGAGGAAACAAAAAATAAAAATTATTGTGTTTTTGTATTTTGTTAAGGATTTTTTTGTGTTGGTAATGATAATAAAATTTTCAAAGATCTTAAAAGATGTACATTTTGAGATATGGAGATAACTTTGTGTTAAAAAACATTGAATTGTCTTGGGACTTAATGAAAACTTCGAGATAAACGAATATTTATTCGACTTATAAGACTTCAAGTTATCGGGAGTTGACTGTATATACAAAATTTTAAAAAACATTTAAAGAAACCTAGTTATGTTTTGATACAGAATAAACTTTATTTTAAAATGCGAAGAAACTGCCTTACAAATTGATAATAGTCACAATCAAAAATATCGACATACAAATTCCTTATATGCACTAAATGGATGATGCCCTGTACTTATAATAGTTAGATCATTAAATCATATTAAATTTTTTTCTTCTTTTACCATTGAAAGCCTTTTAATGTGATGTCAACCAAAGAGATAGATCACAAAAATTCAAAGGCTGTGCTCATGAATCCTTCAATCACAGTTAAGTCTTTGCAAACCCCATATCAAGGTCACATACATCTTTTTTATCATACCCTTTACTAATAGGAATTTATATTACAAGCAGTTGACCTTTACTTCTGAAATGCAACATACGAAACAGTTTCATGGGCAGCCAGGGCTTATTCAATTCCAAATCTTTCCACTCCGTTGAGGAAATCACCTTGTCGTTCTTCCAAATGTAATCCCTCACACACATCAGAAGTCCTTCATCGTGGTGAGAAAAGGCCAAATCAAGGATACTGCAAACATTGGAAAGAGACAATTCCCCAAACATGATGGAAATGCACTGTAATTTCAGGTTGTGCAATGTGTACTTGTCAGCTGCATGGTACAACTTAGCCACTTCGTCAGAATGGATAGCTTCCAAAGTGTTGGTATAGATATACAGCAGCATTCGATCCATAATGGCAGGCTCAATATCCGGGATATCGATGACGTCCGAGCGGTTATCCAGCATGCCGTTCACAAACATGTCTCGGAAAACTGCCGATCTGTTGCTTAGAACAATTTTATGAGCAGAAAAGGACACATTTCCAGTTCTCAGTGTCACATCACAGAATAGTTGATCTTTGTACATACGGCGAAAATCGTCTCTCCATGTGCTTTTAAAATGGATTTGGTAACTAATGTTGCTTTCAACTTGAAGAGTTGGAGGATCAAAAATTAGCGGTACGTCTTCATGCATAATTTCGCTAACTCCAACGTTGAATAACCATTGCAAAGACAGCGTATTGTTTCTAAAGAATTTACTTTCCAAATGTATCGGGATGCGTTTGCAATACCCTGAATCACTTGCGACAAAGCTATTGTAGTGGAACTTGGCAAGCTCTTCTCCTTTGTCATCAACTATGGAAAAGTTGTAACTTATAAAACTTTGTTTGTCACCATGGGTTTGAGATACTTGAACATCTGCAGTACCATTTTGAGTACATGAAATATCCTTAAACAAGCTTATAGCAAACTTATTAGAGGCCAGCTGAAAAAGTTTAGTGAGAATTGGCTGAGTGCAAGTGAAATGAGGGATCTTCCAAAGGAAGTCGTTGCTGTGTAAAACAGTGCGAGCAAAACACTGTCCGCTCTGTACCCCATAGAGTGGTATCTTGCAGCAAAGAGATAATGTATTTTGAGCGAGAAATAGATGTTTATCACAAGCATATATTTCAGATTGTGGGTAAGAGAACTCGTGATAAATAGAAGGATTCGATGCAATTCTGCCACGATTTTTCATATGTAGCTTTTGAAAGACCGTTCCGTTAGCGTCAAGAAATGATAATTCACACTGAAATTGTGAAGGAATACCTTCTCCACTTGATCTTTGTACACGAACAACAATTTCACCTTCCTTCCCAGTGAGTAATTCCAATTCCAGCAGTGTGTTGCCCCCAGTTGCAGGTGTTCTGAAAGCTGGGCTGCGCAAGCCATGGTTATTTTCTATGGCTTGCAAACTGAAGTCCTTGATTTTCCAATAAAAGGAGTACCGTTCTATATCATCTGAATCGGACATTGCTGCATTATACGCAACTCTAATCTGTTAGTAATAGTTCGATTCTTTTAGGGATTATTAAAAAGTTGCGTTCATAAAAAGAAGTAAAGACAGTTATGCAATATTAGAAAGAAAAACGCAAAAAAAATAATAATTAAAGTATATAATCCATCCCAACTTCTGGCGTTATTTCAATTTTCACCTCAAATCAATATTTAAAACATAAACGACTTGTCGAATTCTTTCAAAGTCAACACAACACAACAATCTAGCAAGAAAGCTGAGTTGAGATGAGAATTGAACAAGAGAATTGACAATAGAAAAGTTATGCAACTTCTTCGTTTTAAAACAAACAATACACGAAGTATAAGGCAATAGAGATCTCCAAAGAATAAAAAATGTGCCAAATCTGTGGTAAGTAAACAGGAGTGAAAAAAAGGAACAAAAAAAGTTTTGGGAAAAAAGCTTATTTTGGTTCAAAGGTCATGGTTTAAGCTCGAAACCAGAAAGTAAATCTTCTACTGAATGTAAATAACTTGTAGAATTTCTTAATGTACTGAAAACATCTTCTTCAGTTTTGGCAGAGAAGGAATTTAAAAAATATCTTTGGTAAGAAAATTGTCAATAGTGTTTCGTGAGAAATATTTTTATATCTTTGCAGCAGTAAATATTAGCCTAAATTGAAGAAAAACTAAGTATAAAATTTTAATAATCGTTATTGTTTAAGTAGAAGTAAAAAGGTGCGTGAAAATACTGTGCTTTCTCTTTTTCTTCATCTATGTTGATGAGGCCCAACAACCGCCCCAAATCTCGTTAAGACATACTTTATTTCGCCTTTACATTACTTTTAAGAAGGAGTGTACTGGAACATAAAATCGGCCCGGTGATCTATATAAATAAAACTGACTTTCTGTCACACGGATTTGGGGACCGTTTCACGTAAAAACTACCTAACGGATTAGGATGAAATTTGGTATATCGCTTAATTAAACGACCAGGAGTAAAATAGGTGATATATTTTTAATTTTAATTGAGTTTTAAAATTTCCGAAATAATTTTTTTTGGTGTTTTTAAGCAGACACAATTTAGTATTTCCTGAATGGCAACTGAATGACAATCTTCGTTTGGTTTGTTTTGAAAATCGCAAATGATATTCTACATTCACAATGCCTAGAAAAAAACGCCCATCATTAAGCAAAATCGACAAAAAAGTTTTTCAAAAACGTTTAAAGAGGAACGAATTACAAAATGACAACCAAGAAGCTTCGACTTCGCGGCAGCCGGACATTTCCCCAGAGGACAGATTAGCGTCGCAACGACGCCGCCAGGGGTCTTTAAGGAGTAGAGAAACATCAGAGAGGCGTGCCGTTCGTTTAGAAGCCGATCGGCTAAGACATGCCGAACTAAACGAACAAAGAATGAATTTACAATGGTCTGATAAACTTTTATATTACTTTTATTTAGTACCAAAAACTGAGTTTATCCATCAACGACGGGCCACGCAGATAGTTTTATATATATGGTGACTCAAATTTAAAGTAAAGTCATTAATCAAATTTTAATAATTATTGCTAATCAAATATTTCTAGTAATTAATTACTTATACAAATACTGCCGATCAAACGGTATAGTGGTTAGCGTGCTAGCTTCTAGACCGCTAGGTTGCGTGTTCGAGTCCTGTGTAAGGCATAGGTGTTTGTAAATGTATGTTGGCTTGTCTAATGACGAATTTTTTGGCGCATTATAGCCCTCGTGCAGCTGACGGTGCCAGATAATCTGTAAACAACCAACCTTATACAAATACTTGAAATTTGAATGCTTGACTTTTTAAAAAATCGTTAAGCAAATCAACTACTTATATTGAAAAAAAACCAGATCATTTTTTACAGCCACTTACCGGCCCAGTGATTACACCGGATAACCCTATGATCAGTACACCCCGGCTCCTAAGAGCCTTTGTAAATGGTTTTAAAAAATGGGTACTTACGTATTAACGCAACCAGGCCAAAATTCGCATAAATCGCCAAATTTGGCGACACTACTTACGGCAACCCTACGTGTTATACGTGGTTTTCGTAAAGAAATTATTTTGCTTACTGGTTAAATTGAATGCCGTCAAATCGCGCCAACCTGGTTGTGATAATACGTAAGTACCAAAAAATGTTTCATCATTTTCTGTAAAAATTCAAAAAGTTATATGAAGTGAGTGGTTTAAAAACCACTTTCCTTTAATAAGTATTATTCTGAGTACCAGCTTATCAAGAGGTTAAAGCCTCTAATATGTAAGAACTCAAATTTTACTCCTGATGACAGCCCATTTATATCTTTACATAATATTCAAAGAATTTCAGGGAAGATACAAAACTCCCAAAATAATATTACTAGTTTGGGAATAGAGACTAGTACAGAGTGGCCACAGAACCGGGAAAACCTGGAAATCGGTGAAATGTCAGGGAGCTTTCTGTTTCAGGAAAAAATCAGGGAACTTTTTAAAATTTCATGAAAATCAGGGAAATTTTATATTGTTTAAGGCACGTTTATCCATATTTTGGCGCTATTTACATGGAGATTTATAGTTGTAAGCCATTAGAAGTTTAATGTTGCGGAATAATTTAAACTTTTCATTACCAGCAAAACTATTTTTTTAAAAATTACATATCTCTTAAGCATACATGTTCTATTTGATCAGGGTGTCTAGATATCTGGAAAACCTAAGAAAATTGGGGAAATTTGAAAAAAAGTTTGCCCTAAAATCAGGGAAATTTTTAGAAATCTGTCAGGGAAATCATGGAATTATCAGGAAACTTTTTTTCCTGAATGTTGTGGCCACCCTGCAGTATTTCAATTACACAATTTTAAATTAAGGGCGGATTTAAAATGTTAAATAGCACACCACCATGAAAAATAGGAAGCCTAAGGGCATAGGTTTGAATATGATGTAATTTGACTTGGTCTGTTTCTAATTTCACTGCTTTTTTGAGTTGACAATTTAGTGGGGGCTTATTTTACTACCTTAGGGGTTTTTGCTAAGATCTTCTCCACCAGATAAATATAAAGTATTGAAAACACGACATTTGGTTTAAAAAATTATATCTTGTTTTGTGATTCCAGGTTTTGGAGGCTCATGAAGTATTTTATAGGAAATGGTCTACGTGAGTACTTTGATTTGATGAAACTTAGTTTTTTTAATTAAGTTGACATTATGTGATGACATTTTGTTAACTGTTTTACTGTTAAGAGTATTTTTTGTTTAATTCTGTCTATTTTTGCTTAATATTAGATCTACTTACATGGGTATAGACACAGACTTGAAGATTCATTCCTACTGATATTAGAAATTTTTTCTTCTCTTCTATCATTCTTAACTAACTATGATGGTACTTTTCCGTTAAAAGGGGCTGTTGGTACTTCCAAGTATGGTGTGGGTTCTACATCAAGAATTGTTTACATAAAACTGCGTCAAATTATGGCAACCATTAGCAATTCACTTGTTATTAAAAAATGGCTGCTGCTACTATTTGTTGGCAAAAATCACCTTCGCGCAGAATCAGTACCGTTCTTGGAAGTTTTACGCATATTTTATATATTGCTAGCCCCTCCCCCTTAACGGAAAAGTACCATATGACTGTTTTTTTATTGAAGCACTATTAATATAAACTTTCAAAAACACTGATACTTATTTGCCTTCTTATTTCAACTTGTTTTTAAAAGTTAAAGATTGATTTTCAAAATAAAAAAAAAAGAGTATAAAAACATAATTTTTTTAGGGTTTAAGATGTCTGTGATTCACAACAATTTATACGAAACTCTCTGCAATTTTTATTCAGCAGTTAGGAAAACATAGTTGTTGTATAAACAACACATATTCAAAACTAAAAAGGTTTTCTATAATTAACAAATTAACAATCACATCACATATCAAAAAGATAAAATCTTTTGCCATATAACAACCAGCAAAATAATTATTACTTAAGGAAACTAGCTGCTTTTCAGTAGACACTAGATGATTATTGTACTATTTGTACTCTTTTATTTTCCAAATCAATCTTGTATGCATTTATAATGACTACAAGAGTAGTAAAAAAAAAAAATCACGAAACTTGCCCTATAGTTTTTACCATTTATGAACAATTTTGGCACACTAAAAATATTCAAATTTTATAATACTTACTGTTGTCTAGGCATACATCTTGGCCAAACATAATTGCATTGAAATATATACCTTATAGTGTTATTTATTAATGTTTAAATATAATGGTAGGTTTCATTGATATATTAATAAAGTCTTATGAATTTCATTGAAAGATTATTATTTCTATATTCAGACTCAGCATGCAAGAGGACTTGGGGTTGATTACTAGCAGGGGTTCTCTGTAATCTAAACAGTTAAAAAAATTAGTATACTGCACTTGATATCCATTGAGTTATTTTGCATTTGCAAAGATTCTGGGTTAGAGTTTTTTTTTAATTTTTTCCCTTGAAAGATCTTATGGAAGATCTGCTACATGGATATAGTTTGCTATTCATATTTTATTGCAATGATACAATAGTATTGTATATACTTTGTCTTTATCTTGCTCCTAGAAAAATTCTAAGCATAATTATTCAAATATTTAATTTCTAAAAATATTTTCAAATAAATAAATACTCAATTCAATAAGACTTCAATTGCCAAGTTTAATACCATATTTTACTTGATTCATTTGTAAATAATTCAAGGGAATAATTAGATCAGTCTTGTTGTTATTTAAAATTAATTGTGTAATTCTTTGATATTTCAGGTGCAGTTAAAGGAGAATTTAGAAAATATAGAACAAACTTAGAAAATTTATGAATTTCTACATTTCTTCCGGGGTTCACACGGTCATTAAAAGTGCTTAATATTTTTGAACTTGTTTTCATGCCTTGAAAATGCTTAGAAGTGCTTAAAAGTCCTTGAAAATATTTAGAGGCCATCAAAAGTCCTTAATTTTTGTGGATGTTGTGTACCCAACTGCACAATTTATAAAAATACCACTCAGACTTGCTATCCACGCGTGACCGCCACTTATCCGCACTGTATCAGAATTCTCTGACATATTTGTATCACGCATGCGCCAACTTGAAACTTTTTAGGTAGAATATACTTTATTAAAAATTTATACATGGTGCCTGAGAACAAATTTTCCAAGGTCCTTAAAAATACTAATTAGGTCCTTAAAAGTCATTGATTTTCTTTCTGTGATTTGAGTGGGAACCCTATCTTAATTTATTTTTTTCTTTTACAACTATAAGGGCTTTTTGTAAGTTTACTTTGTAACTGCATAAATGTCTAACAAACTGAAATTCTATTTCGTCTGAACTTACTTTCTAAATAAAAGTTTGGTATCCATTCTACCAGGAATAGGAATTGCAAATACATTGCCTTTCCTTATGAATTCTGGAAACGAGAGTCATGTGTGTGACACTGCCCATAGAGCCATTAGTCATGAAAAGGATTTCCAAAAACACCAGCTTGCTCACAATGGAGAAAAGTCTCATATGTGTAACACTTGTGACAAAGCTTTTGCCAAAAAAGCAGCTCTCCAAAAACACCAGCTTGTTCACAATGGAGAAAAGCTTCATGTGTGTGACACTTGCAACAAAGCATTTGCCAAAAAGTCAACGCTTTTAAAGCATATTCTCACTCACACTGGAGAAAAACCTCATGTGTGTGACACTTGCAACAAAGCCTTTTCTCTTAAGTCAAACCTCCAAAAACATCTACTCACTCACACTGGAGAAAAACCTCATGTTTGCAAGACATGCCAAAAAGCTTTTTCTCGGAATTTCCATCTCCAAGAACACCTCCTCATTCATACTGGTGAAAAGCCGCATGTGTGCAACCAATGCAGTAAGGCATTTTCTCGAAAAGGCGACCTCAGTGTTCATCTTTTTATGCACACTGGAGAAAAACCTCACACATGCGATACATGTGGCAAAGCATTCTCCAGAAAGACGTTCCTAGCAAAACATCTTCTCACTCACACTGGAGAAAAACCTCACTTATGCAAAATTTGCAACAAAGCCTTTTCTCAAAATGGACATCTCCAAGTGCACATGCTCACACACACTGGAGAAAAGTCTCATGTGTGCTGTTTATGCAATAGACCATTTTCTCGAAAAGGGGATCTCAAAAAACACCTCCTCACACACACTGGAGTAAAACTTAATGAATGTGATGTCTGCAATAAATCGTTTACTCGAAGTGGTGATCTCAAAAAACACCTTTCCACCTCCTCACACATGATGAGAGCCTTAGTTTTGGGCCAGTTCTAAAAAGTAATTTTTACAAGAAAGAGAGAGCTTAGGCATTTCAACCATGGACATATGAATAAAATATTTGATTTAATAGACTATTTAGTTTATCTTCTTAAATTGCAGTAAAAAAGACAAAATATCTTAATACAGTCAAACCCCTTTAACGTTAAATCGCTTAACATGAAATACTGTTTAAGGCGAAGTAAAAGCAGTTCTCCATACTTAAAATTTAACGTTAATTTATTCGTTTAACGCCAATTTCTGTTAACGCGAACAATTTCAGCTGCCTCATCGACTTCGCGTTTACGGGGTTTGACTGTACTTAAAATATAACCTCTTCTTGTATAGTTTAGATTTATGCCGTGTATCTTTTGAAGTTTAATTCGAACATATTGTTACGAATTTATGTATATTTGTAAATATTTCGTAGTATTAATTATGTAAAAAGAAAAATTTATGTACATTTCGCAAAAGGCAGTACAAGAGTTCGCCTTTACTTCGCTTTCCTGCAATGCATCTCTTAATGTTTGAAAATGAGTTTTACAAGGAGAAAGCCATCTAACATTATGGTTAATGGCAATCTCGCCAACTTGGTGAGATAGAGCCAAGTTGGCGACGGTTTTGGCGACAGTTGCGGTCCCCATGTACCGGTATAGGGCATTTTGACTGTGATCTGGAAAATTCTACAAATTTCTATCTCCAGAAGATTCGCGAAGATTCGCCTCCCTATATAAGTCTAAGAGAGAGGGTGATCGAGTTAGTTGAGTTACTGAGTTAGTTTTCTCTCCGCGAGCATTCAGAGAGTTCAGAAAGTGAACTGTATTGCATTGTCTTTTGCGTTGATTTTAGCAGTTGTGTATCTATCCTTTAACTGCTGTTTGTGCTCCATTGTTTTATAAAGAGCTGCATTGAGTCTATTAGAACGGAAAGTTCTGGAGTTGTAAAAGAATCTGCGAAGAGTTATATCGGAATAAATTTCTGCAAGTTTTGATCTGCTTTGGCTTCAAAACTTTCGAACCCATCCACGCAACAGTATTTTAACTTGAACTGATATGCAAGCAGATTTGAAATTTGGGTAAGTCTTTCAAGAAGATGTAATCAAAATAAATGAGTATGTAACATATTTTTGTGAACGTAAATCTATTAACTGGTATTCAGACACTAAGTTTGTTGTTGATTTGATCTTTTGCCAAAATCCATTGTTTGGTATTTTAATACTTTGTATAATGGCTATGCCTTTTACTGTATTTTATATTAAAAAATATGTATAAAATTCTTTCATAATTAACTCGTGATATTGAAAATAGAGCAAATTCTTTACTTGCAAAATTAACAAATTCATATTCAATAAAATTTTGATAATTTTATTAAATGTGCCTCTTGTTTTTTGGTCGATTTTGTAAATGATTTGTTGTGCAAGCATCGGAATTTGTGCAAAGTATGGCTTTGTTTCACTGACATGTTGAAAAATATTTGTGAACTCGTTTAAACGAGAAAAATTTTGGGAATTCAAGTGAATCGATGAGAAATGTAAGGCTTCTACATTTGGCAATTTATCAAGAGAGCTGGCGCAAAAAAATTCTTATAAGATTGCAATTGGTGGTCTGGAATGCACTGCTAAAGGGGCGTTATTGAATTGTGAATTTTTGTCTTCACAATAGAAAAGTTTTATATTTTAAAGAACTTTTTTATCATATTTTTACTTACATTAGTTTGGATTTCGGAGACTAATTTAAAACTGGATATTGAGTATTAGCACTTAAAAAGAATTTATATCCATTAAATAACATATTTTTTTTTCCATTAACAAGCAAGGATTTTCCACCTTGTTTTATTTAAAAAAAAAAAATTTGAACGGTTTATTTCCTATAAATAACAGGAACTTTTTATTATTATTTTAACTTAGCATTATTTTAAATAAAAAAATTTGAAAGATAATTAAATAAAAAAATTTAAAAAAACGGCAACAGTTTTTCATTTGATTCATACAAAATGTATACAACGTACTAAACCTTTGTGGAACAGTTTGGTGTGTGAAGTTGAAATCATCTGGATTAATTTGAACATGGGGGTGGCAGAATAAGTAGGTTGGGGGAGGGGGACGCATGGATATTTTCTTGAAATGTGGGGAGGAGGGGGGGGGGAGGTGTCATCCCACGTCTACCCACATTTCTAGCACTGCTGCTAATAGAGGCGGATGTAAAAGTAGCCTTTAACTGACAACGACAGCTCTCAAAACCACAAAAATCTAGCAAAAAGAGTTTCCTGATGGATTCCTAAGAAATTCCCTGGTTTTATGGTAAACGTTTTTTCAAATTTCCCAAACTTTTCCAGGTGTGCAGACATCATAATAAAACAAATAATCGGCTGTGGGCCAATGTACTTTTTACCAAGGGCCTTAAGAAGTCCAAGACCATTGCAAACAGTTCTTTTTTTTTTTTATTTGAGTTTAATAAATCATCGTTAGTTCAATACAACTGAACAACATCAGTATACATCTCTTTTATACAAGTAGGCGTATGCCATCGATAGCGTATGCCCACGCAATGCCATTCCTGTGTATGCCAAACATAAAGTAGGGGCGGACACTGGACTGCATTTTTGACCAACTGAAAACAATGACCTTGGACTTAAGGCCCAGAGGGTAAAACATATCGTCCAAAAAACCACTTTCAGCTAATTTAGATTTATTATTAGAAAATACTCAATAATTACAGTTCGCTGTTCCTGCCTTATATCTATGAAATCATAAAACATATTTTTTACTTACAATTACTCATATTATGTTAAATAGGTTAATGGAAGTATTACATTTGGTCTTCGCCCCCCCCCCCCCATCTCCCGTCTTTTACCATATTTTGGAATGTACCGAGTTAAAATAAAGTTGTTTAGAAAAATTGTCTGTGTGTCTGTCTGTGGTCAGCATAACACCCCGAAAGAACTGACCTAGGATATTCAACTTTTGTAAGCGGGTTAGTGGTAGCTATGGGGCCAGTCATGCACGTTATGCGCATGCACTAAAATTTGTGCATACGCATAAAGTAGCTGCTATTGAAAAATTTAGGTTTTTCAGCAATTGCCAATAAATGGCATACAGCAGCTGCATTGAAAAATCTAAGTTTTCAACAATTGCTAAAAATAGCTCAAACGATTTTGATTAAAATCGCTGTAGTAATGCTTTTCAAGTTGGGCTAAACATCCCCATTTGCGAAATTCCCGTAGAAATGCGATAAAAGCTTAAAAAGTTGAAAAATGAATGTCTTTAATACAGAACTCTCTTTGTTTGATCATTGCCCATTAACGACTGTTTCTCTTTTGTTTCACTTATCTGAAAGGATGTAATAATTATCAAAAAACATCTAACCAATTCTCCCGTACTACAAAAATGTGCTTTCCACCAATCGTAGAAAATCATTATTGGGAACGTTTCCTAATACCACTATCAATCGAAAAACACCAAAAGCAGCGAAGTTAGAGCATATATTTTTTATTTTTTTTTTAAATTTATTTATTTAATTTAAAAAAAAAAAAAAAAAAAAAAAAAAAAAAACACCCTCCGGATAAGGCGAATTTGGAGCATTTTTTTTTCTTGAATAAAAAACTCAGATGTGGCGAATTTGAAGCAGTTTTTCTTTAAATAAAAAACTCCGGATGCGGCGAATTTTATGCATTTTTTAAAATTTTTTTTAAAAATAACTTTGGCGGTAGTGAAAACTTACGATTATTCCGTGACATGAACTTTCAATGACTGCCACCCCAATGTTCCGCGTACACGGCACCAATCTATGGATGAACGGGGAAACGCACCTTTAAAAGAGATGGAAAATTTCCCTTGATTTTCGTTAAATTTGAAAAAAATTCCTGACATTTCCCTGATTTTCTTCTAGAAATAGAAAGCTCCATGACATTTCCCTGATTTCCAGGTTCTGTGGCTGCTCTGTGATAATCGGTAACATGTATTGTTATCGCCATCAAATCAATTTGCCAAGTTTAGCTCGAATGGATGACGGCAAATGGGTTAATTAAGCATTTGCAGATTTGCACGCCACACCCAAACAAAATTGAAGGTAATACAAGGGATTTAAAAATACACAAAAGAGGACAAAATTTTATTTGTCCAAGTTATAAAATTTATTACTCTTTCAGAAATATTTTATTTCTTGGGAATTATATTAAATATTACTCTTTAGATTGACTTAAAAGAAAAACTAGAAGAAAAAAATCAAAAATTAAACACAAAGGCAAAAAAGGAAAAGCTCAATTGAATTCTAAAAATAGACTTCAAATTCTTATTGTTGATGACTAATAAAAAAAATAATCAAAATCAATGTAATCAATCAATAATCATTTTCAATGAATTGAGTGATATTTTGAGTTGATAATTTTCAATGATATGAGAGAACAATATGTAAATAATTATCAATAAAAGGAAGCAATGCTTCTTTTTTCCAATCTTCAATAATACTCGACAAAAGGCGCTTGAAAACCACCACGCAATTGCAATACTCGGCTATAAAAAACGAAATAGAAAATAAACAGGAGACTTAAAGAAATAAAAAAAAAAAAATGCATAATTGAAACTTAGTTTCAAAATTTCCTGACAATTCCCTGATTTTCCCCCCCTTGGAAATGAAATTTTAATTTTCAAAAACCAGGAGGTGCAAGTGCACTCCCTCTGTAACCACCAGGCGGCGCTCATGCATGAGATCAATAATTTCCCAACGATATTTCTTAAAATCTTACTAATTACAAGAAAATTGCATTTAAAACTAATTCTTGTGATCCCCTGTGTAAGATCTGCATTTTTAAATAATACTGATGATGGTGGCCATGGACAGCACAAATTGACTCAAGTCCCATAAGAAGTTTATTTACTTTTTACAACCCTACAGAAACTCCAGAGGCCAACGGGGAAATGTGAATGTTATAATGTTAAAACCTGTGGAAATGAAGCGATTCTTTTTAAAAAGAGGAATTACTTAATACTCGTACGAAAATATCTGCCACAGTCGCCGTTTTGCCAGGATGTTTTGGAATCAAGAGATTGCAGAGAGCCAAGCTCAATTTTAACCTCTCGTACAGGTATAGGACAAAATAATAGGAACACCTTTGAAAGTATGCAACATTTTTATTAATAGGAAGTTGGGCAGCCATTGTCCCGAATAACAGCTTGTATCCGACGTAGGAATGACAATTAAAGGTAGTGTACAAAGTTTAAGGGAATTTGCCACCATTCTTCCTGCAAAGCCGTTTCAAATTCAGAAAGTGCGCGTAGAGGAAGAAACCGAACACGTACTTCGTTCTCTTATATCCTCCCCAATGGCTCAATGATGTTGAGATCAGGGCACTGAGAACACCACGTAAGATGTTCCATTTCATGATTATGCTCATCTAACCATGTTTGAACACAGCGAGTCGTGTGTACAGGGCGTTGCCATCTTGGATTAGAGGACGTTCTCCAGTTGGTTGGTTGGTTGTTTTCAGATTATCTGGCGCCGTCAGCAACACGAGGGCTATAATGCGCCGAAACATTCGACATTTGACAAGTCAACATACATTTACAAACACCCATGCCTAACACGGGACTCAGACCCGCAACCTCGCGGTCTAGAAGCTAGTACGCTAATCACTATACCGTTTGGTCGGCAGGACGTTCTCCAGGAAACAGAGTCTGAAACATAAGGCGTAAATGATCTGCAAGAATATTGTAATAATGCTAGCCCGTGACCGTCCCCTTCAGGACTATGAGTGGCCCAAAGCCCCGCCAAGATTTCAATCCCCACACCATCACAGAGCTCCCTCCATGCTTCATGGTAGGGCAGACAGTCAACGCGACATCCTCTGCCGGTGTTTGCCAGACGAATACAAGTCCGGCGATCGGTGATCTGAAATAATGTAAATGATGATTCGTCAGACCAGTAGATAACCTGTTCCCATTGCTGTTGTGTATAGTTTTGGCTGTATCGGCGGTGTCCGATCCCAGGGCAGAAACTCCGAGTTCCGCTGACGTTTCGACGATCGTTAATCAGGTGGTTGGGAGTAGTTTCGAAATGCCTTATTAAACCTCATTAAGGTTCCTGGTTATGTCGAGATGCGAGTTGTATACGGTCCCCGTTTCCCCGGTTGTTCACCCAGAACTTCTTCCTTCGGATACAGAACCGTATCGGCACCACTGTCGTCGCTCCTAGCATTCTCCGGCGACACTAACGGCTTTGGGATGGCTACTCTGCAATGAATTTTCGCTGCCTGCAGCTCCCATTGAATAGTTTTGGAGGATACAGGGTTCTGGAGATGGGTGTTCATTTCGAAGGTTATCTGCTGCAGTGTAGTCTTACGTTTTCGGGTGACTATCCTCTTCAACGCTCGTCTCTCCCGGTCGGTCAACTTCGACCTTCATCCACTGTTTGGCTTCGCATAGGACACCTTTCCAAGTTTTGTGTAAGCTGTCATGACCCTTGACACAGTGGACCTTGACACACCCATAAGGTTAGCTGTTTTAGAAATGGACGCTCCAACGAGGCTAGTTCCAATAATCTTGCCTCTTCGCACGTCGGGCAGGTAGGACATAAAGGTGCTTTGCTGGGAACATAATTTTCCCACATAACTCTCACACCGCCAAATGCTCGACTAAAACCTTCCCTTTCACCACCACTAGGTACCAGATTGTTGCGGACACGAGGCGAAGCTGTATTGGAAGGTCGTAATTCGGCACATTTTGAAATGGGTGTTCCTATTATTTTGCCCTAACGGTGACAAATGTACGTAGAAACCTTATCCAAATTAGCCTTTGGAGGTGGATCAGTCTAGCACCTATGATTGTTGCAGTAGCAGGATTATGTCAACCATCGTATAGGAGAAGGAAATTTACTTGCATTTTTTTACTGTGAAAAAGAATTGAAACCATTGAGTTGATCTATAGCAGCGTCAGCCACTAGGTGGCCCGCGAGCCAAATCCGGCCCGCGACAGCTTTTTCTCCGCCCCGCCGGCAGTACAGAAGAGCAAAAATCAAATTTTACGGAAATAATTTTAATTTGTCTACTATAGTATGTGTTTACTACCAAAAACCACGTTTTCCGTTAAGTGGCCCGCGTCAGTAAGTCTGAAAAATCCCCCCCCCCCTTTTTTTTTCTGAGACTGCCAGTGAGAAAAAAATAAAAAAATAAAAGCTATAGTTTGAATTATTACCAATGACACATTCCTTCGCATCACTATTCGATTTCTGTTTTTCTAAATGTGATGGTCAGGAGTTGGGTGTTTTAATGCATTCGATTTGACGTGAAAAGAATATCGTGATCTCTGACTCCAGTGCAATAATGGCGTAGAAGACTAGTTTTAAACGCAAAGTAGGTAGTGAAAAGGGCACCGGCCGTCATCGTCTCGCAATTAACATCGACTAAAATAGAAGATTTAGGAGATATGGTTTAAATATCTTTTTTGATTATGAGTTTATGTCAAGTCACAAAAGATTAACTTCTTTTATGGCTTTGATTTACGATGTAAAGAAAATTATTTTTTTAATCAATTGTTATTTTGTTAATATAAAAAAGTAAAATTATTGTTCCAGTTTCAAAATTGTTTTATATTGTTGAATCTTCTGTAATTATCACATTTCTAACATTGAAAATATGTTGTAAAGCAATATATTTATTGGCGTATTCGGTATAAATCTGCGACCCGCGGAAAGTTCCAATATAAGTCATGCGGCCCGTCTCTAAAAGTTAGTGGCGAACGCTGATCTATAGGGTATGTTGTTTTACAAAATAGGTCAAAAAAAGAAATTTGTAACTTGGATGGCCTCAGTGGCGCACTGGTCATAGAGTTTCAGTACAGAAGTTCATTTTTTTAAGTTTTTCATTATAAGTAGTTGATGCTTGCTTAATTTTTTTTTTTTTTTTAAAGTTCAATGCTTTCAATTCCCAATCACTACCACCAGAGCTATAACGATTCAATCATTAAAATTAATTTATAAATAAAGTGAAATTATTATGTATAAATATTTCAACAACAAAATATAGTAATCATTAAAACTACTTTATTATTAACATTAATTATTTTATTAATTATTGGAAATATTTTATTAACAATAAGTACCAAAATTTGATCTATGACTTCATTTAAAATTTGGGCCGCCATAAATCTAAAACCATCGGGCCTATTTTATGTCCCAGTACGCACCTGGATGGCCAATAAACTTAAAAAGACGAAACAAGTGGGATTGATTTTGATGTTGATGTGCAACAGAAGAATTATTTTCAGTGGGGAGATGGGAGGAGGAGGTGGGAGGGGGTTAATTTTTTGTTTTATCATTACTTTTTAATTGGATATCTTCATGAAAATTTATTAAGTAGTTATGTATTATATTTCTCATCCATCGAATATTTTAAAGCCTATACCATTTTATTTCTATGTCCAGTGAATCGCACCACTTTTCTCATTATATTTAATTTTTCAAATCCAGAGGGGTGCGCACCCCCTTGGATTTTAAAAATTGCAGCAAGATAAGTGTACCCTCATCCACCTTCCTGGCGGCACCCATGCTAATACATCTTCACCGGCAAAAGGCATCTAAATAAATAAACTGTACAGGTTAAACATAAGCCATACATAAGGACAATAACGATTTTTCAAAACTAAAGATCATAGCATAAGATATAATAAGAAATAAAATAGTTTTTCTTTTTCATTTAAAAGGAAGGTAAATTACTTGAAAAGCAAATTTAATGAAATGACAATCTTAATCATATGTTATTATTTTTTTTTTTTGCACATGAATGATTGAGAAACCACTTAATAAGTAAAATAATTTCAAAAGTTAAACAATTTTTATCAAGATGTCGTTCAATAACGACTTAATGTGACTCAGTTTATGATTCATTGCCCCGTGAATTTTAGAAGCGAAAGAAGTTTTACTTCAGCGCAGTTTCGCGGTAATAAAGACACTTATTTCCAACTTTGGCTTGATACAATTTCAAAGCGGAGCAATATCTTTTAAGACCGATAAAGGACCATTTCGAAAGATAAAGATGCCGTTTCCATTGCAACAAGAGAAGAATTCATATTCTATGATAAGATATCTTCACCTCTCTACACATCGTAGGTAAGCAAACAGCTTTAGGTGCAAAGTCTTTGTGGGGCGAAATAGCGCAAAAGTGCAACTTACCGTGTCTTGAAACGATGTGAATTGCGTTTAATTCGCATTGAAATTCACTTCTCTAATCGCTGAGACAATTGCGTAAGTTTTTTATTATTATTATTATTATTTATTTATAAATTTCTTTAGAATATTTAGTCAGTTTTTTGTGTTTTTTTACCTGTATTTCAATCCAGTGTGAGTTTTTGTTGTTTGAACTAGGTGTGGTTGCTTTCAACAGGTTGTTCCTGCAATCGGATACTCAATAACGATTCAATGCGAAGCGAACTTCTAAGGATATGAAAATTGTATGGTTGTTTTCTCTCTTTGTTTTCAAAACAAAGTATAGAGAGTCAAACAAAACCGCTTGTGTTCCAAAATTGGCTTGCTGTAAGCTGAAATAGCTTATACAGCACTTGGGTTTAAAAACACGAAGACAAATATTTTAATTTATGGAAATACCTTACGGCTCAATTTGGCGATAGTGTTTTGGATTTATCTTCAATATATAGGCAATATATATATACATATATAACATAGATTGAAATAAAACAATTTTTAGGTAATTAAAATTCAGAAATCAATTCTTAGTACGTGTTAACTGAAATAAAACAGTAAATGTTTATGTTTAGTAGCAGGGTGCAGGTAGGGATGACAAAGGGACTTATCAAAAATAGCCAAAAATAAGTATATTGAGGGATAAAAGGAAAAATTCATTCACCTCTTTCCGAGAATATATAGTGACATGATAGTTAAGCAAGAGTTAGTCAAGCCATTGAATTAATAAAATTTGAGCAGTGTTAGGAATGCATAATGTTGGCCAAGGAACTTGTACAGCTTCTAGGGTTTTTGAAAAATTAAAAAACAAGTGGAGAAAAGTCATAAAATTCAGGGGAAAATAGAAAAAAACACAAAAAAAAAACCCTACGAGTTTTAAATGTTTCATTTGAAAAGAAAGTTTATATAGTATAAGTGTTAATAAATATTTCAGTAGGAAATTTAGTTAACATTTTTGAAAATCAGTTAGAAGTTTTCTGTGAATATTACCACTTATGTCCATTTTATTTTAAATTTTACAAGTCTAGGGTCATAAATCTCGCATCCCTAGTGGCGTCCTCATATTGGCACTCTATAAAATACATTATGTATGAATATGTCGTCTAATTCATCCACTGATTCATAAAAATTATGATCGTTTTTTATATGTATAATGGTGAATACTCATAGATGGTAACTCTTAACATCAGCTTTAAAAAAATAATTCGTTTAAGTATTGAAAAATGCACCAATTAGTAATTTTTCTTTTGCAGGCTGCCATATGTTATGAAAATGAATTTCATCATGAAGATAAGTATATTGTTAGTCGTGTTTTGTGGTAAGTACTACAGTCGATTCTTTAATCCCAATTTTCATTTTAGTTAAAATTTCATTTTCGGTTTCTAACCCCAAAAAATTCCTCTGAAAGTTCATTTATTGATTAGATAAGTCCTTTTCCAACATCCATTATAACACAGGAAATAGTTCGATAAAACAATTAAATTTGTAGCAATATATGTGCCAATAAATGCTTTTAAATTTGCATTTATGAAAGTCGTTTTTTTTTCCTACGATACTTATACAAATATTAATAATAAAAAACAAATTATTAGAACATTATTTTTTACCTTTTGAAGTTTGTTTAAAAATACACTATCATATACATTTTAATTTCTTCTTTAGATGGAATTATATCTTTTTCTGACAGGAATGTAGTTAGAAAGTAACTTCGGGATGGGTTTAGTTTCTCCACGATCCTACGTAATAATTTTAATATATAACAATAATTAAGAAACAAAGAGTATATATATACATAGGATAGGATATATTGATAAATTAGGAAAAATATACATATATATTATTCTTTACCTTAGGAGAACAGATATGTTGAATATACTGTTGTTGAGTGCGAAGAGAAAGTTCATAAGTAATATTTTACAAAATTTTATTGATAAATATTTTCTATAATTAATGTGTGACGTCGTGGGGCCTGCTAGATCTTACATTATACACGCAAAAAATTGGATACCAACAGTTAGATTCTAACAAAATATGATGACAAAAACAAGTATTTCAAAAGCTGTATGGAGAATCTAAATTTTATACAAATTTGAATGCGGTGTCAGAGATGTAGGTATGGGGAAGCTTATAAAGGTTGCTCGATTTCTGAATAATATCATTTTTCAAAGATAAAAATGTCCGAAGTACTACAGCTGTCAGTTGATGAAGTTGTTAAAATCTTCAGTTGAAGATGGAAAGCACAAATGTAAATAGAGTAGCAATACTACTAAATTGTTGCTAAATTTGATTTCTCACATTATTGCTCTTAGTGAGCCTCACCCATTAAAATCTGAATCAGGAATACCTTCCTCAACTAGCTTTCATGGGCGTCAGACGGACGCGGAGAAGATCTTCGCCCAGGATAATATTCCTGTTAGTTCCAAAATTATAGTCTACAAGTTGAAAATATCTAATAACACGGTTCAAAGATATCTTACGAAATGGTTAATCAGAAATTTGCTAGTAAACTCTTTTCAAAGAGTCATCAACACCATTCACTAAAGAGATTGCAATATGTCAGCGTGCACATGTCTTGTAGCAACAATTGTTTAAGACAAGTCGTGTAAGTGGTATACGAGCAAGTGGTTAAGAATAAGTATTGTGGTATATTATTTATTTCTAGGACCATAACAAGACAGCGCAAATTATTTACTAATACATTATGTGTTTGATAGTACATGATTAAGTTAACATTTCATTTAAGGGGCCTTGTATAATATTTTCACCGCTATTTGAAAAATGTGCCTTAAAATGAATAGTACCCAACAATATGCTTTGCAAAGAGGTTTTATTTTGAATGGGATGTTCGTATAATAACACTTAGAACATGCTTGTCTTGTGATCAATCATTTATAAGAACAATCTCGAATGTTCACATTCATTAGCCAACCACAATGTATATTTCATTTTCCCGCGTACATAGCAGTTGACTGTAAATAATCTCCCTCACCATGTGTCTAATGTTTCAGCCCGCTTTTCTACCTCCTTCATGACATTCAAGGAATTCAAAAGCAGCCCCTTATTTCAATGCTACAACGACCGATCCGAAAGCCGATTGACGAACGAAGTCATCAACGGGCAAGAATTCCCGCTTCCCAGTTCCATCGAGACGTTCATCTCGCTCGTCGAGAGGTTGGAATCCGCCTATCCGACCATGTCAGCCAGTGACGTCATCCAGAAGCTGCTGCTGAGTTTCAGGGTGGACAAACTGAAAGCTGATTTCCGGAAATGGGGCGGGCAGAATACTTATGAGATTGAGAAGGCTTTCTTCAATCTGCCTGAGAATCCTACTTATCCATGGAAGGAGGAGGACTTCACCAGTGATGAGAAGTGCGCCCTACATTTCATGCTGTCGCATTCTGTGAATGCGTCTGCCTTGAGGAAAGGCAATGAGGAACTTGAAGATGATGGGTGAGTTACGACCCTTGTGGTAATATTGTAATTTGTACAACATTAAATTATCAAATAAGTATCATAATGCAAATGACCATTCTCGTAAACTTGGAACCACAAATGGGGTTTACTTTGCACTGCTTTTGGGAGTAAAATCAAACGAAACTTATGAAAGGCATTGAAAAATTTTGAAATTATTTTTGAAAATTATTTTGTAAATTCTAGTATAAGAGAAAGCATTTCCATTGTGAAAATATAATCTCATCGTTATGTACATTCACTAAATATGTTTTCTTAAGCTTGTAATGTATTAAATAATTATCTGACATGTGTGTTTGTGCGTCTTTCTGATATCTCCGTAAATTTCATGGAGACCAATTAGGTCAAACTTTTTATAATCTTATTAAGGATTCGAACACAATTAGAGTGGATTATTATTATTATTATTATTATTATTTTTTTTCTTTCTTTACGGCGCTAAAATATCTACATGAACACCATACTACTAAAATTTCGTAACATCTAAACTCGTATACTTGTCTCAATTTCAAGAGGCAATACCTTACAGAATGATCTTTTAAAGGTAGGCTTGCCAGATTTCTGAAATGTTCAACAAGGACATCTGCCCAGGTCTTGCCCTTGCGCCAGTAAAACCCAAACAACCAACCATTATTTAATAGCAGACCATCACTCTTCTATAGTTTTCCCTTTTCACACAGCACAGAAATAAATGACAAAGGAATTATCCCAAACAATCCTTCACAGTTAATGATTTTTAGACTTTTTGGTCATCTATAAAATCAAATTTAATTTTTACCGGCATGTGAAGTAAACCGGCCGGAACATCGGGATTTTGTCTGAAAACCGGGTCTGTCCCGGTCAAACCGGGACGTCTGGAAAGCGTATTTAAAGGGAACTTCTTTATATTTCAAGTATCGAAGTGGAGAAGCAAGTTCCATGCGTGGAACTTGCTTCACTGTGTCCACTGCAAGCGCAATTTTCTTGGAGAGGATGTTGCGATTTTCATGCCTACTAATTTTGTTTCACTGAGTCCTAGACAACGATGTTGCAGGGTTGCAGCACATGGACGCAGGCAGAATTATTTTCAGAAGGGTGCATGTCGGCGTAAAGCTCAAAAACGTTTATTAAAAAAGAAAAAAATAATAATTTAATTGTGTTTCTGAATGAACTTTTAAATTTTAATTTCCGTCCAGATAAAAGCATTAAATAAATAATTTCTTCAATTTATTTATAATTATACTAATAGAAGGGGGTGCCAGTATTTTGCACCATTCTGACAACTGACGGCGCGGCGTAGCGTCGGTGGTCTTGCAACAACTGTCTGTAAAGTAGAAAAAGATTCCTTGCAGAAAAACTTTAATAATTTTCCCTTCGCAAATTAAAACCGATAGTTAAAAAATTCAGGCAATGTTTTAGACAAAATTTCAAAATAAAAATTATATTTTAGAACAAAAGAATATTGATAAAAAAATATTTGGTGATTTTATGTGGAGTGATATATTTTTGTGTGGAGTGGTTCCAGCTACAATATATTTTATTCAATTATATAAATAATGTATAATTTGTGATTGTTATTCTTAATTTTACTATACTTATATTTTATTATTCAATAAATACTGTAATTATTTTATAGATCCATGGTAGTAGACTTAATTTTCGTATTACTCAAAATGGGGCACAGCGGATTATGGGATACTATTAATTTTGGGCAAATATAAATAGCCTCTCAAAAGAAATTTTAACTCTTCAAAGAAACAAGCAGACAGCAAATAGATGAACGAGCTTAACAAAGAAACAAACCGACAAAGTCTCTAATGCTTTCTAAAAATAACTTCTTGCATTTTCAGAATTACCACCAAACGACCGAGGGAATTCGGTGTTGTCAGCCTCCACGGTAAATGGAAGCATGCTTTTGCACTCAGCAAAGTACTTCTAGGTATCCTGGCAGGTTTGTCGGGGAACAATCAAGTGAATGCGATTGATATCTTCCGAAAGATAAAAGGAAACAGAGCAGAAGACAGTTTGGCGAACATCAAAGTGAACAGACTCTATGCTGTTACTATTGGAGGTATGGCAAAAGACGGTTTATAAACTTTGTGATGGTAAAGTACAAATTTAAAACAGTTCATTGTTTCAAGTAACCTTAAAATCGTAGAGAATCGAGTATGAAATATTGATCTAAGGAATTTACGGCAGCGATTAGGTAGAGGGGGGTTAGAAGTGATCAGTTGGTTTATTTCTTACAATGACCATATGCAGGAAATACGTATTTTAAACCATAGATAAAAGAGACAGCTATCACATTGTCGATCATTTGACGAAAAAACTTAGGTAAAATGTTTTATATAAGGGTATAGATAACGATAGGATTATATTCTGGAAAGTGCAGATCACATACAATAAGGTGGAAGCCATTTTCACACCCTGGAAATTAGAATTCACACATTTGGTGTTTGTGAAATTCTATTCATTCAAAATTCTTTCATCAAACAGAATAACAAATATCATAAAAACCGCAAAAATCAAAATTTAACTTGATCAACTAATTACCAAAAAAAAATCAAAATCTTGCGTTTCACTGCTTGGATATACACCAAATAATATTCCTCAACCCCTCTTACCACCTAATGAGCGTGAACGAAGGAACGAAACTCCCATTGGTCTCCTAATTATCCAAGTGACCATTATCCTAATTGGGTAGACCTTGCAAAACCTTTTTTTATTTTCATTTTGTAATTCAGAAATCTGAAAATTTTCATATGTGTTTTTATTCAAATTCCGTAATATCTGCCATCGAATTTCGTTGCATCGTGATTTATCTTCGTCTTTCAGACTTAATCTCCATTTATGTGACTGACCACTACGAGCAGGGTGGAATAGTATCCTTTCTTCCGAACGGTCAGTGGAATGAAGCCACCTGCACCACACAGTACACCCTTGCAAGCAACAACAAGAAGTATATAACCAACTCGGAACTCCGGGGAGCAGTGGATGGTAAGTTGACAATGTCGACGTGGGAGACTGTCTTTATCCTTGAAACAGAAAAGCGTCTACTTGGTCGTATATTTCTCTTTTCTGTATATTAGACTGAGAGGCGACTGCAACTTTTGGACCCCATCGAACATCATTCTAAATTTTTTATAGAAATTAGGAAAAAGTGAGTAGTTAACGAATCCACTGGTCTGCCAAGGCAAAAATGGCCGAAACTGGTCAAAAATCGACTTTTAATAAGTTGAACTAAATCCGATTGCCAAATACCTCATAACATGCCAAATAATGAGCATTTTTTTTTTTTATTTGGTAACTCTCACTCTTTAATTTTCACTTAGGAAGGTTGCAGACGATTCGGAAGTGTGGCGACGGTCTACTTGCATCTATTAAAATTGAGCCAAGTTGGCAATAAATATTACGTCACTGATGACGTAACTGATGTCGCCAATTTGGCTTACTTTAAAATGTGCAAGTTTTCCCAGCCCAAGATTATAAATCGTCTGCGCCCTTCCTCATTGAAATATAAGTGCTGTGGGTTACTAGACGAAAATATGTGTTCACTTTTTGGCAAGTTATGCATATTTGGCAATCGGATTTTAGTTCAACTCATTCTAAGTCGATTTTTGATCAGTTTCGGCCATTTTTGCCACGGCAGACCAGTGGATTCTTAATCTACTCACTTTTCTACAATTTTTATAAAAAATTCAGAATGATGTTCGATGGGGTCCAAAAATTGCAGTTGCCTCTCGGACTATATTATTCCTTTTCTTTCGAAAGTGAGATATTGTTTTAACCCTTGATGTGAGACCAAATGGTAATGCGTTTGTAATTCCCCTTTCTAAATAGTGGTTCCCAATCATCACAGGCAGTCCACTAGATGGTCAAAAATGGTTCTAAATTTAATTTTGAAAAAATTCATGAATGCAAGGTTCGAAATAAATTGCGTCTGAGGCGATATGGGAGCAGTTTTTTAAAAAGTTGTTTATCTTTTTACCAGGGGTGTAGTGGAGCGGGAACGCGTGGGAACGGCGATCCTTTACCTTTCTAGAAGGCGGAACTGCGTTCCCTCATCTAATTTTTTTTTAATTTGTATATATTTTTGCACTTTATGTGATACTTCGCAAAGCCAAGTAAGCAAACGAAAGAGTCATTTCGTGAGAACTGTACTTTCATCTGCGATCCACAACTTCATGGCTGAGCAGGCAGAATCTAGTTTTTGTAAAACACTTGAAAGAGGCGCAGCAACCCACACATGGCCATTTCTCCTTCATTAGAAATGAACTGACATATATGTTTACATCTAGCTATGATTCATTTAATGGCAATTATCCTCTTCAACGTACGATCTGTATTTGTGGATGAATTCCAGAGACCAAATTTGTATGGTTCGTCATATATATAGGTTAAAATTTCCATACACAAATTCACACCAACTGTCTACATTTTTAAAGAACAAAACTGTGGCCTAGCACATACAGTTCTTTGCACCCTTTCCTTGAAGAATATTTCCCCTCCTCTAATTTTAACGGGAACTCTAACCGATTTATCAACAAAATGTTATGTAACGTTTTATATATATATATATATATATATATATATATATCACCGATTTAATAAATTATTTGTAAATCTCTCACAGTACCTAAGAAATGAATTCGTTCAAGAGAGAAATACTAGGACAATAAAAGATGTTTTTTTTTTTTTTTTTTCTTCTTATTTTTACAATCCAAAAAAGTTCAGTAAACCTGCGATTCTGACGGAATAAACTGGTTGGTGCTAAAAATCCAAAATAAGTAAGAGAAGAAAGATATTTGGTATTAGCTTTTAAGGTGTTTTGAGATTACGGAATTATGCATTTATATTTTGTCAGATATTGGGAAATATTTATTTTATTGTCAGATATTGGGAAAATCAAACAGATAATTTGTTTGAAAATGAAAAAATTTGTTCAAAACAATATTGATTTTTAAAACCATTATATTAACTTCGCTTTTGTATGTTTGCTTGTGAGTTTGAATATGTTTAGTTCCACTTATAATATGTTGATTGAAAGTACAGTAAAGAGATTGGCTTCAAGCGCTCCTCTACGTTGTTTCGAACTGAACAATTGTTAACTTTGTTTCAGTTTAACTTGTCAGTACTAATAACGCTTTATTAGTCAGCCCTTCACAATCCAGGGTTGCGAAGGGGAACCAAGGCTTGCTCTAAGAGCAGAGGACTACTATAAAAAAGTAATGCGTAGCAAAAATCATTTATTTTAATAACATGTATTTTATTAAATTCTTATGAAATTAATTTTATTTCAATTTTATATTTTATAAAAAAAATTGTATCCCCGAAGGTTCCTTAATAAAACCTGACGTAAAATAATGTTATTTAGTGCAGAAAACGCTACGATTTTAATAATTTGCACCCATACCATTTTTGGAGGGTTTTCTAGATCCCTTTTTATTATAAGAGGCGCCAAAACTCATTCCTGCACACATAGCATTGTACTCTTAGGCCAGTCCTGTATATTTGATTTTCCTTAATATAAAACTGCTAATGGTTTTGTAAATGGGTATAATACATCGAAATTAGGCTGGGAAGAAGTAGGAAAGCAGTTCAGATGTACTTTAAAATGCAAAATTAAATTGCTTTTCGGTTTGAGAAAGGGAAAGCTTTTATATTTACAGTTATTTCAGAGTTTATTCCAAAAATGTAGCAGCAGTTCCCCAAAAAAAAACTTCTTCCCCCGAGTTCTTCAGGAAAAAAAAAAAAAAGGAAAAAAAAAAAAAAAATCAACACTAAATACAGTGGCTGCAATAAGAGTTCGGAAATTCCCCCGATCCATTTTGAAATCTAGTGATTTTGATGGCAATATCATATATATTATGCAGTTCCCTTTTTCCTCCGATTCATACTCACTTTTGACTTTTATTGTCACCTAATCGTCACCACTGTCAAAATGACAAAATCGAACTGGATAAGATTAAAAAAAAAATAAAAAAAAAATAGGAATTTCCCAAGCAAATCTATACGTCTGGCAAGTAATGAGTCTACATTGAAATATCCCGCTTAAAATTAGAGATGCTTGAGATGGTTCACAAATTAATATTTTATCAAGAAATTTTATACGACTGATGGATTTTAATTTTCCAATTATTTTATTATTGGAGGAAATTTGGAAAAGAAAAGGAAGGGTCTATCAAATAAGAGGAACTTCTCTACATTTTCTTTTTAAGAAGAAGAAAAGCCATAAAACTCTCAATTGACATCTGCAACAATCGCAATCTTTTTAATTCATTTTGAAAACAGATTTCGAAATCTTGGAATTTATCCGAACACATTGCTTATAAAGCATCTCTGACATTTGGGAAAATTGTTGTAAATTTGTTTAAAAATTTGTATCAATAATATGTTTGAAAATGTCTTATAATCCATTTATAAAGTGTTAAACTATCTTTTAAAATGGGTTGTGCAAAGCAAATTGTTTAAAAATCCACATAACTTAATAGTTTTAAAAATTTGAATAAAAGAATAAGCCGAAACACAATATTTTTTTTTTTTAATTTTTGACGTGTTCATTAGCTATTTTGAGATTATTAAAGTTATATTAATAAAACCATTTAAAATTGTCATTTTCACTCTCCACTCCCCTCTCCCACACACACAGAAAAAAATACGTTTGTAACGACTCGGCATAGCGTTCCCACACCTTTTTGTTTTACACTACACCACTGCTTTTTACATTTCTTCAACGTAAACAACTTCTTGCTATTCTTTCGATACAAATTGAACTTGCGTCTATAATATTTGTTGAACTGTTCAGTTAACATATTTGGTTTTATTTTTGCGATAAATTATTATTCCTCTTTTACTTGCTTTATTCTTCATATGAATGACAATCTTGTAAACAGAGAATATAATATTGTGCATTGAGAAAGAAAACATTGAATTACCTTTCTCAATGTGTGTCGGCAAGTACTTCTTGCTCAATCGCAAGAATTTTTTATTTTTGTTATTTAGGTGCTTTAATTATGTTTAATTTCTTTCGAGGTAAATTAATTTTAGTTAATTCCTGAGAAAAAAAAAATATTTTTAAAATCCATCTAATGACAAGCAAGAAGAAAACGGAGTGGTGATCTGAGATTTATATATCTTGAAACGATAATGGGCCATGGGCACTTGAACCACTGTTCTAATCTTAAGAGCTTTCTCTTGATTTCTACGTTTCTTTGTTCTGCGTTTATTCTTGATATCTTTTTGTTTTACATAGCTATGCTATATGATTTTTTTAGTGATGCTTTTGTATTTTTAAATGAATGTCTCGACTGTTATGTTTTCATGTAAATATTTTTGTGGTATAATTGAAAATCAGTCAATATGAGTGTCAAGTATTTAGTTCTTGAACCTTAGCTAGACAGTTTTAGAAAAGTTAATTTTTCAATGAAAAAGTTCGAAGTATAAAACAAATATAATCCACCTGAATGAAAAACCAATAATTTGAGACACTGCCACAACCACTTGGAATAGGAAGAAACAAAAAATAGAAGAAGAAAAAAAGGAGTGGATGGGGGTTATGTGTGAAATTGCTTATAGATACAATATCTGGCCAAAAGTATCCGGACACCCAGTGGTATGAACTTAGAGCGTCCTGAGACACATATTAATATGATGTTGGTCCCCCTTTTGGATCGATGACAGCCTGCACACGTTTGGGAAGACTTTCCACCAATTTTTGATAGGTGACCATAGGAATTGCCTTCCAGGCGTCCATCACAGCTGAAGGGAGTGCTTGCAGTGAAGATGGTCGATTTGGCTGGCTACGTAATCTGCACTCTAATTCGTCCCAAAGGTGTTGTATGGGATTTAGATCGGGGCTCTGAGAAGGCCAGTCCAGTTTTTGAACACCCATTTCGTCAAACCACGTCTGTGCAATCCTCGATGTGTGAATGGAGCAGTTATCCTGCTGGAAGAGAAATGGGCCTTCCCCGAAATATTGCCATAGAGTTGGGAGTGCAGCATTGTCCAGAATGTCCACATACATCTCAGAGTTCATGTTTCCAACCACAGGAACTAACGGACCCAGGCCAAACCACGAGAAACACCCCCACACCATTATGCTTCCACCACCAAACTTAACAGTCGGCACAATGCAGTCACTATAGAAACGTTCGCCGGGCATCCGCCAAACCCAGACGCTTCCATCCGACTGCCAGACTGTAAAGCGAGATTCATCACTCCAAAGAGCAGTTTTCCACATGTCCACAGTCCAATGACGGTGAGCTCTACACAATTGCAATCGATGCTTCGCATTCTGTGGAGTGATGTTCGGCTTGTGAGCGGCTGCGCGACCATGGAATCCCAAGTCTTTTAACTCTCGACGGACAGTCCTTCTGCTAACACTAACCGCCTGATGAACTTTGGAACTCCTGAGACATTTCCACCAACGAGGACTTGGGATTTTGTTTCACTACCCTTTTTAGAGTTCTGCGGCTGCCTTCACCAAGTGTTTTCGGCCTACCGGTTCGTTTTTCTGCCGTTTCACTGCCTCGACGTTTCCACTTCACAATTACTTCACTCACAGTGGATTTAGGCTTCTGTAGAATGTCCGCAATCTCACTAACTGATTTCCCACAAAGGTGGCCTCCCACTGTTCTGCCACAATCAAACTCACTAAGCTCTTTTGACTTACTCATTGCCTCACAAACGCATAAATATAATCTGACAAACCACTACTAACACTTTTATAGCTTTCAATTACGTATCAAATTGCGTCACTCGCAAGAACCACTTTTTTAAGGGGTGTCCGGATACTTTTGGTCAGATAGTGTATTAATCATTTACAACAAGCTTTAATATTGAACGCGAAAATATATTTTTCTGAAACTAAGCTATTTTGATAAATTAAGATCATTTTCCTGGATTGTATTCATATTTTCTAATGTTCCTGATACTATTTCTGAGTTTTTCTATTTCTAAGATTAAGAGTTTAAAAGAAAGTAAATTGTATTAATCTTTTCCACAGACTTTCAAGGATTTTCGTTTTTAATGCACAATCATGCTGTTCTTTATTACCAGCAAATAGTGGAATATGTAATTCGTTATAGATTGAGAGATGACTGCTGTTTAGGTACTCCATCGAACATCATTTTGAATTTCTTATAGAATGTGGAGAAAAGTTGGTAGATTACGAATCCACTGGTCTGCCGTGGCAAAAATGGCCGAAACTGGTCAAAAATCTAATTTGAATGAGTTGAATTAAATCCGATAGCTAAATATGTCATAACTTGCCAAAAAATGAGCCCACTTTTCCGTCTGGTAAACCAATCGCACTTTGATTTTCACTGAAGAAGGGCGCAAACGATTTCTGATCTTTGGGTCGAAAAACTGGCATATTTTAAAAGTAAGCCAAATTGGCGATATCAGTTACGTCATTAGTGACGTAGTATTTATTGCCAACTTGATTCATTTTTAAAAGATGCAAGAAAGCCGTCGCCAGGTATCTGAATCATCTGCATCTTTTTTCATTGAAAATTAAAGAACGAAGGGTTACCAAATAAGAAAGAAAGCTCATTATTTGACAAGTTATGGCATATTTGGCAATCGAATTTCGTTCAATTCATTCAAAGCCGATTTTTGACCAATTTCGGCCATTTTTGCCACGGCAGACCAGTGGATTCGTAATCCACTAATTTTTCTCCACATTCTGTAAGAAATTCAGAATGATGTTCGATGAGGTACCTAAACAAGCAGTTGCCCCTCGGATTATTACTCATCACCCCAAAAAATATGCTAAGAAAATCAACATTTAGAAATCGAAATTAAAAATAAAATGTATCCCAAGAAACTTCTTCCTTTCAATTAGTCATTAACCCCATTGAAAGCTTAACTTCATCATTTTTTTTTTGTCTACAGGACTCATCATTGGCAAGAAACTTGAAGAAAAACCACAAATTTATCAAAAAATGCGTCTCAGCCAAATCCTTCGCATGTACTACGGACCTACGGGTCTCATCGATGACCTTGAAACAACGACTCGCGGCGAAACGCAATGGTGCAACCGAGAGAGGAACTTTGAGAGCGTCGTCAACTTAAGGGAGGAGATCTTCAATTTCGAGAAATTGTACACATCCACCATCGGCTCAGATCCACCGAACACTGCGCAGGAGGAAATCAGCGAAGTACTGTCTTACCTCCAAAAGTCCTCGGAAGTTTTCAGTGAAGTTGCAGGTAATAAACTTATTTATATTAAAAAAGATACAAAAGTAATACAATTGCTACACGTCAGGTATCACAGCAGTATTGGGCAAATGCCTATATATATATATATATATATATATATATATATTTGTAATGTACTAACACTTTAAACGATTATCCTGTCGACTTATGTAATATTTTAATCCATTTTAATTAAGGTTATTGCAGCGTGGTCGTGGAACTATAGTGAAGAGTCCATTTTTAACAATAAAACACATTTATTAAGATATAAACCGAATGAACCGGAGAGAGAGAGCGTTAAAGTTACGTCTTTACAACATATTGACAGGGAATAGAATGTCCTACATAGTAATGTCGAATAGAGAACATAGTTATCTAAAAAATCTGGCAGCGTGAGAAAAGCTGAGTTAACAATTTTATATAATAAACATTGTAGTGAGAAGGCAAGTATATTCGCGCCAGAACGGAATACTAATTATGGGAAATGACTAACAATACTGCTGACTTCGCAAAGATCTCACACATTAAATTGGCGTGGGAAGTTATCCTAAATAAGTTGTTGAATGAATTGATTAAAGAGGGTTTTGTGCTTTGGAAAGAGGAATTAATTTAACTGTCGGTTCTAAAAAAGGATTTCTATTACATATATATATATATATATATATATATATATATATATATATATATATATATATATATATATATATATATATATATATATATATATATATATATATATATATATATATATATATATATATATATATATATATATATATATATATATATATATATATATATATATATATATATATATATATATATATATATATATATATATATATATATATATATATTGTTACGAATTTCTGTATATTTGTAAATATTTCGTAGCATTAATAATGTAAAAAAATAAATTTATGTACATTTCGCATAAGGCAGTGCAATAGTTTGTTTTCCTGCAATGTGTCTCTTAATGCTTGAAAACGAGTTTTACAGAGATAATGCTGGGAAGCGGGTTTTACAAAGAGCAGGCCATTTAACATTATGGTAATGGCTATCTCGCCAAATTGGCGAGATATAGCCAAGTTGGCGACGGTTTTGTCGACTAATTTTTGTCGCCACATTTGGCGACATTTTCGGTCCCCATGTACATGTATAGGGCTTTTCGACTACGATCTGGAAAGTCCTCCAAATTTCTATCTCTAGAAGATTCACGAAGGATTGACTTTCCTATATAAGCCCGGCCATGAGTTGAGTTAGTGGAATTACTGAGTGGAGTCAGTTAGTTAGTTGACTGGAATTACTGAGTTGAGTCAGTTAGTTGACTGGAGTTACTGAGTTAGCTGTCTCTTAGCGAGCATTCAGAGAGTTCCGAAAGTGAACTGTATTGCATTGTCTTTTGCGGCGATTTGTAGCAGTTGTGTTGTCAAGTTTTTAACTGCTGTTTTGTGCTCTATTGTTGCGTGAAGAGCTGTATTGAGTCTACTAGAACTAGAAGTTCTGGAGTTTTATCGGAATAAATTTCTGCAACTTTTGATCTGCTTTGACTTCAAGTCTTTCGAACCCATCAACGCAACAATATATACGTACACATATCTGCCTTTATCTTTATCTTTGCGGCTCTTTAAGTTCTAACTCGACCTAAGAATAAATTGATACATCAATAAATGGTAATCAAATTGTGTTTTGTTTGTTTGGCTAAAACTCATTATAAACTTAGTGCGTATTCTAAACACGAACGAAAATAGTTTTATACCTGGGCATTCTTTATTTTGCAATTTAGATTTATTTGTTTTATAAATCTAAATTGCATAAATCTAAATCATAATCTAATCTCCAATGGCCGCTACGGGACAAAAAGCCTATCCATTTTAAAGTACGATCCGCAATAGTCCGAGAGGTGACTGCAAGTTTATAGGTACCCCATCGAACATCATTCACAATTTTTTATATAATGTGGAGAAAAGTTAGTAGATGACGAATCCACAGGTCTGTCGGGGCGAAAGTGACAGAAACTAGACGAAAATCGACCTTGAACGAGTTGAACTAAATTCGATTGCCAAAAAGGCCATAACTCGCCAAATAATGAGCATTCTCTTTTATGTAATAACACATCGCTCTTTAATAACGGTCTACTTGCATCAAACAAAAGTGAGCCAAGTTGGCAATTGATATTACGTCACTGATGGCTTAACTGATGCCGCCAATTTGGCTTACTTTTAAAATGTGCAAGTTTTCTCAGCCAGGTATCAGAAATCGTCTGCGCCAATCCTCATTGAAATATAAATGCTGTGGGTTATCAGACGAACAAATTTGTTCACTTTTAGGCAATCGGATTTTGTTCAATTCATTTAAAGTCGATTTTCGACTAGTTTCGACCATTTTGGCCACGGCAGACCAATGGATTCGTAATTTATTAACTTTTCTCTATATTCTTTCAAAAATTCAGAATGATTTTCGATGGGGTACTTAAACTTGTAGTCGCCTCGTAGTCTACAAAGAAAGGCTTCATTTGAAAGACAGAGAAGAGTAACAGAATTGTTGTTTTATTACAAAAAAATCGAGTGTTCATTTTATTTCTACATCGAATTCGGTCAGTGCTGGATCGGATAGACTATAAGTAACTAGTCTAACTATTATAATAAGATCCAAATCCAAAAATTACTTCCAGGTAGTGCTGTGCTACAATGTCTAACGATTTTCTTCTTAAAAAAAAAAAAAAAAAAAAAAAAAAAAAAAAAAAAAAACGGATTTGAACAACACAAGATTACAAAATCTCCAGCCCCATATTGCAGCGCCACCATCAAAGCTTAGAATGATCCATGGATCTATTGTTTGAATTATTTTTATGTAATTGTTTTTAAATATTTACGTATTGAAACTTTATTTACTTATTTTAGTGGAAGCATCCAATGAATGTGGAAGTTCGGATACAACTATGGGTATGTAACGGTTTCAAATTTTTATCACTTTTTTTTCTTCCTAAAACCTTTATCTGTCAGCATGAAATGTCACTGAAGTTTAGATACATAATTTTTATGTTAAATAAGACCTGCATATTTTTCAACATGTGAATTATTAACGTCACAGTTATAAATTTAGTAAAAGTAAATGATATGTGGAACATTTCGAAGTACACTGTCGCATTTTTTTAAGACTAAACCTACGAGATCGTGGTCAAATAACAGTTCTTGGGACTTTAATCAAAATTGTTAAATTCCAGGTTTTTATTTTTCTTCTTAAAGTCCGAAGAAATAGATATTTTTTAATTATTTCATGATAATTACTTTGAGTTTTATTGACCATGCTAAATTCTGTATTATTTAACTGGAATTTAAACTGAAAATAATATTTATTTGAAAAGCGGTCATTTGACCGTCATCGGTAGAAATAGGTATTTATAAAATATCGATAGGCTTAGTGTTAACAAAAGAAAAGCTTATTTATTTATATTTTTGGTTGTAAAGAATTATTTCTTGACAATTTTACAGTAACTTAGAAAAAGATATTTTTGAAGTCCCGTAATAATAACTATAAAACTAAAATTACCCATTGGAATGAATTATATTGTCATTTATATTGTTTAGTTGTTTACTTAGTTTACCGTCAGAGGTTTATTTATTATTAATTCGAAAATTGCCAGGATATTTTCGACCGAAAATATCCTGGCAATTTTCGACTAGACTATCAATAGACTATTTTTTAGACTATCAATAAAGTCTTCTGTAAAGCTGGATTTACACGTTACCAGTCGGGCCTCCAATTTAGAACTCCAGTTCTGTGACGTCAGCTAAGCGACCATTGCGCCGTCTATCGGTGATCACGGGAGAGCGCACGTGATTGGTTGATCGGAGTCGCCTCGCCAGTATATAGAAAATGTTTGGTTTACTGGAACCAGTAGCCTGGTGGAATCACATGACGTCACTGACTGGCAATTTAAACTGGAATCTCTACTGGTAGCGTGTAAATCCGGCTTTACACTCACAGAACAATTAGGTTTCATTTTGTACTCTTATTATTCTCTGATGGTGCTGTCTTTCAAAAGATAAATAATCTAGTACTACTTTTTTTTTGCAAATGTATTAACAGATAAACGATGTACCACTCCTTTTGACATCTTTGCTGTCTTGGACTTATCAATTCCAGATCTCCAAAAAAACTTCCAAATTGAAGTCATTGGGTAAATAACTCTTCCTTTATTTATATGTATACTCAACCATTTATGATGCGGTCAGTTATTAATTTTTTTCGCAGTAGCGTACTCATATGCTCCTGTAGGATTATTTGCAGGGGTG
Organism: Linyphia triangularis; assembly: GCA_963978545.1. Classification (NCBI taxonomy): domain Eukaryota; kingdom Metazoa; phylum Arthropoda; class Arachnida; order Araneae; family Linyphiidae; genus Linyphia; species Linyphia triangularis. The sequence goes on along the minus strand of OZ021730.1, from coordinate 29,099,963 downwards.
GGTAGGGGGGGGGGGGACTGATTACACACAGGACAATACAGCAAAAATGTTTTTTCATATGATAATCGGTATTCCCACTGAATTATTAATTAATAGTTATGCATTAATAATCCGTTCTAATTATTAATTTGAAACCCATATAAAGTTATATTTTTAGGGGAGATTTAACTATTTTCTCTACTTTATCGTTACTTTTGATAAGTCAGATTGGTGCAAGTGTATCCATTGCCTTTATTTAACGATGCTTTCTTTAACATGAAAGTAGTTCCTGTACACGAATTACGTGAGAAATTTTTTAACAAACTCTGCACTTAATTAAGTGTTTCAGTAACCATTCTTTCTGTAATATTAGTATACAAATAAGAAAGAAACATTGTGGAATGAAATTTGACATTTTTAGCCCACGCGACAAGATTTCAAACATTTTGTTAAACAATGGACTCATGTTATGTTATAAAAAACCTCTTAAACATTTAATTTGACTAATAGTTAGCAAAAAAAGAATAACCTTGCGCAGTTTTGAAAATATGTTTACTATTATAGGTTCAATGCATTGCATGACTTTATGTACAGCTATTGTTCGATGTAGGGTAAAAAAATAATGATAAATAAATAAATAAGTAAGTGAGTGAGTGAGTGAGTGAGTGAGTGAGTGAGTGAATGAATGAATGAATGAATGAATGAATAAATAAATAGTAAATAAATAAATAAATAAATAAATAAATAAATAAATAAATAAATAAATAAATAAATAAATAAATAAATAAATAAATAAATAAATAAATAAATAAATAAATAAATAAATAAATAAATAAATAAATAAATAAATAAATAAATAAATAAATAAATAAATAAATAAATAAATAAATAAATTCATGTAAACGATGGACTTAAGACAAATTTAATATAGAATTCTGTGCAGAAGTATTCATTCGTCAATCACAGTTTAAAAAACGTCTTCCCACCCCTCCTTTGCCATTTTTAGTAATGTACTGATACCTGCACTCTACGTTCTACTCTTTACTGTTTTATTCTAAATTATATTTCTCTTAATTCAATTGTATGAAGTTTCCTTGTTCTATATTAAATTTTACTGTAAACGAATAACATCCTTGAAAAAATAAATAAATAATACTTACAAAGTTTACCAACAAACGGCGCAGTTAAATACAACTTAAAAAAAAAAAAAAAAAAAAAAAAAAACCGGTCTGAACACTTTAGAAAAACTATAAAAAATATATTTTTTGTTTCATAATAATCATTGTATCCAGCAACAACATGGCACAGTCTGAGAGCAATATTCGCAGTTACCCATGCATAGCGATCGGACGGTATGCATTTCTCTGAAGGTCTCAGCTTCAGCGTCATCTGTTGGTGAACTTTGTAACTATTTTTGGCAATGAGGCAATAAAATTCCTTGGTTTCCAATTTCCCAAGTAGAATGGCAATAAATTTCTATCGTATTCTAATTATTTTTATTCCTTTTCAAATGTATCAGTCCTTTTTGGGACACTTGTTATAGTATTGTTTAAAACACGTGAATTCTATATTCTTTTTGATGAAATATTAATTCATTTAGGAACTTATCCTCCAATTTCGATGTTCGACCGAATGGGAACTCCATCGGAGTGTATACAAACCTCAACCCCACGCAAAACAAGGGACTGCATACCATTGTGAACAACACAGGAATTTCTGGCTGCCAATCGTGTTATACTAAGTACTATACGAAGCGTGAGTGAAGTTCTTTCATTGAAATTTTATTAGTTTTATCTGCAATACTAAACACTAAACTCAATGCTAAAAACCATTTCCAAAACAGTTGCAAGAGTAATTTAAATATAAATACTACTAGACTGAGAGGCGAATGCAATTTTTGGACCCCATCGAACATCATTCTGAATTTTTTATAGAAATTGGAGAAAAGTGAGTAGATTACGAATCCACTCGTCTGTCGTGGCAAAAATGGCTGAAATTGGTCAAAAATCGACTTTTAATAAGTAGAACTAAATCCAATTTACAAATGCGCCATAACTTGTCAAATAATGAGCATTTTCTTTTTTATTTGGTAACCCCCACTCTTTAATTTTCAATTAAGAAGATTGCAGACGATTCAGATATCTGGCGACGGTCTACTTGCATCTATTAAAAGGTATCCAAGTTGGAAATAAACATTACGTCACTGAGGACGTAATTAATGTCACCAATTTGGCTTACTTTTAAAAGATACAAGTTTTCCGAGCCAGAGATCAAAAATCGTTTGCGCTTTCTTTCATTGAAAATCAAAATGCAGTGGGTTGCCAGACGGAAAAGTTTGTTCTCTTTTTAGCAAGTTATGACATATTTGTCAATCCGATTTTAGTTGAACTCATTCCAAGTCGATTTTTGATCAGTTTCGGCCATTTTTGCCAAGGCAGACCAGTGGATTCCTAATTTACTCACTTTTCTCCACTTTCTATAAGAAATTCAGAATGATGTTCGAAGGGGTCCGAAAATTGCAGTCGCCTCTCGAACTATACCATATTTCTCAAAATGGTTGAAACAGCAGCAGTAGCCAACAACAACAACATTAATAATAATAATAATAATTATTATTATAATTCAATATTAATCCGTTTACACTCCAAAACTTTTATTCCAATTCAATATTTTTTTAGCAATGAAGAATTTTCACGTTTTTTGATTTTATTTTTAAATAAAAATAGAGAAAAAATCATGAAAAACAATACCATCCTTTCAAAAATTTGAGCTCGGATAGATAGTTTAAAAAAAAAAAAAAATAGTTTTCACTTTGCGATTTGGCGGGAAAAAGTTACTTTTGCGTGGGGCGTCAATGCACAGATGGTGAATCAGTCTAATAACCTGTTTTAGACGAGGAGGGAGTGAGATTGCTCCTCGGACTTTTGACGGTATCTATGCGTAACTACGCCACTGTTTTTTATGCGTTTTTGGTCATGTGACTTTTGCTTTGATTTCAAACTCGATTTTTAGTTAATTGAAAGCATAGAGATAAAAAATAATTGCACTGAGCAAATATATTCGTAGGATAACACTAGAGAATACAAAAAATATTCATTTTCCACACTTGTGCAAGTTCCTCATTGTAATAAGAATAAGTAGTTGGTAATGTGCTGCATGGATTACGCAGAATGAATAAAATTAAAGTTCAACTTGGAAAATGGAAAGAAAAAAACCAAAAAAAAAAAAAAACCACTAGTGATGATAAATTGAAATTTTTCCATGAATGTACGCGAAAAAAGGAAAATGTCATAGCACAAATAAAAACTACTTCGATTTAAAAACCGACTTCTTTCTTATACCTTCCCCTCTAATAACGACTCCTCCCCCCTTTTCTTTTGCCTTTTCCAATTGCATGAAATATTATTTTTACCCCAGCGAATATATTAAATTCTTATTTTTTAGGTATCACAAAAAGTTCCGAGTCCCAAGTTTTCGAAAACTTGAATGAGACCTTGACGGAATTTGTGACGGCTTATGACGAATCTCAACAAGAGATCACCGATCTAAAATCTGGAGCTCCTGCTAAGGTACTTTATTCTGTAACTGTAGCAGCAAATGGGTAAATCTTAACTATGTAAAATATTACGTTATCTCCTTTTATCCAAGACTCCAGAGGATGACCAGGAAACAGGGAAACGTGTCGATTTGCTGCTCCTATTTCAACCTCACCCGATTGGCAACAAACTGTAGGGTATTGGGATCGCGTGGAATTGAAAGATAACGAAGAATTAAGTTTAACTACCATTTTATTGATAGACTAGGTTATATGATTTGTTCCCATTTACAACGAAGAGTACAATGGGAACGCATCTTCTTACATATAGCGTCGGGCTTTTTCTCTCTCAGACAGCACAGAAGCATTCACATGCGTGACTCCTGCTCAGGGTTGCCAGATGAAAAAAGTAAAATAAGGCCAATCTGCTGTCAAAATAAGGCCAAAAAAGGCCAAACTGTGACGTCATCGCTAAATTGATGCCAAATGGGAAAAAAATGCATGATTTTAGTGTTCTGTATGACAAAGGTTTAAAAAATAGTACTCTAGATTCACTAGGATGTCTCTTTGGTCGTCCTTAACAACAAACATTTTAAAATTTCAATTTTTTAATTACAAATTTATTAATTTTAAAAATTGTTCAAGAAATTTTTTTGGTTAAAATATTTGTTTTTGGTATGATATAAATGCTTAAAAAAAATTCTTTCTAAAAATATACCACCCTTTGGACACATAATTCATTGAACATAGAAATCTATGAATACTTTCCATACAAGGTAAAATGGAACGGAATTTGTGTGTGTGCAATTTGAACTCCTTGTTAATAATGTGAAATACATGAATGCAAAGGTTAAAGGGAAACGGGTGGGGGGAGGGAGGGCCAAAAATTTTGCAATATCTCTATCATTATTAAGATGAGCATAAAAAATCAAACAGTTTAAAGAAAAATATTGGAAATTTTTTTAAATAAGGGTAACTTAAAAAAATGCTTGACATTTTATAATATTTTTTACATTTGTTTCCTTCATTTTTATTCTTTTTTTCAGTTTCTCAGTTGAGGTACAAACAACACCCTTTTGTCTCTATTTAGGTAGAAGAGACATTTGATGAGTGTGTAAATGACATCAAATCCAGATAAAACATTAAATTGTTACATGAATTTGATTTTTATACGAATGAATATTTGGAAAACGTGAATTGTGGAGCTTTACAAAATTCCCGTTTCACTACACAACTGGATTTCTAAATATTATTAAAAAAAATTATTTTATTATTAGAATGAAAATTATATATTTTAGTAGAAGTTGTTGAACTATAAACATCGAAACTGGACATTTAATTGAATTTTCACTATTTTACAAGGCGCACATATATGATTACGATTGATCGAAGTTTACTTTTTAAATGTAAATTTTCTCTCTGAATTATTTGTTCATAAAGATATATGATGAATCCATTCTTAAAAGTTATTTAGAAAAACCTAAATTTCATTAATCTAACCGAATTATACTTTTACTACTCTACTGCCATCACAATAATCATCCTCTTTAGGACGGACCACCATGCTTGGATTTAGATGGGTTGCAGATGGCAGTCGCAATGCTTAGAGCATTTTGAGGTTCATTGGCAAGACAGAACGACTAATTTCACCATCCCTTTTGGGACAAGATTCTTGGAAACCCAGTCCCTCTATCACTTATCTTAATTGATATCGCCCTTTCCCCTTAAAAAGAACCTGCGGTTATTCTGCCTAGAGCCTCTTTTACAACCTGTATTCGGACAATCATTCGACCCCCTACACCTCTTCTTGTCAACTCCGGTTGTCCCTGGTCAGCTCCTGAGGCCAAAAAACAAGATTAAAGAAGGTATCGCACTTAACTTCAGGCGAAAAGCGTATATTCTCACTCAAAATGTTTGAAAAAATGGGGAATGTTTGTTTTAATTGGGATTTATTTCTGACTTTGGAAGTTGTGGAAAAAAAGGCCAAAAATAAGGCCAAATTAAAGAAAAGGCCAAACTTAAATTCTTAAGGCCAGGCACTTCTAAAAAAGGCCAAATTTCCCAAATTTGGCCTTAAGAAGGCCAATATGGCAACCCTGCTCCTGCTCAAGTCAAGTGAAGTTATTCTTATTGGGGTTCACAAAAGTACATACAGGTTTTGAATATACAATAGGGAATCCTCTGGTTCGTGTCGCCCTCTATTGGCGAGACCTAATATTAATTAATATATGGATATCTGTTACAACTATATATTATTCTGGGTCCTTCCAATAACGGAAAAACCTCAAAATAACGGAAACATCAAACTATAAACTGTAATTCCTCTAGAAAAAAAAGTTTCTCTTTCAACCAAAGTATTTAAAGGATTATTAGGAGAATGAGCCTTTAAATTAAAATAAAATTTGTAAAATTTCACTTCTTAAATATTATTTCTTCTCATACTTCAAGTTCACAAAATACATGGTTTTGAATAATGCAAATAATCCCTTAGCCCAAATACGCTAGGCAATATTAATACCAATCCAGATGTGGACTGTTGTAGATTGGTCGTTGCTATGGATATTGGGCCCATCTGATGGCTGTGGCGTTAACGCTCTGGCCTCGCATGTCAAAGGTGCCGGGTTCGAGTCTTGGTTTACGCATGGATGTTTTTTTGTGGTTCGGAATCCACGTTAAACTGAAGGTCCCGGCCTGATTAGTCGTCATTGAGCGTAAAGATAGGTTGTTGAGCGAACAAACCAACCAGCTATGGATCTTGATCAATCTCGCCCAGTGCTGGGTAAAACACAGGTTGCAGAATTGCGTCTTTTTTAATATTATAAAGTATTGTCTTATACAAAATACTAATTCACATTCCACACCTTTGACATCATTATCATTACACGGAGCCTCGATACCGTTACGAATTTCTGTATATTAGTAAATATTTCGTAGTATTAGTTACGTAAAAAGGAAAATTTATGTACACTTCGCATAAGGCAGTGCAAGAGTTCTTTACTTCGCTTTCCTGCAATGCGTGTCTTTTAATGCTTGAAAACGAGTTCTACAGGGATCATGCTGGAAAACGAGTTTTACAAGGGGCAGGCTATTTAACATTATGGTTAATGGCAATCTCGCCAAATTGGCGAGATAGAGCCAAGTTGGCGACGGTTTTGGCGACTAATTTTTGTCACCAAATTTGGCGAGAAATCGCAAATGTCGCCAAACTTGGCGACCATTTAGCGACATTTTCGGTCCCCATGTACATGTATAGGACTTTTCGACTACGATCTGGAAAATCCTCCAAATTTCTATCTCTAGAAGATTCACTAAGGATTGACTTTCCTATATAAGGCCGGCCGTGAGTTGAGTTAGTGGAGTTATCTAGTTAGTTGTCTCTCAGCGAGCATTCAGAGTAGTGAGCTGTATTGCATTGTCTTGTGAGACGATTTTAGCAGTTGTGTATCTAGTTTTTAACTGTTGTTTGAGCTCCATTATTGTGTAAAGAGCTGTATTGAGTCTATTAGAATGGACAGTTCTGGAGTTGTAAAGGAATCTGCAAAGAGTTATACCGGAATAAATTTCTGCAAGTTTTGATCTGCTTTGGCTTCAAATCTTTCGAACCCATCCATGTAACAATATGTTTTTGAAGTCGGAACACAAAAAGTCGTTCGAATTCGATTGGTAAGACTTCATCTGCAGCAAAAGCGAACCAATTTTATGCAATGCAAAATTGAGTAGTATTTATTGAAACCATTGTTCTTTTCTTTATGGCAATTGACCTAATTTTAGCGATGCGCATCAAAAAAAAAAATTCTACCCGTTTGTATAAAGAGATTAAGAAAATTGCGCAGATTGACGAATCTGTTTGTTCTAAGTAATAATACACCGAACTGCATCAGAATGCAATCTAATAATATTTTCCATCGTCTAATGGTATGCATTTCTTGTGTAAAATTACAAAATATTGCTTAAATATTAACCCATTTCAATCATAAAATTACGTAGTACTGAAAAGTCCATATTATATATCCAACAAAAGCAGCATATTTACTCTTCAGTTTAGATTCGATATTATACTCAGTTTTTTTTTTTTTTTTCAATCAATTTTACTTTGAACCTACCTATGATAAAACTTAGGGCTCCTGCTATGTTTGAACAAACCTGTTCTGTAACTAAGCCTTGGCAGACGGCCGAATTATTTTCAGTGGAGTACAGATGACACTCAAGCGGGTGCAAGGCGTTGTTTATTTTAATGTTGATTTTTCAATAATGTATCTTAATTAAATTTTAGTAAATAGTTACTTATTAAATTTCTTATTCCATTATATAATTTAAAACCTACATCATACTTCTATTTCCAGTGAATCATATACCACATTTCTCCATATTATTTTTAATTTTCAAAATCCAAAATCCATCGCCAATCTTTGCGATGCCATGAGCTAAAATTCGCAAGTAGTTTTTTTATTGTAATTCATGCTTCTTTATTTACAGGTTGTCCTCTACTTCAATTACGGCAATGCCATAAACGACGATTATAAGCTGAGAGATGCGATTTGGCAAATTGAAAAACACTTTAGAGGTCAGTTAATCTAATCAATAGTGTCAATAACACCTATTCCTTTAATAAGTTATCATACGTCTCAAATCTATATTCAGTATCTCTTATCTCTGAAATGTCAAAAGTAAATGTATCAAGTGTTCCAGAAAATGACTCTTTAACTTTGAAATTACATTCACTGAAACAGTGATAAATAAAGCTAAAAAATAGGTCTTATGTCCATAGAGCACAGGCCGGTAAATAAATATGCATGGTACGAATTTTGAATGCTTTCCTTGCATATCAAGCTTGGCGTCCACTATCGCTGAGCAGAGCAAAGCAGATCAGAGCTGAGTGAATTAGAGCCAATTACAAGGCTGTCAACGTACATTGTAGCTCGAGGCTCGTGCTATAGTAGACATTGGCAGCCTTGTAATCGGCTCTAATCCACTCCGCTCTGATCTGCTCTGCTTAGCGATAGTGGGCGCCAAGCTTCAATGATATGACGCTAAAGAATCAAAAGAGTGAAAAAAAGTTGTAAATTTTTGTGTAAGCAGTAAAATTAAAGTACACGGATCTTGGAAATGAGTCAACTTCAAATAATGTTGAACTACAAAAATTACGCAATGGCTACTATTTGTGTAATGATAAAACTGCTTTTCACAAGTTGCAAATTATTAAATCAAGATGGATTTTCAATGCATCTTGCATAATATTATTGCGCTTAATAAAAGAGAATGTTGAAGAAAGTTAATGCTGAAGAAGTAAGAGAGGGCAGGCCTCAAAATTTAAATGCAATGGTTATTAAACTTTGTAAAACTGTCAGAATGATGCCATCCACAAAAATCAAAGATACAGGGAGGCCATAAAATAACTTTCCCTATTTGGTGGCATCTGCAGCTAAAACAAATGCACGAAATGAAATCACATTTCATATATAAACTGTAAAAGACACGTGGAGACGAATTCCATAATATTTTAAATTTTTTTTTAAATACCAAAGTAGCCTTTATTCTCCTTTATCAAACTAACCTAAGACCTAATTTCAGTGCAAACTAGTTTGTTCTGAAACTGTGTTTGACTTGCAGCATATTACGCTCTAAGATCAGACGGCGATGACGCCACGGCGTACAATATAATCGTTTGCTGCTTTACGGTGTTGTTGTTGTTTCTAATCTCCCTTTTGTCTGACGAAGTCAGACAATATCAGTGAAGCCATTGACATTAATGAAGTCTGACACTAGTTGTGGACAGTTATAAATGTCCTCCCAGTCCAGTCCAAGGCAGTCCAAAATGTGCTGAGGTGATGCCTGTTTTTTTTTGGCATTTAGGGCAAAGAGGAACATTTTTGCTTCCCCCGGAATATGTGAGGCCTTTAAGGTGACCACTAGCAAGTCGGGACAGACGGGTATTGGTGTGCCTATCACAAGGAAGAGATAGGGAGTGTCCTGGCTTTTTGGCTTTATACCATTCGTGAGATGGAGGTATATGCCATTTCGCTCAAAATAAAGCGAACGGTGTGAATGTATTTGGCAACAGAGTTTTTAAACTGGAAACATGGCGATTTTGAAAAATGCCGCCAAGTTGCATCGACTCTACTACTGAATTGAACTACAGGTTTGCCAAAAGGAATGCCAAGTTGTAATGGAACCATATAGGCGATTGGGTTACCATACTTGGCGCAAAATCACCAAAACAAAAAAAAAAAGGGGGGGGGGGAGGGTGGCGTATAATACATTCTAACCCGTGTTGCTGGTGTCATTCCCATATCTTTCTCTATCCGATTGTATTTGAGTTCAAGTCTTCTCCTTCTTTTGCAGAGGCCACCATCCTGGCGATCGGTCCATCAAAAGATGCTCTAAAGCCCTACACTCTCAATGACGACACTGACATTTTCGTCACTCCCTCCACCGCCGCAAATGCAGCGGACTTTGCAACCAGGCTCAAGGCAAGGATCTGCAGAGGTGGGTATTTATATTTATATAAACCCTAATCATTCACTTCACTAAAAAAAAAATTACAGAATAATTTATACCTTCAAAAATACACGAAACTATTTTGGCCTTTGAACTAAATAAATTTAGTTAGACCCAGTGGCGGATCTAGGATTTTCCTGAGGGGTGGGGGGCGGAAGATTGTGCCTTGGCCAAGACGAAATTATTTAAAAAAAAAATACAAAAAAAAAATTTAAAAAAAAAAAGCAGCTAGACAGTATTTAAGAAATATACTTTGAGATTATCCATAGTCATTGATTGACTCTTTCATCACATTTCTGACTTGCTATCTTAGCGTAAGGTTGGCGTGGTAGCGGTTAGGTCGCGTTAACACTGTCCTTTGGTTTTTTCATTTCCTGTTTTATTTTAAAAACAAATTGTATTCAAAATGTATCGTGCATTTTAAACATTTTTGCAAGCTACATCCCCTGAAGTATCGATTATACTGAAGAAATTACAATGAAAGTGGGAACTTGCTACTATTATTTGTGACTAACTGACTAACTATAAATCCTATACTATACTTACATCAAAATGGGAAATCAGTAATTGTACATCAAAATTTAACATATTCATAACATATTCATAACATATTCATGCAGTAAGCTTAGTAAGTAAAAATACGTTGCTTTACTGAATAATCCATTGCTACACAAGTAACCTGAAGTATTCAGGGAAAACATTGTTTTTCAAAGAGAACGTTTTACTAATAATTATAAGTATTATTTTTAATAAGGCAATAGAAAAAAAAAATACAATTTAAACATTGAACAATTAGCACAAAACAAATTCCAGTCTTTTTTTTTTATTTTTTTATTTAGCAAACTATACATAGTTATCTTATACTTATCCATCTATGGACAAGTGAGATTTATCAAGAAATATAAAATAATTTATATTCGATGCTATAGAGAACTTCTACCAATTAAAACAATATTAGACTTTGACATATTTAAGCTAAATAATAAAGCAAGATACTTCTCTTCTAATACACTAACATTTACATCTTGTAGGTTTTTTTTTCTTTAACTACTTTATTGTAATTGTTGACAATTCATTTTCATATTTTCTATTCTTGTTCTTCAAAATTAAATTTTATTTTCAATATTTCTGACACAATCCTTTCTTTATCCAATTCTTGTCTTTTATTTCAGCCAATCAGAGCATTTTTTACATAGATACAATGTTACACTTATGTAGTTCAGTGAAAAAAAATTGTCGCCTACGTGTGTAAAAAATTAATCTATAAAAGTAAAGTTTTTGATATAAATCATTTAATACATACACAAGATTTATAGTGTTAATAGAAGCATGAGTAAAAACAGTCTATTAGTGAAAATCTCCGAAACTTGATAGAATGCATTGTCATTGACTATCTGCCAAGTTTCAACTTGATTGGATGACGGCTAGTGGGTTAGTTATCCTTCCACTGATTTTCCCCCCAGAAATAAACAAAATCGAAAGTTAATATAAAGGATAAAGTAAAGAGCAAACGATAAAAACTAGGAGTAGCGAAATTTTATGTTAAACTTTTTTAAGTTAAAGGCAGCAAGTCAGTGGGATCCAGTGTGGCAGGTCAAATAGTTCATTTTAAAAAATGAATCCATAAAAACAAAGTTTTTATGTATCCTTTATATTCCTTGCCAATTTGTATGTACAATTACAATTTACTTAAGCCATTTTGATCTGAGATTCAATTTTCATGATGTTTGATGACCACTGCGAAGGAAATAGTCAATTCCGTCTCTTTGGCTAATTTTTTTTTTCCTCTTTCTTGTGTCCCAAAACAGGGTTATTGTTATTGACAACAAGTCATTTTAGCTCGATTGGATAACAAGAGGATTAATTAGACCTCCGCTGATTTATTCCTCAAACACACAAATTCGAAGTTAATATAAAAAAGGGTTTAAAAATTAAGCCACTAGACAACAAAGATTAACTTACTTTTATCGAAGAAAAGTATTCCCAAACATATGATAAAAATGAGTAATGACAGATACATTTCCAAAAATCGCTATAGAATAACTTTATAAAACTCTTTTTGAGTGCCAAACACAAAGCAATTCTTTTTAAAAAGTCCTCCACGCCAGTAAGGCGTTCTTTCTGGCCTCTCGTAACCATTGCTTACATTTTTAAATCAAATAAATAGTATTTATAATTTCAGAATAGAAAAAGAAACGCTAAAAAAATGTATTCCTTCTTACTTTTTGTCACTTGGATGCCTTTATGCAGTGGCGGCTGGTGCAGGGGGCCAGGGGGGGCCTGGGCCCCCTCACTTTTTTGGACCCTGGCCCCACTTACATATATGCTTGTTAATATTGTTTTGTTATGGGATTTTTTTAATATTTAAAAAAAAAGAAGCTTAAAACTTATTTATTCTGTCATTAGACATTAACTATTGTGAAGGGAGCAGGGAGCTCTTGCAACAAACTCGAAAAAATGTTAATCAATCACAATCATTACTGCAAAAAAGCGACCCTTCTCTTAATGATGCTAGTTTTCCTGGGGACAAAATGATCCCTTCTTCGGATGACCTTGAATTTGAAACCGATAGGGCATATAAGGTTGCGACTTTCACGTGACATCCTGTTTTGTCAAAGCATAAATACAAAATTTCTAAAACATCCCTGATCGCTCTGCTCTGGGGTGGACTTCTCTGTAAAGGAATGGCCATTTTTTATAGAGACGGCGATTGCACGTTGGTCCTCTAGTATGACGGTGCGAAAAAAGTGGCTACAATAAATATCCATTGCATTCATTTTAGCTCTTTGTTTTTCAAAATGTAAGAGTAAGATTTTCTCTGCAAATTGTTTTTATTTAGATATTTACTTTTTTCCTGAAAAATGTTTGAGCATTTAAATGTCCATATGATCGGAAGAAGTGATTTGTCTCACATTAATATTTGATATCCTATTAAATTATTAAAGTAACTTACAATCCGATGCCATCAACGGAAGAATTTCTATACAGAGAATAAAAAATGTTCTTCTCTAAATAAGTGGCTCCACTAGAACTAAGCCATCGTATAATGCTGTGTTAAAGTTAAAAGATAAACGTCGCAGTAACAGAATTTTCAACCTCCCCCCCCCCCCAAATAATATGTAAAATGTAGATAAAGCAAACCTAGTTACTGTTACCAAAAAAATATTTCATGAGCATTTAGTAAAGAATCTGAGTCATGAACCTACATAAACCTTTAAAAAGCAAAATCATACAAGCAATTTGAAATTGTCAAATAAAATTTGTGCATTCTTAAAATTGAAGAAACGCTGTTTATTCTTAACTCAGGTATTTTCCAATTCTCAAAATAAATTCTGAATTAAATAAAATATTAAATTTGAAGCGAGTTCCATTTTTGCTCAACTTCTTTTCAAAATATCAAGAATCATGGTAAAATACCTATTTTTAACTATCGCTATGTCAAAACTCATTGACCAGAGGCAATATATTCAATTCACATGTGAAACATCTTCGAATCGAGCCCCATCGGATGTTTTGCAGGTTGGTTTCAATGTAAGTAGACATCTCAAATTTGAGATGCATATGCAATGCATTTTTCAAGTAATTATTCATCCTCAAATCAAGTAATTACTCATTTTTTCATGAATTTAAATTAAAACTGTTGAACTGGTCAATATAACAATACCTTTGACTTTAGTTGCAAATTTATAAATATTGCACATTCTAAGTTAATGGCATTTTTCATTAGTTCTACTGTTAAGCCAAAATTATTTTGCATGAATTGATTCATGAAATATCATCGACTTGAATATTAGGAGCAATACCGATGTCTTTAAAATGATTTATTTAAATTATTTTAAAACATTATAAAATTATTTATTTAAGTATTTACCCTAAAGTTACGAAAAGTGAAATTGTTGCTGTCGGCATTTTTTTTTTTTTATGAATCATGTAATATTTGATGAAAAATTTTCCCCCGTAATTTCTACAGAATTTTTAACCAAGGTTTTGACTTAATTTATTTTATAACTCTTCCCTAACTCTTTGTTTTCTTTTTCTTAAATACAGAATAGAAATTGAGTGACATCGGTTTTCATACTTTCATTTATTTTTTGGTGATTAGTATTTTAATTTATTATTATGATGTCAAACAAAATAAAAAAGCCTTTGCTTCCTACACTGTTGGTATCTAATCTAGCCACCTGTATTGTACATAAAATGTTTTATACTGTTGAAAATATTGGTAACTTTTCTACTTTTCTTATATTAAAAAAGTTTTATCTTCAAGGCTGTTTAACTTTTACACTTCGTCCAATCGACACGAGTTCATTTTAATGTGTTCTCTATTCTTAATTTAATAAAATTATTAATTATAACATGCTTTTCATTAAATGATTAGGAGGAATTAGTTATATTTAACGGGGGGGGGGGGGGAGTAAAAAGGTAAACTTTAACATACTTTTTTTTTTTTTTTAATTTTAATTTTTATCTTACAGTGAGTCCCGATAATATCGTACTTATGGCTGTTTCTAATCACTGACCACTGGTCATTGAGATAGCGTCCAGGTCTTGGTAGGCTTCCCGGAAGACCAAGAAGATCCTTAAAATAATCTCCATAAATAAAAAATTTAAACCCTCAAACGCATAGACAGTGGCAAGGGGATGCAGATCGCATACAAAAGAGTGCAAAGCGGCTAAAACTTCAAACCAGGAATTTTCAACCGTGAATGAGTATCGGATTTCTTAAATAACAATTTATAAATAGATATGTCATAATTTTACGTTCAATTGAATAATCTGAAGCCTGCACTCTACTTTTTTGCCTAGGAATTCTTCGCTTCATTTTTAATTTTCAAAAGCAAAAGGTGCAATTGTATTAATTTTACTCTTCCTGACGTCGTCCTTTCTCAAACGAAACGTCGCGTCGTTTTTGTAATAATAATTCCTTTTATTAAAATATTTATTTTATCAGATATCAGTATGCTTAGATAATTTAACTGTTTAATAATCTTGTAGTTTTGTTTTCCCATATATATTTAAGTAACATTTACAAAATTACATGAAATTCATGTGTCTTGATATTTGCATGTTCCTCTCCCCTCCCCCCCCCATAACATGCAATTGTTAATTTGGGCCCCCTCACTTTTAATACCCACGAGCCGCCACTGCCTTTATGTATTACAACCTACTTTACTCTTTGGTTAATTTCGGAAGTGTACAGTTTGTAATCCGAATACAAGTCTCAACACTCTCACCATACGTTCACAAATTTCTTCTCCTTGTACCCCACCACAACCATTTAAAAGAGGGTTTCAAGGACAAGGACCCAGAGGGGTGAAGATTTTATCTCATTCAGTGTCCAGTGATATTCCTCGCACGTCCATCCCTTGTAGGAGATCAGGAGAGAAAGACGACATCCGGTGTATTCCCCCCTCCCTTCCCCCTCTTGTGATCGTCAAAGTTTGAAGTTCAGAGAGGAAAATTCGCTTTGGTTTCTGCCCTTAGTATTAGTTTTGCTTGTCTTTCTCAAATATGATTTAACTGTGGATATTGGAGTGTGCCACGTGCTCCTTATTGTTACAAAATAAAAGTAAACAATCACTATTTCGTAAAAGAGTTTTTACCTAACTCAACTCCTATGGTAAAGTGTTGTGGAGATGTCTTCAAAGTCAAGGGGGTGGAGGTTTGAATACTTGTACAGTCTTCTAACGTCCGTTTGAATGGGAAGGGAGAGGGCTATAAAAAGAACCTTGAACCAAAAATAAGCTCTTTTATTTTATTTTTTGGGGGCTTTTTTCGGAAATTAGACGAAGGTCGAAATATATTAGTTATGTGAACTTATTAAAAAAAAAATATATATATATATATTTTTGTGCAAATTCTAAAAAAAAATATAATAATAATAACCTGAGGTGGGGGGGGGGGGGGGGCACCCCCTGGCTGAATCCGCCATTGGTTAGACCAAGGAAAACTTAACTCAATTGAACCGTAGTATTTGTTTGAAAAATTCAAAATTATTGTGCTATGCATTTAAAATGATTGCCTATATGTCCTATATAATTTGTTGAATTAAACAAATAAATAAAATCTTGCATTATACAAAAACAAGAGTTGTATGCGACCTGAAGAAAAGTCTACTTTACGATAAAATAGCATTCTCTCGAAATATTTCCTTGAAAGTAATCTGAAATTTTCTACTAGAATTGGGTTTTAAGTGAATCTTCCATTTAAATTCCTCCCATATGACACTTTCATAAATATTTATCTTACTTACAAGGGAAAATGTTACACTGAATTGTCCTTTTAGATAGTGTCTGAAAAAAGAGAACTTTAATTTAAAAATGAAGAACCTAAAAACCGGGTAGCGATGGGATTGAACTGTTTGCAACATTTTCATTGCATAGTCTGTAAAAGTTGAGCTACACTTAACTTTCAATTTGACTGCAAATTTTAAAGATTAAAAGCAAAGCTCCTTAAAAAAAAAAAAAAAAAAATAATAAAAAAAAATAATAATATTTTTTTTTTTTTTATGTACCCTTATAGTCCGAGAGGCTACTGCAATTTTTGGACCCCATCGATCATCTCTCTGAATTTTTTATAGAAATTGGAGAAAAGTGAGTAGATTACGAATCCACTGGTCTGGCGTGGCAAAAATGGCCGAAAGTTATCAAAAATAGACTTGGAATGAGTTGAATTAAAATCCGATCGCAACAAATTTTTTAGTCTGGCAACTCACTGCATTTTGATTTTCAGTGAGAAAATGCGCAAACGATTTCTTATCTCTGGCTCGGAAAACTTGTATATCATAAAAATAAGCCAAATTGGCGATATCAGTTACGTCATCAGTGACGTAATGTTTATTGCCAATTTGGCTCATTTGTGAAAGATGCAAGTAAGCCATAGCCACACATCCTAATCGTCTGCAACCTTCTTAATTGAAAATTAAAAGAGTGAGGGTTACCAAATAAAAAAAAATGCTAATTATTTGGCAAGTTATGGCGCATTTGGCAATTGGATTTATTTAAACTTATTAAAAGTCGATTTTTGACCAGTTTCGACCATTTTTGCCACGGCAGACTAGTGGATTCGTAATTCACTCACTTTTCTCCAATTGCAATAAAAAATTCAGAATGATGTTCGATGGGGTCCAAAAATTGCAGTCGTCTCTCAGTCCATTATTTTGTAGCAACTATATGTAGTGTAGAAATGTGCATAGTGTTTTCAACTGAGTGATGACAAATAATCAATAATTTCTCTATAAAAAATAATAATTTTCCAAATTAGTTAGACATTTCACTAACAGATGACGCAACAGTCTGACGGAATAATTTTTATTTTAAGTTACTAGATTTTCAACAATAACATGTCGCAAACGCATAATAAATAGCAAGAAAGTATTGACATTGTTTTCAACTGAATGATGCCACCTAAGCAATAATTTTCCTAATAAAAACTAGGTGAGTGGAACATCACTCAACTTTCAGTTACACTATATTACTGATGTGAATTTGTGTCATTTACTGTTTTTATATTTCCCTTATTCATTGAGAAAAAATTGACAGTTTGGTGATATTTTTTTGCGGTAATTCTTATGTGAGTCTTTAAAAGAAAAGAAGGGAGGGGGGCGGGGGGGAAATGCCAAATGATGAACTTTCGCGTTTTTTGGTTTTATTTTTAAATAAAAGTAGAGAAAAAATCTTTAAAAACAATACCATTCTTTCAAAAATTTGAGCTTGGATAGATAGTTAAAAAAATATTTAGTTTTTCACTTTGCGATTTGGCGGGAAAAAGCTACTGTTGCTTGTGACGTCAACGCGCAGATGATGAACCAGTCTAAAACCTGTTTTAGACGAGGAATGAGTGAAGTTTCTCCTTCGCTTTGCGACTTTATCTCTGCGTAACCACGTCACGTTTTTTTTTATGCGTTTTTGGTCACGTGACTTTTGCTTTGATTTCGGCTAATTTCAAACTCGATTTTTGATTAATTGAAAGCATAAAGATAAAAAATCATTGCACTGCTCAAATATATTCGTTGGATAACATTAGAAAATACAAAAAATATTCATTTTCCTCACTTGTGCAAGTTCCTCATTGGGATTTTGGCAATATTTATTTCGATAATTCTTATATTATCCTTTCATATAAGAGAAACTGGGGAGAGGTGAAGAAACGATCGTCGATGAGCTATGCTCAAGGAAAAAGAACTTTGCGTTGAAGGCATTCGTTTTTCAACTTTTTACGCCATTGAAGCATTTTTATGTGAATTTTGAAGGTGGGGATGTTTAGAATATCTTAGAAGGCATTACCACAATGATTTTGAACAAAATCGTTAGAGCCATTTAGTAGAGCTTGCTGAAAAAAAAAAAAAATCTTAAGTGAGAAATTCAATTAGATCCGCTTACAAAACTAATTCAATTTGACAGTGTGAATTAAAAAAAAAAAAAAAAAAAAAAAAAAAAAAAAAAAAAAAGTTTATAAATACAGTTTTTCTAAAAATCCTTTATATACATTGCTTACTTTTATATACAATTAAAGCGATTTTGAGCTCAAATCAAGTTTTGACATTGAGTGAAACCTATCAGGAAATCACGCATTTCCAGCCATCGACTCCTTTTTCCGATAAACATGATATAAAATAATTTATGTCATTTCACTTAAGGTAGTAGTCTGGTAACTTATGCCTATTTTCATGACTTCTTTGGAGGGTGGTTTTTTATAGGAAAATAAAAATGAATTATCTTGAATATTTAGAGTGTTTTTATTTACATATTGAAAATATAAAAAAAAAATTATTTGAAAAAATTTAATAGTTTATTACTATTATTATTGTCACTCGAAGTTGGAACCTCAAAAAAAATGAACGTGGGTGGCCCGGGTGATTTTGGCTCTTGATGTTATCTGAAATCAAATATTCTTGATTATTCTTAATCTATAGACATGTCATTCTGGTCGGAACTACTGAAGTTAAATTTCAAGGGTAAATAACAAAATGGCGGACTTTGAAAAAAAAAAGTCCTTTTATTTTAGAAAAGAAAGGGTTGTAAAATAAAAAGTTAGGGGTGAAAAAAATTCTCGTTAGTACCGACGAGAACTATAAGTGTGTAGAACAGCCTGTTTAAATTTGAAAGCAATCGGTTCAGTAGAAAAAAAGTTAGGACCCGGGCCGACCAGAAAAACAATGTTTTGAGAAAAACGCGTTTAATGCCTGGATCTCCAGGACTTTTCGTACCACGTTTTTTTCCCTTTCCTATCCATCTTAGATGCTTACGTGTCAACGTACGATCAAATACTAACAGAATACTGTGAATTTTAACTTAAATATACTAAAAGCGCAAACAATAGAATTGTCCAAGCGGTTGCAGCTACCGGTCGACCTTAAAGGTTGGACTCCGAGGCGCTCTAGGAAACTCGTTATAACTCCCGAAATATTTCGAATTTCTGTCTGAAATTTTCACAGTATATTCTCAAGACATTGTACTTTCAAATTAAACAAAAAAAAAATTCGATTTTTTTTTAGCCCAAGTTACCAGACTACTACCTTAACGATCTTTTTCGCACTTACTCACCAAATTCTAAGGTTTTCTCGAAAGTAGTTTCTAAATGCACTGGGCTAGAAGACAGTAACATAGCGAGTATAGGGAATGATCTTTACAAGGACTTCTTCTTAAAGTAGACTTTTTTCCATTTTAGCTCCTGCAGAGTTTCAGTTCAAAGAATGTAACCACAGCAGTCGAAGTGCCGAAGCAGAAAACAGAAAAGTGAATTTCATTACAGCCAATAAGAAGCAGTACTGGGCAATGTTTCCGAAGTACTTCCATAGGAGCATTGGGATCACTTTGAAGGTAATTTATAAATATTAAAATATTTATTATAAATAATACAATATTTACTATAAATATTGTTGCGTTGTACGGGTTCGAAAGATTTGACGCCAAAGTCAGATCAAAACTTGCAGAAATTTATTCCAAAATAACTCTTCACAGTTCTCTTACAGCTCCAGAACTTCTCGTTCTAGTAGACACAATACAGCTCTTTTCACCTCAATAGAGCACAAAACAGCTGTTAAAAACTTGACAAACAACTGCTAAATCGTCGCAAAAGACAATGCAATACAGTTCGCTCAGTACCTCCAGTCAACTAATTCAGTGACTCAAAATCCGCGAACTAACTCAAGTCAGGAATACAGCTCTCACAATGAACGTTGCGAGACAACTAACTCAGTGATTCAAAATCAACTAACTACTGACCGATTAACTCTACTCACGGCCGTCCTTATATAGGGGAGGCTGCGAACCTTCCAGAGGTAGATGTCTGGAGAACTTTCCAGAGAGTAGTCGAAAAGACCTATATAGGATATGGGATACATGTACCTATACATGTACCGAAAATGTCGCCAAATGGTCGCCAAGTTTGATTTCTCGCCAAATTTGGCGACAAAAATTAGTCGCCAAAACCATCGCCAACTTGGCTCTATCTCGCCAATTTGGCGAGATTCCCATTACCATAATGTTAAATGCCCTGCCCCTTGAAACTCGCTTCCCAGAGTTACCTCTGTAAAACCCGCTATCAAACATTGAGATGCTCACTGCAGGGAAACCAATTTAACGTAGAACTATTGCACTGCCTTGTACATAAATTACTATTTACAAAATTAACACTACGAAATATTTACAAATATACAAAATTCGTAACAATATTAAAATATTTATAAATGTGGTCTATAAATGTAAATACCGGACCACTACTTTACAAATTTATAACTCAAGGTTTAAACATTTGGTAAAGTAAAATTCATTCTAAAACATTTCTTTAAAAGTAGATTTATTTGTAAGCACTTATGAATAACTAAAACCTTTAAATGTTTAGTTAAAAAATATTTATGGGTCATTCAGAAGGCACTATTTCAACAACAGGAGAGAACAAAAAAATTTGAAATCATTAAATTATCAGAATTTTTTTTCTTCCATACATTGGCAGAGGTTGTCTGATAGCATATAGAGATCGTTCATAGTTATTACATTGATTGATAAATGATGACATGTAATAACAAGTAAATAATAGAATATGATTTTTATATTGAAAAACAGAATACACAATGTGTATTGGAACCAAAATGGTTACGTTAGACTTCATTCCAATATCACAGTTGACTTGTAGTGTCACTTGGTGGGCTGTTAAACAACTAAAAATTGCTGTCCACGAACATGACGAGTCAGTCTAGCGGTACATTAATTATTATGAAATTACTACTCATAAAAGCTTTATACCCAGACATTCCATTGCTTAACATACCTTATAGTATAAATTAATAAATATAGACATCAAGGAAATATGAAGTGAAATAAAAATACTGATAAAACGAGCAACTCTGAGGTGGTTATAGTCCACGGACATGACAAATTATTGTCTGTGAACGTAATTTTTTCGTATAAATTATTATTATTATTATTTTTTTTTTATATTGTTTTGAGGAGTTTTGATTGCATAAGTTCCATGATTAACAGAAACATCCAACTTATCTAGTGGTGAAAAAATTGCTGCGATAATCTTTATTGCGTTTTACGGAGAATGACCCATTAATCATTAATCTATTATGTATGTAATGGACATGTCGATATGACAAAAAGCATGCACAGTTTTAAAATGGCAATTGTCTATTATGATAATCGAAAATAAGAAATTGTAATCTCCTTGTTACATACGAGCTTATATCATATTCCACTATTTAAAGGATGATAGCCTACATCAGCAGATAATACGATTTACGAGCTGCTTTGCTGTTAAAAGATTAATTATTGTTAAACAATACTTTGTTCAACAATAAGTTCTAAAAATAAATCCTTTGCGGTATTAGTCAGAAACGATCTAATTAAAATCGTCTAAATGAAAACATAGATTAAACATATTGTCTAGAAATAAGTTACGAATGAACGAAGGGAACAAAAACTAGAAATTTTGTGCTACTTTATTAACACCAAGAAAACATTACCAGTGTCTTCTTTTTGCTTTACAAATACTTTTGATATTTCAAGTTCAAGCCCCTGGAAGGAGGCCAAATAAAAGTATGCTTCTCCCGAAGCTACTACCGAATCTTAGAAGAAAATTCACAGCACACAGAATGTTATGACTCCTCTGGTAAGTTAATAATTCTGTCTTAAAAAGTTTTTTTTTCTTCCTCTTTTCATTGCATTGCCATCTAAGCAGTCTATCCAGTGGTTTATCGGTATCTGTGGAAGCTATATAATATTATTTTACAAAAATCTATCAGGAATCTGAATATGTGTTTAAAATTTCTGTTATCACTGTAATAATTTCAAATTACGTATTTTTTCCCAAAAAAAAAAAAAAAAAAAAAAAAAAACCACATTATTTTTTCACCAAAAATAAATCAATAAATTGTGTCGTACAATTTAAAAACCCTTTACTTAGTAAATATTTAGATAAGGTATATTTCTATTTGCAATTTGCTTAGATTTGCTATTGTGTATAAAAATTTTAATTTACCCACAAGAACAAAGTAATTCCTTCATAAATAATAATAATAAAAAAAGACTAGAAATATTTTTATGCTCTTTTTTTTCTTCCCCCCATTAACTTTCTTTCTTCATTTCGTAGGTGATGAAATCAAATTCTATCCCAAAAATCCATGCCATCGTAAGTAGTCAATAATATTTTTCCCTCAATAGAAATTGTATGCTATATATTCCTTTTAATTTTATAAATATTAGTTGTCATTAGTAGTAGTTATTTTACTCTTTCGGTACCAAAATTACTAAAGGTCATGATCAACATATAGTCAACTTTTCCTAAATGTTTGAATATTAATTTTTTTTTAAAATTTCACCTACGTTCGAAAACTATGTTGAGATACAAAGTGATCGGCTCCTATCCGTAGATAATTAACTTAATGACGTCATTGTCATATAATCACTGATCAAAAAAATAACCTGTTTTCAAATATCCTGTGGACTGAAAGGGTTAATCACAGAGTGAACAAATAACAAAACGTTTAATACTTGTCTTCCACTAAGATGAAATCACTTCATAAACAGTTTATTTTGTCCCTCGCTGTACATGATGTCACAGTCTATTCCCTTACGAGTGAATGAATGAAACATTCTTTGTAATTGGCTAATTGAATTTGAAAATTCGAACTCGTTTTTAAAGATGTCTTGTGATTGGTTAGAAGCCCATCACAAGTGTTGCCATTCATTGCTACCCCACTCCAAATAACGCTGCACATAAGTTCCATTGCGTATCATTTGAACAAAATTGAGATAATTGACAAAATCACACAAGTATGAGGTAACATCAAAATTACCCACAAAACTATAAATAAAAATAAATAATATAATCTGACTTGAAAATATGGATTGGAACTTCCGAATGTCTATTTCTGCCACTTGTAAAGTGCTTAACACAGCCATATACGTCTCGTAATTTTGAGCATCTAGAAGAATACGAGATCGAAATCTTTTCTCCGACCCCACTACACCAACGAGAGGACATTGAGGCCACGACAGATTTAATGTGCACCAGCCCCCATTAGGTGCACACCGATATTTGGCGGACCGAGGACGAAACCCAAAACTCTCTGGTTACTCAACCGCAAGGCTATATTAAGCCTTTTTGACATTGAAATGGTAGATGGTGGGCCACAAAAAAAAAAAAAAAAAAAAAAAAAAAAAAAAAAAAACACTTTTTAATCATTTACAATTTTCGAATATCAAGGGTGCGTTTCAAAATTTTATTTTACTCACAGTTTAAACTGCAAATGTTGAGAACAACATTCAATTGACTTTTTAGAAACTTCTATGGTACAATTCCTTAGAAAATAATAAATGTTCATGTGTTTGTATTTTAGGTCGCACTGTCTATCATTGTGATCCATTCTACTTTTCGATAGAAGGAAAAAAAGCTCCGAACATCGCATGCGAAAGTAATACATAATTTATAATAGTTATATTTTTTTATTTATTGTGTGATGGTAGTAAAAACCATAATAAGAACTCAGTGTTTACTTTACAACTCTGAGAAAAGTAAATTGTGTAAAGAATCTACTTAAAATAAACGCATTTTTCTTTATAATTATTCGAAATACTTAAAAGATTTTCAAAATATACAATGAATAAAAATAACAAAATATCCATTTAAAGGATATAACTAAGATAACTTGTGATAGATGACTGAACACTTTTATATCTTTAATTTAATTAATCGATTTGATTAAAAGTTAAAATAATTTATATATATTTTAAAGAAAACTATCTTTCAATGGTATCAGATTATGGAAAATAATCTTATAAAAGTTAACATCCATGAAACTTATGTAAAACATTTTCAAAATGTGATGAGAGTCAAAAAAAAAAAAAAAAAAAAAAAAAAAACTTACCTTTATTTGAAAGATTTTACAACTGAGGTTGAGGTTACTTGGTTGTAATAAAGAATTGTACATATATAAACAATTGTATACTTTTATATACTTTTGTATATCTACATACGTATACCTTTAAGTTAATTAATCAATTTGAATTTATCTTTTTAATTTGAAAATCTGTAAATCGTACAATAGTGAGAAACACAGTAAATAATGTTTTAATGATAACATGTAAATCAATATTGTTTGAAAGAACATAGAAATGTAAGTTTGCTTTCAGTTTAATATAGTTATCTTTGAGCTATTTTACAAGCATTTATTTGAAGCAACCCTATAAAAGTAGTATAACAAATTAAATATTTTATTTTAGAATAAATAAAAAATAATACATATTAACTTATCATTAAACAGTAAACAAATCATTTTTTTTTAATTATTATTATTTTTATCCTTATCTAATTAGAATAAACTATTTCCTGAGTTCAATTTTAATTTACATCTATGTATTTAATAGTTGAATTAAATAACGATTATACTGAGTTGATGATAAATTATGCATGCCTCACTGCTTAATCGGGCCAAAATCTCGCATTTAATACTGCTTTGTTTTTTCTCGAAAGTGCCTCATTAGACTTTCGTATTGAATATTGTGTAAGTTCTTCTTAGCATGGACTTAACGGAATAGACAAAAAAAAAGGATATTTTATTATGAGGTATAATTTTCAGCAGTGCGGCTTTTTGCAATTATTAACACAACGATTCATCCAGGCAGTTACAGTTAGCACGTTCAGGCACAGTTTTTCATAACATTTCAGTTCGTAAACACTTTAAGAGTCGCTGCTTTTGGATTTTCCTTATTGCTCTAGCTTTTCCAATATTCACTCCATAGGCCCGAGCTATGTAAACATTGAACTTTCAGAGCTACATCATGTTTTTGACCAATATTTTCGCAAACAATCACTAATTGTCGTAAGCAATAAGCTTTATTGTTTATACACTCGCTTCCGAAAAGTTAAACACGGAGAGGAAAAAGTTATTTTCCGTATCCAATCTGAATTAAAGAAGTTGAAATTTGCTGCAAAGGTAGAAGGGAGTATGCAAGTATGTTAGATAACTGCCAATCACGTTTTTGAGTCGATAAATATGCAAAACAGGCAGTCGTATAAGAAGCCGGCATTGTGAAGGATTACAGGAGTTGCATGTAAGTGCTGAGAAAAAAGAAAGGTGTTTAGAACATTCGCATGATTCATTTTCAAGCTAGACGTGTTTCTATGGCTTCCAGAAGACGAATGGAAGATTCTGAGCGCTGGCGGGATGTCCGACGCATTGAAGCAGGACAATCTATCACAGATGTTGCTCTTTTCTTCGGTGTTCATCATTCCGTCATTTCACGATTATAGAAACAATTCCAAAACAGCCAAATAGTTGTCTGAAGATCTGTAGCCGGTCGTCCAAGAGTTACGACCTCCACAGAAGATTCTGTTGTAGCCAAGCGTAATCAAAGATTGCTCTCCACACGTGTGACATCTATGGTTGCAGCGGCCATTGGTAAGACGATATCTGCCACTACTGTTCGTCGAAGGCTACACATGGATGGTCTATACCCCAAACCACGAATCGTGTCAATCAAAGCAGTACATGTCATTTTTTTTCGCATTTTACAGCTCCGTGCTTAACTTTTGAAAGTAAGTGTATATAAAGCACTTTCATTTAAAACAAAATAGTATTAAAACATAGAATTTTCTTAATTGCCATAAATTGTCCATTCCGAAAAATTTATAATAATTAAAGTATTAGTAATAACTTTTACTTACAAACTTTTGAATCTGACTAATAAATTACATACCTTTTCAGATCTTAAATGCAGCACTCCAAAAGACATCCAGTACGAATTCCAACACGAAGGTAAAATGATAGTATTATTATTATTATCGTTGTCATTATTATTATTACTTTAATTACTACTACAGTTATTGTTATTATTATTGTTGTTGTTGTTATTTTAATTATTAGTTTTGTTGTTATTATTATAGCTTCATATTTCTTCTCATTTTGGATTACATTTTTTTAAGTATGTAATTTAAAATTTGCAAATCGAACTTATGTATGGCTACGTAACAGTCAACTGCTAAGTTCACAGGAAAATAAAATGTGCTTTATCATTGGTTGATTTAATGTGACAATTCGTGTTTGTATTTGAAGGTGAACTTTAATTGGTCGCTAGTTTTGCATAAGATGCTACACTTCATACTGTTAGAGTTAGTATGTATATAAAGATGACCGAATACGGTTATTGAGCCAAACAAAAAAAAAACCTGTTTCCAAAAACGTTTTCTGTGCGTTTACAGATAACCAGAGCATCATGTCTATACTTCTTTCGCTAGTGAATTTTTTTTTTTTTCATGTCTATGTTATTACATCAATCACCGAGATTCCTAATTGAGCAATAAGGAAAATATAAAGACTGATCACAATGTGTTCTAGTCGATTTGTTTGCTGAATGAGTTTTCAATCTTTGAGCAATAATCTGTAACTATAAATTTAGAATAAAGCATTCTTGTTTATTGAATTGAGCCGAAGAAAGCAATTTTTAGTTAGTGTCTGTTAGTAACCAAGGACCACCTATTACACAGCATTGAAACAGTATGGCAGCAATTAGCTTCATCTGTTTGCAGAATACACAAAAACTACTTACGAGATATCCAGAGATTACATTTTGAGATCAGTGTCTTTAAGCCTAAAATGTACACACACAAAATTAGGAGCATACATAATTTCAATTTCTAACGTCTTGTTTTCCTTCTCTTTTTTTTTCTCTAGGTATATCTTGCAACACGGCAAACTTTCTTTCTGGTTCTGCAGTAGCTGTTCTTCTATCCTTGCTATTCTTCTTCTTACAGAAGCATTCAGAATGAACTGTTCAATTCACTTTTAAAATATCATCAAAGAGAAGATTCATCATTAAAAATCACTTATTTTATGAAAAAGTATTGATTGTAGATTTTTTTTATGCCTTGTTTAAATGTATACAGTATTAAAGTATCATACTTTTTAATGAAGAGTTGAATCTTTTACTTCAAATTAAAGCTGTCGACAGGAACGTAAACAGAAATTTAATTCATAGTATAGCAACAATTTCAAAAAAAAAAAAAAATCTTATATGCATACATTTTCGGCATACACTTTTTCGATATTATTGACTTACAACCGTTAGTTCTTTGACTTTCTATCATCATGAATCATGTAAATGTAAAGTGTCTGTCTAACCCAGATCACTTATCTAGGCACCATTTCCGTTCTGGCACCACATCACCAACATTGAAATGTGTGATTTAAAACTCATTGGTTGGTAATTCCAGATAAACATTGTATATCAAATTTATAGAATTTAAAAAAAAAAAAAAAAAAAAAAAAAAAAAAAAAAAAAAAACTAGCAGTAAATATACAGGGTACTAGCAGCAAATAAAAGGTTGGACACATTTTGATGTTGAATAATTTATAACACTAAGGCTCCTTTCACATTATCCGACTTTTGTCGATCCGCAAAAGTAGGAAGACAATTTCGGTAGCACCTGCTTTCACACTAGACTCCTTTCACACTATCCGATTTCCGTCGGACGAAAAAAGTTGAGTGAAGCAAAGCGTTCTCACTATATGCACGTTTTTTCCATTACAAGTTCAGTTTGTGTTTGAGTGATTATTATACGAAATTTAATTTACAATGAATCACAAAAAAAAATAATTATTGCATTATGGTTTTATAATCACCGCTGAAAGAGGCAATAAGGTAAACAACGTGTTTGGGTGCATCCTATCAATGAAAGAAGAGAGGAAGTGGGTTTATTTTATACTTTGTCTGAGGATTTACGAGAAGAGGAAAATAAGTCATTTTCACGTAAATGATAAAAGTTTTTCAATTATTTTCGAATGTCCATTGCCTCCTTTGATGAGCTACATCAGCGTTTGCCAATAACTTTTAGAGGCGGGCCGTATAGATTTAGGTTGAAGCTTTTCGCTGTCCGGATACACCAATATATATGTATTTTTAATTATTATCGATTTAACATTATATAGCTTTTCTGACAACTGAAAAAAAATATTGATTTTTTTTATCTTAATAAAATAGCAATCAGTAATTAATTATTTTTTTCAAATAATTAAAAAATAATTATTATCGTTATTAGTAATTTAAAGTCTAAAAAAGAAGTGAATCTTTTCTTCCAACGTAACAATGGGACTTGGTCTAACTTTTAAACTAAAAGTATTTAAACTGTGCTTCCAGTTTACTCACTCTGTTTTAACCAATATCAATTGTGAGACGATGGTGATCGAAATCGTTCAGTTTATTTTATAATAGAGAAGATGGTGGGGGGGGGGGGGTCTGTTGCAGTATTTGTAGAAGTCAGTCTTAATAAATAGTTCAAATGAGATTCAGTTAAGTTATTCCTGTAATTTATTCTTGATGAAAACCATCTTGCTGAAAGCTTCTTTATGTAGATTCTTCGGAAACATAGTGGAAAACTCTGTTCTACATAATTAACGCATGCTATTTCGGGAAATTTACAGTTATGTAAAAAGAAGTCCACAACGTGAAATTTTATTTTTTAATCCCCTGTGCTGTCGGCGGGCCACATAAAAATCTGTTGCGGGCCAAATACGGCCCGCGGACCGCGTAGGCTACAACTAAGTGAAGTACAACTAAGTAAGCTAAGTAACGCTGAGCTACATGAAAAACTCAAGGATGTCCTTCAGAGCCAAAACACACAATTTAGGAATTGCATACAAACAATTGAGGTGCTGGCTATTTACATTGAGGTAAATATAAATAGTAGCAGTGTTATAGTATAATATAAATATAATATACATATAATATGCTGTATTCGTAGAGGATGTCCATTAAAAGACCGACCCATAGTGAACTTAAATACTAAAACACAATTTTGAGATAAAAATTAAGGTACATTCCTATTTCGAACCTTATTTTATTAAAGTTTAAAAATGTAAGGGGGGGGGGGGACAGTCCAGTCATTTACACTCTGTATTTACTTGTACTGCACTCGTGAAATATGTTAAGACGTTGGAAATTGAAAGAAAAATAAATTCAATGTGGTCAATTTTTTTAAATAATGAATTAACATATAATTAGTAATTTATACCAAAATCAATATTGTCTGCCAAACACATTTTTATTATTTACATCAAAAGCATTAAATTTAGGATGTAGTTCAACGCAAACTTCATGTCAAGCATCTTTCGTAGCATTTCTCTCTTTGTTGGCGTCAAGAAATTTGTCCCACATCACATGTCCGGCTTCAAACAGCGGATGCGACAACTTTTTGCACAACTTTTTGCGGATCGACAAAAAGTAGGAAGACAATTTCGATAGTAACCGCTTTCACACTCGTGAACTACTGAATCATCCGCAGTCGACCTGACGCCGGATGTTTCAGTGGCACCCGACGGCTGCAAACACGCGTTCTTCCGACTTTTTGACTCTGTCGGATAATGTGAAAGGCGCAATTCACTTCTTCACTTCACTAAAAGAATTTCTTCTTCCTACTTTTTGTCGATCGACAAAAGTCGGATAATGTGAAACGAGCCTAATGGTTAGATAGACTTAAAAAGTTTTATGGCTCTTGTCAGTGAACTTCCATATGTGCGCCGTTGTCGTACGGAAAATATCAAGATAGTAGTCGATTTCGAGCCAGGTACGGTCAAGCATGTCGGCATCCACAGAGGCTATTGCGGCTGAAATCCTGGCTTTAAAATCATTCTACATTTTCCTCCAGTGGCGTTATATCAGGTGATATGGGTGGCCAAGAGAAAAACATACAATGAAAATAAAGCTCGCAGACGATATTTACAAAAGAAAGGAGAAAAACATGAAACTAATAACAAGGGCAGATGATATTTACAAAAGAAATGATATTCAAATGAGACAAGGAAATTTTCTAAGGCAACGTTCACTATAAATGAAAATATATGAGTTATTCCATGTATAAATACCATAAGTTAGTTTATATCATTATTTTAGGAATAATTTAACATCAAAACGTGTTCAACCTTTTATAGACACCCTGTCTAAACTTCGGTTTACTTTTACTGATTACCTGTTAGAATATATCTTCAAATAACAACAGATCTATTGATGTAATCAAAATTAAAACATTAAACCTTGTTATCTAATATTTTCTTGAAATCTGAAATTACGTAAGCTCGAATAATAACGAACAAAAATTTGATTTTTTGTGTTATAAGAGCAAAGCGTTTAATTTTATGAGTGGACGTATCTCCACATACCACGCCCTGGCTGTCATGGAATTTTTGAATAATACCGACACGCTCTATCAAAATATCATGGTTGCCATAAAATGCCAACTTTTTATAAATAGTTATGTTCTTCTAATAAGAAAGTTATCCCTCAATTATAATCTTTACTAACTGCATGGCACAACGATTTGAAGACCCGCCATTATGTCTAGATCATAACTATTGACAATTTGCGAAACAGGCCAGCTAAAAGATTCATTGTTAAGCAAGCACAAACTTGCTTCGCTCGCTATAAGGTTCATTGCTACGCACACCCATAGGTAATTAGTTACAATTTTGCATCTTTTCCCCTTTACAACCCGCACTACCCCATCGAAAAACAACCCTTTGTCCTGAAAGATCTATCTTATGCATTGATGATCTGATGTCGTTGAGATAATATGTGGTCATAAAACAGCATAGTGCTACCATCTGGTGGGCAATTTTTAAACTTTCATGTGGTGGGTAGTTTTACAGGCACAATAAAACTTTAAAATAATAATAATAATGAAAAATTTTAAATTCTGACTGTCAGAAACATAACTAGATTTTAAATACGACTTATGTTTCAAATTTCAAAATTTTCCGAATAGTTGAAATCAGTTTCTTAAAGAATATGCAATCTTGCGATGATCCAGTTTACTATAGATCTTTTTGACAGTGGAATGTACATAGATTTTTAGTTCTTTTATTGAATTTGAAATTATAAATTCATCTTTGTAAATCAAAAAATATTTTTTTCACCCATCGTTAATTTGATACAGCCATTAAAAAAATTATCATAATAGTCTCATATAAGTTAATTACACCCACAAGTATTATAAAACACTCTTTTACTAACAAAAACTAAACTGTTATAGTCAAATCGAATCCCACAATTTTTTATTAAATCTTAAAACTACTTAAAATAAGCAAACACACGAAAATTTTTTTTAAAAAATGATACATTCCTTTTTAATACAGTTTGAGTCAATGAAACATCTCATAAAATGATATTCATCACAAATTTTTATTCTAATATCTTCATTCCTTTGTTGATAGCTAACTACAAACAGGGGAGTAATGGTCCAGGGTTGTCTGGTGCAATCACTCGGCCGGTCAGCATTTGCAAAAATTGAGCCAGTACGATACTAAAGTTCTCTATTTTTTTCATATAATCAGTTGCCCTCCTTAACAATTTTTAAAAAAGCCAAATGCATTGAAAACCCAATCACTCCCACCAGAACTATTAACTATATTGAACTATCACTTTAGTTCAGAGATATAGTTTGTATATTAAAAAATTGCTTAAAATTTCACATTACTTTAATTTTTAATATTTTTTTTTATTTTTAATTCTTGTCCACTTTTTACTTTCAATTAACCCATATGTTTACAAAGTATAGCATTCGATCTTTTTTTTTTTTTTTTTTCATTTCTCTACGTTTTGGAACATCTTGACTTCAAAAAAGTGATCTAGAAAAAATGTATGTCTGTGTGTCTGTGGTCAGCATAACTCCCGAACAAATTGACCTATGACGTTCAAATTTGATGTATGAGTTGGTGGTGGCTATGGGACCTATCATTATGGTTTTCGTCAAAATCACACATGCGCATAAGATTAAAGTAAAGAATCGTGTTTTTCGGCAATTTCTAAAAAATATTTATAACGATTTAGATTAAAATCTCTTTGATAATGTCTCTTAAGGTGTTTTAATCGTCAAACACCCTAAATTCCCGTAGGAATGAAATAAAGCTTAAAAAGTTGAAAAAACGAGTGCCTTTATCTCAGAGCTCTCTGCCCTTGAGTATCATCCATTAACGAATTATTTTCTTCTGTTTCAAACACAAGAAAGGACAATGTAATGTCCATTGAGCAACATAGACAATTTCGCCATTTCGGAGTTTTTTTTTTTTTTTTGCTCATGTAAAAAATTATTGCCAAAAATATCGCCTAACTGACCATTTTTATATTGAGTGAAAATATGAAAACGGTAAATAACACCACATCGAATTTAATCCAATCACCAATATTATAGTGTAATTAAAAGTTGTGCGACGTCCCACACCCCTAGTACAGTCAAGACGTTCCAAAACGTGGAGAAGCCGGAAATAAAAAAAATAAAAAAAATTACCAAAAACAATACTTTTATACTATACAAACATATGAGTAATGGAAAGTAAAAATAGGTTGGTTGTATTCAGATTATTTGGCGCCGTCAGCAACACGAGGGCTATAATGCGCCGAAACATTCGTCATTAGACAAACCAACATACATTTACAAACACCCACGCCTAACACGGGATTCGATCCCGCAACCTCGCGGTCTAGAAGCTAGCACGCTAACCACTATACCGTTTGGTCGCAAAGTAAAAATAGGAAAATTTTACAACAATACAATGCCACTTCGAATAATTGCTTCTGTCATTCAATATATGATAGGAACTCATGTGTGACCACTTATGTGATATTTAAACCAGCACTCTATGCTAAATCAAACCAATGTAGAAATATAGTTTATTCAACTCAAACTAATTCATGCACAAATATTGAAAGTTTTCAAATAGCTCAGCAAGTAAAACAAAGGAACAAAGGAGTCTAAATACAAACGTTACAAGGATAGAATATTTAGATAAGATATAAAACATCCCTAAACATTTTTTTCAAGATATTACAGGCAGGAAACAGGAAAATTTGCAGTTTAAGTTACATCTTTGACTAGCCTTTCCTAAAACTTTGCCCGTAAAAATGATCGTGATTTATAATAGTTAAAACATATTTCACACAGAAATGTCACATTCTAAGGATTAAATATAATAGTCTCATTCATTGGAATATTTTCCTCCATATATTTTAAAACAGTTTTCATAAAAAAAAATTTACAAAAAAACAAAATTTAAAAACACATTATATGATAAAAAAAATTTACAACATCTTTTTTGTTATTAATGATAACAAAGGAATAAGCTATTGGTTTATGAATTTGTTTAGTTACAAAAAACGATTTATCACTATTTGGTTCAAATGAAAGTTTCAAAATGAAGATGCTTTCACAATCTGCATAAAAGTAGTATAGTTTGAGTACTTCTGCGATAATTTTTATACCCATTCAACCCCTGATGACTTCTAGAATAATTTTTATATCCATTCAACCCATGATGACTTCTAGAATAATTTTTATCCCCGATGACTTCTAGAATAATTGTTATACCTATTCACCCTCTGATGATTTCAACCATAATTTATATGTGTTTGAAGTCTTCGAATATATTTGGTCTGCTGTTTCCGATCTCGGAGTAGAATGAAAGTTTCTCAAGAGCGACTGAGCTTTTAAGCTTTGTCGAAGTGTAGATGACACTTGTTATCAGACTCTTGCGAAAAATGATTGTCTCGTTTCTCCTAAACTTAATCTGAAATTAGCGATAGCTTTTAATTATCTGTTCTAGTAAATGAGCGGAAAGTGTTTTGTGTCGTGTAAAAAGAACATTCAATCTAGGAGTTATTTTTGACATAGCATTCAAACGAACTATATTAAAAATCAGCTGAGTGAAAGGATGCAATTTGAGTAAACGAAGATCGTTTTCTGAATTAAATTGTTTCATATAATTTTTATATATAATTAATATTATTAAACTACTAAATTTATTCTCTTTTAATATTATCTTTAAAAAATAATGTTCTAGAGAGTTACATTAATTTGATAAATTTATTTCATAGTATATTAATTATAATTATTATCTACATCACATAATATTCTCTTATAATAAGCAGGAACAAGAAAACTAGCTAAATACGATGAATTATCATAAAATACATGATCCGCCTTAAAAAAAAAATGCGATATGATGTAATAAAGTTGATCAAAAATGGTTTGTTGATGAGTATGCGTTTTTTTATGATGGATAGGAAGCTCTCGATGGAAAGCTATTTAAATGAATATTAATGAGTGCGCGACTTCATTTGCAGTTTTGGATGTGATATTGAATAGTTAGCTTAAGTGAATCCTAGATGCGAGTGGTTTCGAAGAGTTTATTTGAAGGAGATTTCTTTTTACTAAAATATTTTTGAAACTACAAACTAGCAGTGCAACTAAGTGAAAAGCTAGTTTTCGTTGTAGACTACTACGTTACATTTAAAGCATCCATCTGGAAGTATTATAGTTGGGAGCTCTCAGAGCGGAAAGACTACTTTGGTTCGCAAAATGATCAAAAGTGATATTTATGGTGTGAAATTGAAAAGGATGAAATGGTGTTATTCGCATTCACAATCATGGTTTTGGGAGGAGCCTGACATTGAATTTGTACAAGGTTTACCCGAAAACTATGATGGGGTTGAATTAATTGTGCTCGATGATTTAATGAATCATCTTAATGATAAAGTAGGTGAACTTTTTACTGTTATTTCACATCATTGAAATATCAGCGTTATACTTTTGCTACAAAATTTATATCCTAGATGTAAGGTGATGCTGGATATTTCTCTCAACGCTCACTATATCATTCTGTTTAAAAATTCAAGAGACATGAGTCAAGTAAATTGTTTTTCTCGACAGTTGTATCCTCAGAATTCTCGATTTTTAATGGATGCGTATATAAAAAGCGTTGCCAGACCTTATGGTTATTTAGTCGTGGACGTACACCAGTCCACGGAAGAAGATTTCCGGCTACGTGATAGTTTGTTTCCAGATAACAAAGGAGTATATTGGTTTTATCGTCCACAATGACCTCAAAAATGAATAACTTTATAAACGATCTATACGCACGATCGTATCTTAACCTTTTCACCGATTTAAACAGATATCATGATGCTCAAAATATTAATATAGATTATCTAGAATTTAAGTCGGGATATAGCTTATTCGCAATGGATATGACACCTGATATAACCGCTTCATCTTCACATTCAAGCGTTACTCGGAATGGAAATCTAGCGATCGATATGAAATTCGCAACAGCCCCCTAAAACTGTTTCGTTGATTGTTTACGCGAAATATCGAAATAATATCGAAATTGATAAAGCTCGCACGATCTATACTGATTATTAAACAAATGGATACGTTTACGATATGTCGATTAGCGTGCAGCGACATGCAACTTAAAAAAGGATTCGGTGGAGTATTTACTTCAGATTGTTTACCAAAAAATAAAGGATCATTTAAATCTTTCATCGTGAACTTGGATGTAAAATCCAATGCCTGGAAGTCACTGGGTTGCTATATTTTTCAAAAATAATGTTGCTTATTATTTCGATAGCTATTGTTATTTTCCGAAAAATCGAAACATCTTCATGTTTTTAGCACAAAATTCAAGTGATATATTTTATAACGTTATAGGTTTTCAAGATTTTATTAGTCTTACATGTGGACATTTTTGTCGATATTTTTTACACAGAATGAGTCGCAATTTAGAGTTACAACAACTTGATAACAATAATCGAAAAAAGAATGAAGTATTCATTCAAGCGTTTGTGAACGCTAACTTCAAATTAGTTGAATGATGTGTATTGTTCCGTGAAAGACAAAGCTGTCGTGCACTCAGAAATGTTACTTATTTCAAATAATAATAAGAGATAATTGAATTCGAAAAACATCTTTCCTCTGTTACAAAAATACTCAAATTTTTGGAAATGTTTTTAACTATACGAAATAGATGATTCAATAAAAAGAAATGTTGAACTTTTCCCGATTGTTTGTCAGTATTGCTCTGAAATTACGAACGTGAAGTTATTTGAGAAGCAAGAAGTTTCCCTTCTGTTGAGTGAATATCTCACACAAAAACAGAAATGATTGTGAACATAATATGGAAAAGTTTGGATTTTTACAATTACACAAATTTGCTTCAGCTGATGGATACAGACTGCATAGTTACTGTGAGCGATTATACGAATCG
Organism: Linyphia triangularis; assembly: GCA_963978545.1. Classification (NCBI taxonomy): domain Eukaryota; kingdom Metazoa; phylum Arthropoda; class Arachnida; order Araneae; family Linyphiidae; genus Linyphia; species Linyphia triangularis. The sequence goes on along the minus strand of OZ021730.1, from coordinate 29,063,418 downwards.
ATATTATCTTGTATACATGATGCTAAACAGGTTAATTTCGAAGTGCAGGATCATCCCGACTATATATTTAAAATTGCATATTTCCAAGTGTTGAATAACAACGAACTTGTTACAGAAATCCATTCTCCTTGTGAAAAGATGTAACCTGTTGCGACTGATTGTATGAATGTGCTATTGATTGAATTAACGAAGCTAAACATGTGAATTTAGACGCTCCAGATCATTCTACAGGGTGGTTATAATTAAAGTTACCCTGTTTAGAGCCACGTAGAGTCCGTTCTAATAAGCAGATTTTAATGAAACTTGGAATATACACTATATGGACCATGGGGAAAAGAAATCTGCAATAAAAAAAATTGTAGTTCAAATTTTGACCACCAGGTGAAAAAGTGGCACTAAAGAACAAAAATCACTAATTGAAAACACAAATTTTTATTTAATTACAGCATATGTTCAATGTGCATTCCATTTACGTCAACCACATGCTCGAAGAGTGTTATAGCGTGTTCGACAGTAGCGCGAAGGGTTTCTCGATCAATTGCAGCAACATGACGTGTTATGCTTGCTTTCAATTCAAGCAGAGTCCGTATGCTCCCTCCATACACACGATCTTTCAGAAATCCCCACAACCAGAAATCACAGAGATTTAAGTCCGGAGAACGAGGAGGCCAGGCAGTCGAAAAACTTCTCGAAATTACCCGATCATTTCCAAAGTGGGCACGAAGTAGTGCTGTCACTAGTCGTGCAATGTGAGGGGGTGCACCATCTTGCATAAAGACAGTAATCTCTAAACATTCTCGTTCTTGTAGGGCAGGAATGACTTGCTGCCGAAGAAGCTCGCAGTAGCAGGTCGCCGTAATCGAACATCTTTGAGGACCACGAAGCTTGCTCTCCTGAAAGAAAAAGGGGCCAAGAATAAATTCAGCAGTAAAACCACACCATACAGTAATGTAATCAGAATGTAAAGACTGTTCATGCACAACATTAGGTTTTGCCGTACCCCATATTCGACAGTTCTGAGTATTCACGGCTCCATCTAGTGTAACATGCGCCTCGTCCGACCATAAAATGTTCCAAGGCCATGTTTTATCAACCATTATTCTGGCCAAAAAAATTCTACAAAATTGAGTGCGCTTACCCGAGTCAGCAGGTTTCAGTTGTTGCACAACATGGAGCTTTTATGGATACCATTTTACAATGGATCGAAGAATCTTTCTAACTGTTGACCAAGGGATAGACAAAAAAGGATAGACCCCTTTGGAGATGATCGGGTAATTTCGAGAAGTTTTTCGACTGCCTGGCCTCCTCGTTTTCCGGACTTAAATCTCTGTGATTTCTGGTTGTGGGGATTTCTGAAAGATCGTGTGTATGGAGGGAGCATACGGACTCTGCCTGAATTGAAAGCAAGCATAACACGTCATGTTGCTGCAATAGGGTATTTGACACCATCAACAAATAATTACCAAATGCGGCATATTTATAGTATTTAACGAAATAATAATAATGCAAGTAGTTTTAACTCGAAATAATTGCTCAAATTTTTATAAATCAAATTTTAAAAATTGCTTTTCTGAGCTCCTCGTCACGTGATCAGAAACGCTCGGATAAGCTCCTCCCAGAATGTGACGTCAATGTTGACCATAAGACCATGGCCATAGGAGCCCATGTTAAATTCAACAACTTTGGGGGCATCTAATTTAATAACCGATTCTTCAATCATTATGAAACTTTCGCAGTCTAATATTTGGATACTTTTGAATACGTTAACACGAGATTTTCGTTATTTTTTAAAAATTAAAATAATTATGATTTTCTAAAAATATGTTTAAGAAAAATTATAAAATTTTAGACTAATTATTTAAAAAAAAAAAAAGTATGCTACTTATCAATAATTCCTCGTGTTAAAGTACTTAAATACATTAAATGAACATGTCAAAAAAATTTCAAGCATTTATGTCATATAGATTTTAAGCTATGTGCCCCCAAACATGAAAAAATGGCATTTTGAGAAATTCGGGTTTGAATTTAAGAAACATGCATTAAATACCTATATTTTGTTTACCTCAAAAAATTATAAATAAGATATAATTACAAATGTGGCATCATTTTAAAGACATAAATTTATATTTTAATAAACAGTAATAAACTCGAAATCAATAATCTGAAAAATTTTCATGTGACGGACCTCCTTAAAGCTTGGTTCATCTCTTTTCCTACTATATAAATTATGACTATTGAAGGTAACTTTTAGGAAATATTTATTTAAAGAAGTGTTATTGGAACATTGGAAGACGGTTTTGTAAAGTTATACATTTCGAATTTACCCAAAATAGATGTTTTGTTGGTGGGGTTCTTTTTCAAGTCAAGCTCAGAATTTTATTCTGCAGAGTTTAGAAATGTTAAAACATTTGTGTAAGTATCAACAATTCTCACAGTTCTTATAATTAGAAAAACTACAACACCTTTTACAGTTATAATAATCATAAAAACATTAGGATAAAAAAAAAAAAAAAAGCAATTAATATAATTCGCTGAGTACTGTTAAAATGGAGTGAAAAGGAACAATTTTCAACTTTCAAAGTAAAAATATAGTGTAATAATATCGTTAACGAACATATTTTTGATTTAGGAACGTGGGTCTTACCTTCTTCTATAATGTTCAAGCCCAAAAATGTTGGAAAAAACGTAACTTACATTGATTTTGATTTTTTTCATGTTGTTCCGATTCACTCCGCAGAAAATGAAGCGGAACACTCGTTATAATTTATAGCTGATATTATTTAAAAAAGACAAAAAGGTGAAAAAGACAAGTAATAATGCATTGAGGTGAATAGAAACACAAGATTATCGTAAACAAAATCCTTTAACCCTTTATCTACTGACGGTACTTATAAGTCCAGTCATTGTACTACATTTCTCATGGTACTGTACTGATTTAAATGCTTTGAAACCCATAGGGACTTTGAAGTCCACTTTTATGAAGTTTGTTCTTCACCTATTGAATGACAGCACAAGATTGCTTCTTTTTGGAAACATTAAATATTCAAAAGAGTTAGTAAAAATTATAAAAAACTTAGTAAATAAAGGGTTAACTGCTGTGATTGGGTGGTTTGATCTTTTTTGGCGCAAGGGCAACACGTGGTTCATACTGCTCCAAAAAATTTGGTGAAGATCAATTTAAAATTTCAATAACAAAGAATTGGAAAAATTAATTTAAAGTCAAAGATTAAATATTTTAGGGGGTTGGAAGCATTCTACAAAAAATGACTCGCGGTCTGTCAGACCGCATACAGTAATTAAAGTTTAATATGGCAGACAAAAAATGTTTTTTTCAAACCAATTCATGTAAACAAAACAAATATTTTGGTTTCAAATTTACAAAAAATAATAATAAAAAAATTAAAATTTTTTTTTTTTAAAAAAAATCAATATTTCAATAGTGCATCAGTACTTAAACTTAATATTGTGTAGCTAAAACATTTAAAAAAATTAAATAAAGTATTACTTGCATCAAAATGACCTTCACAGAAGTGAATCGCAGTTTGTGGTGAAAACTAAGTTGATTCTCTTCTTGCAAGATTTAACCACTTTTTTTGTATTTCTGCTTTCCTGGGCACATGTGTACACAACTTTTCCGGAGTTTTAATTGAAGTACTTGTACAGTGGGGTACTGCATAATACCGATACCGGTGAGACATTTCTTGGAACGAAATCAAAAGAAAAACACATTTCGCGCTGGAAACTCACTCGCGATTGCGATGCTGTTCATGCAAGATTGACGTCACACAGACAGATGGGGTTTTGAGCAGCGTTTTAGGGGCGGGGCTTCTACTTGCATTTTAAAATGCAATTTTTAGCGTTTTGCGGCATTATTTTGAAAAAAGAAAAAATACGTGTCTTTTATTTTGTGCATACCTTTTATTTAAAACATATTTTGAAAATTTGTCAAATACCCTATTGATCGAGAAACCCTTCACGCTACTGTCGAACACGCTATAACACTCTTCGAGCATGTGGTTGACGTAAATGGAATGCACATTGAACATATGCTGTAATTAAATAAAAATGTGTGTTTTCAATTTGTGATTTTTGTTCTTTATGCGCCACTTTTTCACCTGGTGGTCAAAATTTGAACTACAAATTTTGATTGCAGATTTCTTTTCCCCATGGTCCATATAGTGTATATTCCAAGTTTCATCAAAATCTGCTCATTAGAACGGACTCTACGTGGCTCTAAACAGGGTAACTTTAATTATAACCACCCTGTACTTATGTGTTAAAAATTGATTATTTTAAAGTATTGAATAACGATGAACTTGTTAAACAAATCTTTCTGATAGTGAAAATGTGTAATATACTAATTATGTGTGACTCTTAAATATTTCTTAATGTCAAAGGATGAATAGGATTATGTATTTAAGTGTTACAAATGAACACAGGTGTTATGTTATGAAAAAATAAGATTGTTTTCCAAATGCGATTGAATGGATTGTTAAAATTGTATTTCATTATTGTATCGTCGTACCTCACTTTTATTACAATAAATCTTATTTTATTGACTATGTGGTTTCTTCATTGTAGATTTTACTTTCAGTACAAGCTTTTTAATATCCTAAAAATAGTATGGATATTTTGTTCCCCACTTAGAAGAACGAGTCACATAAAAATATCATAGGAAAAATGATCTCGATGACTGATAAAAAAAACCTGAATGTACAAAAATATCTTCATAGCAAATCGTCAAAAAAGGATGTTTTTCCCCTTTTCTCGAAACATTTATTCTTAGATTTGGAATGGGTATATAAGATCAATGTAAGAGCAGACTCAACACAAGCAATCATCACTCCTTTCCATCAGAAGCACATTATCAGTAAGTGTTTAAAAAAAAAATTGTTTTAAAAAATGAGTGTTGAAAAATTATTTAGCGTGACAGTGAGTGTAGCTACGGTTGTTGGATCGGTTTATATTTTGAAAGAAATTTTTTTTAAAGTAAGTTAAGTTTTTATAATATATGTGGGAAGGCTAGTGGGGCTGAATAATTAGGCAGTAGTTGTTCATTGAACTTTAATTTAACATCTATTAAGGTTATTATACATCGTCAGGGGGACAAAACCCCACAGCACCTTCCGTTCTCGTTCTCTCTCTCCAGAAGAATGTCCTTCCCCTCTCTCTCCTTCCGTCATCACGTACTCCTACTTCACAACTTCCCCGCCAGGGGCGACATCCGTTGAAGGGAATGCCATCTATTGGAGGGATCTCCAATCCACACGGCCGTCCTGACAATGCAGGCGTCCTCGCCTGATATCAAATTCTGAAAATAATCAAAAGAAAACGGAGAGAAAAATGTTCTAAAATTTTACAAAAATTTGGTGTAGTATGTGATGAAAAGGTCTAAACTTGCAGGATTCTCCCCAAAAAGTTTGTAGTGTAAAAAAAAAATCACTAGAAAATGTTCAAAAACCTTGAAAAGTTCTCAAGAAATCTTCAAAAAACTGTAAAAAGTTCACTAAAAAAGTTCGAAAATTCTAAAGAGTTCAAAAACACTGAAAAGTTCAAAAACACTTAGGAAAAGTTCACAACCAAAAAGTTTTTAGTTTATGACTTTCTATTGTCCCCATTTTTTCATGAGATCGGCCGCAGTCGACGTCTGATTAGGTCTCTCATGATGACCCACTTTTTTCACATCGTATCGGTCTTTCGGTCTGATCTTGATGACTTCATAAGGTTCATGAAACTTAGGACGCAGTTTCATTCCTGGCCCCATCTGTGTTCTTTGTATTGCTACTAGGTCTCCGATCTTGTAGTTATGGGCGACCTTTCTCTTCTTGTTGAAGTTTCTTCGATTTTCTTCCTGTAGTTTAAGAATATTCTTCTTAGCTTCTTCGCGTTCTATTTCACGAGTGTTCATCATCTCTGTAATTCTCTCCTCTTCCAGCATTTCCAAAATCTTCAAATCTTCTTTATTTCGCATCTTGACTCCAGTTAGTAATTCGAAAGGAGTTCTCTTGGTACTTCGACTTGTTGTTGAATTCATTGTTCGCTGGACTTTATCGACGTGCTTGAACCACTTTTCAGGCTCCTCAATCGACAGCTTGGCAAGGATTGGTGCCAAAGTTCCATGAATTCTTTCGATCTGTCCGTTACCTCTCGGAATTCCAGTTGTTATGGTAATAAGCTCTATGTTCTCCTCTTGACAATACTCTTCGAACTGCTTCGACGTGAAAGCTGAACCTTTATCCGCTATTATTCGTGACGGATTTCCAAAAATGGCTTGCTGTTGTTTTAATTTCTGTATGGCGTCGTTGGCGGATGTAGATTTCACTGGGTAAAACCATACAAACTTCGTAAAAGAATCTATGACAGAAAATATATGTTTGTACTGCTTGTTTGTAGAAGGTAGGGGTCCAACAAAATCAACATGGTAAGTGTGTAGAGGAATGCTGTCCTTCGAAATGGGATTTAAAAATCCTTCTGCTTTTCCTTTCTTCGCATTGCAAAGTATGCATTCAACGCAGTTTGCTATGACTGTTTCAATGATGTTACGTGCCTTTGGTATAAAATATTCTTGCTTCAAAATTTCTTCTGTTTTTTGTGCAGCGAAATGTCCATTACTATGAATCTTCCTCACAATTTCTGCTTGCATTTCTTGTGGTACTACGAGTAGCTCTCTATCATTGACAATCTTATACAAAATGTTATTCTTCTCGACGAAGTTGTTTACTCTTCCTTCTTCTAATGCCTCTTTGATTGTTTGGATGTACTCATCAGTTGCTTGTGCAGCGGCGATATTTCGTGTTATGTCTTCACACGTCGCTATCATAACAGGATGTCGACTTAAAGAATCAACATGTTTCATACGACTACCAGGTCTGTGTACAATTTCGTAGTCATACTCTTCAGGTATAAGTGCATAACGGGCTATTTTTGGTGTTAAATCACGCTTGCTCATGGTCATTTTAAATGCGGAGCAGTCAGTAACTATTTTAAACTTAGTGCCCAATAAAGAGTTTCTAAATTTTTTCAAAGCTTCAATTACTGCTAAAACTTCTAATTCATAGCTTGAATATTTTTTCTTCGTGTGCCGATGTTTTTTTACTCATGTAGTATATGGGATACAACTTCTTATCTTCCGCTTCCTGGAAAAGAATTGCACCATACCCATAAGAACTTGCGTCTGTGTGTAACTCTAATCTTGCACCCGGTTGATAAATGTGAAGCACAGGACTCTTTGAAAGGATGTCTTTCAGTGCTTTAAAGGCATTTTGCTGCTCATTCCCAAAATAAAACGTAGTGTTGTTTCTAAGTAAATCCCTCAATGGTTTCGCTATAAGGGAATATGATTTGATGTATTTACGAAAATATCCCGTTAATCCCAAAAAACTTTGAACGCCTTTTACATTTTTAGGTGTGAGAAAGTTCTGGACCGCTTTAACTTTGTCAAACGAAGGTTTGATTGTACCATTCTCAATGACATGTCCCGAAAAGTCTATCTTCCTTTTTAAAAATTGGCACTTCTTTAAATTTAATTCAAGACCGTATTGGGATGCTGTTTCTAACACTCTGTTCAAACTGTTGACATTCTCACGTTCATTAAGCGATGGCAGAATTATATCGTCAAGATAAATAAGCACAATTCCATCTTTAAGAAGATCTCTGAACACATAGTTAATGTATCTTTGAAATATTGCCGGACTTGTTGACATCCCGAAGGGCATTTTACAGAATTCAAACTGAGAAGAATGAGTCCCGAAAGAAATATATTTTATGCTGTCTTTCTCAACGTCGACGTGCATAAACCCGCTCTTCAAATCAATTTTTGAGAACACCTTATTATTCCCTAATTGATCTAAAACTTCTTCGATAATGGGTAGGGGAAAACTATCTTTAATTAAACGACGGTTAATCAACCTATAGTCGATTGTTAAACGTGATTCTCCAGATTTCTTTTTTACTAAGACCACTGGCGAACAGTAATCTGAACAGCTGTTCCGTATAATCCCTTTATCAAGCCATTGCAACGATTTTATCAACCTCCAGTTTCTCGGGCAAAGCTAATCTTCTAGGACGTTGACGAATAGGAATATCGTCTTTCAAAATTATTTTCATCTTTAAATTAGTACTCTTCGTTTTATTCGGAATGTAATTTTTTATTAAGTCCGAAACCTCTTTTCTAACACTCAAATCACTAATGTGTACTAGATCCAAAAAGTTATCATTTAAAACTCCAACAGTTTTAAAAATATCATTTTCCTTAAAATCATTATTCGTTGAAATGTTTCTTTCCGGAATAGAAGCCTTTTCATTATCTGAATCTAATCTATGAACTGTTAGAAATCCTCAGCTTTTTCTGTTTGTCAACAAAAGCACGTGGTTTTGTTGTGATGTGAGCACACCGCCATGTTGTTCCACAAGCACGTGGCCCTGTTTACTTCCGAAAGATATTTGCGAATCATGCAGCTCATTAATTTCTGAAGAGTGATACCTTTTGACCTTGAATTTATCGTAAGACGGAATTGCCTCTTTTATAAAAACGCTGGAAATGAAGTATATCTTTTTTATTTCCTGTTCTTTGGGCATTTTGATCTGTTTCATTTGAGCTAAAGAGATTGTTTTATGATCTTTAATACTACGAATTACGAGTTCTTGATCGCTTAAAACATAATTTACTTTGGAAAGCAAATCCATTCCCAGAATGAATGTGGTACTCAGATTATCCATCACATACACTTTATTTGATATGGTAAAATTATCAATTTCAATATCACAGTAAAAATATCCCTTAGGCATAATACCTTGTGTGTTAACCCCATTAATAATAATACTTTCATGTAATAATTCCGGATTACCAATACTTGAATAAAATTCTAGATTACATAGACATAAATCACTCCCTGTATCCACCAAAGATAAAACTTCATTACCTCTAATAATTAACTTTTTCCAAGTTTTATTACATACTGGTAAAGCTTTATTTACACTGTTAACTACCCTTTTGTCTGGGCGCTCAAAACTTTTATGTCCAAACTTTTTACAGTGCCAGCAGACTACACTGTTATTCTTATCAACTGAACTACTTTTATTTTTATTAGTATTATCATAATCATTTACAGTATTATATCTATCATTATTTACAGTATTACTTCTACCATTATTTACACAAGAAGAATCATTATTTCTACTATAACCACCAGATGCACTATTATATTTGTTATAGCCACAAGATGCAGAATTATTTTTATTATATACACATGGGTTAGTAAGCTGCTTTTTTGACCAGGTTTGGGCACGTTTATTATAATGACCTGTTACATGTTCACTATCATTATACTTTGTTTCGTACCCCCTATTTCCTCGAAAATTTATGTTTGAAATATTTCTTCTAACCGAATCGAAATGATCGAGTTTTTCTATCAACTCTTCTACTCGAGATATTTTAGGCAGGTCATCTAGAAAATTTTCGCCAGTTTCTTTTGGCATTTTTCGTTTCAGTTGATCTACGATCATTAGTTCTTTTAAATCTTGAAAAGTTTCTACTTTTAATCCCTGTAGCCATCCTTCCAAAAAGCTTGTCAGCTCACTTAAGCAAAGTCTCTCCATGAAGCTTGAATGTCCTTTTTATGACTAGCAAAATTTTGGCGAAACTGTTCTGGTGATAAATAAAAGCGCTTTAGAAGTACACTTTTTATATGATCGTAATCGTTAGCCTTGATTTCTGGTTCCCGTGCAATTAAATTAACTATCTCTAATGGAAGTAGTGTTAACAAATGCGTAACCCAGTTCTCTTTTGTTATTTCTGCTCTAGAAATTTGCCTTTCAAATAATGTTAAGAATATAGCTACGTCGCTTTTCATATCAAAAGGTTTCATAATTTTTAAAACATCATATTTTGTTCCGGAATTTTCTATCGGCTGATTTTGACGGTTTGCAGTTTCGGCTTCTAATTTTTTTTAGTTCTAAATCGCGTTGGGCTTGTCTTTCTTCCCTTTCAATATCGAGTTGAGCTTGTCGTTCTTCCTCCTCACGTTCGCTAACTATAGTAGGTAACATATCTTTAGTGATTTCCGCAGAATAATCTCTAGACTCAGTAATTAATTTATTCATCTGTGCAATTGTCGCATGTTCAGGAACAGTTAAGTTCTCTAACAAGGACTATTAAATCACATTTTCGTGCCTTCGCCAAAAAGGTCATAACTGGTTTATTTGAAGTTGCAGCTGTATTTAGCGGCATGGTTAGTTTCAAAAATCAAAAATTTCTACTCACAGGATCCAGTATAGACACCCGTGCAGACACTAGAGAAACCCCGTAGATATAGCCACTCGTTGCTTCCACTCGTCATTTCGGTTTTAATGCCTTGTGTTTTCATGCACCCTGTGCACATTTCAATTCTTTTAGTTGATTTTACAGTCCGTCTGTAGTATTCAGGGTGGTTTTCATCATTTCATCCCCAATGCTCCAGTGCTGGCATAGTTCGAGGTATCAGTTCTGCTTTGGCTCTCCGTAGTTTCGCTTCTGCCGGATTGTAATAGGGAAATCTTTTCTATGGGCTGCTGTGCAGGTGAGACGACTCGCAAGTGTCCAGTTTTACTTTTTTGATACTCCGCGGCTAGGCGACCGTATCTAACAATTTTTCCAAGCGGCAGGTTTACCGTTGGCTTTTGTAGGCCGAAGATCTTTCCATTTTTTCCTTAGGCCGAGCCCCCATGTGGGAAGGCTAGTGGGGCTGAATAATTAGGCAGTAGTTGTTCATTGAACTTTAATTTAAGATCTATTAAAGTTATTATACATCGTCAGGGGGACAAAACCCCACAGCACCTTCCGTTCTCGTTCTCTCTCTCCAGAAGAATGTCCTTCCCCTCTCTCCTTCCGTCATCACGTACTCCTACTTCACAATTTCCCCGCCAGGGGCGACATCCGTTGAAGGGAATGCCATCTATTGGAGGGATCTCCAACCTACATATATATATGTAAATATTTTTTAGTTAAATTAAACTAATACTAATTGTATTACAATTGTAAAAGAATGTTTCTTAAATGAAATACGAATTTAATATAAATAAATTTTCTATCATACTTTTAAAATAAGTTGCGTTAGATTAAGAAACTTAATTTTCAAATTAATCAAAAAGTAAACAAAATCAAATGTTTCAAATTCGAATAATTGAAAAGTTTTCCTAGTTAGCCTAAGAGTTATATCAACAAAAAGTTTTTTCTAAAGTAAGTTAAGTTTTTATAATAATTTTTTAGCTAAATCGAACTAATACTCTTTGTAATACAATTACAAAAGTAACTAAATATTTCTTAAATGAAATATGAATTTAAGATAAATTTTCTATCTTGTTTTTAAAATAACTTGTGATTGATTAAGAAACTTAATTTTCAAATTAATCAAATAGCAAACGAAAATCAAATGTTTCAAATTTGAATAATAGAAAAGTTTTCCTAGTTAATTTAAGAATTATATTAACAAAAGGTAATATAATTATTTAGCTTTAAAATAAATTTAATATGTATTGTCTATGCTAATCTAAAAATGAACGATATTTGACTATCAAACTTATTTTTCTGTTATTCGAAAAGAGTTTTTACAAATCTTTGTTTCAAAAAATGATTATTTTTTAGGGTTAAGGTTTCTTTGGTAGCAAACTCCTTCCTTTTCCTCCTCAATACGATGAACAGCTTTGCAAGTAAGTTGTGTTCAAACAATTAACTTTTTTTGTATTTAATTAAAATTTAAATATAGTAAAAACATTTTAAAAATTTAAAAGATAAAGAAATCAAATTAGAACATATAAAAACTTATATTCACTTCTATTGTAGGATATTTTGAAAATCACTAGAACCGATTTTGGAGGCCTGTTAGTTTTACAATTAATTAAGTCTTATCATTATTTTTCAGATTTTGATTCCATCACGAAAGAAAGTAAAAGGAAAGTCCATGTCGCAGATCTTGAACTTCGAAAGAAAAAAAAGCTTAAAAAAGACGGTTTGGATATTTATGAGGAAGGTGAAGGGAAGGAAAGCAGTTTTTCCAGCCAGCAAAGTGTCACTCATCGCTGTATGATGTTTTGTTGGTAGAAGACGAAGACAAGAAAAAAGCAAGTATCCCCGATTTTTCTGTCTACATTGGAAAGGGTTTTGCCATAAGTATCAAGGAATTTAGAAAAAAAACCATTATATGTGTCTGAGTAAAGAGGCAAATGGCGAGATTCGCAACCGTTTCAATATTCCAGTCGAAGCGGTTGATAATTTAAAAAATGGTGTTGATTACATAAAAGAATATCTAAAACAATAGTAATTTTATTTATTTATTTTCAAAAACTATAATGTCTTTCTGATATATCGAAAATAAGTCTATTCTTTATTATAATTTTCTTATTAAATGTGTGTGAATAGAGTGACAAATGAGCGATAATCAAAACCGTTTTAATGTATCCATCGAAGCAGATGATAATTTAAAGAAATGTGATGATTATATAAAGTACCTAAACCACTACTATTTTTATTTATTTTTTCTGTTTCTAATAAAGAAAATTTTATTATGTTTTATTTGAAAGAACACTCATTCAACAACTACGTAGAAACATATCGGTGTGAACTTGAAAATTATGAAGATGTTTTATCAGAATTAAATGATCATAAAAATAAAATATTTAATCTATTAGAAAATAATAGAGTATCATTAAGAATTCGTTTTATAATATGTGATTGTGTTGAATTTATAAAATATGAACATTTAGAAAAAACTCAATTCAAATTACAAGAATTCTATTTTACATCTTATGCTGAAAGATTGTTATCGCATTTACAAAGAGTGAGCAAAAATTAAACAATGCTTTTCAAAAAATAATATCGTCTGTAGAAAATTTCGTTCGTTTAGGTTCTGGTTGGGTTGTCGAAAAGGTAAAATGTATCGATGTTTCTTTAGGTAGATATGATGAGCATATGGAGGGTGTGGTAATGTGAATTTGCCTAGTAATTTAAAAAGAAAAAAATGTATCATTCACATTAAAAATTCAGATCAAAAATGTTTTCTGTATTCGGTTATGTGTGGAATGTTTAACATAAAATTCAATAAGAACAACATTTGTTCCTATAATAAATATCTCAAATACGTCGATTTTTCCTTTTTGAAATTCCCAGTCAAACTTAACCAAATTCCCTCATTTGAAAAGAAAAATAATATTAAAATTAATGTATATGGATACGATTCTGATTTGTATCCTATGTACATAAGTAAAAACTTAAACAATCAAGAAATAGATTTATTGCTCTATAAAAAACATTATTTTTTTATTTCGAATTTCGAGAGACTGATATATGTAATAAGCATGGTTTACATTATCATTGTCGAAACTGTTTCTCGTCTTTTCAACGAATACAAACTCTAAAAAACCATCAATTGTTTTGTTTAACGAATCAACCAGAACGCATTGTAATGCCGAAAAAAGGTGACAACTATTTAAAATTCACATCTTACCAAAAAATATTAAAATCAAGTTTCGCAATTTATGCTGATTTTGAGTGTTTAATCAAACCGTTGAAAACTGTGTTTCCCGATGATAAAAAAAAGTTTTACTGTCAAGACACAACAACATGAACCTATTTGTTATGCAATGTTTATAATTTCTGATGATAAAAAATAATTTATTATAAATATTATCGAGAAGACTGCGTTGAGAATTTTCTTTTAACTTTACAAAATTGTGAAAAAATTTTAACTGAGTTTTTATCTAGAAATGTTCCAATGATTGGAGAAAACCAAGGGAATTGTGATGAATGCTATGGTTTGTAAAAAACTCTTTATATCAACAGATATTCTCGTTAAAGATCACTGCCATTTAACAGGAAGCTTTAGAGGTATCTGTCATGCTATGTCGTTTTTTTTTAATGATAATTTGAGTGCAGGACAGGTTATCGTTGATCAAACATATAAACCCACAATGGGTTATATAAAAAGTGTACCCAGATCTATTTGTCACCCTTATCCTAGATCGTCTGGTCCAACTGCTAAAAGTATTGATTTTGTAATAAATATACTAGTTGGAAGTAAATATTTAAATAAAGGTTTTCATTCAATTAATTTTGATCATGCTACCAAAAATGGTATCACAAATACCAAATTTATAGCTAAAGACAATAAAAGTTTTAGCCATGAGAATTTTTCTTATTTGGATCCTATCGAAAAAAATCAAGTTATATTTAACCAATGGAATAGTCCTGCACACACTGTTTCTTCTCAGCCATGGGTTAATGTAGGTATCATCCCATCTCCTGCAATTAGTAATGATGCATTATTAAGTAATGCTATTGATGATTACTCTGATATTCAAGCACAATTTGATATTGTTGCAACTTGTACTGTGAAATTTGATTTTAATACAAATTATTCTCATGCTGGATATAATAATTGTAAACCTTTCGAACAAATTGTTCAAATGAAAGATGTTGATCTCGCTGTATTTAGCACACCTGTAATGGGATTGTATTGAACAAATAAATAAACTGAAATGTGAATCATTGTATTTATTCAATATTATAATATTCAAACACTTTAAACATTGCTAGAGGGTAAGGTTTTTTAATAGAGTCTTTTAACAAAACACACTTCCCTCCAGTTAAAAATTTTACATCTTATATCTTTAAAAGCTGGATCAAAACAAACAAATAGAGGATTATTTGAAATAAGTAATAAAGGTGTTTTAAACAATACATTATCACCTTTGTGTTTCACTTGAACATTACAAGCTTAAACCTGCACAATTTTTTTTAAAGTCTTCTTTAGCACTGTCTTCCACAGAAATTTCATTTCCAACATTTAATCTACGATTAACAGTATCCTGTAATGAAAAACAATTTGTTTAAATCATTAACTTTACCTATATGACCTATATTGAAAGCTAGGCACATAATGCAATCCCAAAAATAATTTTTATCGCTACAAGGAGGGCCAACACAAACAATTGCATTTGCTTTACAATTTATAGAAGAATCTCTTTCTACTCAACCTCTATCAAACCATCTTCTCACATTAGTTAAAAAATATTTAATTTCGTCTTCATTATTATCAAATTGAAATCTTAATAATCTCATCAAATATTTGTAAGAATCATTTAATGTATGATAATATTCAAAAGGATTAATTCTATTTGCATAAAATACTGGAATTTTACCATCATACATATTTTTAAAATCATTAAATTTCATTGTTAATAAACTATGTTTAAATACTTCAACACTCTGTTCAATATATTTAGTGTAATTAGGATCAAACCAATTTAAATTGAAATCAGGATTAGAACGAGCAATTAAATTTCTAAAATTTTCAGGAGGAAATGGATAGTACTTTTTCAAAATTCTTTCCATTTGCTAGACAAGTCGGTCAAATTTGCCTACTTTTCTTTTAACTCGCTTAACACTGTCTTGAACACCTGATTCACTAACTCATCCACTCTCCAGATGTTTCAAGATTGCTGATTCCAACATCGGAACCTTCTCCGATGGAATCGGATGGTACATTATGTGCAATTGAAATAATAAATTCTCCATTTTGCATCTAAAAAATAAAAATGCAATAAAATAAACTTACCTAATAAATATGAGGTACACTCATATGAAAATCAGGTCTCCAACGATTACGATACCCATCAGTGCAACTTGCACATCCAAATAAGCACTGGCAGTTAATATGTAGACTGGTTCCAAAATTTGCTAAACGTTGCGAAGTACTCATCATTTTAAATAAAGGTGCAGTTTTGCACATTTTACACCAGTATTGTGTATTTGTTATAAAACCCATGACATTTTGATAACCACTTTTAATGTAATGGTTACAAATTAAACTTTCTTCATACGAAATATCATCACATGGATTATGTCGTAAGGTGACGCCCGCTCCCTTTAGCCCAAAAATACATATAGATTAAGTTAATTAACCAGTTGGGTCCTGATCGTTTCCTGACAGTTTGCGTTGTGTTTTAAGTTAAAAGCGCCAAATCTTACAGGACGTGTTAGGGCAAGGTTCGTTGAAAACAAGGGTTATCAATAAGTTACACCACATTAAGTTAAATTCTCGACCTAAGTACAATAAAGTAATTTACCTGAACCAACGACAGCATTGACAGAACCCTACCTGTAAGGGAAATGAACATCCCGCACTGAAGAACGATTCTCTTACAAAGAAAGAGTCCAGTTTGAGGTTAAATTGAATAATTTATTTTGAATACTGTAAATTAATACGAAAGAGAACACAATGGTTTATACAATACATAGAGTCACGAATACGGTACGGCGCCTGTGGTTGAGAGAGACTCGTGACATTGTCATATAACAATATTAAAACGGAACTTACTACTACTTAAACTCTGTTTCCAAATACACATTAAGTCAACCTATTAAACTAGACAGTTATTTATTTAATTAAACACACTTATATTTCAATTACAATCGCACTAAACTTAATTTTACTGAGAAAGTAAACGTTGCCATTTCTCACTACGCGAACACAAATTCTTCTACTAAGAAAGTTGTCCTCTATGGTTAAATAAAATTAACACTTAAATTAATTGTAAACGAATTAAACTTTTGCGGATTTACTGTGCAAGCGAGAACGAATGCCAGAAGGACTTACCCGTTCATGCAGGAATACATCATCTCAGGGCTCTACCCTAGAGTTAGCCGGTCAGAGCGAGATCGTTGCGTCCTCCACGCACCTGTTGGTAGACAAGGTAGCCAGAGCAGAGAGGGTCGTGAAATCTTTTTTTTTCTTTCTGAGTTGTACCAGCTTTTAAAAACTTGGTCAGAATGCAATTGGTGCGCTACCAGCTTTGCTATAGATTCTGCGCCCTTCATTGGACCATAACCTACGCCTACAAGCAATCAGGGCTGAACCCTTTTTTCTCGGCCAGGCGATTATTGGTTTCGTTGCGAAATTCACCTCTCTGACCTCCGTCATATAAACACATCCCGCTTGACATTCAGCATCGAAATATATCCGACTTGCATCCGTTCTAAGCCAGCCTAGACCGACAAACATCCCCTAACACAACTCTTTCCCTGAAAACATCTGGTTTTAACGAGACAGAGGATAGTAGGGTGTACCAGACCCTTTACTTTTAAACTGAGTCATCAACCACCTGTGCAAACACAATTAAAACCACATAAAATTAAACCTCACAACATCAAAACCTCACAAATTAATTCAAAAACACTGAAAAGGGGTTGAAGTGTTTTGGGTGAGAACACTCATCCAAATGCCACTTCACCACAGATTACTATTAACATAACAGGATCGGCATAAATAATAACGAATTTTTTTTACTCTCTTATTAATTTCGAAAAAATATAACATTACATGCATAGCATTGATTTGTTGAGGTCTAAATATAAAATTCTGATATGAAAAAATGTACTTCCGATCCACTTTTACACCATATTCCAGTTGCAATAACATGTCTTCCAAGGTTAATTCATGATAAAAGAGATTGTAATCACCCCACAATGTAGCATCATCCTAAAAATAACGATATTCAAAATCATTTCCAAATTCACTATATAATTCACGATATAAACACATAGGTAAATCCAAATCTTTAAGACAGCAACGTTGTTCAATACAACGATTAATCAAAACACGCACCATAACACGTAAAGACAAAGGTTGATAATACATACTCGCTCTTTGAAAGATAAATCACAACTAACAAAAATCATCATCATAAAAAAAAAAAAAAAAAAAATAGACAAAGTTTTGTCAAGAAATCACACCCTTTAATGTTATTCAACACACAAGTATAGTTTTAATATTCAGAAGGAAATGATGGGGCTTTCTCTTCCTGCAAAATAAATCTGAACATAGCAAAGTTTTCGTTTACAGGAAAATGATATGTGGATATAAATAAGAACAATCGTTGACTGTAACATCGACTACTGAAAACACTTGCATTCGGGAATAGATAATGGAATTTATTACAGTCTTATATTAAGTAGAGAGAGCAAATTATTTTTAATATCTTCTTATTTACTCATATTTTAATGGGATATAATTCTTATTAAAAATTATTCTAGAAGTCATCATGGATGAAAATTATTCTAGAAGTCATCATGGGTTGAATGGATATAAAAATTATTCTAGAAGTCATCAGGGGTTGAATGGGTATAAAAATTATTGCAGAAGTACTCAAACTATACTACTCATAAACATAAAATGGATGAAAAAACATTTTGTGAAAAGAATTGAAATGAAATATTTTTGATCATTTGATAATAAATTACTCTCATTGCATAATAAATTGATCATTGCAGAATAAATTGCAGCATGTATATATTTGTTTAAAATAAATGTATGCATGCTGCAATTTATTATCAGTATTTATAAAAAGTTATCTAAACCTATAAATGAGAAATTTATAATTTAATTAAATTTTAACACCACCTCATTAGAGAGGGTTATCGGAAAAAAAAAACTTTATTCACATTGTGAATGTTTTAATTTATTTATCATGTGCCTTGACAGTTAACACTCAGAAACTCTTAAAATCTGGTGTTCTATCATAGAAATTAGGTATAGATATGTTGACATATCATAGATCCCAATACAGACATCTCATCTGTCACCACACGTTTTCATAGAATTGCTATAAAATGGTTGGCATTTCTTTCAGAGAGTCATTAAAATTCTGCTTCAATGGTAATAGTTCGATGACGAAATGGATTCCTACCAAGCTGATATTCATTACATCAGTAAGATTTACCTGCTTTTGATGGAGAGGGTGCATAATATAGAAACTTGTGTCATATGTCCTTATAAATGCTAATTCTCTAGGAATTCATATGCCCTCAGCACACATCCATTCAATTGCAACTAGATTATCTATATGGGAATTAGACATGGCAAATATGTCAGGGAATATGGTACGATTGACAAGATCACAGGCACCTAAAATAAAAAACAAATAAAAAAATCGATAAATAAAAAATAAGAAAAAATTAGTTTTTAAAATTTTTTATAAAATTTAATCGACATAGGACATTAACTCACCACAGAACTGGATTTGGGGATGATAAAGAATAATATACTAACCACAAAATTCAATAAAGTTAATCTATTTAATAATTTCATTTAAAATAAATTATTTCAAGAATTACTTCCATCTTAACTTTAATAGATAATCATTACTAAGATGATTAAATTTTTGTTTAATTTTTTTAATTTTTAATTTATTTCTGTAACAGAAAATCATAATTTTTGCAATATGGGTACATAGATTTTAATTATTTATTAAACGTTCATTTTTATAACGTTATCATTGATACATTCATTTTTTCTTCTAAAATATATATATTCCTTTAAAATTTACATTTTACACAAAAATTTTTACAAAAATATCAGTTTATTTTACTTCCGTAGCAGAAAAGCATTACTAAGAGAATTAAATTTTTACAAAATACCATTTTATTTCCTAACATAAATTATTATTTTTTTAAGTTTTTAAGATAAAACTACACATTTGTTAAATTCACTGCTTTAAAAATTTACAATAATGATGATTTAAATTGTACAGGAAAAAAAATACATACATTGTTCCCATTGAAACTAGGCTTAGTAGAAGTTCTGACAGATGACCCAGATGCACTCGAAGGCTCGACAATTACTTATTTATGTAAGAAAAATTTCTAAGTTTAAATAGAAAGAAAAATAAAATCCATGTAAGAGCATATAATTCAACTTTCAGAAGTTGCTTATTGCAAGATGTATCTTTTAGGTGTTGGGGTTCAGTAAATTTCTTTTCAGAGGGTTTGCCCCTGCCCTAAAGATATATAATGCTTTATTGATTTTACCAAAATATTCAACACAGTGGAATGCTTTAAAATCTATGATTTTTTTCATAGATATACCTACAGATGTCAATTTGTCTACAGTTTTTCCATAGTTTTTACTGTTTACTCATGGTCAGTACTGTTACATTACGTTTATTGGCCAGTACTCTTACATTAAGCCTATTACATCAATGTAAAAAGCAGTGAAAACAATGTAAATTTCGACAATTGCGAAAGTATTGGCAAATTTTCAAGAGTATTGGCGAAAAATTGAGAAAAGATTTAATTCGAATAGGTCTGCTTTCTAGATTTCAAAGGATTAACCGTAAAAACTACAGATAATCCGTAGAAAAGTTGGCATATCTGGATAGAACAATAATAAAGTCAAACCTTGGAAAGATTGTGTTTATTAATTGTGATGGAAAGATTGAGAAAATATTTAATTTTAGTAGGTCTGCTTTCTAGGTTTCAAAGGACTAACCGTAAAAACTAAAGATAATCCGTAGAAAAGTTAGTATATTTGGATAGAACAATAATGGAGTCTGTTAACGTGAAATCGCTTAACATGAAATCTCGTTTGACGCGAAGTAAAAGCAGTTCTTCGTATGATGAAACTTAAACTTAACGTTAATTTATTTATTCAACAGGAAATCTCACATAATGAAATCCTGTTTAAGACGAATAAATAATCGTTAAACCAATTTCTTTTAGATGAAACTAAGCAACGTTTCCTAATGCAGTAGGAATGAAGAGGTAGACACAATTAAAAGAAACATGTTTTATTAAAAACTTAAAACAAAAATCGACTTTATAAGTCAAATGAATAATAAGTTACTAAAAAGTTATTCCTAATGAATAACTTGTTAAACTACTACTACAGCGGTTTCCAACTTTTTTCGTCTTGCGGCTCACCTACTTTGTAAAAAAAACTTTGAGGTCCACTACTTTATAGAGTATGTGCGAGTGCGTGAATCAGTAAAACATAATATACAAGAAGGATTTAAAAATAATTTTTATGAAGAAATTAACTTCATTGTGGTCACAACTATAAGAAAACTAAAAAACAAGTGATCAAAGTAAAAAAAAAATCAAAGGGATTTTTGACATTATTTGTCCCTCACAAGAGAGTCAATATCTGGATTAAAACTGGATAGTTTTAGCCATGCTATTGAATTGACTAAAACTATTGAATTTAGAAACTAATTTTTATAGTCACCTTCACATTTGGTGAGTAGTTAAGAAAAAAATCACTTAATGAAATAACATAAATTGCATTCATTTAATGTCTATCTTTTATAAATGAAAAATAAAATAGTAAAAGACAAAAGCAGGTGGAGCTACTGCATATGCATTGTTGAAAGGATTTCAAATATAAAATAAAATATGTTAGACACTATTTTCAAGTTTTTAATTTATGTAATTTCATTAAGTGATCATTTTAGTACCTACTCGCTAAATTTCAAGGTTTTATACAAACTAGTTTCTAAATGCACTGGGCAAGAAGATTGTAATATAGCAAGTATAGGGAATGACTCTTGCTAGGATTCCATCTTAAAAGATAAAGTTCTCACAATCCGATTCAATCTTTACATCACTGAACCAAATATAACCCTGAGTAAATGGGAATTATCACAAAGCATAAGTCACGGAATGGAACTTTTTAACTTAGAAATTTATAAATGGGATTGTTAAAAAGTCCAACTTTACAATATATAAGTTGGTGAAAGTTTCTTATTACAGACACAGACTTTCATGAAAGATACATTCTATCTATTTGGCCATTAAAGTAAAAGGACCAGAATTTCTTCAAAAAAGACCTTCCTTTCCTTTTCATATAGTAATAATAAATTTGAAAAGCTGGCACAAATTAGATAAGACTGACAACAAAGAACTTAAAATATTGCTTTTATAAGATAAATACTTAAGTAAATTATGAAAAATTTCTTGTTTAACAAAAGCACTATGGTTATGGATTACAGCCTCTACCAGTAGTTAGAAAATAGGGCTCCGGGGCCATGGCGCAGCGCGCAGAAGGACGAGGGCGTGACCGGATATGACGTCACATGAAGTGACATGACCGGAAGTGGAGTTGAGTTGTTTCCATCCTGCTGTTGTTTTAGTTTCGGTTTCGTTATAAGCAGTTTGTGCATGACGTCACAGTGGGAATGACGTCATAATGTGTTTTATATCAAAGTTTTGAGCGGTGGCAACACTTTTAAGTTTTTGTTTCCAGTTAAATGGGGTTGAGTTGTTCTAGGGCTGCTTGTAAACGAAAACATTAGAGTGATAAGCTTTTATTGCGTGACGTCACAGTGGGTATGACGTCATAATTTGTTTTATATCAAAGTTTTGAGCTGTGGCAACACTTTTTAGTTTCGATTTACCTTTCAGATGGAGTTGAGTTGTTCTAGGGCTGCTTCTAAATAAGAACATTATGGTGATAGGGTTTTATTGCGTGACGTCATATTTTTAATGTAGTGGGTATGACGTCATGAAATGCTTAACGTTAAAAGTTTTGAGCGGTGGAAACACTTTTTAGTTTTGGTTAATAGGTTCTTTAACCTACAATTAAACGTTTGCCTAGAATAAAATCATAAATTATTCATCATTTATGTTTCAACAGTAAAATTATCATTTACATTTTTGTAGATTTTTCTTTTTAACATGACAATGTTTTACAGGTAAAGTTTATTTAATAGTAATTTCCGACTTGAAAATGTAGATAGCATTTATTTTCGATGAGCTTGATTTCAACTGACAAATATATTTCAACATTCAAAGCTTATGCGAATTATGTGAATAAACCATATGCAACTTAGCTAAATTTCAATAATTAAATTGTGAAGTTTTATCTTTGCCATAGAAAATATATTTATTTTTACTGATTTTTGTTAAGTGCTACGACGATCTTTTACAAAGTATATCTTCTTGCAACATGAGAAAAGATGCGAAATGATTTCACGTATTTTTTCAGTTTTCTAAGTATATTCCATCACATGAGTAGTTAACTATTTCCACTAAGGAAAATATCTTATTATTTTAGTTTGTTTGAATGATGTTAGATTTTTATGTTTCTGATTGGTGGTTTGCATATACTCTTTTAAAAAACTTTACACAATTCATAACATATATGTTAGAAATAATAGTATATCGCATCTGAGATTGAAAAAATTTATAACTATTATCATGTAATAAGGTTAAATTTTAAAAACATGTCATTGAATATGAGTGTTACCATGAAAAAAGTTAACTAAATTACTTGTGATTTCCTCTCAGAGTATAAAAAGTTATGTAGTTTACATATAATTCGCAAGTTTCTTTCAAATTATCTTAAGATGTTTTAAAAGTCTTGCAGGCGATTTTCAAAACTTGAATGCATATCTACAATGTATTTAATATCTACAATTTATTTAATATTTTTCCCCAATTCACCTTTCTTAGATTTATAAGTAAAATAAACCTTAGTCAGCATGTATTGCACGAGTTAATACGACACCTTAAAGTATATTATTACAAAGTAAATTGTCTAAGTCTTTCTTGAAGTAACATAAATTTCCAACTTGAATTAATTTTCAGATTGAAAAGTAGAGGTGAAATTTTTTCTTTGGAGTATCTATAACTAGTATTTATTTTAAATCTTTTGCTATTTTTCTTCTATGTAACAAATTTTGTTAAGTTTTACCCGTATTGTAGCATATAATCCCACTGAGTTTGAACAGTATTCAATGTTTTAGATAATAGAAAAGTTTTCAAGTAGAAATGATCTTAAATTCTCCAAGTGAATCATACTTTTTGGAAGAAAGTCCATGCGAATTCTACGTTTACTTACTAATGTGTCTTTGAAATCCACTTCATTCATTCCAAGTTTTCACAAACATTTCATTATGAAAAAGGCAAAGTAGGAAAACGATAATCTCAAAGACCTGCTGACACATAACAGCATCACCCGCTGCTTGCGCGTCGATGCTGCTGTTCTTGCTGTACAAGTCTCCCGACCTGTTTGAACAAGTTTTAGCGTGACTCGTCCTCCGGTCTAAAAATGCCGGCGAGTGGCGTATCACCTACCGCTAACCTGATTGGCTAATTACCGTCACATGTTTATCATCTCGTTTAAAGACGTGAATTTTATATGTAAAGTAAATTATTACGCTAACGCTTAAATTCTTTGCTATAGAAAGTTCAAGTATGTTAGTTTTTTTTTTCTCTTATATGTTACATTTTAAACACATGATGCGAAATTTTAATTTAAGCTTATCTTAGAAATTTTTGAGTATGTTACTTTTTCTTTTATTTAACATTAACCTAAGAGTTTCATTGTATATGAGAAGTAAATTGTCACTTTAAAGTTTAAAGACGCGATATTTATATGCGAAGTAAATTTTCGTGTAAAGGTTAAAATTCTTTATCTTTGAAATTTTTATTCTGTTAAATTTCCCATTATTTAATATTAACCTAAGAAAATAATTGTGTATGAAAATTTCGCGTATTGTTTAAATTTTTGTCGAAGAAAGTTTATGTTTGTTATTTTTTTCTTTCTTCTCTAATTTAGCATTATTCTTACACATTTTAAAGATAAAAAATTTATGTGTGAAATAAATTTTCGCGTATTGTTTCAATTCCTTAAATTATAAATTTATAGTACTTCTTTTTCAATAATTTAGCGTTATTCTTACACATTTGAAAGACATAATTTTTATATGTGAGGTAAATTTTCGTGTATTATTTAAATTCTTTGCCTTATAAATTTTTAGAGTTTCTTTTTTATCTTATTTATCGTTGATATAAGAGTATGATTGTACATGTAAAGTTAATTTTCACGTTCAATTTTAAATTCCTTGCCTTGTAAATTTTTAGTGTTTCTTTTTTCTAAAAGTTAGAGTTGTCATTATACATTTTAAAGACATGAATGGCAATGTTTGAATTCTTTGTCGTAGAAATTATAGGTATGTTATACTTTCCTCCTACATGTCAAATTTAAAGTTGTGATTTTTAGGTGTAAAGTAAATTTTTGAGTTAATGTTTAAGTTATTTGACGTAGAAAGTTTAAGTATGTTACTTTTTTCTTTTATTTAGTAATATTTTTACATATTTTAAAGACATGATTTTTATGTATGTAGTAAATTTTAGCGTAAAGGTTAAAATTATTTGTCGTAGAAATTTTAAGTATGCTAATTCTTCTTACACGTCACATTTTAAAGTCGTGATTTTTATATGTGAAGAAAAATTTTACGTTAATGTCAAAGTCATTTGTCGTACAAAGTTTAAGTATGTTACTTTTTTCTCTTTTATTTAGCGATATTTCTACATATTTTAAAGTCGGGATTTTTATGTGTAAAGTAAAATTTTACGTTAATGTTAAATTTATTTGTCGTAGAAAGTTTAGTACGTTACTTTTCTCTAGCATGTCATATTTTAAAGTAGGGATTTTTATATATGAAGGGAATTTTCGCGTAAAGGTTAAATATTTATCTTAGAAATTTTAAGTAAGTTACTTTTTTTTCTCTTATTTAACTATATTTTTACACATTTTAAAGTGATTTTTATGTGTAAAGTAATTTTTTTACGTTAATGTTAAAGTTATTTGCCGTAAAGAGTTTAAGTATGTTACTTTTTTCTCTTATTTAGTGATATTCGTACACATTTTAAAGACAAGATTTTTATTCGCAAAGTAAATTTTCACGTTCACTTTTGAATTCTTAATTGTAAGATGTTCAAGTATGTTACTTTTTCTCTCTTATTTAGGCATTAGAGTATCCAAAATCAGTTATCACATCTCTATTCAGCATTAGCAGTTAGTTCTGTGTTGCCATTCATCAACTTAAGTAAGTATCATAGTACAATAAAAACTATCTTGATTAATATAACTAACATAGACATATTAATTTCTAACAAGTTTATGGGTAGTATAAATTTTAACATAGACAGTAAGTAGCTAAGATATATAATATCGCTCGCATAGTACAGTATAGCTTTAAATTACAATCGGTTGTAACAAATAGAATCAATTTCAAAGTATTTGAAGGTTGATATATCGAAAAGTTATGTATTTCCATCTCTTTGAAAACATTGTTCTGACTAAAATGAAATATTTTTTCTAAACCATTCTGAAAGAAGAAGAAAAAAATTATAGATTCCTCAATAAAATATGGATAATACATTTAAAATTTACAAAATTGAGAATAATACTTACATAAATAAAAAAAAAAATCGTCATTTTTCTATTCAAAGTGATAAATATTTCGTTTTTTTGGAAATGTATATTACTAATATTGTATATTACAATAATATTGCAAACTCACGTGTGAACACACTACAACTACTAATTCCATCAACAGGGTCAGACTAACTCAACCTAAAAATAATTGTAAAATCATTGCTTTAACTTCCATAATGGGTTTCAGTTGCTGAATATTAGAAATTAATTCTAGTCTAAGTTCTGTTGTTGTATATTCAATCCCTCAAAAACTATGGCAATAAAAGAAAAAAAAAAAAACTTTTTAATGACATGTTAAGCTCTGTAAAAGAAATTTTCACGTTAAAATTGCAAAGTTTAAATTTTTTTTATCTCATAAATTTTAATTTATATTTACATTTCATACTGTTATTGAGAAAATAATGAGACTTTATGTGTCTGACATTGATTAAACCTGATTCCTTAAAAGTGTCTTGCGATTATATCTCTCAACATTAGTTGAAATGTGTTAAGCACTTATAGAAAAAAAATCCACTCAATCCGAAACTTTACTCATTTGTGCTAATATATTATCTTTGCATGTATTTGAAGTTTTTAATGGTGAAGCATGAAAAGTTATAAACTATGTAATTTATATTCCTACCTACCACTAGATGGCGCCTCAATTACATTAAACTTAGTAGAAAACTGTCTTACTAAACTGTATAGCCAATGAGAAGAGCATTTGAAATCACGTAACATATTCTAACCAATCAGAAGCGAGCTTTTATTCCAACCAATCAAAGGAGACTTAGCTATATCAGGATACAAGATATTGCCATTCCTTAAACTTTGATATAAAGCAAATCGTGACGTCATCCCACTACATTAACACTGTGACGTTACTGGTAAAACAGCCTATCACTCTAAGTTATTCACTTAAAAGTAGCCTTAGAACAAAGATGGCGCCGCTATCTTAAATTTTCTAGAAAACTATCTTACTAAACTGTGTAGCCAATCACAAGCGTCCATTTAGTCACATGTTTAAATCCGACCAATCGCAAGCAAGTATTTTGCCGATCTCTAACATAAAGCAAGTTATGACGTCATTACCACTGTGACGTCATGTAATAAAAACCTGTAACTCTAACTTATTCGTTTAGATGAAGAACTCTAACAATTCAACTCCACCTGAAAGGTAAACCAAAACTAAAAAGTGTTTCCACCGCTCAAAACTTTTAACGTTAAGCATTTCATGACGTCATACCCACTACATTAAAAATATGACGTCACGCAATAAAACCCTATCACCATAATGTTCTTATTTAGAAGCAGCCCTAGAACAACTCAACTCCATCTGAAAGGTAAATCGAAACTAAAAAGTGTTGCCACAGCTCAAAACTTTGATATAAAACAAATTATGACGTCATACCCACTGTGACGTCACGCAATAAAAGCTTATCACTCTAATGTTTTCGTTTACAAGCAGCCCTAGAACAACTCAACTCCGCCTTAAAGGTAAACCGAAACTAATAAATGTTGCCACCTCTCAAAACTTTGATATAAAACAAATTATGACGTCATTCCCACTGTGACGTCATACACAAACAGCTTATAACGAAACCGAAACTAAAACAGCAGCAGGATGGAAACAACTCAACTCCACTTCCGGTCATGTCACTTCCTGTGACGTCATATCTGGTCACGCCCACTTCCGGTGACGTCATCGTCCCTCGTCCTTCTGCGCGCTGCGCCATGGCCCCGGTTTCCTATTTTCTAACTACTTCTACCTCATCACACATTTCAGAGTCTTAGGAGAATCTTGGAAACAGTATTACAGTGAAGAATTTTTTTTTAAAGTGATTCCTTGAGGTATTTTTCTGAGAGAGTTGAATTTCACAGTATGAATAATATAAATTTTCTGTCGGTACTCTTTTCATAAATGTGACACATAACTAAAACTACGTCACCACACAGGAAACCATGTAACAAAGCAGTAATAATTGTATCTTGTTCTTCATTTTTTTGCCATTTTATATCTAAATTTAAATAAAAGCTTTACAACGTAAAGTCAAAAAAGTAGGTAAACCAGTTGAAATATATAACTTTTATTTAAAGCAGATTTGTTTTATATTACAGCAACATCCGTAGAGTTAAAAAATAATAACAAGGTGCATAACTGAAAGGAACTTTTATAATTAATTTTGATGAACGTGGTAAATATTCTGAAAAATACTTTACAGATGTCCATTCTTTAAAACAAAATTTATATACCTTTTTTTAGACATCTGAATTAAATGCATGATTAATGTGTAAATTCAAGGTTAATAAAAAAAGAATATGTCTTGCAAGTACATATCATGTTCATATTTTTAGTGAGTTGTATATTAATTTATTTCAAACAAATTACTATCATAGTTCAGTTACAAATCAACAAAACATTTAAAGAAAACATGTTTATATTTTAAAGATTCATAAAAAAAAAATTATCAAGATTTAAGGGCCTTATAATATACAAGACTTGAAAAACGCATGGAAGATAATGTGGTGGAGTTGAAAGAGTTTTTGTGTGTTTTCTGGGTAAGAAAACATTTATAAGTTCTTAAATATAAAATAAAATAATAACGTGATAAGGATATTAAAGGCGGAATATTTTCCGATTGTGAATACACATGAAATTATATATATTTTTAATAAAATAAAAATACCTTCTATAGAGTTCAGCAGAGTTTATCTTCTCATTCATCTAAATGTCCCCTCTTATTTAATACTGAAGTTTCTATTTAGATCATTTTATATTTATTTCCGTAGCTTTCAGTAACTTATTGCGGAATTTGAAAATTCCTGAAATACTGCAAAAACTTACTAAGAATTAAGAAATTTATGGGAAATAAGAACAGTTTGATGCTTTCAGCTTGTTGATTAGTGTACTCAAATACCCACATTTTATAGTGGCGCCACCTAGTGAGATTAATTAGCATTAAATATTTCAAGTATATAATATATATCTTATGAAAGTAATAATATTAATTACTAATTTAATAAATTTTAATTGTTTTTTAAGGTTAATTATTAATGTAATAATTTAAGAATTATTTTTTACGTTAATAATTAATTAACTAATTATTACTTTAAATATAAATTAATTGCCATTAATAAAATATTATTTGAATTTGTTTGAATAAAAAACAAAAAGAAACTAAAGCTTACTTTAAATCAAATGCGCCATTAGCAATTTCTTTAATATACACGATTCATGTATTATAAGTCGAATTGTAGCAAAATAAAATACAGAAAATCTTCAAAATATGTTATTTTATTAAAATATTTGTTACTTTTAATTTGTCTTCTGTCAGCTCTGTAAATTTATACAATTACAAACTTACATAGTTTTCAATTTTTATTGAACCTATTAAATATGAAACAGAATTCGGTAAATATATGTGATGCGATAATGACAGAAGTTAGAAAAAAATTACAATTATAGTAAAGAAATTATTCGATTGCATCATGCTTCTTAAGTCATAACTGAAATAAATAAAGGGAAATAATGTTCGCTTCCGAATCAAGTTATTAAAGGATTTTAAACGTCAATATGTATTTTTCTTGCATTCTTAAGTTACAACTCTCTTTAAATATAATAATCTTGCGGTTAAAGTTGTATTATTTTTATATTTATCTACCATTTTCAACATCATTTCCAGATTGGCTGGTGCTCATCTGATGGCTGTGTGGTAAGCGCTCTGGTCATGCATGCCAAAAGGTGCGGGGCTTGAATTCCGGATTAAGCATGATTAATTGTGGTTCGGAATCCACGTTAAGCTGTAGGTTCCGGCCTGATTAGCCGCCATTGTGCATAAAAATAGATCGTTGAGCGTATAAACCAACCAACCAAATTGGTTGCATTTCTTTTATTTGTACAGCTTCCTTTGAACAAAATCAATTTGAAAGTAAATAATAATTTGCAGTCTTTTATCATTCATGTAGTTAAGTTTAAAATGACAAAACGTAAGCAAATAACCATTAACAGAATATCTCAGAAAAAATTTCAATATTTTTTGGAAAGCAACTAATAATGTGTCGATGCATTTTCAAATAATTTTCTTGGCTATTTGTACATAATAATGAAAAAGTACATTTAATCTTACAATAATTTTATGAATAAAACAAGATGGCAAAAAGTGTTTGCATACTCTCTGTAAGTCAACAAAATCAAATTGAAAATAAATCAATATTTGCAGTAATTTATTATTCATTCTGTTAAATTTTAAATGACAAGCGTTAGTAAATAATCAAAGAATGACAAGGAAGAATTTCCAATATTATTTGAAAAGTTACTCCAATTATTCGATAAAAATGGGAAGGAAAAGAGCCGAACTTAACAAATCATGTAAAAAAATAAAGAATCGGTTTCGGCTTAATATCGGAATAAGGGAAAGGAATTGACACAACGCTTTTCATCCCCCCAACCCCTTTGACGACGCGACCAGTATTTTAACAAACGAAACAGTTGCACAACCTAATATCCTCCCGTGATTCTTTGTCCTGTTCCTCGAATTTTGCATGCGAGATAAAGAAAGAAGGAAGCTAGGGTCTAGGGGCCAGAAGCCAAACTGATCTAAAGGGATATCCGAGCTAAAAAGCGACACCCTTACCATTTCAGTTACGTTAAGTTTTAGCCCGCGACTCAAATATCTATTCAAATATCGGCGCCAATATCTCTTTATGAAAAATCTCCCGAGGGTAAATAAGGAGGGAGAGGAAACGTAAAAATTAATGTAACCTAGCTAAAACGAATATACTGCTGGGTAGGGGTTAAATTGAATTGATCTCGTGTTTCGTCGACTGCTGGTGTTGTAATGAATTTTGTCTCTTCAACACAAGTTTCACATTATCAGATTACCCGGAAAATACTTCTCCATAGTAAAAAAAAAAAAAAAAAAAAAAATCTTTTTTTAAAAAACCCTCAAATACCCTCATTTTCAAATTACCCTCCAAAATATCCGCCAACCTTTAAAATACCCGGTTTGCGGGGAATTACCCGCCTATTGGCAACACTGTTGTTGATATCGATACTGATAACTTACTGGTCTAGAATTGCTGGTTTCGCCTCATTTTCGTTAACAAATAATTAACCATAATTTTAATCATGTGACATAAATTTATTTAACATTTTCTTACAGGTGCATTATTAAATAATTATAAATACACAGTAATTATAACAAGATAATACAACTGATTTTGTAATTATTTTATAACACTAACTACAGAGTTAAAAAACTTTTTATGAAATGTATATGCTATCTGATGGCAACATTTAGTATTTGCTTTACAGCTAATCCAAAACTTTTCGCCCTTTTTGGTTGCCGACGTGGTTGGTTGCGGTTGTTCTTCCTGTGGCTTCTAGAGCTTTTTGAACTTCATACTGCGGTTTCCTGTCCTTTTCCAGTCCGGTTGGGCTGCTTAAGTTTTATTTACGTCTTCTACTGTTGTGTATCAGACTTTACGGTTGTTGTGTTCATTTTCGGGAACGCCCCCGAGAAGAGGGTGTTCCACGGTGATAATGCAGGAGTCGCTCAAGCGTTCCCGCGAAGATTCAGAGGAAGATTTTTTTCTTACCCCAAAAGAAGCACGACTCAGCGATAGAGTTTACGCGGCGAACATTTCGAACATCGAAAAAGCGAATTACGCTTTTTCCAATGGTTTCTCGGAAGTCCGGGTAATCTTCTCAGCGACCCATGATTCTGGATTTATCCCGACCTCAAAACCACTTCTCATTAGGGATACTTTCTCAAGCATAAAAGGAGTTAATGATGTTTTGTCTGTAACGAGACAAAATAAGTTGTTGTTAGTGATCAAAAACCTAGAAACGGTTCATAGGCTTGACTCAGTGGATAAGATCGGAGTTGTGCCTGTCTCGTGGCATTTAATAGAAGATACTATTGTAACAAAATTCCTGATCCGAGGGATCGACCCGGATGTACCTCTTGAAGATATCGCTATCGAACTCGAAGAGGCAGGTGTACACTTTTCACAAATTGTCAGATTCACAAAAAAAGGTTCGGATTCCCCCATTCCTATCGTGTTAGTGAAAGAGCTAGGTCGAGTCACCCGTCAGAATATCTCCCTATTTGGAATAATTTATAAAACTACTCCCTTCGTGGAATCCCCCAAAATTTGTCACAAGTGTTTAAGATTCGGACATTTTCAACGATCATGCACTAATAAAGATAGATGTAAATCTTGTGGAGACAGACATCCACCTTCCGAGGAGTGTGTTAGGGACCTTGCTTGCTTCCGTTGTGGTAGTGCTGACCACGAAGCCACCAGTTCGTCCTGCCCAATCTACATAAAAGAAAAATCGAAGATCAATAGTTCCAGTCTAAGAGGCCCAATTCAATCGGGGAACAAAGTTCACTCTCAAAGTGGATCACCACCGCCGGCTTGGTCCTCCTCCGAGTTTCCCCCCCTCCCTAATCAAGACTCCCTTGCTAGTCTAAGGAATGAAGTTGAAGATTTAAAAAAAGTCGTCGAAGATTTGAAACAGATAGTAATATTAAATTGTGTCCCTATTCAAAACCCTGAAAGAGCCTCAGATTCCTCTATTCTATTTAAACAAATCTCGGATCTTCAAAATCTGAACCTCAATCTTGTTCAAGAAATCAAGCGCCTCAGAGAAGAACTTGAATTAGCTAAACCTGGCTTCAGTCCTAGCAGAGGAATCAACGAGGTTTCATTAAACGAACTGAACTTCCCTGATAGTCCTCTCCCTGTGCTGGACCCGGGTCCCTTCCAGACAGGGACTTAGCCAATGTTACTTTTTAGTATCACTATAGATGTTAATCTTGCCCAGGGAGTTTGTTTCCTCCCTTACGTTTTTTGTAGCATCTTTTTTCTTCTTTCTATTCATCTCAGTATGGTGTTCCTTATGTCTTGGAACTGTAGGAGTATTGCTTCGAATCTCACCTCTTTTCATTTTCTTGTTCAACACCTTGATCCTCATATCATCTGCCTTCAAGAGACCTGGGTGGACGACGCCAGTTCTCTTCTTCACCTGAAAGACTATATTTTTTTCAGTAAACCTAGAGCTGGCAGGATTAGAGGTGGTGGCCTGGCTATTTTGGTGAAAAATAATCTTCCGGTGTGGCTCTTGCCATCCTTTGTGAGCTCGACCACAATGGAAATACTGTGTATTAGAGTGGCCTTTGACAATCATATTTTTCAAATCGTTAATGTTCATAGGACATCGGGCCTCCTCTCCTCTGGCGATCTCCTACTTCTTTCCAGCGCTGTTTTCAACCCCTGTTTTTTCTGTGGGGATTTTAACGCAAGGAGTCGTTGCTTCGGTGACTCCATCTCAACTCCAAGTGGCAATGAATTAGCTAAATGGGTGGATTGTAATCCACTTATTCTCCTCAATCATGGCACCGTCACAAGAGAAAGCTCAGCCTCCTCGGGTAGTGTTTTAGACCTAATCTTTGTGTCCCCCTCTTTTTTCTTTCGTCTTTCATGGGGAAAAGCCACTGAAAAGGGCACAAGCGACCACTTCCCCATTTATTGCGACTTTAAGGCTAAAGGCCCTCCCCGTGTCGGGAACCTCAAAGCTTATACAAATTGGACGGCTTTTGCTTCTTCCATTGAAGATGTCTTTCAAGTCCTTCCCCCCGTGACACAGTCGTCTGGGGCTGAAGTTAACATTATCGCTTCCCGATTTCAGAAATCCATCTCGCGGGCTGTTAGGTCCAATTCTTCCCTTGTTCCTTCTGCTAAAGAACACAGTCTTCTCTCTTGGTGGAATCGAGCCTGTTCTAGAGCAAAGAAGATAAAGAATAGAGCTTTTAGGAGAGCACGTAGATCACTCTGCAGAGTTGATTGGGATGAGTATAAGAAACAAGCGTCTATCTTCAAAAAAGTTATTCTTGCAGCTAAACGTTCTTTCTGGGGTGCCAAAATCTGCGCGATCTCCTGCCCTAAAAAGCTCTTTGGCTTAGTGCACAGCATCAACAACTATCTCTTCCCCAACAAACCTGACAGCAACTTCTTTTTCCTAGAAAGCAACAACCAGGTCACCTGTCCGTATCGGCAAGCTAATATGCTTGGTAAGGGTTTTCTTAAAAAATCTCCTCTTATTGCTTTGAGACGGCCCATTCCACCTGGCGGAGGGATTTCTCCCTCTTTTCCGAAGTTCTCACTGTCTGAGCTTAAAAGAGCTATCGCTCTCCAAAGGTCCTCAACACCGGGCTGCGATGGTATCTCGGCTAAGGCATTTAAAACCCTCCCCCTTTCCGCTCTTCTAAAGCTGCTGGAGATTTATAACTCTTGTCTCTCCTCGCTCTGTTATCCTGCTCCTTGGAAAAGAACCATCATTGTCCCTATCCAAAAACCCAAAAAACCGTCTCACTCAGTGGCAAGTTACCGTCCCATCGCTCTTATTCCTGTTATAAGCAAAATTTTAGAACGCATGATTCTTTTTCGTCTCTCTTGGTTTGCTCAGAAAAGAAAGTTATTCCATCCCAATATGTTTGGATTCCTCCCAGGGCGTTCGGCCACAGATTGTCTTCAGAAAATGGTATTCCTTATTGACTCCCTAAGAACAGAGAAGAAATGGGTTACAATCTTGTCATTGGATATAAAGGGTGCTTATGACGGAGTTTGGGTGCAGGGTCTCGTGGAGAAACTGCACTTGGCTGGGCTGGAAGATTGCCTTCTGTTCCTACTGCAGGATTTTGTTTTCGAACGACCTTTTCAAGTTAGATGGAGAGGAATCCTTTCGGACCCTTTTGTCATATCTTGCTTGCCGCAGGGCTCAATCCTTTCCCCGTTTCTCTTTAATGTTTACATGATGGATCTTTTTGAATCCATCCCGACTCACTCTCATCCTTTTATTTACGCTGACGATATCTCCATCATTATTCCTGGTTCCTCTGCTGAAGAATGCATTGGTAACATCCAACAGACCATACTTGAGATACAGTCGTGGGCCTTGAAATGGAAAATCTCTTTTGCGGTTGAAAAATCGTCGCTTTTGGATCTGTCTCCCAAACGTGTGAAACTTTCATCGCCGTGTAATATCGGAGGGGCCCCCATCCCGTGGGTCACTCAAACAAAGATCCTGGGCTTGATCTTTCAAGACAATTTCAAATGGAAGGCACACGCGATCTCAAGCTGTGCAAAGGCAAAAAAATTTCTTAACATAATTAAATTCATTAGTAATAGAAGAACTGGATTAAAATCCAAACAGATCACCCACGTCATTTCCCAGGTCCTCCTTCCCCGCTTGGATTACGCAAACTCACTTCGATTCAAAGAGAGCAACTCTATCCTACGGATGTATGAAGTAGTTGAGAATTCAGCTATTCGATTCGCCCTGGGTGTGTTCATTTGTGCCCCAAATGAAGTTATACGGAAATTAGTGGAGATTCCTCCTTATCGTATGCGGGCCAAATGGGCTCAGATCTCCCACTTCCTTAAAGTCATCTCTCAACAACAAAAGTCGAACTTTCTCGAAACTTGTCTGAACAAACTCCATATTTCGTCTGTGGTTATGGACACGGCTAAGGCTTTTTCCCTGGAACACAACGTGGTTCGCCTGAGCCTACCCCCTCATCCTTCCACCTCTCATAAACTTCTGTGCCTCACAGACTTTTTTCCAAGCAGCAAGTCTAAATTTCCCCAGCTTATCTCGGCTTCTTATCTTTCTCTTCGGGAACGCTTCACAGATTATGAATTTTGGGCTACAGACGGATCCAAGAATAACGGTGGGGTGGGTTTTGGAATTTCCAATTCGGATTCGTCTACCACCCGCTCTATTCGGCTCCCATCTCTTTCCTCAATCTTCACGGCAGAGACTGCGGCTCTGTTTTACCTTTTTAAATTTCTTTTGAAAGAGGGTCCAGTTGTAATCCTCATCGACAACAAGGGGGTAGTGGAAGCGATTAAAACTGGTCGTGCAAAAAGAGGTTCCCTAATTGATGAAACTATCCATCTCTTACATCGTTTCTCTGTGACATCGCCCACCATTCTCGTATGGTGCAATGCCCATTCTGGTATCCCCCTTAACGAGGTGGCAGACAAGTTAGCAGTTCAGGCTACGTCTAATCCCTCTCTGCCAGTCATCCCTATTGTAGACTTCCAAGACGTTAAACGCTACATTAAATCACGACTTTCAACAGAATTTAACGAGTCGTGGGCTTCTTCGACTTACTTTCATCGCTTCTCAAAACAAACTCTCGAGCGGCCATTCTTTGATTGGGTCCCTTCTAGACATTTAGAGACTAAGATCTTGCGCATTCTTGCCAATTCATTTCCGTTAAACAGCATCTTACACAAAATCGGTTTGGCTCCTTCGCCTCTTTGTATTTCTTGTAAGTCAATCGAAAACCTCTCACACAGATTACTGCAATGTAACCGTTTCAGTGTTCAACGCTCTCTACTCTTTCCTCTCCTCGGCCTTTCTCCCTCTTCCGTCTCTTCGATAAACGACGTCATCTCAACTACGAATTTCCAATCTCCAAGAGTGGGTCGTGCCATTCTCTCTATGTTCCCCTAGTTTTTTTTTTTGCTCTACTTCAGTTTTTCTAGAAGTCTTTTGTAGTTGGTACTCTTACATATGTACGCGGAGGCAGGTGCTTAGTCACAAGTCCTTCCTTTTTTCACCCTCTCCTCGGGGGTTCAACCAACCAACCAACTTTTCGCCATCGCCACTGATCTGATGGATGTAAATAGAAAAAGTATTATTTATTTGGAGGATATGTGATTATAGAATTAATTTGAGAAAGCATGAGTGGAGACATAGAAGCATACATTCGACAGAAATGTCCTTTCTCTAAATTACCTCCATCAGTTAAGCAGGTCTGTTTGTAGGCGACATTATTTTATGAATAATTGGATATTATTTTTTCTCTTAACTTGAACTGCTGTATTTCAATTTTTTTTTAACTTCAATTGAATTCTTGAAATAAAAAGAATATATTCATTGAATATAGAACAAATTGGTTACTTAAGATGTATCAAATTATTGTTTGAACAATGTTGGAAGATATTTAAATCCTGAATTGCTAGACTTTTGATCCAATGATTTTCGATCTTCAATTACATTTAATTTTGTTAAAGTACAAAGCAAAAGTACCACTTAAAAATATAAGGAGCTATATTTGTGCAATAAGGAATATCCGTTCAATAATAAAAAACCTGAATAATGTAAAGAACAATTTAATTTCTTAATTAAATAAAAAACTTAAATTCTTTTTTTTATGTTGTAGGTAATTGGTGATTCACAGAAAGAATATGAAAAGCTTGTGGTAAAATTTAGTGTAAAAAATCAACTTCGTTTTCGAGGAAATCTTGGTATGTTCATTCTATATATATGTATTTTAATTATTTTTCTAGTTGTGTTGTGAGGAAATATTTATAATGCTTTTTAACTGTTGTGCTGTTCTCCATGGCATTTGCAATCATGTGAGAAAAATATTGGTGCATTATTAGACATTAAACTATACCAATAAATGGTTAGAATGTGTTATATGCCCCCTTTTTTTTTGGCGATTTTGTGCTAAGTATGGTAACCCGATGCCTATATGGTTCCATTACAACTTGGTATCCATTTTGGCAAACCTGTAGTTCAATTCAGTAGTAATGTCAGTGCAACTTTTGACTGCATTTTGCTAAGTCCCCAAAAGAGGGGGGGGGGGGCGTATAACACATTCTAACCCAAATTAATATATAGTGTTTTTCAACATATAAGTTTGATAAAATCATATTAAATTTGATGGTTAATGCTGTGCTAAGTTGAATTTTTAAAAAAACACTGCCTACACTTTCATTATTCATACTTTTATAGATTTGTTAGTAATTATAAAGTTGTTTGTTAATATTTATTTTTTATTTAATTGAATTTCACTTAAGCTATACAATGGACAACTCCCGCATTTTTTAAAAACGAGTGACATTATTTTATATTTATGAAGAATTTCTTTCTGATTCTAAATATTTAAACAAAAGTTCTTTAAATAAATTAGTTATTTAAATATTCGGAAAAGAAAATGGCCCAAAACCAGTCCAATCAAAACTCTAAAAAAAATCTGTGATGTCAGATGTCAAGAGATCCTTCCGTTTCTATGGTTATCATGAGGTTTTTACCAAATAGTTAGCGTTGATTTGGTAGACCATTACCATATCCCATACAGGTTGGCGCAATTTGCGAGAAACTTGCAAAACTGGTTTCCTCTGTTACATTTCAAGCCAAGATGTTTGCGATCTCTTGACGTCGCATTCAATTCAAACCAAATGAATCGTTTTCTCACCAACGTCTAGCAGGGGAACTTTTCTTTTTAATTTGCTATTAAAAGTGCATTGAGCTGAAATTTTTGTGTTTATGGCCTTTTTGAAAAATTTAGAGTTGAATTTTAAAAAATGCTGGAATTGTCCATTGGTGTTGAGATGATTATTTCCAAAATGTGGTTGTAGGAACATATTATTTATAAATACAGAGGCACAGGCAAATATCTTTATTTATTGATGTATTTGGAAAATTCACAATTCCTGTGTATTTTTATGATTAGTTCGAACAATTTTAAC
This sequence comes from Linyphia triangularis, assembly GCA_963978545.1. NCBI lineage: Eukaryota > Metazoa > Arthropoda > Arachnida > Araneae > Linyphiidae > Linyphia > Linyphia triangularis. The sequence goes on along the minus strand of OZ021730.1, from coordinate 29,024,854 downwards.
AAATAAAGTAATTTTTTTTTTAAGAAATAGTGAAAAATATTTATGCGAAGCGAGATAAGTATTTTCATTATTAAAGTATTAGTATTCAATTTTTTCCTTGGAGCATTCTTTATGGAATTCATTTCAGTGGATTCTCAATGGAGATCTTTGATCGTTTCTCAGATTATTTTTACGCTTCGGATACATATACAGTTCAACACTCTAACAGCATTACTCACTCAACCTTAAACATCTGTTGAAGGATGATGTTGAATTTTTTGGGGAGAGGGAGTTATATGAGCCATTTAGCCAACAATATAAATTTGAAATTTATTTTTTTAGTCTGTAAAATGTATAAACATGCAATCAAATGTGTCCAGTAACAATTTCAGAACATTTATCAGTTGATATATACATTCAACAGCTTATTTTTTGCACAATTGCTGCTAATCATACCAAGACAAATAGCTTAACAGGGATTCTGAGCTATAACAAACTTTTATGCCTCACCTAGGGTTTAAACCTGGCACTTTTGACATATTGAGGCCAGATCACTAATCACACAGCCATCTGGTGGGCATAAAGTCATTTTATTTCATACTACACTTATCTAGTCAGGACTAAAGATAGTAATGTATTAAAATTGGAATTATTTATTTGGTACCTTGGCTAGATGTTTTCTATAAATTCTTTTTTTCATTTAAATTTCTCATAAAATTATTCCTGTTATCTTTTTTTGGGTTCTATCTATTAAGATCTAAGTATTTATCTCATTTGCTATTTTGTAAATCTTATATAGTCAATATAATTTTATTACCTTGTGATTACTGTCTTCTTGTGTTATGATCCAGGGACCATGCTGAATTAGGGATAATGGTTCATGAAAAGTAGCTTTGATGGCACATCCTAACTCTTTCAAAAACACATATGAGAAAATTGCAGGAAAGTTGAATAGCAATAAGAGCTCATACCTTACATTGAAGTATGTTATGTATAAATCTTTTGCCCCATTGCAAAAAGCATTCAACATTATAACAAAGAGGGACTCATTGCAAAAAAGACCTCTATTAATTGCACTATCTTAAATTACTTGCTTTTTTAAAAGGGGCACTTTTAATATGGTAGAAATCAATCAATTTCTGGTAAATTATTTAAGTTTTTCTCAGAATTAATTTACGACGCAAGAGTTTTTCCCAGAAAGTCCCATAAATGTTTCTACAATATGCTATATTATTCCTTGCATGCCTTAACTTCAAATAGCAAAACAATAAATGTTAACCCTTTGCGCTTGAGGCCTTTTTTGTGCAGAGGTACCTGCAACTTGAGATGTTTTGCAGCATTTTTTGTTTGGTCCACGGTTACGGATCTGCTTCATAGAAACTAATAACAGTCATTAGTCTCGCATTGAATTTCTGCATCAAACCTAGTGGTCCTCTCGAGCTGCGGCATCCAATCATGTAGCGCCTGAGAGGCGCCTCTCAAGCGCAAAGGGTTAATTCAATACACCGCTTAAAGTTGATTACTTGTAAGTTATTTAAAAAGTCTAACATTTTTAATGTTTCATAGTACGCAGTGTTAAAAAGGATGAACGAGGCTATTATGAAGAATTGCTTCAGTACAGTAAGGAGCATCTTATGCTCTATCCATACCACCTGTCTGATTCTATAGTATCTGGCATGCGGGTCACACCATTCCAGTATTATATCTCCATCATGCAGGTAAGGCATACTCATTGTGCATCAAGTTACTATAAAAAAAGTAAAAAACAATTTTAATTATTTTGTTTTCAGATAACATTAACAGAGCATTTGTAGAATCACTTTTATTTGTGTCTCTCTTGGTTTAGTGATTCAACCCCATTGTTTCCACGGTCCTTGAATTTTTTGATGAAATTTGGTCCTTAAAAATCCTTGAAAAAAGGATAAGGTCCTTGAATTTTTTAGTGACCATTGATGATCTCCGTTTTGTATTTATATGTTTAAAGTATGTAATTTTTTTATCCTTGAATTTTTTTAAAAAGGTCCTTGAATTTTCTTTAAAAGGTCATTGAAAGCCTTGAATTTTTTTCTTCAATAAGAGTGGGAACCCTGAACTGTCATTGAAAGTCATTAAAAGTGCTTAATATTTTTTAACTTGTTTTCAAGGCCTTGAAAGTACTTGAAAATGCTTAGAGGTGCTTAAAAGTCATTGAAAATGCTTAGAGGTTCTTAAGAATCCTTAATTTTTGAAGATATGTGCCCAACTGCACAATTTTCAAAATACTACTCAGACTTGCTATCCCCGCTTGACCGCCACTTATCCGCACCGTATCGGAATTCTCTGACATATTTGTATTATGCATGCTCCAATTTGTAACTTTTTGGTAGAATATACTTTATTAAATTTATATATCGACATGATGCCTGAAAACAAATTTTCAAAGGTCCTTGAAATCATTATTTATGTCCTTAAAAGTCATTGATTTTCATTCTGTGATTTGAGTGGGAACCCTGATACATCATTATAGTAATTACTTCCCATTGGGATTAATATAAATACTTAAAATAATAGATTCTGTTAAACAGAAGGTTTTTAAAGAAATTTCACAAATGGCCCTAGATACAAGACCTCGTTGTACCTAGGGCCAGTAGCTGATGTATCTAGGGCCATTCTCTTTAAATGAAGTTTCAGTTCATAATGATTAGAAAACAAATATACACAGATGAATTTTATAAAAGAAACAATATCAAGTAATTATCATTCAGTGGTTTATCATATAATAGCTATAACAAATTGCAATGTGTCAAATTATTAGTGAATTACAAATATTTTCATAACTTGAAAAACTGATTACAAAAAAATGAGCTACATGCATTATCGCTTTGAAGCACTAACATATTTTGGTTTTGGTTATTTGAACACAATAAGCAACTATGTGGCCCTAGGTACACAACTTGGTAATTTCATATAAAATGTCTTCTGCTAAAAATGTACATGGAGGAAAGACTTATTTAAACATCTCATTTAGTACTTAATGCTACAAACAAAATTATTTACTACAATTCAAAGAAAAGTATTTGACTTAACTTTGTAAAACAATAAAAGACATAAGCTGCAAAATGTTACTGTAGAGCATATAAAAACGTTTTCCACCTATAACTGGCCCTAGGTACACAAGTCTCCCCTATATGGCAACTGGTAGAATACATTTTTTTAAAAATGTAGGAACTGTTTTGAATCTTTAAATGAAGTTTATCACAGCGCTACTCCATGAATATACCTAATACAGACAAAATTTATTTATATTTTAAATTAATTTTGTCTTGTTTAAGAAAACTTATTTTTTTCCATTATATTATGAAGAAAAGGATCCATTATATTACAAGAAAATTTGAAAAATATGTCGTGCATTAAAATTTTATCAACTAAAAATCTAACCAACTGTTAGAAAATATATTTTACACTCTCTTTTATTTCAAGACTTAAAGGTAAAAATTAAAAAATAATAATAGTAAAATTGAAATGTAGATGTTAGTGAAGTTTATTTTGGGAAGCAATTTTGTTGTTTTGAGTTATATTCAAATAAATACATTTTAATTCATCTAAAAATAAGTGATTCATGAATGACATGCCTATTCTAAAATTATGTATGAAAAACTGACTTAGAGCAAGTACCCATACGCCCAGTGTTTGTATTCTAAACACGCAGTGTGAGAATAAATCAAATCACATTTAACAGTAAAAAAATTTGGATTATTTAGCTATGCATTGACCCGTTTCCAAGAAAGGTATTCATTTATAAGTATATTTGTTCATCTTATTCTACTTTTACTCACTTTTATCAACAAAATTTTTGTTTGCTAACTTATTTTATGACATGATTTTATAATGCTTAGGTTTCTACAGCATTCCCAATTCTACATTTTGGGATTTGACTTGTTTTTACAGTACTTTGTTTGTGGCACACACATTGGCCAATTTTCTTGCTTTAAAATAGAAGTTTTTGTACCAAGTAACAAATTTTTTTTTTTTTTTACAACATCATATTCTTCATTTCATTTATACTGTGCTGTTTTTAGGATCTCATGGAACAGGAGAAAAGCTACGATGCTCTGCCCAATTTTACAGCTGCCGATTGTAAGCATATTTTTCTATATTAAACTGAGTAAAATGTCTGAAATATGAGAATTTTATGGAAGGCTGACACTTACAAAAGTCTTTGTATATATTGATTCCTACATGATTAAAGTATAATATCTGCAGGGCTTCCGTGCATATGGAAAGTCAGAAATGTTATGGAAAGTCACGAATTTGGACATTGGGTAAATTTTGTCATGGAAAGTCATGATTTTGAGCAAAAAAATGGCCATAAGTCATAGAAATACAGTGAATTTCGTGGATTTGTAAACATTTTAAGTAAAATCATATAACTGTGATGATCGCTATTCAGCTCATCGAAAATTCATTTATGTTTTTATTTACGTTTTGACGGAAGCAACGGTCACAGTTAAAATACCACAGCCAATGAAAACATTTCTGAACTCCAAATTTAAGACATGACACAAGTAAGGTCTCATAGGTAAAAGAAAATAATTCATATTATGAGAACTGAAATGAACAGTTTTGATAAACTTGTGTTTACAATTTTTTTTTTTTTTGTCTTTTTCTTCTGTTTTGAATTGTTGATATTATAACATTTGATTTTTGGTGATGTAATTTTTTAATTATTGACTTTTTCTTCAAATATTTAGTTATTATTAAAGACTGATTAGCTTTTTTTAATACTGAAATATCGAAGAATGGAAAATTATTTTTCCCTTTTTCTTCTGATTTGGAAGTTACTTAAACAAGGATTTTTTTACTTAATTTAAAATAAAACTGTTTAAGTAAAATTCATATGGGTTATTATTACTATATTTTTATTATTATTATTATTTTTTTTTTTTTTTTTTTTTTTTGTGATTTGATTTCTTGAGTCATGGAAAATGATTTGCTCCAGTCTTTGAAAGTCATGGATTTGTGATATTTTATTTTGGCAGAAACTGCATGTGCCTTAAAATATGAAAAAGCTTCTCTCCCTTTTCAGAGGAGTACACATAGATTTATTTTGGAAGGTTACATTTTGTCGCTGCTTGTTGTCTGAAGCAAGTGGCTCTTTTTGTTATCAAAATATATACAGGGTAATCGAAAAAGAATGTTAATTTCAAAAACGTTGACATTGTAATTTTTTGGTTACATCGTAAACAGATCACATAACTGAGCCCTTTAACTGTCAGTTCACTCTAGTTCGTGCTTGAAAAATGTAACTCTGGTCATGCTTTGAAAGACCAGGCAGGACACTTATTATTGTTTTATAAACTGTTAAACATCTACTGGTACTTGTATGAAAACGTACTCAAATGAGTTTGAAGCTTCAGACATTTCTATTATTTTTATGACTGCAATGTATAACTAAAGTTTATGACTATTTTGCAATTATTTTATATCTTTACTGCTTTAAGTGACACTTCACATTTATTTTTAATTAATGAGTTTATATCATGTATAACAAACACATAATTAGATTAATACAGCCAAACCCTGTTAACGCTAATGTCGAGGGGGCCACCAAATTTTTTTGCATAAGCCAAATTTCATCTTAACTGTTTAAAAACTTTTTCATATAATTAATGTAGATTTTAAACTACTTATTATATGTGTATTGAATGTTGCGGTTTTTTAGAGCATTTACATTGGTTCAATAGTTCAATTGGTTTTATTTGGTTCAATAGTTTAATAAGATATTCATTAGGAACCAAAAAAAAAAAAAAAAAGTATTTACCAGTAATTTATTATTTATTTGACCTATTAAGAAGTCTGTTATTGATTTTTGCTTTAAGGTTTGAATATAATTTTTTTTTTTAAATATATCTACTTTTTCAAAATTATTTAAAACAGGCATTTTCTTGCTACATTCAGAAGCATAGCAAGGCTTCATTTAAAAAAGAAAAAGAGCAAATTTTTTCCCGTCCTGAGTGGTATTTTGTTAAGTAAGATTTTGTGTTAAATGAATAAATTAACATTATGTTTAAGTTTCATCGTATGGAGAACTGCGTTTACTTTGTGTTAAACTGGATTTCACGTGAAGCTATTTATCATTGACAGGGTTTGACTGTAGAATTAGATTTTGCACTTGTTGCTTTAGTGTTTATCAGGCTTTTTTTTTATTAATTTGTGTTTTTAAGGCCTTAGATTGCTGGGAATTGGCAGAAATCAATATATAGAGCTTATGAATCAGTGCCGCTCCTCTAAGGTATGTCTTTTTCTAATTTTTCTTACTTTTAATTTACAACAATCTATTGTTCTCTATTAAATTTTAAATCTTCACTACAAGCAGAGTTGGTCTTTTTAAACTTCAAGAATGTATTGAATACCGTTATCGATTAACATGTTAGAAGATATAGTGAGTGGCCTAGCCATATAAACTTATTTTATGATAACTCATTGTATTTCACGTAAAATTCTTAATACATTGCTACCTCATATCAAACAATCCTGTAGTTTTGCAAATAATCAAACAGCATTCGAAGGAAATTTTACAATAGCCTGTTAATTGTACTTTAAACTTTCTAAGGCATAGCATTAGCCTAATTTGTGTATCATTTCAATAGAGTTCCCAGAGTACATCATCAACAACTTTAAGATGACTTCTGTTGCAGTAGCCACTCATCAAGTCAGTTATGTTCCTACACAACTTTCTATTGAGTCTAAGTATACATTCCTGAGCTTGTTTTCAAGCTGTCTTTAGGAAGTGCATTTATTGTCTCATACCTTGAGATCTCTTCCACTCTAGTTTCAGATTATTTCATAAATTCTTACCAGAATGGGCTCTTAGAACAAAGGGCTATAGACCAACTGGTCAGTGTGAAAAACCAAACATTGACAGCCTTTATTTGATCTTACTGAACACCAGGAACAAGTTCCTTTCTGTTTATAACTAGTTTATTTAAGGTAAAACTGCTTTCAAGTGCAAGCTTTATTGCATCTTCTTTTTAGTGCAGTTTGCCTGCCTGATCAAATAGCAATGTTATGAAGTTAACAAGTTCCTGTGCTTAGACCAAAATTGCCATAATTTCAGCCGGAAGATTTAAACATGTTAGAAGAAGAGATTATATATATTATGTAGTGATAATGATTTCTTAACTGATTATTTAATAAAGATTTTTTTCTAATTTTTTTTTACTTTTAGCATTTATATATATGAAGTTAACAAGTTCCTGTGCTTAGACCAAAATTGCCATAATTTCAGCCTGAAGATTTAAACATGTTAGAAGAAGAGATTGTATATATTATGTAGTGATAATGATTTCTTAACTGATTATTTAATAAAGATTTTTTTCTAATTTTTTTTTACTTTTAGCATTTATATAGTTGTTACATTATTATTGAATTTATTATTCCTTATTCATTAAAAATACGTTCTTAACTTTTAGAAATTTTTTGGAGTTCGTCGGAAGCCTATCCGTGAATTGCTTCCACCGAAACCTGTTTCATCATTAATAATTGAGCCCTGGTGGATGGTTTATGTGGGTTACGTTACTGAAGATGATATCAAGGTATTTTTTTACTGAAGATGATACAAATATTTATGTTACTTCTTTTTATGATTATGGTCTAAAAATCTAAATTACCTAACTTATCTAGTTTATTAGTTGTATGTAGAAAGCTTTAAATCAATTTAAATTAATGAAATTTTATTTAATAAAAATAACAATCTTATAGAGTGAAACCTGTACTTATTGCTATTTCCTGTTATAATAAAGCTGTATATAATGATATTTTCTTAGGTCCCAACATAATTCTTATTCACTCAATGTGTTTCGAACCTGCCCATTACGATAATCACTTTATAGATGCACCTATCCATAACAATATTTTTACTTCTTTAGAAAGCAGGTTGCATAGATGTACCGCTAGATATTTTTGTCTTGGAAAAACAACATGACACCCAATGGTCCAATCCAACTCAATGTGCTGTTGTACCAACATTGCCAAATGTTTCGAATATGCGTTTGAACTCGTTAAATGAACACAAACATGTGCATGCAAGTGTCATTTCCATCAACAATTAAATAAAGAAAATTAACATATTTTTTTAAGCAACAAATTTTTCTGTTATATGAAATTATGCTTACATCTTCCTTTTATGTAAGATAAAATTGTAACTCATCTTTCCACTTTGCCGAATTACGAAAGAAAATGCATATCAGCAACAAATTGTAAAACAATCATTAATAATATACCCATTGTACTTTGCCTCTTCATAATAAATTCGACTCTTGTCGGTTATGCCTTCTCCAAATTCAGTGTTTATAATACGTTCTCAATAATGATGGAAGTATTGTGCAGTCAGTAAATATATTTTACCTTTATTCTTAGGAAATATCTATCATCACCAAGCGGTTAAATTGTTAATTATAGTTGATTAATTAGTAATTGTATAAATTATTGTTTTGATATAGTATTTACATTTTAAAATATATAAATACAATAAAATTAAATGTTTAAATACCATCCAACATTTTCATGCACATGTTACTATATGTACATAAACATTGGATGCACAAAAGGCTCAAACTGTTTTACTGAAACTGACTGTAACAATATTTTATCCAAGTCCATACATTATCGTTATAAAACAGTTTTTATGTACAATGATCACATGTATATAACATTATCTTTTAAGTCTAGACAGTATCATTATAGACAGGTTTTACTGTATATCATTTCCAGACAACGTTTTTTTTTTTAATAATCCTTTTCTCTCCCTTTTTAAAACTAAAATTGATAAATGATAAACCGATTTAAAGGCTAAGACCTACACTTCTAGGAAATAGTTTATTTACAATTGCATATTGTGTTATTGATATGAAAATCATAGTTAAAGAAATCGGAAATAGTCCAAAAAATTCCGGTAAGGTCTGATAGTCTGCAGTAGAGGACAGAATTTTAGAAATGATAGAAAAGCGGTAACAATTTAAATATTTTGAAAAACCTTTGGAATCTCATATCGCTCAGCAATAAAATGTAATATCTAACTCTGATGAACTTCTAAATAAGTAATTTCTTTAAGCAATCTTATTATTATTAAGGCTGCAAACCCATGAGCCCACTAGTTTCAATTAATTATTTTATTCAATACAATTAACAATTGTATATATTGGTCAATATCATATTGTAAACAATGTGTTATTGGAAGTTGATACATGAAGTATTCAAATAATTTTGAGAAAAAAATATTTTTATATCTTTCATTTCCCTTTTCTTATTATGAAAGCAAAAATCTAAAAAATACAAAGAAAGGAAGCTTAAAATTTCACACTATTCAGCATCAAGCAAAATTTGGAAAACAGGGAATGAGGAACTTGCACAAGTGAGGAAAATGAATATTTTTTGTATTTTCTAGTGTTATCGAACGAATATATTTGAGCAGTGCAATTATTTTTTATCTTTATGCTTTCAATTAATCAAAAATTAAGTTTGAAATTAGCCGAAATCAAAGCAAAAGTCATGTGACCAAAAACTCATAAAAAAACGTGACGTGGCTACGCAGAGATAAAGTCGCAAAACGAAGGAGAAACCTCACTCATTCTCTTTCTAAAACAGGTTTTAGACTGGTTCATTATCTGCGCGTTGACGTTGCACGCAAAAGTGGCTTTTTCCCGCCAAATCGCAAAGTGAAAAACTAAACATTTTTTTAACTATCTCTCCGAGCTCAATTTTTTTAAAGAATGGTATTGTTTTTCATGATTTTTTCTCTACTTTAATTTAAAAATAAAACCAAAAAATGTGAAAGTTCCTCATTAGGTATAAGGAAGATTGTGATTTTTAAACATAAAGGAATTTTAAAATAAAACGAACCACTAAGAGAATTTTAAAATTTGAATGGTAAAAAGTAAGTTTATAGACGGAATCAATTATTTCTGTAAAAATGTATGCTTCAATTAATCCTCTGAAAAGAATCGACTGATTACTAAGCTCTGTCACTGCTACTCTGTTTTTAAATCCTTTGTATAAACTTTGATTTTGTGTGTGTTTTGGCTGTGTATGTTGATGGTTTGCAAATCTGTGGAGGCCTAATTAACCCCCTTTCCGTCATTCAATCTGGCTGAAACTTGACAGATAAATTCGATGTCGATAAGGCATTCTATCAAATCTTGGGGGTGTCACTGTTACTAAAAGGTCATTTTTACGGAATAGTAACAAACCAACTTGCCGTCATTCAATCGCGCTGAAATAGCATTTAACCAATCAGGAAAGAACTCTTTCCTGTTTCCAAAATTGTTTTAATAAATAAATAATACAGTTGTTTTAATCAGAATAAATTAAAGATATTTGGATGTGAATGCATAAATTCACATTCATTTTAATGAATAAATTTTGAAAAGTATTTACTGCATATTTTGCTGATAGAGATGTTTTCAATATTTAAAATTAGATGCAAATACCAAGCATAAAAATTGGAAATGCATATAAAGGATTTATATTAAAAATTTTGTTTTTATAGGTTATGTTATTAAAAGTTATAGTTTCAGGAAAATTCTCGAGCATTCAAATTTATATATTGCTGATTATCTTGATTACTTTGATTTAACAGAACACTAATTATCTGGATTAATTGGGACCAGATCCTATCATAATTATTGTATAGATTACAAAGAAAAAGAGCTTAATTCTGAGCGAAAATGAGTTTTGCTTAAGTATGGAACAATTTTGTTTCAATTTGTTTACATAAACACTATTAATATATATAATAGGATCTGTGAGATATTATTTATTTCAAGATGCATATTGCATCTAGTAAAACTTCCTTCAAGAAATAATATAATTTTTATGTTTAAAGTGAATAAACAGTTCTTATTTTTGATGATGTAGAATTAGGATACATAAAAAAAGCTGCTCATTATATTTGACCATTCATGTCATACTGTATATTATCTTTATGTTTGCTTGTAAAAAATATTCTATAACTTTGTTACCCAAAAAAGTCAAACAAATTTTGATACTATTTCTTGATCCTTGAAAAATATGATGCTGTTCAAGAATAATCACTTATAAATATATTATATACTAGACCATAAGGGTTTTATTTCCTGCTTTTCTCTATTTAACTGCATACTTTACATTTACTTCAGTTAAACTTTTATTCAATTCTATTTGACACTTGCCAATTTATATATTTTTTGTCTTTTCTCATTTTGAGTAAATTTTAAATAGTCAACTGTTAATAATTTTTTTTTTTCAGATAATTCCAGATAGTGAAAGAGTAGTTATTGACAAAATTATTGACAATGGGGCCCAAAAAGCTGGTAATTTGGATGCAATTTATCTCAAAGGTATTACAATATTTTTTTATTCTTTGTTTACTGAAACTGAAGTACTGTAGTACATAATTCATACAGGTTATTTGGAGTCTCACGAATGTTTCTATTAAGAGATATTTGAATTAATAAATTTTGCATGATATACAACAAGGTGAAATTTTTTTTCAATCAAATGTTTAACCAACTATGAAAATATACGGGAAAAAAAATTCTTTTAAATGAATTGATATTCCTAATTTCAAGCTATACCAATTAATAAATCTTTTTCCTTGTTAACACTTTAAATCCCAACCCTCCCTATACCGCCTTGTGAGAAAAATTCCCAGCCAGTCGCCTTTCAGTAGGGTACAGGGTAAACGTATACTTCAAAGTGAGGGGAATCTGCCCAGCAGTAGTTGTTTGAAGCTTGACGGGTCTTAACAATAGGCTATTGTGGGGCATGTAGAGGGGAGACATGGGTCTAAAGTACTCACTGTCAAACTGCCCCACTCTTTGGACATGGAGTAAGATAGTCAGGGATTTTTCTCTTATGCGAATCTTGTCATGTACTTAGCGGTGGCGTTTGTTTCATTGATAAGATGTCGACTAAATTCTCCGACATATCAAGCAGATGACACAACGCACAACCCTATTGCAGGTTGTAGACATATAGTAATGATCTTTTAATGGTCGACAGTGACCCCCCACAGGAAACCAAGGTGTGGCCCACAGGAGAACGAGTCGGGCGAGTTCATTTCAATTTTTTTCGAATGGAAAGTCATTGGGGTTTTGTGAAACCCACAACGCTGACTCCGTGGGATTTAAAGGGTTAATATACTTAAAAGATAAATTCTGAAAATTATATAGAGGTAAAATAAAACATTAATGTTATACTTATACATCAGACATAATATGTGCCATAACTAATACATATCATCAATATATTTATTTTTATATTACATGATCAATTGGGTATGTAATATTGTGTGTTTATTGTGTATAGAGTAATTAAACTTATTTTTTATTTCAATTAACTAAAATAGTTGATTGATGCTGATAGATTAAATGAACACATTACTTATTATTCTGTAATTCCAAATACCCAGTGATGATACATTATTTAATTCAGCTGTTCAACATTAACAAAGGCATACTGTAAGTAGCTAAGATTATATTTTTACCTATAAGCAGCTTTTTAAAAAAACCATATAAATAAGTTTAATTAGTAAATTTATTTTTAATTTAAATATCCAATAACTTATTAATTCTGTAAAACTTAATAAGTGGATGGGACAAAAGAAATGTGAGAGTTTAAATAATATTTATTTTTCCTCTGATGCACCAAATAAAATGTAGTTTATGAAGAATTAGACTTTTATAGAAACTGGAGTTACATTTAAAATATATAAAGTAACAAGCTGTTATCCTTGCCTAGTTATATCCTTTCCTAATGTTTTACCATTGTTCACTTAATAAAAATGAATTAAAAATTTACTACATTCATTTGTTAGTGGTGGAAAAATCACATTATCAGAATATAATTGCATAGTTTGTAAGATATATTTCATCTTAAAAATTCGAGAAACTACAAAACTAAACATATTTTTATTGGATCTGTTTAATAAAAAAGAATAATCTGAGATCAGTCCATTTATTATACTTTCAAAATCGATTAGGAAAGAAAGAGGAATTAACGCATTTTTGACCGGTAATTTTTCACAGAAAATATCTCATGTATGAGATACTCCTTCATATCGCCAGTGGTAACTTCCACCCACGGTAAATTTTTAGCTGTGTTTTTATGATATTGCTTTAGTTAGCAATATAAATTAGTTTGAGATTAGTTAGATGATTAGTTTGAGAAACAAATAAATTAAAGAAATCATTATCAAAGAGTAAATCTGTTACTTCATTGATACTTAGTGCATAACTAAGTCCGACAGTTATACCCAAAATATTTGAAAAATCCTCCAAAGTTGGTGTCAAATGATTTTCAATTCACTCTCCTTCAAAATCACTTTCACTCTCACATTCTATTACATTACTTTTTTACTTTCAATTACCCATATGTATACATAGGGTTATGTAAGTATAGTATTCAGTCAAAAAAATAATTTTTTTTTTTTTTTTGTATTTCTCCTTGTTTTGGAACATCCTGATTTAAAAAAATGTTCTAAAGAAAATGTCTGTCTGTACATCTGTGTGTACGTGGTCAGCATAATTCCCAAACAAATTGACCTATGATGTTCTAATTTGGTGCACGGGTTTGTGATGGCACCGGGACATACTATGAAGGTTTTTGTCAACATCATGGCATGCGCAAAAGGTAGCTGCCATTGAAAAGTATCATGTTTTTCAGTTATTGCTAAAAAACGGCTCTAATGATTTTGTTCAAAATCCTGTGAAGGTCTAAAAGTCTGCCTCTGAAGGTGTTTTAAACATTCCCCCCTCCGAAATTCTCAGAAAACTGTGATAAAAGCGTAAAAAGTTGAAAAACGATTGCCAATAACACAGAGCTCATTGCCTTTGAGCATCGCCCATCAACAATTGTTTCTTTTACATTTCACTTACGAGTAAGGACAATGTAATGTCCATCAAATAAAAACACCAATTTTGCCGTTTTGGCTTTTTTTTTTTTTTAATGTTAAAAATATTGCCGAACTGGCCATTTTTATTTAAATGGTTGAAAATAAGAAAGTGGTATATAACACCATGCTAAATTTTACTGCAATGACCTATATTATACAGTTTAATTGAAAGTTGTGCAATGTTCCACATCTCTAGTTGCCATTTTGTGATTTAATATTGGATTCGTAACCGTCTTCTGATTAACTATCACTTTCCAGATTGCTTAAGTTTATTTCTAAATCACTTGGACAATCAGGCAAATTACCTGCAAATAATTCATTGCAAATTTCTCCACTGTCATGGTTAAAATTTCTGTACTACTAAAATTGTGATTAAAATTTAAATATCAAGAATTTTTTTTTTTTTTTTATAATAGAGTGGCAATTATAATGCAAATGCAGAGATAACTCATGTCTGATTTGCAACATTCAGTCATGAAGACACAAGTTAACTCATGATTGGTCAATCATGTCTTAAAGAGAATTCTGTTTTTGTTTTGAATTATATGGATAATCACCAATTCCTTAAGTGTTACATTTGTTTGTGTGACTCATTTACGTGAGAAACTTGAAGCAGTGGAAATCATGTGTTGTAAATCATGTGTGGAAAATGTGTTGTTAAAACAAAAATACTAATGTGGGGATTGTGAGAAGTAAAAACCAATTCATTGTGATGAATTATACAAACTACAATTTAACTTTCAAGAGCTTGTTTTGTAGTCGGTGCACATCTTTTTATTTTAATTCAAACCATTAATCTTTCATCTTAAAATATATGCTTGCATATAATTTTACTTTTCTTTTTCAGACCTTTATAGAAGAGGTTTAATATATCTAGATGTACCCATTGATGATGATGACTGCATTGTTGGTAAGCTATATTTAATGCATATGTTTCATGTATCATAAAATATAAATAGAGCTTATTAAATGTAATTCAGTAAGAGGATACTAAATGTGTACTATTTTCATTCGGTTTAGTTTGGTCTGATTTTAGAACTAGGTATTTTTTTAATGTGTGTAAACAGTTTATTTTCTAAAGCTGAACTTTTTACTTTGACGTTAAAACTTACCAATATTTAACTGCATGCTATTGTATATGAAAGTTCTGAATTATTTCTATATTTTTGTTTACGTAAAATTTAATTGATATTGAAATATAAATAAAGGCCCATCTAGATAATGTGTCTAACATTAATTTTTTTCCCCTCAATGCAGACGAAGTTGTCTTGCCATTTATTCTTACAGAGTTTACAATTTAATTCGGAAGTATGTTTCCTTTATAATTAATTTCCACAATTATTATGTCATTGTCAGAAATTTCATCTCGATCATTATTAGTGTTAAGTTGCTTCTTGGGGTCTATTGGTCATAGAGGTGTCTGGTGCAATCACTGGGCTGGTCAGAGTTTGTAAAAAATGGGCCGATGTAGTGTAGAATTTGTTACTTATACTTTTTTTTAAAAAAATTTCAATTTTAGTAGCTTTTCTTAAGAGTTATTTTTTTTTTAAAAAGCAAATGACACATTAAATCCCAATCACTCCCATTAGCCCTCACGCTTGGCGAGGCCTTTTGTTTGGCAGGGGGTTTAACTCTTAAAATCAACAAGAACCGAAAAAAATTATAAATGAGGAAACACAAAGCCTTGCTGGAAGTTTTCGAGTCGTAAAAAATAAATTACGTCAATCATAAAAATATAAAGATTATTTGCTTAATAAGTTTTTATGTTTTAGTTTATAATGATGTAATTGGCAATTAGGTACGATAATCTACACTAAATGAAGATATAAAGCTGACTTAAATTAATTATTAAACAATTCAATTATTAAAATAAAAAAAACTATTTAATTATAAATATTTAGTTAAATATTGGAATTATTTTATTAATAACAATAATTATTAAAATTTGATTAATGATTCTGTAAAAAATTTGGGCCTTCATGAATCTAAAATCACTGGACCATATTTATGTCCACAGTGTATCCCTGGTTGCTTCATATTTAAATTGCATTGTAACACTCTTAGAATTTCATTACTAACCTTGGAAAATTTAATTCATAGAACTTTAGTTAAAGAAATTGGTATTGCAATAAAATTTTATTTTGAAAATATAGCTTTTTTTAAAAAAAAATATTTATTTTTGTATATGAATTATAGACATTTCAACAAAAACTAAAAAAAAATATGCTTTTAATGGCATCACATTGTAAACCTTCTAGTACTTGATATAAAATATGGCAGACCCAGAATACAAATAAACCAAATCCAATTTTTGATATTCTAGAATATACTGCTTGATCAGCTTTATCACAATACAAATATACAATTCAAATTTTTGAATAATTATGTGTTAGAACAATTACATTTGGTGCCCTCGAAAATGCGACTTACATGTTCCATGCTAAGATCTTTGAGTTTAAGTAGAAATGATGTCTCTGGAGTCTTCCTCAGAAGAAATCAATATTTTATTCTTGTGAGTGCTAAATAATGTTACGATAATATGAATGCCAACTAAAATATAATTTTCAAACCATTCTGGAGCCAAATTTTAATTTAAATATTTCTAGCTCTATTGTTGACACAAAAACTTTCCTCTTTGAATTGCAATGAAGAATGTCTAAACCCCTTTGTCTTAGTCTATAAAATGTATAGTACAATTAAATTGATCTAAAGTTTGTCCAAATGGTGGTGTTTTTAAGGATACTTATCAATTATAGGGATCATGTATTCAAACAGCAATACTTAGGGACTACGCAAAATTCCGGTTTTTATCAATTGAGGACTAGAAACGGAAAATGACCCAAGTCCAAAAAAAGAAAAATTTTCAGGATAGCCAAAAAATTATCGCATCTGGTACTTAGCAATGCTTAAGTACATACTTCAGATTGAATTTCAACTATTGCTACTGGAGTTTGCACTTTGGGCGTTCTCCACTTTGTTTAGCTTGGTCTTTAGGAAATTTTTCCGTTAAAAAGAGATTTTTTATATTTTTTTTGGTACTTAGGTCGGTTTCCATTTTTAGTCCTCAATTGCTGATATTATAAATGGTTGGTGTTAGTTTCAAATATTATTGCTTATTAATTTAATGAATATTTTATAAATTTAGTGTAATTTTATCTACAATAGCTCTGAGTTATGGCCTTCATAAATTTCAATGCAACACAATATTTTTTTATTAAGTAAAGTTGATCAAGCCTCATTATACATTTTTATCACTCTAGTTAAAATGAGTATCATATCAGATAATATAGCCCATGTTTTCTGTGAATAGCAGTCACTATTTCATAGTTCCTACAGTCAGTAAATATCTTTTCAAGCCTTCTGATAATTCACCTAGAGGGACCTCTTAGAAAATCTTTTTAACTTTTCTTCTGAAATCTGCGTGAACTCTTATTTTAATGAAAGCCGAAATCTGACTTGTGTTATATGAGTAAACGGGTTTCCCAAGGTCATTACAAGTGCTTAATATTTTAAACTTGTTTACCAAGCCTTAATAGTACTTGAAAATGCTTAGAAAAGTCCTTAATTTTTGTCACTTATCCATGCTGCACCAAAATATTCTGGTATATTTGTATTATGCATGCATCAACTTGTACATCGTTAAGTTACGTATATGGTGATTGGGGGAGTAGATATCGAGTCATTTTAGTTACACACTGTACTCAGTAAGAGGAACACGTGAGATTAGCGTGTTTTTTTTGCAAGCCAAAAGATCAAAGACGATCAGCAAAGTCTGTTTTATAAGGCAAAATGCAAATTGTGCATAACATATTTTGATGTTAACACTCTAGGCAAAGGAGCTGTAAGTCACATGTTAAAGACCTGATGCATGAAGTTTTTTTTAAAGGTCCTTAAGGTATACATATACAATTGAGATGATTTTCTTTAATTTTTAGGTAATAATTTCAAACTTTTTGGCAGTATATCAGAATTAAAAATGATACATTTATATATATAAACTTTTTTTTCCGTCAATTTTTTAATCAGCTAATTGCAATTAAAGTGACTAATTAAGATATTATTAGAACATACATAAATAAACTTGTAATTAACTTAGAGGTATGATTTTTACTGCAAATAAAAGATATTATATTGATGCATATTCCTATGGATAATTTTGAATTTGGCTGCAATATTTATTTAATTATAAATTTTTAAATAAAAAGTTAAAAAAAATACACAGTTTTTAACAAAAAATTAAGATTAAAATATTCATAAAAATTGTGTTTATAACAATATTTGTTAGATTCTCCTTAGAAAACACATTCACAACTTGTGTCTTCAGAACAAAATTAGAATTTTGTAAATCGGACAATTTATTTTGAAGTTATGACCTTTGGCGTAAAGTCATATAACACCAAAATGTCATTCTTCAGAAAACGCATTTAAAGTTTACTACACTAATGAACAGGATACAAAACAGGTTTACAAAACCCTCTGTAATTTAAAAAGTTAATTGAGTCTCAAAAAGAAAATGGTATTATTATAAAGGTAATGAATTCAGGAATATTTTAAAACAAAAATGCAGACTTGAGTCAAATTTTTAAATTCCTAATGTATATGTATACCTTGAAAGTCCTTCAAAGGTCATTGATTTTCATTCTACAATTTCAGTGAGAACCTTGGTAAATTCCCTCAATGCAGCCCGCAATAAACTTATAAATATCCTAAAATTAGTCTTTTATTTTTTTTAAAAGTGCCTCCTCTGGAAGGTTTTGTCATGAATCGAGTAATGGGTGATTATCTGGAGACACTGCTGTATAAAATATTTGTTTCAATTGATGAGCATACAACTGTCTCGGAGGTAAGTGCTTTATTTAAATCATTTATATTAATTTTGATTTAATTTGTTTGTGGCTGGTAAAATCTTCAGAGGCTAATTAGCCCACTTGACATTATCCATTCAATCTGAAACTTGGAAGATAGACTCTTTGGCGATGACAATGCATTTTATCATTTTGGGATCTTTTACTAAAATGCTGCTTTTGAACAGATTTTTTTTTACCTTATCTTTATCTATTAAATCACTGTTTAATCCAAATTTTATACCATAAAAGTTTCAAAG
Source organism: Linyphia triangularis (assembly GCA_963978545.1). NCBI lineage: Eukaryota > Metazoa > Arthropoda > Arachnida > Araneae > Linyphiidae > Linyphia > Linyphia triangularis. Next base: position 29,005,862 of record OZ021730.1, on the reverse strand, counting down.
GGAGTAAAATAATTTATTTTTTTCAATATTTTTATCTCTCATAATAGTATTTGCCTACATTTATTTGTAATTACAGTATTGTTAATTTTCATTGAGTTCTTTATTCACAATGAAATATTATTAAAAGCTGTAATGTTAATCAAAATTTTTGATTTGTCAGTTTGATGAAAGGGAAAAAAAAAATATTAGTCTTAATGGAATTACCCTAAACAATTTTAAGACTTGTTTCTTTAATTTTTATTGAATTTTTATAATTGCATTTTACCTAAAGCTTTTAGCCCTACAGTTAAAACATTAAAAGTAGCCAATGTTTTCGAAAATAACGTATCACTAATGTTTTCGAAACTTGTACAAATCCTTGTTTACTTGGCTTATTTATCACTTATTTCTTTTGAATTTTACCTTATAATTACTTAATCTGATAGTTGCATGTACAATTTGTCCAGAGTTTATGTTGCATATTAAAAAAGAGGTTACTAGTCAAATATTCATTAGATTTATTGTGGCATTGCCATTTGTAACAGTTGTTGGTGGTTACTGTGTGCTTATGTTTTATATACTGATTGGATTTCTAACTGTAACATTTCTTAAATATTTTCAGCTTTCAAGCATTCTCCAAATTGATCTTGAGCTTGTAAAGGTAACTTTCAACATTTTATACAGCTTTACTTTGTTTATGTACATATTTTATGTAGTAAAATGAATGTTATTTATTCATTGCCTTTATATGTACACATTCATATAGGATAAGAGTTTTGTATAATATGTTAAATTGTTCAAGGTCCCTGTCTCATATATAATTTACATAATCTTGATCGATCAATTTAAATTATCTTTTTCTTTTACATTATTACTTAGGTTTAAATCATAAAATTGTGGTAAATATATTATTCTTTTTTAAAATATGTTCCAAATTAATTATAAAAGATAACTCCTCCTATGCAACAATAAAATGTAATCATAAAATTTTCAAATTAAATGAAAGTAACCATTAAATATTCAAATTTAAAATAAACTTGAAATATCACTGACCAGTCACTAATAGGCTCTATAACTCATTAAAAATTAATAGTAATTTTTTAAGTAGTACGTTATAAATGTGTTAAATTTATTAGAAAAATTGCATCAAAATTAGTATTTGTATTGGCCCTTTACAATATTTTTATTTAACAAAATAATTATAGTAAATTGTCGCCATACTAATCTAATACACAATTTAAACTTTTTTCATTCCTTTCCAGAATGCTGTGTCTATGTACTGTCGTTTGGGATTTGCTCGAAAGAAAGCTCAAGAAGACATTACTAACTTGCATGCATCATGGCAAATGGAAAATACATCAAAGTCTCCAAAGTAATTACATCATATTTTGTCTATGCCTATTTAACTTTTATTTTTGAAGCACTATACGCTTCCTTACAAAGAAGTTTAGTTTTGTCTTTAAATTTGGGTTTACGGATACTGCTTTCGATGAATTGATGCAATTTTTTTCCTTTGAATCTAAAAATGCTACTCAAAATTTTCTTTCATGTAAAAAAAATAGATTATTAAACATAGCGGCCACAGAACCTGGATATAAGGGAAATGTCAGGGAATTTTTTTAAATTTTACGAAAAGCAGTGAATTTTTCTATTGTTTTGAAGGCATATTTTTCTGTTCATCCATATTTTTTTGCCATTTTCCCGGAGAATTGTGGTAGTAGTTAAATTTCATGTTACGATATAATTTAAATTTTTTATTACTGCTAAAACTATTTATTTAAAAAATTGCCATATCATCTCTGTGGCAGAAAAATTCTATTTAATATACATATCTGGAAAAATTGGAAAATTTGGAAAAAAGTTTGCCGTAAAATCAAGAAATTGTTTAGAAATTTATCAGGGAACTTTTTTTCTTTAATTTTGTGGCCGCCCTGAAAAAGAAGTTCAAGTACCAATGCTCACATGCTGTTTTGTCCCCAAACCCTGGGCTTGTATCTTCACTTGACTTTTTATTGCACTTAACCTTTGGATGAACAATCCTCTAGTCATGATATTTAAAAGTCAGCTTATGAATAATTTATCTTCAAAATTAACTCTTGGGCTAAAAACTTAAATAACTTTGCATTTAGATAGTTTTAAGCACCAAAGTATCCAAAAATCATTGAAGAATATAATTTCAAATTTTGTTTTAGGTTATCAAAAATGCAGGAAAAGTTTATCAATATATTAAACACTGAGAATGATTGTGATGCATCAGACGAAGGTTAGTAAATTATTATATGAAACTTCATCAAGCTTTTAGGTTTTTTAAATAAGATTAACCTTTAAGTAGTTAATTTATAGTTAACTCATCAACATACAATTTATGTATGTTAATATTAAATAATTTTAATATATATTTTAAGCTCTGTAATTTTTAGCATTTCAAGTCCTTGATTAATAAAGAATTGAATTCTTCTATTGACAATGAATTGAAATCTTTTATTTTACTCGACGCATTTGTATTTTGAAATCAATTGATAACATGATCATGAAACTAGTGTTCATGGAATAGCATCATAACATAATATATAGAACCTCGTAGCAAAGGACTATTATACTTTTGTTTATATTTGTAACATTACATTTGTTGCACATGCCCATAATACTGTAATGCTCTCTTCAAAAACTAGTTCATAAAATTTTGTAGTACACAAAATACATGTATTAAAACTAAAAAGTTGTATTTTGCTGAGTAAAAAAGTGATGGTATTCTATTGCGACATACCCCAAAATGTAAAATGACTGAAAATTATAAGACAGCTTCACTTTTTGTAGAAAGCAAATTTCTTTTCAGTTTAGTAGACTTCATTTAAGGTGCACACTCTTAATTGTTGTGTTTATATCTTTGTAGATGTTAAATCCAATAAAATACCATCTCAAGTGCCTGCTTCTAGTCTGCCTAATACTCCTCTAAAAAGAATTGGATTTCTTTATGATTCTACTTTAACAGCGTTTTTGATGATGGGGAATTTATCACCAGTAAGTACACTATTTGTTAATATTAAGATGTGGTAAATGTTCACCATATTGACACTAACTAATGCAGGGGTTGGAAGACTTTTCTGCACTAGCAGCCAAATATTCAATAATCAGAACCATTAAATTTTTAAAGAGTCGCAAAATAAATATAAGTGGTACCATGACAGGGTTCATGCGCTTTAGGGAGAACAGGGAATATAAATCAGCCTTAAAATCTTTGGGGGGGGGGGGGAACCTGGAAAAAGTCCTTTTTACCCTGAAAAAAATTCTACTCTTCCGTGCTATTTCTTATACGTTAACTCGAAGATTTAAAGTTACAGAATTGTTTGATAACATAGACTTGAAGAAAGTTATTTTTAAAGAAAAAATACTTTTTTCATGTTATCGGAAGAATTTGTGTAATCGAAGTTTGACTATATTTATCTGGCTTGCTAAAATAATTAAAATAATAAATTCTTGCTAAAAATAATTAACTCTGCAATGAAAAACAAAACTCTGGAAAACTTAGGGAAATCTCAGGGATTTTTTTTTCTTTCTGAAAATGAGTATGAACCCTGCATGAGGTTTGAACTACAGCTATTTTTATGAAATAAAAATCAAGGCAGATGAGATAAATCAGTAGTCCATTTTTGTTTGGAATGAACCAATACAATTCATTCCATTCTTGATTAAATTACGATTTTCTCATCAATTTTTCTCTTCCTTTTGGACGAAGTAGAGACCATGTTTTTCCAATATAGTATATCAAAGGCAGAAGGTGTTTTAACAGAGTGCACAACCATGACAAATTTACCATGAAAAGTATTATTTACCTCAGTCGAAGACGAGAGAACATGTGTCACGAAAATCTTGATACAACTGATACTGTGATGCACGGTGAACGTACTGCTTATTTTGATAGTTTTGTATTTCTGCTTGGAAGTTGGCATTGTGGACTATGATTTTAGGTTGGTAGTTGAGACCAGCCAGGGTCGCATTCGCTTTAAAATTTCTAATATTCTTTAAATTTTTGTTTCTTCCTAAAATTCCTAAAATTGTACTTAAATTTTTTGATAATTCCTAAAAAAAAAAAAAATTAAAAATCTTGAAAATTCTCTGATTTTCATCCAAATCCTGTGAAAAAAAACAACCCCGATATTCATCCAGATGAGAAACATGGATTAAAATTAAATTTGCATGTTTGTCAAAATTGTATAATTGTTTAATTATATAACTGTTATTTTGCTAAAAAGTTATTTGATGTTCAAATTTTTGAAAATTGGCAGTGTTTTGCCAGTTGCTTTGGAAAGAATGTCCGTGTTAAAAGCCTATGTCAGTTTCAAAAGAAATATCCCTAAATATTTTTGAATTATCCTTAAAGTTTTAAGAATTATCCCTAAAACTCCTACTTAAATTTGTTAGACAACTCACTGTGCCCCCTGGAACAGTGTTGCCTGTCCATCCTACTCATCTCTATGTGTTTTGTCCCGTTTTCCTCACTTCTCTTTTGTTTTAGATAAGTTTATGAGTTTACATAAACAAAGCCCAAATTTACTACCACTTAGTAGTTTATAAGTTTATTTTTAGGGTTGAGCCGCAAATATCCATGAATAGAGCCACGATCTAACGACCCTTGAGGTAACGGGTTGCTGTTAAATATAGCCACACAACTTTAGCTGCAGCTTAAAATATAAAACTAAACTACAGGTGTTTTCTAAATCATATCTTTTTTTCATTTTTAGTATTCTAAAGCCAAAAATAAAAAAAAAATGGTTTGTTTATATATTCACGTACATTCACATACAAAACAATTTAAGTGGATTAATGTGGTATCAATTGGGCATCTTAAATGTAAATTTGCCAGGATTAGTCCTTAGATAAATACCTAAACATGGAAAACACTTTTCTTTTTTACTTGTCTAAGTTTGAGAAAAAATTTACAGATTTTATTATTTTCAATTTCAGAATTGCTTGTATCGAAATACATGCTTATCTATATTTTTACTATAATCTCAATTTCAAAAATTAGCTGTAAAGCACCTGCAATAGCTTGGGAATTTTCTTTGTTATTTTGAGTAGCCTTCCCTTTGACTTTAAAGTAGAAGTGGGACTCTGCCTTATGGACTCTGAGAAAAAAGATGAAATAGTAATACTTGTCGAATATATGCCTAAATGCATACACATGCTGTTATCTGTATGAATTGAGGTATAATAAAATATTGATATCATGATCATGATTAATATCAAAATTAAAAAAAAAAAAAAAAAAAGAATCTACACTTAAGTTTGCATTTTGTTTTCCCTGTCTTTTGCTGGGTATTTAGGACACATTTTTTATTTTTTTATTCTATAAATAATTTTGTTACTATGTAACCTTTTTAGAGGTGTTAATTGATTATTAATTAAAAGTATTTTTATTTGTTACTTATATTTTTATTTTTGATTCCAGGGTTTGAAAAGTCATGCTGTAACTATGTTTGAAGTTGGAAAACTGTCAGATGAATCTCTTGATAGTTTTTTACTTGAACTTGAAAAAGTATCTTATTTATATATTTTTCATAAATTACTGCTGTATAATATACATGAAAAGAATGTTTGATAAAACTTTATTTTGGAAATTACTTAAATCCAGAATTTTTAGAAATCTATAGAAACTTTCATAAGTTTTCACACTTTACAATGTGCTTGAAAAATAAGGTACTATAATATCCTTACTTAATCTTATGGATTTTGAAATTCATTGCTATATAAATATCATCTAACTTTGCAATTTTTTTTTTTCTGTTCATATTAGTCTTATAAAATTGATGCTCTCCTTCTGTCATACACTACTATATATATTATGTATGCATCAATAAATATACATACGTACATAACGACACACTCACAATTTTGATAATAATTTTTTTCATCCCTGTCTACTTGCTTTTCTTTAAAAATAAGAATCAACACAATGCTCAATATATATATTAAGAAATTGAATCTCAAAAGTTAACATTAAACTTCTTATTAATATTTACTTATTAGATGATGTATTATATTTTGACATATTATATATACACTGTATATTAAAATGACACGTGAATGAAGTTTAAATTTGTTTTTTAGTAAAATGAGTATGAAACCATGCACGCATTTTAAACTAACTTCCTTTAAATGTTTCATACTCGAACTTAATAATGAACTAATATCAGTTTCTACTATTGAAAAGTAGTTTTAGGCTGCTAAACTGTTTTTAACTTTGGCTATATAAGTAATTTTAATAAATAAAATCTTATTGCCAAATTATTACCTAAAATTATCTTAATGTCTGTATTTGTTTGAATTACTTTTGCTGCTTTGCCTTTCATATCTTCTTTTTAATTTTTTTTTTTTTTTTTTTTTTTAACATTAGGTTGCAGACGTTGGTGAAGGGGAAGCTAGACGATATTTCGATCATGCTTTAGCACTTCGCAGTACTATTATATTCCTTCGACACAACCCAAAATTGATGGCCCAGGATTCAGGGGATTCACAAGGTTTAGGGCTGGATTTGCTTCGTTGTGAAAGTTTACAAAACTTGGATTCAGAAACTTGTTCTCGACTTTTGAATAAAAATTACAGGTAAAGAGCAGAACATTTATTTAATTAGATTTGTTTAAAAAAATATAATTTGTAGAAATTTTACAATGCCTAATGAAATGTATTCCATTTTTTTTTAAAAATCATGAAAAAATTCAATTGTTAAAAATAAAGGCAAAGTTTGACTGCACTCAAACTTTTAGTTTTTTTTTTTTTTTTTTTTTCCTTTCTTTTTTCTACTGTAACACAATTTTTTAAATTGTCCCTCATTTTAACATACCTATTCTGTTTAAGTATCTCAGAATGGAATAACAAACATCTTGTGCTTGCATTGATGAACTTCCTTGTATTTCATTAACATGTTAAAAATACCTTACATGTTTTTACTTTCAATTACCCATATGTATATATATATAAATAGGGTAATGAAAGTATACCATTCGGCCATAAAAAAAAAATTTGTTGCATTTTTCCACATTTTGGAACACCCTGATTTCAAAAAAGTTATCTAGAAAAAATGTGTGTCTGTGGTCAGCATAGCTCCTGAACAAATTGACCTATGATGTTCAAATTTGGTATGAGGGTTAGTTGTGGCCAGGGGACCTACCATTCATGTTTTCTTCAAAATCGTGCATGTGCATAAGGTAGCTGCTATTGAAAAAATCATGTTTTTCAATGATTGCTAAAAACCGGGTCTAACGATTTTGATAAAAATCGCTGTGGCAATGCCTCTGAAGGTATTCTAAACATCCCCACCTCCGAAATTCCTGTACAAATGTTTTAATGGCGTAAAAAGTTGAAAAATGAATGCCTTCAACACAGAGTTCCCTTTCTTTGAGCATACCTCATCAACGATCGTTTTTTCTTCTCCTCTCAGTTTCGCTTATAATAAAGGATAATATAAGGATTATCAAAAAGTATATCTCCAAAATCACCGCTTTTTTTTTTTTTTTTTTTTTTTTTTTTTTTTTTTTTTTTAGACCCATACAAGAATTATCGCAAAAAATATCGCCAGACTGGCCATTTATTCTAAATGAAGGATGATAATATATAAATGGTAAATGATACAAATCCACGTCAGTATTATAGTGTAATTGAAAGTTGTGTGATGTTCCACACCCCTAGTTTGTAAAGAAATGCAAGTTTAAATATAATTTCAAAGAGTTTAGAGGTAGAACATATACAGCAGTGGCACGTATTGCTGTCAAATGCATGTAGTCAAAACATGGTAATTGTAACAAAAAATTTTGCGTTAGTCATCTAATGCTCTAGTCAAAAATATTTCATGTTTTCTACCATATAACATGCATATTAGGGGCTCATAATCTGATCCCTGGACATCTAAAAATATATACTTGGTTGTAAATACGACTAGTTTAAGATTTCCTAGTTGTTTAAACCCAAAATTTTTTAAAAAAATGTGATTAAAAGAACACACATCCTTACTTTTTTTTAAAATGGAAAAGAATGCTGTAAGTTTCTAGTTTATTCTTTTATTCCCATTTCGTCAGAGTTCCCACGGACCTTGACATTTATTTGATGAAATTGTATCCTTGAATATCCTTGAAAAAAGGATAAGGTCCTTGAATTTTTTAGCGACCACCAATAATCTGCGCCACTGTTTAATATTTCTTTGTCTAAAAAGTATGTAATTTTATGGCTTTTCAATTTTCTTAAAAAAGTCCTTTTATTTTTTTAAAAAGGTCCTTGAATTTTCTTAAAAAGGTCCTTGGAAGTCTTTAAATTTTTTTTTTTCCATTAAGAGCGGGAACCCTGTTTGGGCCTTTTTTTTTTTCAACTGTTATAACATATTACTTTTCAGATTTCTTAGTGCACTTTTCTTTTAGCTTGCTGATATCTATGGCTCCTCTTACAAATGAAATCAGACCTCTCAGCAGCTGCAGTCCACCACATTTGGGCCCACCTATACCTGAAGTACAACCGAGTTTCAACATTAAGTATTTTAAAATAATTTTTAAAAACATTCTTTATGAAAATTTTTTAACGAAAACCAAATAACTTGTTCGATCATAATTACCCCACATTCATCTGCTTTAGCATTCAAATTGCAATGTTTTATATTTTTGTCTGCTCTTTACTGAAAAACAAACAAAATTGTTAAATGATAACATCACTTCTATATTTTTATTGTGTACAACTAGTTCGTAAAAGAAATCGGAAAGTAGCAACCAAGCAACAGTAAGTAATAAAGTTAACAAAATATTTAAAATTTAATTAAAAACATAGAAATTGACTAGTTTGTAGTTTTGTGGATCATATGGCAGAAATTTACATCTAATATATTTATACATTGCTATTTTAGAAGTACAAGTTATCATTTTCAACTGTATAACAGATTCAGGATTGTTTGGAATTCTCAATTTACCTTTTTACATGCCTGTAACAATCCCCTGATCAGAAGCACAATTAGGAACTAATTATTTCATATTCACATTTCCTAATTCAAGTTTAAAGCCTTAAGTCACATATAGTGTTTAAGTACAGAAATGTTGCAGAAAAGATTATACAAGGCGAATATCCATTTCCCCTTCTCCCCATACTATCGATACCTATTTTTAAATTGTTTGTTACTTTACCTCCACTTTAAATTTTTTTTTTTTTTTTTTTTGGTAATTTAATCAACTTTCTTTGCTATTTCAATTCCATTTAGATGAGTCTTGAGCCTGATATTGGTTGTTGCATTTTTATTAATAATTGTCATTATTATTTTCATATGAATAATATAATCATGTTTAACCTTAACGAATGGAAGGAATTTCTTGTGATAATTTAGTGTTCAAAATTGTGTTTAACATGTTGTTGAGAAATAATCTGTTTACTGAAAATATATATATATATATATAAACAGAAATCATAACTGTTAGGATTTTATAGTAGTGAAAGTGATCGATCATGGGTATTCTTCCAGTGAAATGTCATTCATAATAGTCGTGTACCAATTTTTGTTCTTGGTTAATGAAGATATTGCTAAAATACAATATTACACTGATCCCTAACTGTTATAACTGACCTTTTCATAAAAAGGATACAGATATATAACCACTTTCGCTACTATGGAATCCTAACTGTTGCAAATTTAGCTTTTATTTTGATATTGTTTTCAATAATTAAGTAAGAATTATTATTTAGCTTTTGAACTAAATATTTTTTCATCAGCATTCTTGTATTATGAATCATCATTTGACTTTCTAAATTTTTTGACTGTCTATCAATACTTAGAGTATGATGAAAAGCCATAACAAATCTCCATACAATAATTAATTTTGAGGTTTGTACCAATTTGTTACTGTATTTGCACATTTTTTTTTTTTTTTTTTAATTTCATATACCCAGTGACCCTTGGACAAGTCAGACAAATCTTTCAATACTTCTTTTAATGCATTTTAATTTTGATGTATATATTAATTGATGCTGTATGTGCATAATTTTAACTTTTTTTAAATGCCTAATATCATTTATAGCAATAAAATAAATCCCACAATACCTTTTATGATGATTTTTAGATTAAAAAAATTGTAAGTACAAGTTATTACCATGCATATGTCATTTGAAATTCTTATACATCTAGTAACATTTCGATATTAAACAATTTCATCAACACCTATTATGATATATTTTGGAAAAATTTAATTTTGACATGCATATATCATTTAAAAAATTTTTATTTACCTGAAAGGCTTAAACAAATTGGAAAAGTCTGTTGATACCTCATATGCGAAGTATTGACACATTTTAAATTTGATACAAGTTGGGGAAGTACTTACATAATTTTTAATTTACGTAAATCATCTATTCATATAAGCTAACTAATACTCATAAAATGCGAACTCAAAAGGATAATATGCATCAATCTATATTTCAAATGTCAAAATTAGTTAATCTATTATGTCTGTAGGTACAGCAAGCAAAAAAAAAAAAAAAAAAAATCTGAACGAAGACTATATCTTGTATACTTATTGATCAAATAACAAAAATCAAGTACTGTTGTAAATCATGGAAGGTCTTTATTAATTGTATAATTTTTTTTTTATCATGAGGGGTCATTTACGTATAAAAAACTATACCATACTTTAAAAAGTTCCATGACAACCCCATAATATTATACCATATTTAGATTTAAAAGGATTTAAGGGATCGTGTAATAGATTATGTCTTGAAGCACGCAAAACGTTTGCTTCATCCACGCTTTAAAGCGATATGCCGTCAAGATCAGCCAAATCATTTTCGCTCATAAGTGAAGTCATAAGTTTCTCAACATAATGAACTGAAATTTGGTATCTAGGGTAAGTTAAGTATTCTAAATCGAATGAAAACATAGAAAATGGGTGTTTGTATTGAACATTTTAAAGATAAAGTTAAATTTACTTAGTATAAGCCTGTTAAGAACAAAAATTTGTACCAGACATATAGAAAATTGAAAACAAAACATTTTGGTGCAAACCGCAAGATTCTACGATAATTAAAACCTAAGTTTTAGCCATCGTTCAGATTTTTTTTGCGTACTGTACATATTTCCATACATATCTTCATCAATATATTACCAACTTGACATTCAAGTTAAGAGCTCAGCTTACTAATTTACATACACTCTTAAACAATTGCAAGTTTGACTTATATTCAAACTTTCATATTGATAGCTAAACATGAGAAAGTTTAAAAAATATGTTTTGATGAAAGATTGTAATATTAAGGTTGTGATTAGAGTCTCTTTCAAACAAAACAAGAGGATAAATAATTGAATGTATTTTGATGAGGTTATTTCTCTTTGTAGGTCAGTTCAGTTTGGTTCAAACTTTTTATTTATGCCTTGACAAAATGTGGCCCACCATCCCTTCTTTTAACAAAAGGAACAAGACTTCGAAATTTACCAATCATTTTTAGGGTAAGAACACATAAGAATGCATTAAATAATTTAGATATTTAATTAATTGGTATAAAGTTTTTTTTTTTTTTTCCTTTTGTAGTATGCTTTTAAATACGCCTATCATTTCACAATTATATTACATGGTTCGTACGTTTTTAAAAAACCTTGAAAAGTGCTTGAAAAAAAATCTTTCATTTTCAAGTGCATGAAAACCTTGAATTCTGTAAAAATATGTTTAAAGTGCTTGAATTTCATATTATTTTCTAAAAATATAGCATCTTAAAAAATTTTGGTCAACTAAAAATCTTTCGAACTAAGTTAAGCCAATCAGCAACTAGGAAAACATTATAATTGAATATACAAAAATTTCATCTATCCCCCCCTTTGATGAGTACAGCGCTGCGCTTGTGCAGCATATCTGGAATATCTGATCAAGTAACATGATCTCTTTTTTCGTTTTTGTATAGTGTACGCTAATTTTTTACTCACTGTTCAAAAATTGCAGGGAAATGCATTTTCAATTCAAGCTGATTAGAAAAGCCAGAATATAATATTGAAGACTATGTGTTAGATTTGCACTGTGTACTTTGTGTGTCAAAAATGTCATGATGGGAGAAAGTGCTTTAAAAAACTATGCAAAGAGTAAAAAATGGATTTAGTTTCTATAAGAAGTTCGATGAGGATTGTTCGAACTATTTCTAATGATAAAATAAAAAATACCCCAAAAGCGGATATATTTTGCAATAATCAACGTCGGCAGCGCGATGGAGGCGCATGTAATTAAAATGAAGTTTTAGATACTGAAATTTTTTTAATAAAATATAAAGAATTTTAAAAAGTTTGGATTTTTTTTAATATATTTGTTTTGATAACGCATGCTTGAAAAGTGCTTAAAAAGTCCTTGAATTTTTGTCTCCTTCAAGTGTACAAACCATGTATTAATTTTTTTATTTGTGAGAAATTTTAACTCTTTTTTATAGTCAATAATGAAACAGTTATTGAAAATGTTTATAAAATACCCAATAATAAAAAGTTTATTTTTTTAGTTATTTTAGAGTAGTTTCTTAACATGCTAATAAAGTTTACTCTTATTGAAGAAAATGTATACAACTGTTAAATAACTAGCATTAAAACCAGTAATATTTCAACAGAAACAAAAATATTATGGTTAATTTTGTTATTCATTTTATATGCTCTATCATATGTCAAAGGTGCATTCAAAACCATGTGGGAGGATATTATTGTCACTTAATACTACAACTGAGTTGGTGAAAGCATCTTTGCATCAAATTAGATCACTAGAGAGCTAAAGTTAGACTTGTGTCACTTGTAAGAATGTAAAAAAAAATAGTGTGCAGACTTGTTTAAGAATTTTACACTAGCATTATATAAGGTGGAAAGAGGATGTAAAAATACATAACGTTACTGTCATTGACCTATGAGCAATTTAGTATTACGTACCATGAAACAATGCCTGTTCATATTGTATCAGATTTTAAGGTTTGTTTTATACTTTTTCTAGAATTATGAAAAACTTCTTGTTACAACGTGGGCACATGATCCCAGCACTGTCCCAATGTCTAATGCCCTACCAATTCTAAATGATGCCCTTTGTCATTCTGCTGTTCTTGTCCAAGTAAGCATAAGTTGTGTTTATATAGCTCTTCCTATATATATACACAGTCAAACTCCCTTTAATATGAAATCAATGGGGCCGCCAAAATTGTTCGCATGAACCGAATTTCATGTTAAACGAATACATTATCGTTAAATTTTAAGTGGGGAGAAATGCTTTTACTTCGCGTTTAATGGCATTTCATGTTAAGCGATTTTGCATTAACGGTGTTTGACTGTATATATATTGTAGATAAAAACATACAGATTTTTCTAAGGAATGTTTTTAAATATTGTAAATACTTGCTTGTGTGAAACATGAACTTTTTATTTATCTTCAAAAACTTTGAATTTAGATCAGTCCCAGGCAATGCATGAAAGTCTGCATTCTATAGAATACCTTGGTGTTTTATAAAATGCTTGGCGTTTTTTGGAAAAGTATGAAATGATTTAGTCAATTTTACTCACTAGTCACCAGAGTTCGTCAAAATGCAAGAAATCTGCATGAAAACGCATTGAAAATCTATTTCACCCCATAGAATTTACAGCAAGCATGAATTCACGCATCAGTACATCATGGTTAAATTCTTAAAAATAATCCTCCATATTATAAAATCAAAGATCATACTAGCCATTTTTCGAAGGGCGGTGTTACCTCCCTATCTTCTTCTTTGAAAATAGTGTCCATTTCTGAAAAAAAATGTGAAATTTTTGTTTATTTGCCTACGATAGTTTTCGAAGTGTCGCTGGCATTTGCCCAATAGTTTTCACAGCACACCAGTTAATAGTTTAAGGTTTATAACCATCAAGTGTTTTTTAGCAAGCATTTAAAAAGAATATTTCCGCTCTGATACACGAAATCGTAATCGTGCATCACTGTTATTGTTGTAGTTATTAATTTTGACAAAAAACTTATTTTACTTTAGTTTTAAAAAAAGTTAGTTTAAAAAATACTCTTTGGATTTCAAAAATACCCCTGAAAATTTAGAGATGGGGTGAAAATACCCTTTCAAAATATTTAACTGGAAAACACTGCTGGTCACTCAAATCTACCATGTTGTACTAAGTACATCAATTTTAATTTTTTTTATTTTTTGTTTTAAAGTTTTGTCTTCTTTAATAAGAAAGACTCGCATTTATTTCATTTCATACAACTTTTTTCTTTACATACTTTGTATAAACGCTTTTTAATGTCACTACTTCATTATTTTTTCAAAGTAACACTTGTATTTATGTGGATTGCATGTCTTAAATAATAGCCATGTCATGAGCTTTTTTCATACTTTGTGAAAATAGCATCAGAAATGCAAACTTTTCTACGAATTTTCTATAGTTTTTACAGATTTTTACTTTTTACCCATAGTTTTTACATTACGATAAAATGAATATGAGATATTCTAGTCACTATTGCATAATCGAAAATGACGTAAATCTCATCAATGAATTTCTAAAGTGATCGCAAAAGTTTGAGAAAAGATATTTTGCTTAGATCTTTTAGGTAGGTTTAAAAATCTTCAAAACCTTAAAAACTATGAAAAGTATGGAAAATCCTTAGAAAAGTTGGCATCTCTATAGCATTTTTCAGTCTCTAGAATGCCTAAGTATAATATACAATGCCTAGGGAAGGTATGTAATAATTCTCATATCTCATACTTTGCCTAAATTTTCCAGGCATTTTATAAAATGCCTAATTACTCTATTGAATGCCAGTGTTCCATATATTGACCTTAACCGATATACATAATTTTATTTTTCTTATACTTAACACTTAGATAATTATGTTTAAGAAATTTCTTAGTTTTGTATTTAAGCTGTTTTTAGTTTTAACGAAATATAAAGTTTGAACATGAATCGTAACTGAACTTATATTTTTTTCTTTACTATGTGTTTCCATAAGTAAAGCACTGATTGTAACGACTCTTTTAATTCAATTTTATCCTTTACATAGGGACAAGAAAATGTTGAAGAATTTTGTTATGTATCATTTCCACTTCAGAATTCTGGTAGTTCTGAGAATGGTAATCATCTTGTTTCATTTTCAATTTGATTTATGTATCATTATTAAAAAAATTAAGGATTTAATACAAGATTGCATTTATTTTATTAGAATTTTGATTGAGTCTTAAATTAAATGATTTACTGACGCTCAGTTTAAAAATAATGTGAGTTTCTCTGCAAACAAATCTATAAATTCATACTGATTTTACAAGGTGAGACCAAAAAGAAAGGTGACTGATGTCATAATAATCATTGTATTATATATTTGCAGATAAATACATCACTGTCCTTCAAAGTAGTTTCCGCCATCTACAATACACTTCTGACAACGTTCATACAAGTTCTTGAAACTTCTGAAAAAGTCTTCCTTGGAATTACTTTGAAGGACAGTGATGTATTTATCTGCAAATATATAATACAGTGATTATTATGACATCAGTCACCTTACTTTTCGGTCTCACCTTGTATTTAAACTTTTTACAAATATAACTTATTTTCAATAAATTAATTATAAATCCCTTACAGGACTCACTCAAATCCTGGAAAAGTATTAGAGATCATGTGTTTTCCAAGTCCTTGTTCTTGAAAAATGTTTGAAACCCTTAAAAGTTTTTAATTTTTGGATTTGATGGATTGATTTCTGATTTGATATATATATATGTGATTTGATATATATATATATATATATATATATATATATATATATATATATATATATATATATATACTGTGTAAAATTATTCTGATTTCAAGCCTAATTCCGTTTGCTTATTTTTGGAAAATATTTTAATTGTGTTAAATTTTTTATCTGAAAAAATTAGAAACTATCATTTTGTAAAAACTTTAATTTTTTTAATGTAGAAAATTAATTTTTATTGCAATTAAAAATTCCCTAGTTTAAAAAAATTCAAGCACTTCTTAAAGAAATTTTTTTCTCATTTTTAGGCATTGCAAAATTTATTTTACATCATTTGGAAATTAATTTTGTAATACCCAAACACAAAAAAAAAAAATATATTTAAAAGTGATTGAATTTTTTTTTTTTTTAGGTATGTTAGTATGGGTCCCCCTTTCAGAAATATTATATTTTCATGCAATGCTTTTTGTGCTATAAAATTAAGAATCCAGTGCTTATTTCAAAATTATATCTAATTTTTTTCATTTAAATTCTCTAATGTTATAAAATTTTGGTACAAAAATATTTTAATCTTTCAGAAGTAGACACAAGTGAATCCGCATGTAAAGACCACTTTGCCGTAAAAATTCTCGCTCAAGAACTGGACTTGAACCACAATTGTGGTTACATTTCAATGATGAACATTGGCTCTGATCATTCGTTTAAAAAACGAGAAAAAGTGTCTGATAGGGTTAAGAACTGTAGTTGGAAAAAAAGAAAATTCAAATCAAAGTTTGGATACAGTATGAAAAATTATAGTGTGGAGAATAGTCAGTTAACGCTAAATCTTCATGAAGGCGGTGATGGAGTGTCTTTACCATTTAAGGAGGAAGACTGGATGCTGCTGGATTGTTCATTTGGAATTCCTCTTTTTAATGTACTTCTCAACGAGAAAGTTTGTCAAAGATTGCCCCAACATCAATTTTGCAGCAGTGCTAGGTAACTGTTAAGTATTGTTGGATTCACACTGAGTTTAACCATAGTAGTACTTGTATGTACCTTTTTTAATTTATGTGTCCCTGAAAATTGTTCCATATTATACTTATTAAGTTAAAATTTTATCTGTAATTTTGTATACTCTTAAAAATATTACTATTGTCGTACAATTTTTTATTTTCCTATGAGCAATTTATGTTTTCCTGCTATTAAAATATTTGGTTGTATTTACTATAACTAAAAATAAATCATCAATATCAATAAAACCCAAGCATTTGGCATTTCTTATAAGTTTGTTAAATCTGAACCTTCTTAATGTTTATATAAACTACTATGCTTGGACAATTTATGGCTTACTGCTATGATCCAATTAACTACTTAACTAACAACTCCAATTATCTTGGTGAGTTATTTTTAGTCAATCGCTTATTGAAATTCAATAAGAGTAGGTATTTGTAAGATTAAATTATTTTGCTAATGGGACAGTTAAATTAACTTTTAATAAATCTTGAATTGTTAAAAAATTAAACTTTATGATGACTTTTCCCCTTTTCTTTGTAAATTATTGTGCTATTAAATGTCATTTAAATTAATGATTGTCTTTACATTTTAGCCTGAAGAACCTTATGTCATCTAACAGAAAATTATGTCTTCGATTACTACAATTCATTTCAGATTACCAGGTAACTTTCTTTATTATTAATAATTGGAATTTTTTATTTTTCCTTTAGTCATTATATTGTATATATTTTATAATTTAATGCCATTACACTCTTCTTTAATACATGGTTTTGTTACAGAAAAATTAAAACACTTAAATTTATCATAAGGAAAGTAACAAAGTTTTAATGGATTTATTTTCTGTTATAGTCGGTTATTTTAGAAAAGTATATGACTATAAACTGTATGCCAAAAAAGTCACAATCATGTTATAAATGGTATAGAAAATGGCTTAATTAAACACTTTAACATAAAATCTTTTGTATTTTTCCCAATATTGGTTACAAAAAAAACTTTAAGGAAAATAACTCTGTATTTACTAATTGTTTGTAGGATGTAAACATGAACAATCATTACCAGAAAGCCCTACAACTAAGTTTTATTAAGTCAGATTATCTCAGTCACTGTAGTAGCAACTTGAACCAAACTGAAATTTAACCTTTGATATTTTCTTTTCAGCATTTGACATACTTTTCATCAAAAAAAAAAAAAAAAATTTAATGTAATTCATAATTTTTCATACTTTCCTTTCTGTATTTAATCAGTTCTTAATTTTTCATCACAAAAAAATTGTGCGTTTATTAAACTATGAATAAAAATAATTATTGTCTATGATTATTTATGTTTGCATTTTTCATTTATTTCTATATTTTTTTTTCTTCAGCCTGTGATACCAAATCCCGATATTGGAAAAACAACATCATTCCCTCCCAATCGTCCAGGTTCAGATCTGGAACTGCCTTTGCCTACTGAAAACTTAATATTTTATGATGGCAAATTATCAACATGGTATAACAAATAATTGTGTGCTAATGCTAAATCATGGGTGAAAGTATTTTTTTTTATAAAGTGAAATTTACTTTCTTTTAATTTTAAAAGATAATGTTTGGAATAGTTTATGTTCCAAAACATAAGATTTATGGTGTCGTTACATAGTCAAACTTTGCAACCAGAGAGAAAGGTTTACATACTATCTCCATGATTGATAAAAATCTAACAGTATTTGCATCTTGACAGAAGAAAATATTACTCAACAACTATCAAGATAGTCATATGCCTTTTGGAAATATCGTTGCATCTTTAATTTTGTTTTGTTTCTCCCTAAAATTGAACTTGCATTTTTCGATAATTCCTAAAAAAAACTTATTTTCACCTATTTTTCTCCAGAACCGGTGAAAAAACCCAAAATATTCCTTCCGAGGAGAAAATCTTTCCTGTAATTTTAATTATTAAAATCTTAATTATTAACAAGCAATTTTAAATTGTAGCCAAACTGATATTACCTTTAAGTTTACAGGTTGAAGAAATATTCTTTTTCAATTACTTTGAATCTTGCTTAAAAATTAAATAAGTGGATTTACTTAAAAAATAGTATAATTGTTTGATTATAAAACTGTTGTTTTGCTGAAAAGTTGTAGACGTTGATTTTTTGAAAATTTGCAGTTTTTTGCTAGTATTGAAACACTTTCAAGATATACTTTTCAAAGAATATGTCTGTGTTAAGATCCTATATCAGCTTTAAAAGAAATATTCCTAACATTTTTAGGAATTATCCTTAAAACTATTTTTTTTTTTTTTTTAAAGAAAATTCAATACGTCTTACCAGAAGGCTACATGTTCGAATCCCTTCATGTTGGCAAAGTAAAGAGTTAAAATTAAAATTGTAAAGGATGTGTATTTCATTCAGGTGCATATTTGTACATGTGATAAACACTGCCAATAGCTATCTTATTCGAATTATAGTGCAAAGATTGTATATTGGATCAAAATAACAGTGGCCACAGAACCTGTGAATCAGGAAAATGTCAGGGAGCTTTCATATTCTGGAGAAAAAAAATCAGGGAGTTTTTAAAATTTCACGAAAATTTGTTATTATTCTTTTGAAGGTACGTTTCCCTGTTCATCTGAATTTTGGCACTATTTACCCTGAGAATTGTGGCGGCAATTGTTGGAAATATTATGTTGTGAAATAATTTAAACTTTTCTCTGCTGCCAAAACTATTTTCTTTTAATGGTTTATTATCTCTTTGGTATACATGTTCATGTTCTATTTGATCAAGGTGTCTACACTTCTGGAAAAGTTGGGGAAATTTGAACAAAAAAATTGCCTTTAATCTATCAGGGAACTTTTTTTCCTGACGACAAAGGTCACCCTGCATAAGAAAGCAATTTTAAAATTGTGAAAAATTGTTAAATTTGCATGGTTTTAAAATATTTTTGTGGCTGCATAAAACAGTTAACAATATGATTGGGTCATACTTTGAAAAGTGTGTCTTCCAGACTTAAATTTTTTCTTTTACTTAAAACATATAAATTTTAATTTCAAAAAGAGAATCTACAAATAAAAATAGATTTGTATAAAAACTTGTTCACTAAATGTTCTGGTTGATTTGGAATGAAATGGCAGCCAATCAATTATTGAACTTTTGTATACTGGGATCATTGTCAGCTTGAGTATTCTTGAAGAATAGAGGTATTAACTAACACTAGTTCCTCAAAACTCAAGTTATACAGGTTGCTAAACAGTAGGGAAAATTTGGGAAACCGGAAAATTAACAATTCAGAAAATATTACTGATATATCATTGAATTTTTAGAAATTGTAATAAGTCAATTTGTCACTCAATTGTTAAAAAATCATTAAGATAATGTACAAGAGCAAGAACTCATATATACCTAATTATCCACTTATTAATCTCTCTAAAATCACCTTTCAGGCAAAGAACAATTTTATTTGATTTTTTTTTTTTTAAATAAAAAATCATATTGTGTACTATATCGTATATAAAAAAGTCAATAGACAGCATATATTAATCACATATTAACAAAAAAATTATACCAAACTTATTAAATTAAAATTTTATGTAAATGGTCAAATTAATTCCATTGTATTCACTTCCCCAGCTTTCATCCATGATTTTCATTTATATCTACATTTTTTTTTAAACTAGAAGAAAGACAAAACAACAAATTGTAAGAAATATTTTCTATTTTTTTTTTCTATTTCTGTACTTGTTAAATAAATATATTTCTTTATGTTAAATAAATATGTTATGTTTTAAAATTTTCTTTTGTATTATTTAACTACTATTGTAGTTCAATACTTAATGAAAGAATTTACAGGGTTTTTGCAATTATTCCACCGCAATACAATTTTATAACTCTACTAGCTGAATACCTGTGCTTCGCAACGAAATTTTACCATGTGTATTTTAACAATCAAAATGCATTCATGCATTCGATATCTTGAATTTTGATCCCATTTAATATTAGTTAATTTTGATCGCAATAGCTTTTTTTTCTATTCTGTCCTTATTGACTTTTGTTCATAATATCAATTGTGGCTGTATTGCAAGTTGGACATTTGAATATTCCACGTTTGACCGTTTCAACCCCTTAAAACTTCGACCTCAGAATAATTGACTTTTTCTATACTTTCCCTTGTTAGCTATTGTACCAATTTTCAAGAATTATGACTGCACTGGAAGTAGAAAATTAGAATATTCCTTTTTGGAACGTAGTGACCCATTTTCGACACTTTAAAATTAGTGAATCAATATTGGAATAGCTTACTTTTTCTATGCTTGCTCTTGTTGACATTTTTACCGAATATCAGAGCTGTGACTACATTGTAAGTGGGACATTCGAATTTCCCTAATTTGGAACATTTGATCCCTCTTCCACCCCAAATTTTTATGCCAGAAACCTTCGGAAGTGATTTCCCAAAGTTTCATGACGATCGGAGGAATGGTGTAGTAATGCATAAAGGACAAACAGACAGACATACATTAGTTTTTATATAGATAAACATATTTTATAAAGTGAAATTATTTATAATATGTGTATAAAAATGTGTAAATTTTATATAGTTATA
This sequence comes from Linyphia triangularis, assembly GCA_963978545.1. Classification (NCBI taxonomy): domain Eukaryota; kingdom Metazoa; phylum Arthropoda; class Arachnida; order Araneae; family Linyphiidae; genus Linyphia; species Linyphia triangularis. The sequence goes on along the minus strand of OZ021730.1, from coordinate 28,984,620 downwards.
AAAATTATAATTATATTTAGTTAAAATTGAATATTGTACTTGCTCTAGCTTAAAATAATTATATAACAAAGAATTATCTAAAACCGGCCAAGTTCATATTAATATTTAAAAAGTATATTATACTCAAATGTCCCCCCCCCCCCTTTTTTTTAAGCAATTATATATCCAAAAACAGCCCACGTTTTTCTTTGTAAAGATAATTTTTACTATTTCTAAAAATTTTAAATTTCAGTGAAACAGATATTATGAATTGTTCTATTGAAAACCAGCTATGTCTACTTCATGTTGATTTTCAGTAAAGAAATAATATAAATTTTTTATCATTATATTATAAATACACATATTTTTAGGTTACGACCTGAATGATCTATTATGAATGTTACAGATCAAAATTTTCAAGACAGAAATGGTTGCATTAAGTCAGTTTCAATTGCTTAAACACAAAATTCATTTTGCAAATGGACTACTTTTTTAAAAAAAATGTTTATTGAATTAATGACATGTAACTAAAGAACTAATAGCAGTAGAAAACAGTACAAAAGCTTAAAAAAACAAACAATATAAAACATAACTTTGATAAACAGTAAATATAACAATGTTGATATGATTTTGAGTATTGCCAAAAAAAAAAAAAAAAATGGTTCTTTTATTGAACAAATACTGGCAAGATTTCCGCCTTAAACCTCTTTCACTTCTATCTGAATACTTATAATAATATGAAACTAGTGATATCAAGCAGGCACAGAAATCGAAAAAGAAGACCCTCTCAAAGTGTATGCTGGTTCATTAAAACATAATAGAAATTTGAGAGTTTTTTAGTTTCAAGACTTTATAATTTTCTATAGTTAAATATTTTTTGATGAATAAATAGTAGGATCACAGATTTCATATGGTGTGAAACACAATGTAATAAAAAATTATCAAATTTGAGAAAAAAAAATCAAATTAAAAAAAAGTAGTACGTGGATATTTATGGATTAACTGTATTTCTTTTCAATCGTCAAACTAGTTTCCTGTGTTATTTAAGAGCAAGTGTTTTTGTATAACTAATAAAAAAATTCCATAAATATTCCGTTTTTTATCTTTGAATAGAAAACACTAATAAAAAGGCAGTAAAACTTTAAATTGCAAGAACAGATTGCAGCTTCAATTTTTGTTTCTAAAATACCATTAACCCACTGACGGTCATGGGAATGGGCGAAATTCCCCAGTTGTTTTCCCTGCAATAATTTTTAAATTATATTTCCAATTCAAATACATAATTTTTTTTAATTATTTTTTATTTATTTTGTTTTAGATAGGTTTTAGACTGTCATCTTAATGAAAATATCTAAAATATATTTTATTTTAAATTTTATTTATAAACTTGAAAATTTTGAGTATTGCTAGAAAAACTGGGGATCCTAAGACGTATATATACGTGCATGACCGTCAATGGGTTAATCTGTTTTTATGTCTTAATCAAATTGTATTCCTTAGCTAAAACATAAAGATGCGATTTGAACAATATATCTTTGTATTTCCACATGTACTTGTCTTCTGTAAAGTCTACTTGATTTTCATTATTTAAGCCACATTTATTATAAGAATGAAGAACTACAGAAGCTGAAGAAATTAAATTAGATTTTTGCGCTTTCTTCTTAAATAACCACATGTGAAAATCAGCAAAATCAACAATAGTCTTCTTCAGTTTAGACACGTCATAACCAGCTGCGACCGAAACTCTGTTTTCATTCAAAAACCTTGTCTTTAACATTGTTAAAAAAGGCATATTGAGGTTGTGCGCAATAACATCACTTTTGAACTCGCGACAAAACCTTTTCTCATAAAATTTCACAATCGGAAAATCAAACTCTTTCCTCAAGTTTTTAAAATTCCAATCTTCCTGAGGTACAATAAACTCTTTTGGATCAAGTTTTAAAGTATAATCGGAAAGATTCCTTGCAACCACACGATGCAGGCAGTCCAGAAAATGCAGCTCTGTATTATTAAAACCAACCTGAGAATCGATCGGAGGATACCAAGGTAACAACAGTATACGTACACCATCTTTAGCAGCAATGTCCATCAATAGTTTTTTAACTTTAACAGATAAACCACTTTCATAGAAGATAAAAACTTTGACACCCATGTGAGAATGGTAAATGATGAATTCCAAAAGTTTGTAAATGTCAGCAAATGCTGGTGGCAAGGGTTTGACACACATAGTATAATAACCACTATGGGAATCTTGGCTGATAACAGGCAAAGGCAAGGACGATACATTTCTGTGCACAAAACTAATACTATGAGGCACTTGAGTATTAAAAGGTATACATTCAAGAAACAAAATATTTCTTGAGTCATTCTTTTCTACAAAAATAACACTTGTTTTTGGCTGGTCCACATTTTTTCTATCATCATAATGCAGTTTACATTGTATTTTCCTAAGTTGATTTTGAGATAGGTTTTTTGTGAAAAGCAATGAGCGTGTTTTCTTTGATAACCAATAAGAAGAATAACTGTAAATACCAGGAAGAATTTCGGTCCAAGATGGCTCACCTGCAATTTTTTCTTGTATGCTAAAGTCAGTTTTTAAGGCTCTTTTAAAATCGTACAATTGATGTTGGCATTTAGCTTCTGAGTCTTGGAACTGGAAGGCATTCATCATTTCAAATATTAAGCTCATCTTTGAATATTTCTGCCTATAAACAAACATCAGAACAAATGATAAGCAAGTTATCAGAATTAGAGTCAACCTCCAATACCTCCTCATGACTGTTTTGTATAAAGAATGATTTGGCACAAAACAAGTAGATTCCAAACTTCTACCTGGAAAAAATAAAAACTATTTCAATTTACTACTACAAAACATGTTGACCTTGCCAAGAAGCATATACCTATTTTTGACTACAATGTGATCAAATCCATTTATTATTAATATTTGATACTTTAATATTCTAAAAAAAAATGAAATTGTACGAAATCCACAATATTCAGGACTAATATCTTCACACATTCAAATTTTACCATTGTCAAAAAACAAATTACATTACACCACATTATTTAGTTAGCCAGATAAAAACATTTGGCTTTAAATAATTTTTATTTAGTAAAATATTCATTTGTATGCAACTTCATTCATAAAGCATACAATTGACGTTTTTTTATTATTATCATTATTTCAATAATTTTGTAAATTTGCAATTTTTAAGCTGTATCATTTTTTTAAATGATAGTGGTAAATTATAACACACCTAATTACAGATACAATAAAAAATGTATATGCATTTGCCTAGACTTATTTACAAAGCTTTAAACTTTTTGGTAGAAATATAAGGTTTATATATATATATATATATATATATATATATATATATATATATATATATATATATGCATGTACCTAGTACTGTTTAATAAATTTAAATATATGTACACTAGGGATTTCCTTTCCTTGCCCGCCAACCCCCAGTTAGTTTGATGTTTTTGGAAACGTTTACCAATTTTTAGAATCTGGCACAATTGAAATAGAACATTGAAATATTCCACATAAGGAAAATTTAAGCTTTTTATATTCTACAAAAGGGTAATTCAAAAATGTGATGGATTCATGTTACTATGTTTAGATTTGTACTCATTTGTGCCAATTTTCAGCATCCTGGCTTCATGAAAATTGAGATTTTCTTCACATTTGACCATATTTCGACCCCTGAAAATCGATTTAGCAAAATTGGAATAGCTTACTTTTTCAATCATTGACATTTGTACCACTCTACAGAATTGTCACCAGATTGGAAGAAGAATATTCCATGTTTAACGCCTTATAATTAATCAAGATTGGAATAGCTTATTTTAACTATGTTTGTCCTTGCCAACGTTTGTACTAAATTTTAGAGTGTAGCTATATGAGAAGTGGAAAAAACTGATGGCATTTGCTTCTTTACATAGAAAATTTCTTACACAGTACTTTCTTTCCCAATAAATTCCCTATTTGTAAAGCATTTTGGCAACACAACTTTGTACAGTCAACTCGCAATAACTCAAAGTCTTATAAGTCGAATATTAGTTTATCTCGGAAGTTTTCATTAGGTCCCAAGACAATTTAATGTTTGTCAACACTAAGTTATCCCCATAACTCGAAGTGTACATCTTTTAAGTCAAAGTTCTCAAGAAAATTTTATTATCCTAACAATTCCCCCTCCCCCACAAAATACTAATAAAAAAAACTATTTTTACTTTTACCTCTTTACATTGTGTTTACAATTTAACTTGTTACCGGGAAAATCCTGTTAGCATTGACGCTTACAGAAAGTAAAGGTGCTTTTGCCTTTGCATGCCATTCCATATTTAAAATGTAAGTCAATAGTGTTGTTTTACGTCGGCTTTGAATAATGTTAAAACGGAAGTTAAATACGCTTAGTCTAACTCAAAAAGTTAAATTTTTCAGTGAAACTGAACAAAATTTGGGATGCAAGAAGAAAGACGTTGCTTTAAAGTACAGAATTCCTCCGAATACCTTTTTAGCCATTTTGAAAAACTAAGACGATTTTGAGAAGACATGCATCAAAACTCGATTCATCGTGTAAATGAGTGAAAGCCTTTCTTGGTATCGAAGCTGCTCTGTTAAAATGGTTCGAGACATATCGAAACCAGAATTCCAAAATCCCTCTTAGTGGAATGATGCTAAAAAAAAGGCTAAGGACTTAGTTCGTTTACTAGAAGTTGAAGGATTTATAACAAGTGCAGGATGGCTAGAAAAGTTTAAAGCAAGACACGATCTTGTCTTACGGACTCTACATGAACAAGCAAAAGATGTCTATGATGAAATATGCCTTGAATAGAGAATAACTTCCAATAACTCGAAGAATTTTGCTACTTCCTTGAACTGCGAGTTATTGAGAGTTTACTGTATATGTTTACAACTTTTTGAATATTTCTTTAAAAAAGCAATAACCATTTATATATTGAGTGGTTATTACAAATTGAGCTAGCCGAAGTGGATTTTTCATTAGATAATTACTTCAAGAGAGATATACTGCAACAAAACATTGTGACAAACTGCTGGAATTTGCAACTTGAATGTAAGAAAACCTGGTCTAAAAATCTAAAATGAACTGTTTGTCATTTAACAACTAGTTGTATCTGCTCATTTTTCTAATCATAGATTGCAGAGTACAAAAGTGAGAACTTATTTCCAGAACCTCTTGCATTCAAGACACTTTATTTTGCCTTTTAGTCACAAGTCTGATCAATTGAGCAAAATTCTTTTTAAAAACTTCTGGAAGCATTGGTGTCTTCATTATTAGGAAAATCCTATTAATATGCAAATTTGTTGACTTGCTATTTACTAGTATTCTACACTAAAACAGCTCAAAAGGTTTCTATGAAACTTTTAAAGCATGTATACAAACAAACAAAATTGTGGACATACAATAAAAACTATAATGTAGGTTAAAATGCACTATATGCTTCCCCTTGCCAAAATGCTGCCAAGTTGAATTAAAACTACAACTGAATTGAACTACAGGTTTGCCAAAATGAATGCCAAGTTGTACTGGGACCATATAGGCATCAGATTATCATACTTGGGGCAAAATCGGAAAAAAAAAGGGGATGGGGAGAAGGGGAGAGCAAATAACGCATTCTAAAAAAAATTTATTTCATCTGGAATTGTTTAAAATTGTTCAATTTTACTTTTTGTAAATTTTAGTTTTAAAAATACAGTTCTTTGGATCATCAATAGATTATTTTGCATGTCAAGAAACAAATGTGAATACTTTTAATTTTAAACTGTCGTCTTACAATATGGTTTGCGGTACCCCTAGGAAAAATTGCTGAATATTAGCACTAACGCCAAATCGAAGGATATTATCAAATTTAGGGCACTTGCGAGTCACCAATTGGGAATGTCAAAATAATATCTTATTACTTAATATCCCACACAAATTGATGCCAAATATCTGGAGGTCTTGTGAACTAGAGATAAACCTTACAAAATACATTCGGTATTAGTTAACATTGATAAACATGAAGCTAGAAAAAACTTTTGTACGAAAAATATTTAGGCTATTATTAGTAGATTTAGTTAATTAAGGATGATATTGTAACTTAATTCGCTAATTTTCGGCCATTTAAATCATCTCTAATAATTTAAAACGTTTCAACTTTAGATTTGAAATTTAATGCAGAACGATACACGATTTCATAGCGAAGCACGTTTATTCAGCTAGATCATGTATAAATTCTCAAACTTAAACATATTCCACAAAAACGGTGTCATTACCAGTATGAACGAGATAACTTTCACTTATGTTATTTATTTACCAATTTAAAATCCGAATACAGTTGCAGTTCTTATTTATAGACTTTTTAAGAGTGGCGTTAAGTCAACTGCTATTGCAAAAGAAATAAAATTCTGATTTGTAATAAACTGAACTTTAGAATTTATTTTAAAATGATATCATGATTGAATAATTTGTCAGGAATAAGATTCTAATAAAATGTGTACTTTAGTAAAGTACAGCCTCACACGTATCGCCCTCTCAAATAGCAGAAATAAGCAGCCGAAAAGGAGTCTATCTTATCTATGAAAGAAAAACTTGAATGTGATGAATTTAATTGTGTGATGCTTTAATTTATTAAATTAAAATTCAATTTGCAAAAAATATTTCTATTCAGGGAATAGAGCCACTTTGTCTTGTGTTGGAAAATACCGTCTGATTTTGTCAGTTTTAATTACCTTAGTTTTAGCCCCCATTATAATTATTCAGCTACCAAATAAAAGTAAGATTTTTATAATTTAAAGATTTTCTATGGTATTATACTACTTAAATATTAAATAAGCTATACTACTCTTAAAGTCGTGATGAGTGAACACAAGGCTCTATTCATCTGCCTGAAATCATAAATTTCCTTGGTAGAACTACAAATGATAGACATTTAATAGAGTATCAAACGAGACCGTAGTGTGAAGTAGCTGAATAAAATAAGAAGATAATAAAATGAATTAACCTGAAATTCTTTTAACATGAAATTCAGTTAAAGCAAACAATTTCGGCGGTCCCATCGACTTCGCGTTATCGGTGTATGACTGTACTTAATGTGATAAAAAAAAAAAAAAAAAATGTGTACATCTCCAGCTATTCCTTTTGCAAACATATTGTCACCTTTAAAATAAACTTTGGAATAAAACTTTCCAGTACTCTTCCGTTAGACGGGTACCATCTGTCGCCACTAAATATTTACACGTTTAAATGGTGTGTAAATGTATCTCCAAGCTTAAATGTTTATGATTTGTTATAGGGTTACTATAGCAACCTAATAATTGGTTTGTTAAAGGAATTATATAGGATTTGTAGGTTGTTAGCTTGGATGAGTTACCACTGCAATTTGGCAGTTATTAACTGGTACCTGTCTAATGAAGTATCAACTTTCCAAAAAAAGATCAAGGTAAAACAATGTGTTTACCTTCTACTGAGTGCTCAGAAAATTATCGACTACTGATGGAATTGATAGGTATTTTCATCACGAACATATATTGTACGTACATTATAACCGAATTTGATGTATCGCAAACCATGTATAGAAGAGACCTTTTGATGACTGTAACTGTCATGATCCAACTTATTTGTTCTCCTTTGTTGTCAATCTTAACAGGGGGATATTTCATTCATTAAATATCGTAAAAGTGTGTATGCTTCATATCTGAATCTAATGTAAATCAATTGTAGTATTTATAGCACAATATTCATGTTTAGTTTGTTGACCAAGCTGATAAAAGCTTTAAAAATTGGAAATTTCGAAGCAAGTGGGGGATATTTAAAAATTGTCTTAATGGGGAAAAAATTATTCGTTATACAGAGTCCTAATAAGAAGCTTTTGTAGGATAGACATTTTTGGATTAAAAAATTTGCCAGGAGCGAATAATTTGTAACACCCTAATATATAGCTTTAATAAATCTTCGAAGTACAGAATTTTTATGTACTCTTTTACATGTATAATTTATTCAGTTTTATATTTTCAGCTTTTCTAATGTGTATTTGGAGCCTGTGCCAAAACTTAATTTGGCTCTAAAGAGAAACAAGAAGACACCTCGAAAAACTGCATCAGTGGCATACAGCTATGTGTTTCTTCAATCTATATTTGGTTATTTAAGAAGGAACTAAAAGTAAAGTATGAAGTGTTGAATATGATTGTCTAGTGCAAATAACACCAAAGTAAACCATAATTTATTTATTTTTTGGCTTGCAAACAAACTTTTACTCTTTCAACTGTTGGTTGATAAATTTCTTACTGAGCTTTATCTGGGATTTATATAAGCTATGTATCTAACATAAAATTTAACAAATATGTAAAAAATTAGAGACTATAAACTGCCAATATTCCTCAAAAGATCTATGTGCAAAAGTAGCATTACATCAGTCACCCTTTTGTTGTGCCTGAATTTCTTCTTTCAATAAAAATACTAAACAAATGGCTCATGCTTGTGATAAATGCAGTGAAACCTTTTGTCGAAATGAAGAACTGCAATTGCATCGTGTCATCCACACAAGAAAGAAGACTCATATTTGTGACACCTGCAACAAAACATTTTTCCGAAGATGGGACCTCGAAAAACATTGCCTCACTCACACCGGTGAAAAGCCCCATGTTTGTGACACTTGCAGCAAGGCATTTTCTCAAAAGTCAAATTTACTGAAACACATGCTCACTCATACTGGGGAAAAGCCACACGTTTGTGGGATGTGTGACAAAGCATTTTCCTTCAAGGTAAACCTTCAGAAGCACATCTTCACTCACAATGAGGAAAAGCCACACATATGTGTTACATGCAACAAAGCTTTTTGCAGTAAAGCACAACTCAGCGAACACTTGCCTGTTCACAGTGCAGAGAGGCCTCATATTTGTGGCATGTGCAATAGAGCTTTTTCGAGGAAAAGTTACCTTAAGAAACACATCCGAAGCCACTCTATAGGGGAGAAAGACAAGTCTCATGTTTGTGGCATTTGCAATAAAGCATTTTATCAAAAGATCCATCTTACCAGACACCTCCTCACTCACAGTGGAGAAAGACCTTATGTGTGTGACATTTGCAACAAGGCATATTCCCAGATGAACATTCTGAAAGCTCACCTTCTCATTCATACTGGAGAAAAGTCCCATGTTTGTGAGCTATGTAACAAGGCTTTTTCGCTTAAGTGTAAGCTTAAAACGCATCTCCTTGCACATACTGGTGAAAAGCCCCATATTTGTAATGTGTGCAATAAATCTTTTTCACTAAAGAGCCATCTCAAAAGGCACCTACAAATCCATCTTGGAGAAAATCCTCCGTCTGTGTGAGACACAAGCAACAAAGTATTTTTCACAAAATATAATGTGGTATAATAATATGTTTTTGAATTTGATAAAAACTTGCTGTGCAGCTTTGTTCACCAACATTTTAAGAAAACATTGTGCAAGAACTGAATTTAACAAAGTTTTAATGTACCAGCTCTTGCTATCCAGTGCCCAAAAGGGAGAAAGATAAATGAGTTTGGTAAAGTCCATTTTGTTTGAAAAAAAGGTGAGAGTAGGAATATACTTATGAATTAACAAATACCAAAAGTAGCATTCATTCTTAGCAGCAGCTTTTAGCCAAATTGAAAAGTAGGGATTCGCTGTCAGATGCTACTTAGCTATTTACTCACAATGGCATTAACATCTTTGCAACCTTTTTAGAATTTTAATTAATGAAATTTCATGAACGAAAGCTTAATGGAATTTTGTCTGAATTATTTTTATTGAAGCGTATTTAAGTGTGTTCTACAACAAAGTCGCACTAATTGTAAGTATTTTAAATTTGATTGATAGAAACACAACTTAAATAACACAGAAGATTTCTAAAATTACTGCTCTATTCAACAAAAGGCTTTCTCCCAGAAAGTCAAACTTTAACTCACTGAAAAGAAAGCTTATGGGTGTAGGTGTGTTATAAAGTTGTATCTTAAGAAGCATACTTATAAAAAGTTTCCTTTCAGGACACTTTTAAATTATATACAACATGAAGAATGAGATTATTTTCTTGTGAATATCTGTACAGTGTCTTCAGACACGATACAAAATTGGCATATTGCATATTGGAAAGACATTTTCTTAGAATTGTTTTTATACTAAATTACAAGAAAAACTCCACGATTGAAAATAAATTTTTTATTTATCTTTTACTGTATCACATCTCTATTTATATATACCTTGATTATTCAGCAAACTAAGTTAATTAATAAATTAACTTTGATTAAAGTAGAAGAAAACATTTACAAAAGAAAAATAAAACAATAGACTAATTTTCAAGAAATGAAACTCTAAATTACTTGGTACCTTTTTGTAACTTTTTTTTTTTTTTAAATATAACTAACTAAAATAGTTTTCTTAATAATATTGGATTTTATTTTTAGCATCATTGTATTCAAGAAACTTACACATTTTATATTCAACCAATTCTAGTTTTTTTTCTTTTTTTTTTTTTCTTCTTTCTTGTTTTATTTGCTAGGTTTTTATTTCCAGATTACTATCACTATACTGCCAAAAGGTTTGTAGTTAAATACAAAGGCAAGTTATTAATTTTTTCATTTCTCAACGTTGTCTACTAGAGTATCTGAGCTACAGGCTTTAAGGGCTTACAAAATTTCAAATGAGGAGCAGATTTGAAAAAATAAAGTATTATCCATCCTTTGTAGGAATTATGAAAATGCTATTATAGTTTATCCAAAAGACATTGATTACATATAAATTACTATATTATAAACCAATTAGTTTTTATAAAATTTTAATTGCATTTATCAATTAAAACTGAAAGAATGGTAATGCTTCTGATATGAATATAAACCACTTAAGTTAAACAAAAATATCTAATTAGTACTTAATATATTTTTCAATTAATTATTTGCATTCCCTGGCTTTTCAGCAAAAATTTTTTTTTAAAAAAGGAGATGTACCGTAGTTTATTCAGTTAAATATTCTTAAACTAATATTAATTGTTCATCGAATTTTCACTAACTTTTTTTGTTCGAATTTTTACGAATTTGCACTAATTATTATAATTTATTCAAACTGTATTTGTTAAAAAATAAGTGACTACACAATTGTGAGGATTAAATATTTTTTAAGGTGTACAAATTAAAATGCATTTTTTTTTTAATTGAAATTCATTTTTTGTAATAAAATTTATTTTATTCAATTACTTTTATTGAAAAAAGTAACAGTAATAAAACATCTATATTGCATATAGTTATCTAAAATAAGGCGGGAAAAGATATTTAGAAAATATCATCTGCTGACGTGTTCACCTACAAAGGTAGAACCTTCAAGTCAAGCACCTATTAAAAACTTTCCCATCGCTGGGCAAATATGTGAACTTCTTAAAAGTCAAATTTAATAAAATTATCCGCAACTTTCTTCTTAATGCAGCCTTAATGTATACATTCTAAGGAAAATATGTGAATTTTTTTGGTAAGATTAATTCATATATTTGAGGATAAAACACAGTTTTAAAAGGCAAAATATTACACAGTACGCAATGAGTTTGTTGTTTATTATGAGTAAATGTTACCCATGATCCCTCGCAACGTACCATACTTTTCTCTAAGGAAGGTCAATTGGAAGCATTGCCTCTGCTCCTATTCTTTGCTCTATGGGATTTACACGCTACCAGTCTGCTTTCCACTTTAGAAAGCCAGTTCTGTGACGTCATCAACTGTGTCATTCTGTGACGTCGTCAACTGCTGCGACGTCTGTCAGTGACCACGGCAGAGCGCACGTGATTGAATGATGGGTGTCGCCAGCGCCAGTAAAACCGGATTTATACTCTTACCAGTTAGGCCTCAAGTTCAGATCGACAGTTCTGTGACGTCAGCTAAGCGACCGCTGTGCCGTTTAACGGTATTCACGGGAGAGCGCACGTGATTGGTTGATCGGAGTCGTCGGCACCAGTAAATAGAAAATGTTTGGTTTACTGACGTCACTGACTTGACTGGCAATCTAAACTGAAACCTCGACCTCAGTGGCGGCTCTAGTGCACTACACAGCTAGTATAGTCGGGCTGCATCTAAATTTATTAGTTTAAAATTAAAAGTATTTATTTTACAATTTTCTAAAATGAAGATCCATTTCTACGGTAAGTGAAAAAAATCCGATAAACAGCAATCATCTTGCCTGAATAATTCAGGAGAAAAAATCCGAAAATCATTCAAAGTGATCTTCCACCGAACACAGCAGCCTTGCTTCCTGAAACGTGTTTCGGGCAGCCATGTTGCCATGACAACCAATGGAAAGCAATAGAAGCCTTCCTTCTACGCATTGTAATAGCGGTGCTGCCGATCAAGTATTATTTACTTCGGCTGCCCTTGAGAATTCGATGAGCTGACTGACTCAGCATATGAGAATCTGCGTGGGTGGGTTGAGTGTGTTACTAAAACAACGCCATTTTATGACGACATCATTGACTAATTCGCAAGTTTAAAAGAAAGGAGGATTGATTTTGTTTTCCAAAAATAAAGTAAGTGTTTTTTCTCATCTTATACATTTTATAAAAATTGCAAGGAAACTTTGAGTTTGAGTATTAAAGATTATTAAAATTAAAGACTTATTAGCGTTCATGAATAATTGTGAAAGTTTGGGGTGGGGGGAACACATGTTTCCGGCTGCACTAGAATTTTCGATCACGGGTCGCTACTGCACCAGCTGGTAACCCACAAGGCAAAAAACGATCAAACGAATTCAAGAACTGTACGCGGCATTACAAAATAAATATTCTTTAATGATTATAAGATAATTATTTTGTGTTTTATTGACTATGCTAAATAGGCAACAATATTTATTTGAAAAGCAGTCATTTGACCTCTGTTTATAGAAATAGGTATTGTTGCACAAATTGTCTGTATATATTGTAAATAGTGACGTATTATTTCAAAATTCTATTGTAATTTATTTTTATCCAATTTTATTTAGTAATTAATAGCGATTATACAAGTTAGAAAAAGGTGGCAACACCTAAAGTAATCGAGAAGTTTCGAGATATTTCTTTTCTATGAATTGGCTCGAAATTTCGAGAATGTCTCACGCGCTTGTATATAAAGACTGGAGAACGGGAAAGTTTGCAGATTGACTTCGGATTTCGTTGAAAGCTGATCGCTTTGTTTACCTATTGGAGTGAGCTTGTATAATCGCTGAATTCGAAGTTATTTTTGTTGAAGCTTGTGTTGAAGCTTGAGAGTAATTAAACTGTTGCCTGTGAATAAATTTTGTGAGTTTTCTGAAGAGAGAATAAATATTTTTATACCGTGAAAACTGTACCATCATTGCCTCAGCGGAAAAATTCATAACAGTATGCATAAAATGGCAGTAGGTTTAGTGTAAAACACTACTGAAATACAGTCTTCACTTTGAAATGGTCATAAACGCACGTTTTTTTATTTTATTTTAAAATAAAAGTAGAGAAAATCATGAAAAACAATGCCATTCTTTCAAAAATCTGAGCTTGGATAGATAGTTAAAAAAAATATTTAGTTTTGCACTTAGCGATTTGGCAGGAAAAATTTACTTTGCGGGCGACATCAACGCGCAGCGCAGATGATGAACCAGTATAAAACCTGTTTTAAGCCGGATTTACAAGCTACCAGTCGAGGTTCCAGTTAAGATCACCAGCCAGCGACGTCTTGTGACGTCACCAGGCTACTGGTACCAGTAAACCAAACATTTTCTATTTACTAGCTCCAGCGACACCGATCAACCAATCACGTGCGCTTTCCCGTGATCACCGATAGAACGCGCAACGGTTGTTTAGCTGACGTCACAGAATTGGCGATCTAAACTGGAACCTCAACTGGTAGCGTGTAAATCCGGCCTTAAGCTTGGTGTCCACTATCGCTAAGCAGTTCAGAGCGGAGTGGATTAGAGCCAAATACAAGGCTGTCAATGTCTATTATAGAACGAGCCTCGAGCTACAATAGACGCCTTGTAATTGGCTCTAATCCACTCCGCTCTGATCTGCTCTGCTTAGCGATAGTGGACGCCAAGCTTTATATATGTCATGATGTGATGTTGATTGCGCCCTCTTGGAATATATTAATTTGTATTTATATTCGATCCTAATAAAACATATTAATTTCATTATATTTCATTATTAAAAAGTGTTTGTCAACCATGTGTTTTCCTTTGTGTAAAATCTGACAGTTTTTGCAATTTTTGAAAACTGAAGGCCTATTTTTGTAAAATTTTAATGATGTGTATTGTAAAAATCCTTAATTACTTTACTAAACTCTTAAATGTTAATATGTTGGTGAAAATAAAACACAGGTTAAACACCACTCTATTTATTTTTATTATTTTATAAGTTTTATAAATTAATTGTAAACACACCAAGTTTGGATTTCCCGGCTTCCACGTATAAAACCCAGTGCAGCTAACAAAATTACAAGTCAATGTCTCAGCATTGACTCCAAACCTGACTAAGTTTTAACCAACACTGGGGAACGTGGAAGCCGGGGACTGCATTTTGCTAATTGAACACAACATAGGATGAAATTCGCTTTTGTTATTTTGTAGATTATGTTTTGCAGACATTTGTATTAGTAGTACATAGAGTGACACTGGAATCAATAGTTGCATTGAAATGTAAATCTCAATTTATAAAAGGCAAAACTAATTCTCCTACTTCCCATATATAGTTACAACTTTGTAATTTGATACAGATGTCAACAAGGATAAACATAGATAAAGTAAGCTATTCCGATCTTGCTTAACCAATTTTAAAGGATCGAAAACGGGCCAAACTAGGGATATTTAGTATTCACATAGTCCACTTTCCATACTGTCACAACTCTGATAATCGGTAGATAAGTCAAGAAGGACCAACGTAGAATACTAAGTTATTTCGATATCGATTAATCGATCTTAAAGGGTCGAAACTTTCTAAACGGAAACTATCCCAATGTCCCACTTGCAATGGTCACAACTCTGCAATTTCATTCAAGTGTCAATGATGTAAGGTATTCCAAACTCGATTAACTAATTAAAAGGTAAAAATATAATTCACAAAAACCAAGTTTAAAAAAAATACTTTATCTAAATTGTCAATTTTCATATTGTTGAGTGGACGGGTTCGAAAGATTTGTAGCCAAAGCAGATCAAAAGTCGCAGAAATTTATTCCAATATAACTCTTTTCAATTCTCTTACAGCTCCAGAACTTCTCGTTCTAGTAGACACAATACAGCTCTTTTCGCATGAATAGAGCACAAAACGGCAGTTAAAAACTTGACAACACAACTGCTCAAATCGCTGCACAAGACAATGCAACACAGTTCGGTTTCGGAACTCTCTGAACGCTCAGTATCAGTAATTCCAGTCAACTAATTCAGTGACTCAAAATCAGTCGACTCAGCTAACAACTAACACAGTGACTCAAAATCAGTTAATTTCTGACTAACCCTACTCACGGCCGTCCTTATATAGGAGTGGTGAATCTTCGCGAAACTTCCAGAGAGAGAAATTTGGAGAACTTTCCAGATAGTAGTCGAAAAGTTCTATACATGTACATGGGATACATGTACCGAAAATGTCGCCAAGTTTGGCGACATTTGGCAATTTCTCGCCAAATTTGGCGACAAAAATTAGTCGCCAAAACCATCGCCAACTTAGCTCTATCTCTCCAAATTGGCGAGATTTCCATTAAGATAATGTCAAATGCCCTGCTCCATGTAAAACTCGCTTCCTAGCTTTACCTCTCTAAAACTCGTTATTAAGCATCAAGAGGCTCACTGCAGGGAAGCCAAACTATTGCACTGCCTTATGCAAAATGTACATAAATTTTCCTATTTACAAAATTAACACTACGAAATATTTACAAATATAGAAAAATTCGTAACAATATTCATTAACAGAGCGCCGACATCAAAAACATTTCTATCAGCGAAATGTGCTGCAAAATACTTTTCAAAATTTATTTATTAAAAATAGACGTAAGCGTCATCCAAATATAATTTATTTATTGTAATTGATATAATTTTATTATTTATTTATTAAAAAAAAAATTGGCAATAAGTAAGAGTTTCATCAATGATCGGTTCAATGCTTTTTTAAGCGATTGAATGATGGCAAGTTGGTTAATTATTATTCCGTAAAATCGACCTTTTAGTGACAGTAACAACTCCAAAATATGGTAGACTGCATTGTCATCCACATCGAACCTATCTGACAAGTTTCAGCCCGATTGAATGACGGCTTCCGCAGATTCCGCACCCATCGACAAATAAACAAGTATACAAACAAACATACAAAAGCGAAGTTAATATAAAACGATTTAAAAGGGAGTCTACATCTTCCGAATGTGAGATAAATATCTCACTTCCAACTATAGTAAATTTTCTGAAAATTTAACCACGTGCAGCTACAGATAAATAAGCTGTTCTTATCACGAATCTCGATTAACTGATATTAAGAGGTCGAAACGTTCCAAATCAAGGAATATTCCAATGTTTCCCTTCCATAGTATTAGTCACAACTCTAAAATTTGGAACAAATATCAGCAAAAGTAATCATAGAAAAAGCAAGAACTTCCTATCTCGATTAATTAATTTTAAAGGGATTACAAAGGACTAACAATATCCCAATGCCTCCCTTCCAATATAGTCGCAAATGTAAAATTTGGAACAAATAAGAACAGCAATTTAAATAAATTAAGGTATTCCGATTTTGATAAACCAATTTTTAGGGATCGAAACGGGATCAAACGTTTGAAATGCGAAATATTTACCAATGGGTTTTGATTGCAAAAATGTACATGCTAAAATTTCGTAGCGAAGCAAAGGTATTCAGCTAGTCTAACATAGGTGAAAGAATCGCCCATGAAGAGAAAAAAAAAAAAACATGGCTGGATGAATTCAAATAAAATAGGTATGAACCTATTTTTTCATGCATCGAGTCGTTAAATGGATTTCTGATATGTAAATAAATGTAATTATTGTTAAGTTTATTTTCTTTCAGTGGCATAGAACAATATCGTCCAACTTTCAATTCAACTGTAAGTGTAACGTTGATTATGCTTAAAAATCTGAAATGGTTTAGCGTAAATTACTATTTAATTCTTCGTAATTAAAAAATAATATAATCCATAAAAACAGAGTTAAAAATAAAAAATAAAAAAATCATGTTTATGCATTGCCAATTTTTATATTCATTAACACAGCGCCAATATCAAAAACATTTTTATCGGCAAAATAAACGGCACACTGCGTTTCAAAATTTATTTATTAAAAATGAACGTGAATTATGCTCTCACATCCAAATATCATTTATTTATTCTGATTAGAGTAATTGGATTATTTATTGATTAAAAAAATTTGCCAAGGGAAAGAGTTTCAACAACGAGCGGTTCAATACTATTTTAACGCGATTGGATGACGGTAAGTTGGTTTATTAGTATTCCGTTAAAGCGACCTTTTATTGAAAGTACCAGCCCTAAAATTTGATTGAATGCAACCTTATCGATATCGAATCTATCTGCCATATTTCAGCCCGATTGAATGACTGCAAGTTGGTTTTTTAATATACTGAAGATAGGAGCGTGTGTAAAAGCACCCTTTTAGTGACAGTGACAAACCCAAAACTGTACGTAATGCAACTGTTTCGACAACTAATCTATCTGTGAAATTTCAAGCAGATTGCATGACGGTAAGATGTTTTTATAGTATTCTAAAGATAGAAGCATGCGTAAAAGCGACCTTATTAGTGGCAATGACACTCCCCCCCCCCCCAAAAAAAAAAACCACACCATGATATAATGCAACTTTATCGACAACGAATATGCCTGTTAAAGTTCATCGCGATTGAATGGCTGCAATGTGGTTTTTTAGTACACTGAAGATAGAAACGTGTGTAAAAGTAACCTTATAGTGACAGTAATGCACCCAAAAATTAATACAATGCAACCTTACCGGCATCGAATCTATCTGCCATATATCAGCCCGTTTGGATGACTGCAAGTTGGTTTTTTAGTATACTGAAGATAGAAGCTTGTGTAAAAGCGACCTTTTAGTGACAGAGACACCTCCCAAAACATGATATAATTCAACTCTACCGACAATGAATCTACCTGTTAAATTTCAGTGCGATTGGATGGCGGCAAGTTGGTTTTTTTAATATCTGAAGATACAAGCGTAAGTATAAGCGACCTTTTACTGACAGTAAAAATTGATAGAATGCCCCCAAAATTTGATAGAATGCCCCCAAAATTTGATAGAATGATTTGTCATCGACATCAAATCTATCTGCCAAATTTCAGACCGATTGATTTACGGCAAGTGTGTTAATATCACTATATTGTAGTTTCAAATCTGGTTGTATTGCCGCGCTACCCTTTTTTAATGTGTGAAAATGGAACTAACCACTTTGTTCCTTCGCACCCATAGACATTTGAAAATTATCACGGCCTAGTTCAATTCAGTCTGGCCTTGGTAAGGTAAATCGTAAAGAAAACAAGAGCAACAAGTATATATGCAGCACCCTCTAATGGTCATTACAAACGCGAATACAGCTTATATTACATATTTATTTTCATTAAATCCACGTATTAAAAAATATTTCGTTCTAAATGTGTGCATTCTAGTGTTCGTCCTATGTATCCATATCAGATACTTTTGAAATTTTTTGAAATTCAATTTTAAAAGTTAAAAACTTTATATTGCTACATTTTATAGTCAAAAAATTAACAATACTACTTCCATTAATATCACTGAATGTGATTTTGCCTTCGTAACAGTCATCACATACTTTAATTTAAATGCTCAAATTAAATCTCAACTTCAATTTTAAGTTAAACATGTACTTTTTCTCCTCTATATATGTCATAATGTGATGTTGATAGCGCCCTCTCGGAATATATTAATTTGTATTCATATTTGTTCCTTATAAAACATATTAATTTCATTATATTTTATTATTAAAAAGTGTTTGTCTGCCATGCGTTTTCCTTTGTGTAAAATCTGATAGTTTTTGCAATTTTGGAAAATTGAAGGGCCATATTTGTAAAATTTTAATGAGGTGTATTATTAAAGTCCTTAATTACATCACGAAAATCATAAAGTTTAATATGAATAGGAAAATGAAACATAGATTAAACACCACTATATTTATTTTTATTATTTTATAAGTTTTATAAATTAATTGTAAACACACCAAGTTTGGATTTCCCGGCTTCCACGTATAAAACCCAGTGCAGCTAACAAAATTACAAGTCAATGTTTCGGCATTGACTCCAAACCTGACCAAGTCTTAACCAACACTGGGGAACGTGGAAGCCGGGGACTGCATTTTGCTAATTGGAAACAACATAGGATGAAATTCGCTTTTGTTATTTTGTAGATTATGTTTTGCAGACATTTGTATTAGTAGTACATAGAGTGACACTGGAATCAATAGTTGCATTGTATTGTAAATCTCAATTTATAAAAGGCAAAACTAATTCTCCTACTTCCCATATATAGTTACAACTTTGTAATTTGATACAGATGTCAACAAGGATAAACATAGATAAAGTAAGCTATTCCGATCTTGCTTAACCAATTTTAAAGGATCGAAAACGGGCCAAACTAGGGATATTTAGTATTCACATAGTCCACTTTCCATACTGTCACAACTCTGATAATCGGTAGATAGTCAAGAAGGACCAACGTAAAATAGTAAGCTATTTCGATATCGATTAATCGATTTTAAAGGGTCGAAACTTTCTAAACGGCAACTATCCCAATGTCCCACTTGCAATAGTCACAACTCTGCAATTTCATTCAAGTGTCAATGATGTATGCTATTCCAATCTCGATTAACTAATTTAAAGGTAAAAATATAATCCACAAAAACCGAGTTTTAAAAAAATACTTTATCTAAATTGTCAATTTTCATATTGTTTCGTGGACGGGTTCGAAAGATTTGAAGCCAAAGCAGATCAAAAGGCACAGAAATTTATTCCAATATAACTCTTCTCAGTTCTCTTACAGCTCCAGAACTTCTCGTTCTAGTAGACACAATACAGCTCTTTTCACATCAATAGAGCACAAAACAGCAGTTAAAAACTTGACAACACAACTGCTCAAATCGCTTCGCAAGACAATGCAACACAGTTCGGTTTCGGAACTCTCTGAACGCTCAGTATCAGTAATTCCAGTCAACTAATTCAGTGACTCAAAATCAGTCGACTCAGCTAACAACTAACTCAGTGACTCAAAATCAGTCAATTACTGACTAACCCTACTCACGGCCGTCCTTATATAGGAGTGGTGAATCTTCGCGGAACTTCCAGAGAGAAAAATTAGGAGAACTTTCCAGATAGTAGTCGAAAAGTCCTATACATGTACATGGGATACATGTACCGAAAATGTCGCCAAATAGTTGCCAAGTTTGGCGACATTTGGCAATTTCTCGCCAAATTTGGCGACAAAAATTAGACGCCAAAACCATTGCCAACTTAGCTCTATCTCGCCAAATTGGCGAGATTTCCATTACCATAATGTCAAACGAACTGCTCCATATAAAACTCGCTTCCTAACGTTACCTTTGTAAAACTCGTTATCAAGCATCAAGAGGCTCCCTGCAGGGAAGCCAAACCTATGACGAACTATTGCACTGCCTTATGCAAAATGTACATAAATTTTTCTATTTACAAAATTAACACTACGAAATATTTACAAATGTACAAAAATTCGTAACAATATTCATTAACAGAGCGCCGACATCAAAAACATTTCCATCGGCAAAATGTGCGGCAAAATACTTTTCAAAATTTATTTATTAAAAATAGACGTAAGCGTCATCCAAATATAATTTATTTATTGTAATTGATGTAATTTTATTATTTATTTATTAAAAAAAAACAAAAATGGCAATAAGTAAAAGTTTCATCAATGATCGGTTCAATGCTTTTTTAAGCGATTGAATGACTTCAAGTTGGTTTATTATTATTCCGTAAAAGCGACCTTTTAGTGACAGTAACAACTCCAAAATATGGTAGACTGCATTGTCATCCACATCGAACCTATCTGACAAGTTTCAGCCCGATTGAATGACGGCTTCTGCAGATTCCGCACCCATCGACAAATAAACAAGTATACAAACAAACATACAAAAGCGAAGTTAATATAAAAGGATTTAAAAGGGAGTCTACATCTTCCGAATGTGAGATAAATATCTCACTTCCAACCATAGTAAATTTTCTGAAAATTTAACCACGAGCAGCTACAGATAAATAAGCTGTTCTTATCACGAATCTCGATTAACTGATATTAAGAGGTCAAAACGTTCCAAATCAAGGAATATTCCAATGTTTCCCTTCCATAGTATTAGTCACAACTCTAAAATTTGGAACAAATATCAGCAAAGTAATCATAGAAAAAGTAAGAACTTCCTATCTCGATTAATTAATTTTAAAGGGATTAACTAACAATATCCCAATGCCTCCCTTGCAATATAGTCGCAAATGTAAAATTTTTAACAAATAAGAACAGCAATTTAAATAAATTGAGGTATTAAGATTTTGATAAACCAATTTTTAGGGATCGAAAGGGGATCAAACGTTTGAAATGCGAAATATATACCAATGGGTTTTGATTGCAAAAATGTACATGCTAAAATTTCGTAGCGAAGCAAAGGTATTCAGCTAGTCTAACATAGGTGAAAGAATCGCCCATGAAGAAAAAAAAAAAAAAAAAAACATGGCTGGATGAATTCAAATACAATAGGTATGAACCTATTTTTTCATGCATCGAGTCGTTAAATGGATTTCTGATATGTAAATAAATGTAATTATTGTTAAGTTTATTTTCTTTCAGTGGCATAGAACAATATCGTCCAACTTTCAATTCAACTGTAAGTGTAACGTTGATTATGTTTAAAAATCTGAAATGGTTTAGCGTAAATTACTATTTAATTCTTCGTAATTAAAAAATAATATAATCCATAAAAACAGAGTTAAAAATAAAAAATAAAAAAATCATGTTTATGCATTGCCAATTTTTATATTCATTAACACAGCGCCAATATCAAAAACATTTTTATCGGCAAAATAAACGGCACACTGCGTTTCAAAATTTATTTATTAAAAATGAACGTGAATTATGCTCTCACATCCAAATATCATTTATTTATTCTGATTAGAGTAATTGGATTATTTATTGATTAAAAAAATTTGGCAAGGGAAAGAGTTTCAACAACGAGCGGTTCAATACTATTTTAACGCGATTGGATGACGGTAAGTTGGTTTATTAGTATTCCGTTAAAGCGACCTTTTATTGAAAGTACCAGCCCTAAAATGTGATTGAATGCAACCTTATCGATATCGAATCTATCTGCCATATTTCAGCCCGATTGAATGACTGCAAGTTGGTTTTTTAATATACTGAAGATAGGAGCGTGTGTAAAAGCACCCTTTTAGTGACAGTGACAAACCCAAAACTGTACGTAATGCAACTGTTTCGACAACTAATCTATCTGTGAAATTTCAAGCAGATTGCATGACGGTAAGATGTTTTTATAGTATTCTAAAGATAGAAACATGCGTAAAAGCGACCTTATTAGTGGCAATGACACTCCCCCCCCCCCCCAAAAAAAAACACACCCTCATATAATGCAACTTTATCGACAACGAATATGCCTGTTAAAGTTCATCGCGATTAAATGGCTGCAATGTGGTTTTTTAGTACACTGAAGGTAGAAACGTGTGTAAAAGTAACCTTATAGTGACAGTAATGCACCCAAAAATTAATACAATGCAACCTTTCCGGCATCGAATCTATCTGCCATATATCAGCCCGTTTGGATGACTGCAAGTTGGTTTTTTAGTATACTGAAGATAGAAGCCTGTGTAAAAGCGACCTTTTAGTGACAGCGACACCTCCCAAAACATGATATAATTCAACTCTACCGACAATGAATCTACCTGTTAAATTTCAGTGCGATTGGATGGCGGCAAGTTGGTTTTTTTAATATCTGAAGATACAAGCGTAAGTATAAGCGACCTTTTACTGACAGTAAAAATTGATAGAATGCCCCCAAAATTTGATAGAATGCCCCCAAAATTTGATAGAATGCCCCCAAAATTTGATAGAATGATTTGTCATCGACATCAAATCTATCTGCCAAATTTCAGACCGATTGATTTACGGCAGGTGTGTTAATATCACTATATTGTAGTTTCAAATCTGGTTGTATTGCCGCGCTACCCTTTTTTAATGTGTGAAAATGGAACTAACCACTTTGTTCCTTCGCACCCATAGACTTTTGAAAATTGTCACGGCCTGGTTCAATTCAGTCTGGCCTTGGTAAGGTAAATCGTAAAGAAAACAAGAGCAACAAGTATATATGCAGCACCCTCTAATGGTCATTACAAACGCGAATACAGCTTATATTACATATTTATTTTCATTAAATCCACGTATTAAAAAATATTTCGTTCTAAATGTGTGCATTCTAGTGTTCGTCCTATGTATCCATATCAGATACTTTTGAAATTTTTTGAAATTCAATTTTAAAAGTTAAAAACTTTATATTGCTACATTTTATAGTCAAAAAATTAACAATACTACTTCCATAAATATCACTGAATGTGATTTTGCCTTCGTAACAGTCATCACATACTTTAATTTAAATGCTCAAATTAAATCTCAACTTCAATTTTAAGTTAAACATGTACTTTTTCTCCTCTATATATGTCATAATGTGATGTTGATAGCGCCCTCTCGGAATATATTAATTTGTATTCATATTTGTTCGTTATAAAACATATTAATTTCATTATATTTTATTATTAAAAAGTGTTTGTCTGCCATGCGTTTTCCTTTGTGTAAAATCTGATAGTTTTTGCAATTTTGGAAAATTGAAGGGCCATATTTGTAAAATTTGAATGAGGTTTATTATTAAAATCCTTAATTACATCACGAAAATCAAAAAGTTTAATATGAATAGGAAAATGAAACATAGATTAAACACCACTATATTTATATTTATTATTTTAGAAATTATATAAATCAATTGTAAACATAACAAGTTTGGATTTCCCGGCTTCCACGTATAAAACCCAGTGCAGCTAACAAAATTACAAGTCAATGTCTCGGCATTGACTCCAAACCTGACTAAGTCTTAACCAACACTGGGGAACGTGGAAGCCGGGGACTGCATTTTGCTAATTGGAAACAACATAGGATGAAATTCGCTTTTGTTATTTTGTAGATTATGTTTTGCAGACATTTGTATTAGTAGTACATAGAGTGAAACTGGAATCAATAGTTGCATTGAAATGTAAATCTCAATTTATAAAAGGCAAAACTAATTCTCCTACTTCCCATATATAGTTACAACTTTGTAATTTGATACAGATGTCAACAAGGATAAACATAGATAAAGTAAGCTATTCCGATCTTGCTTAACCAATTTTAAAGGATCGAAAACGGGCCAAACTAGGGATATTTAGTATTCACATAGTCCACTTTCCATACTGTCACAACTCTGATAATCGGTAGATAGTCAAGAAGGACCAACGTAAAATAGTAAGCTATTTCGATATCGATTAATCGATTTTAAAGGGTCGAAACTTTCTAAACGTCAACTATCCCAATGTCCCACTTGCAATAGTCACAACTCTGCAATTTCATTCTAGTGTCAATGATGTATGCTATTCCAATCTCGATTAACTAATTTAAAGGTAAAAATATAATCCACAAAAACCGAGTTTTAAAAAAATACTTTATCTAAATTGTCAATTTTCATATTGTTTCGTGGACGGGTTCGAAAGATTTGAAGCCAAAGCAGATCAAAAGGCACAGAAATTTATTCCAATATAACTCTTCTCAGTTCTCTTACAGCTCCAGAACTTCTCGTTCTAGTAGACACAATACAGCTCTTTTCACATCAATAGAGCACAAAACAGCAGTTAAAAACTTGACAACACAACTGCTCAAATCGCTTCGCAAGACAATGCAACACAGTTCGGTTTCGGAACTCTCTGAACGCTCAGTATCAGTAATTCCAGTCAACTAATTCAGTGACTCAAAATCAGTCGACTCAGCTAACAACTAACTCAGTGACTCAAAATCAGTCAATTACTGACTAACCCTACTCACGGCCGTCCTTATATAGGAGTGGTGAATCTTCGCGGAACTTCCAGAGAGAAAAATTAGGAGAACTTTCCAGATAGTAGTCGAAAAGTCCTATACATGTACATGGGATACATGTACCGAAAATGTCGCCAAATAGTTGCCAAGTTTGGCGACATTTGACAATTTCTCGCCAAATTTGGCGACAAAAATTAGACGCCAAAACCATTGCCAACTTAGCTCTATCTCGCCAAATTGGCGAGATTTCCATTACCATAATGTCAAACGAACTGCTCCATATAAAACTCGCTTCCTAACGTTACCTTTGTAAAACTCGTTATCAAGCATCAAGAGGCTCCCTGCAGGGAAGCCAAACCTATGACGAACTATTGCACTGCCTTATGCAAAATGTACATAAATTTTTCTATTTACAAAATTAACACTACGAAATATTTACAAATGTACAAAAATTCGTAACAATATTCATTAACAGAGCGCCGACATCAAAAACATTTCCATCGGCAAAATGTGCGGCAAAATACTTTTCAAAATTTATTTATTAAAAATAGACGTAAGCGTCATCCAAATATAATTTATTTAATGTAATTGATGTAATTTTATTATTTATTTATTAAAAAAAAAAAAAAAAAAAAAAATTGGCAATAAGTAAAAGTTTCATCAATGATCGGTTCAATGCTTTTTTAAGCGATTGAATGACTTCAAGTTGGTTTATTATTATTCCGTAAAAGCGACCTTTTAGTGACAGTAACAACTCCAAAATATGGTAGACTGCATTGTCATCCACATCGAACCTATCTGACAAGTTTCAGCCCGATTGAATGACGGCTACTGCAGATTCCGCACCCATCGACAAATAAACAAGTATACAAACAAACATACAAAAGCGAAGTTAATATAAAAGGATTTAAAAGGGAGTCTACATCTTCCGAATGTGTGATAAATATCTCATTTCCAACCATAGTAAATTTTCTGAAAATTTAACCACTAGCAGCTACAGATAAATAAGCTGTTCTTATCACGAATCTCGATTAATTGATATTAAGAGGTCGAAACGTTCCAAATCACGGAATATTCCAATGTTTCCCTTCCATAGTATTAGTCACAACTCTAAAATTTGGAACAAATATCAGCAAAGTAATCATAGAAAAAGTAAGAACTTCCTATCTCGATTAATTAATTTTAAAGGGATTAACTAACAATATCCCAATGCCTCCCTTCCAATATAGTCGCAAATGTAAAATTTGGAACAAATAAGAACAGCAATTTAAATAAATTAAGGTATTAAGATTTTGATAAACCAATTTTTAGGGATCGAAAGGGGATCAAACGTTTGAAATGCGAAATATATACCAATGGGTTTTGATTGCAAAAATGTACATGCTAAAATTTCGTAGCGAAGCAAAGGTATTCAGCTAGTCTAACATAGGTGAAAGAATCGCCCATGAAGAGGAAAAAAAAACAAAAAAAAAAAAAAAAAAACATGGCTGGATGAATTCAAATAAAATAGGTATGAACCTATTTTTTTATGCATCGAGTCGTTAAATGGATTTCTGATATGTAAATAAATGTAATTATTGTTAAGTTTATTTTCTTTCAGTGGCATAGAACAATATCGTCCAACTTTCAATTCAACTGTAAGTGTAAGGTTGATTATGCTTAAAAATCTGAAATGGTTTAGCGTAAATTACTATTTAATTCTTCGTAATTAAAAAATAATATAATCCATAAAAACAGAGTTAAAAATAAAAAAAAAAAAAATCATGTTTATACATTGCCAATTTTTATATTCATTAACACAGCGCCAATATCAAAAACATTTTTATCGGCAAAATAAACGGCACACTGCGTTTCAAAATTTATTTATTAAAAATGAACGTGAATTTTGCTCTCACATCCAAATATCATTTATTTATTCTGATTAGAGTAATTGGATTATTTATTGATTAAAAAAATTTGGCAAGGGAAAGAGTTTCAAAAACGAGCGGTTCAATACTATTTTAATGCGATTGGATGACGGTAAGTTGGTTTATTAGTATTCCGTTAAAGCGACCTTTTATTGAAAGTACCAGCCCTAAAATGTGATTGAATGCAACCTTATCGATATCGAATCTATCTGCCATATTTCAGCCCGATTGAATGACTGCAAGTTGGTTTTTTAATATACTGATGATAGGAGCGTGTGTAAAAGCACCCTTTTAGTGACAGTGACAAACCCAAAACTGTACGTAATGCAACTGTTTCGACAACTAATCTATCTGTGAAATTTCAAGCAGATTGCATGACGGTAAGATGTTTTTATAGTATTCTAAAGATAGAAGCATACGTAAAAGCGACCTTATTAGTGGTAGTTACACTTACCCCCCCCCCTCGAAAAAAACTCCATGATATAATGCAACATTATCGACAACGAATATTATGTCTGTTAAATTTCATCGCGATTGAATGGCTGCAATTTGGTCTTTTAGTACACTGAAGATAGAAGAGTGTGTAAAAGTAACCTTATAGTGACAGTGATGCACCCAAAAATTAATACAATGCAACCTTACCGACATCGAATCTATCTGCCATATTTCAGCCCGTTTGGATGACTGCAAGTTGGTTTTTTAGTATACTGAAGGTAGAAGAGTATGTAAAAGCGACCTTAGAGTGACAGCGACGTCCCCCAAAACATGATATAATGCAACTCTAGAGACAATGAATCTACCTCTTAAATTTCAATTCAATTGGATGGCGGCAAGTTGGTTTTTTTAGTAACTGAAAATACAAGCGTAAATAAAAGCGACCTTTTACTGACAGTAAAAATTGATAGAATGCCCCCAAAATTTGATAGAATGATTTGTCATCGACATCAAATCCATCTGCCAAATTTCAGACCGATTGATTTACGGCAAGTGTGTTAATATCACTATATTGTAGTTTCAAATCTGGTTGTATTGCCGCGCCACCCTTTTCTAATGTGGAAAATGGAACTAACCACTTTGTTCCTTCGCACCCATAGACTTTTGAAAATTGTCACGGCCTGGTTCAATCCAGTCTGGTCTTGGTAAGGTAAATCGTAAAGAAAACAAGAGCAACAAGTATATATGCAGCACCCTCTAATGGTCATTACAAACGCGAATACAGCTTATATTACATATTTATTTTCATTAAATCCACGTATTAAAAAATATTTCGTTCTAAATGTATGCATTCTAGTGTTCGTCCTATGTATCCATATCAGATACTTTTGAAATTTTTTGAAATTCAATTTTAAAAGTTAAAAAATTTATATTGCTACATTTTATAGTCAAAAAATTAACAATACTACTTCCATTAATATCACTGAATGTGATTTTGCCTTCGTAACAGTCATCACATACTTTAATTTAAATGCTCAAATTAAATCTCAACTTCAATTTTAAGTTAAACATGTACTTTTTCTCCTCTATATATGTCATAATGTGATGTTGATAGCGCCCTCTCGGAATATATTAATTTGTATTCATATTTGTTCCTTATAAAACATATTAATTTCATTATATTTTATTAGTAAAAAGGGTTTCTCTGCCATGCGTTTTCCTTTGTGTAAAATCTGATAGTTTTTGCAATTTTGGAAAATTGAAGGGCCATATTTGTAAAATTTGAATGAGGTGTATTATTAAAATCCTTAATTACATCACGAAAATCATAAAGTTTAATATGGATAGGAAAATGAAACATAGATTAAACACCACTATATTTATTTTTATTATTTTATAAGTTTTATAAATTAATTGTAAACACACTAAGTTTGGATTTCCCGGCTTCCACGTATAAAACCCAGTGCAGCTAACAAAATTACAAGTCAATGTCTCGGCATTGACTCCAAACCTGACTAAGTCTTAACCAACACTGGGGAACGTGGAAGCCGGGGACTGCATTTTGCTAATTGGAAACAACATAGGATGAAATTCGCTTTTGTTATTTTGTAGATTATGTTTTGCAGACATTTGTATTAGTAGTACACATTGGAATCAATAGTTGCATCGAAATGTAAATCTCAATTTATAAAAGGCATAACTAATTCTCCTACTTCCCATATATAGTTACAACTTTGTAATTTGATACAGATGTCAACAAGGATAAACATAGATAAAGTAAGCTATTCCGATCTTGCTTAACCAATTTTAAAGGATCGAAAACGGGCCAAACTAGGGATATTTAGTATTCACATAGTCCACTTTCCATACTGTCACAACTCTGATAATCGGTAGATAGTCAAGAAGGACCAACGTAAAATAGTAAGCTATTTCGATATCGATTAATCGATTTTAAAGGGTCGAAACTTTCTAAACGGCAACTATCCCAATGTCCCACTTGCAATAGTCACAACTCTGCAATTTCATTCAAGTGTCAATGATGTATGCTATTCCAATCTCGATTAACTAATTTAAAGGTAAAAATATAATCCACAAAAACCGAGTTTTAAAAAAATACTTTATCTAAATTGTCAATTTTCATATTGTTTCGTGGACGGGTTCGAAAGATTTGAAGCCAAAGCAGATCAAAAGGCACATAAATTTATTCCAATATAACTCTTCTCAGTTCTTTTACAGCTCCAGAACTTCTCGTTCTAGTAGACACAATACAGCTCTTTTCACATCAATAGAGCACAAAACAGCAGTTAAAAACTTGACAACACAACTGCTCAAATCGCTGCACAAGACAATGCAACACAGTTCGGTTTCGGAACTCTCTGAACGCTCAGTATCAGTAATTCCAGTCAACTAATTCAGTGACTCAAAATCAGTCGACTCAGCTAACAACTAACTCAGTGACTCAAAATCAGTCAATTACTGACTAACCCTACTCACGGCCGTCCTTATATAGGAGTGGTGAATCTTCGCGGAACTTCCAGAGAGAAAAATTAGGAGAACTTTCCAGATAGTAGTCGAAAAGTCCTATACATGTACATGGGATACATGTACCTATACATGTACCGAAAATGTCGCCAAATAGTTGCCAAGTTTGGCGACATTTGGCAATTTCTCGCCAAATTTGGCGACAAAAATTAGACGCCAAAACCATTGCCAACTTAGCTCTATCTCGCCAAATTGGCGAGATTTCCATTACCATAATGTCAAATGCCCTGCTCCATGTAAAACTCGCTTCCTAACGTTACCTATGTAAAACTCGATATCAAGCATCAAGAGGCTCACTGCAGGGAAGCCAAACTTATGACGAACTATTGCACTGCCTTATGCAAAATGTACATAAATTTTCCTATTTACAAAATTAACACTACGAAATATTTACAAATATACAAAAATTCGTAACAATATTCATTAACAGAGCGCCGACATCAAAAACATTTCTATCAGCGAAATGTGCGGCAAAATACTTTTCAAAATTTATTTATTAAAAATAGACGTAAGCGTCATCCAAATATAATTTATTTATTGTAATTGATATAATTTTATTATTTATTTATTAAAAAAAAAATTGGCAATAAGTAAGAGTTTCATCAATGATCGGTTAAATGCTTTTTTAAGCGATTGAATGACGGCAAGTTGGTTAATTATTATTCCGTAAAAGCGACCTCAAAATATGGTAGACTGCATTGTCATCCACATCGAACCTATCTGACAAGTTTCCGCCCGATTGAATGACGGCTTCCGCAGATTCCGCACCCATCGACAAATAAACAAGTATACAAACAAACATACAAAAGCGAAGTTAATATAAAAGGATTCGAAAGGGAGTCTACATCTTCCGAATGTGAGATAAAAATCTCACTTCAAACTATAGTAAATTTTCTGAAAATTTAACCACGAGCAGCTACAGATAAATAAGTTGCTCTTATCACGAATCTCGATTAACTGATATTAAGAGGTGGAAACGTTACATATTAAGGAATATTCCAATGTTTCCCTTCCATAGTATTAGTCACAACTCTAAAATTTGGAACAAATATCAGCAAGAGTAATCATAGAAAAAGTAAGAACCTTCCTATCTCGATTAATTAATTTTAAAGGGATTAACTAACAATATCCCAATGCCTCCCTTCCAATATAGTTGCAAATGTAAAATTTGGAACAAATGTCAACAGCAATTTAAATAAATTTAGGTATTCCGATTTTTATCAACCAATTTTTTAGGAATCTAAACAGGATCAACCGTTTGAAATGCGGAATATATACCAATGGGTTTTGATTGCAAAAATGTACATGTTAAAATTTCGTAGCAAAGCAAAGGCATTCAGCTAGTCTAACACAGGTGAAAGAATCGTTCATGAAGAGAAAAAAAAAAAAAAACAAGGCTGGATGAATTTAAATAAAATAGGTATGAACATATTTTTCCATGCATCGAATCCACAAACGAATTTCTGAAATGTAAATATATGTAATTACTGTTAAGTTTATTTTCTTTCAGTTTCATGGAACAATATCATCACACTTTCAATTCAACTGTAAGTGTAACGTTGATTATGCTTAAAAATCTGAAATGGTATAGCGTAATTTACTATTTAATTCTTCATAATTAAAAAATAATATAATCCATAAAAACAGAGTTAAAAAAAAAAAAAAAAAAAATCATGTTTATGCATTGCCAATTTTTATATTCATTAACACAGCGCCAATATCAAAAACATTTCTACCGGCAAAATAAACGGCACTCTACGTTTCAAATTTTATTTATTAAAAATGAACTTGAATTATGCTCTCACATCCAAATATCATTTATTTATTCTGATTAGAGTAATTGAATTATTTATTGATTAAAAAAATTTGGCAAGGGAAAGAATTTCAACAACGATCGGATCAATACTATTTTAACGCCATTGGATGACGGTAAGTTAGTTTATTAGTATTCCGTAAAAGCGACCTTTTAGTGAAAGTACCAGCCCCAAAATTTGATTGAATGTCACCTTATTGATATCTAATCTATCTGCCATATTTCAGCCCGATTGAATGACTGCAAGTTGGTTTTTTAATATACTGAAGATAGGAGCGTGTGTAAAAGCACCCTTTTAGTGACAGTGACAAACCCAAAACTGTACGTAATGCAACCTTATCGACAACTAATCTATCTTTGAAATTTCAAGCAAATTGCATGACGGTAAGATGTTTTTATAGTATTCTAAAGATAGAAGCATGCGTAAAAGCGACCTTATTAGTGGCAATGACACTCCCCCCCCCCCAAAAAAAAACACCATGATATAATGCAACTTTATCGACAACGAATATGCCTGTTAAATTTCATCGCGATTGAATGGCTGCAATGTGGTTTTTTAGTACACTGAAGATAGAAGAGTGTGTAAAAGTAACCTTATAGTGACAGTAATGCACCCAAAATTTAATACAATGCAACCTTACCGGTATCGAATCTATCTGCCATATTTCAGCCCGTTTGGATGACTGCAAGTTGGTCTTTTAGTATACTGATGGTAGAAGCGTGTGTAAAAGCGACCTTTTAGTGACAGCGACACCTCCCAAAACATGATATAATTCAACTCTACCGACAATGAATCTACCTGTTAAATTTCAGTGCGATTGGATGGCGGCAAGTTGGTTTATTTAATATCTGAAGATACAAGCGTAAATATAAGCGACCTTTTACTGACAGTAAAAATTGATAGAATGCCCCCAAAATTTGATAGAATGCATTGTCATCGACATCAAATTTATCTGCCAAATTTCAGACCGTTTGATTTACGGCAAGTGTGTTAATATCACTATATTGTAGTTTCAAATCTGGTTGTATTGCTGCGCCACCCTTGTTTATTGTGAGAAAATGGAACTCACGACTTTGTTCCTTCGCAGCCATAGACTTTTGAAAATTGTCACCGCCTGGTTCAGGCCAGTCTGGCCTTGGTAAGGTAAATCGTAAAGAAAACAAGAGCAACAGGTGAGCTGCAGCATCTTCTCTCGGTCATTACAAACGCGAATACAGCTTATATTACATATTTATTTTCATTAAATCCAGGTATTAAAAAATATTTCGTTCTAAATGTGTGCATTCTAGTGTACGTCCTATGTATCCATATCAGATACTTTTGAAATTTTTTGAAATTCAATTTTAAAAGTTAAAAACTTTATATTGCTACATGTTATAGTCAAAAAATTAACAATACTACTTCCATTAATATCACTGAATGTGATTTTGCCTTCGTAACAGTCATCACATACTTTAAATTTAAATGCTCAAATTAAATCTCAACTTTAATTTTAAGTTAAACATGTACTTTTTCTCCTTTATATATGTCATAATGTGATGTTGATAGCGCCCTCTCGGAATATATTAATTTGTATTCATACTTGTTCCTTATAAAACATATTAATTTCATTATATTTTATTATTAAAAAGTGTTTGTCTGCCATGCGTTTTCCTTTGTGTAAAATCTGACAGTTTTTGCAATTTTGGAAATTTGAAGGGCCATATTTGTAAAATTTGAAGGAGGTGTTTTTATTAAAATGAAACATAGATTAAACACCACTATATTTATTTTTATTATTTTATACATTATATAAATCAATTTTTAGCACGACAAGTTTGGATTCCCCGTCTTCCACTTATAAAACCCAGTGCAGCTATCAAAATTACAAGTCAATGTCTCGGCATTGACTCCAAACCTGACTAAGTCTTAACCATCACTGGGGAAAGTGGATGCCGGGGACTGCATTTTGCTGATCGGAAACAAAATAGGATGAAATTCGCTTTCGTTATTTTGTAGATTATTTTTTTGCAGACATTTGAATTAGTAGTACATAGAGTGACACTGGAATCAATAGTTGCATCGAAATGTAAATCTCAATTTATAAAAGGCATAACTAATTCTCCCATTTCCCATATATAGTTGCAACTTTGTAATTTGACACAGATGTCAACAAGGATAAACATAGATAAAGTAAGCAATTCCGATCTTGCTTAACAAATTTTAAAGGATCGAAAACGGGCCAAACTATTGAAATTTAGTATTCACATAGTATACTTTCCATACTGTCACAACTCTGATAATCGGTAGATAAGTCAAGAAGGACCAAAGTAGAATAGTAAGTTATTTCGATATCAATTAATCGATTTTAAAGGGTCGAAACTTTCTATATGCTATTCCAATTTCGATTAACTAATTTTATAATCCATAAAAACAGAGTTTTAAAAAATTCCTTTATATAAATTATCAAGTTTTATATTCATTAACAGAGCGCTGACATCAAAAACATTTCAGCAAAATGCGCGGCAAACTACTTTTCAAAATGTATTTATTAAATATATACTTGAGCGTCATCGAAATATAATTTATTTATTGTATTTGATGTAATTTTATTATTACTTTATTAAAAAAAAAAAATTGCCAATAGGAAAGAGTTTCATCAATGATCGGTTCAATGCTTTTTTAAGCGATTGAATGACGGCAAGTTGGTTTATTAGTATTCCGTAAAAGTGACCTTTTAGTGACAGTAACAACTCCAAAATATGGTAGACTGCATTGTCATCCACATCGAACCTATCTGACAAGTTTCCGCCCGATTGAATGACGGCTTCCGCAGATTCCGCACCTATCGACAAATAAACAAGTATACAAACAAACATACAAAAGCGAAGTTAATATAAAAGGATTCGAAAGGGAGTCTACATCTTCCGAATGTGAGATAAAAATCTCACTTCAAACTATAGTAAATTTTCTGAAAATTTAACCACGAGCAGCTACAGATAAATAAGCTGTTCTTATCACGAATCTCGATTAACTGATATTAAGAGATCGAAACGTTCCAAATCAAGGAATATTCCAATGTTTCCCTTCCATAGTATTAGTCACAACTCTAAAATTTGGAACAAATATCAGCAAAAGTAATTATAGAAAAGGTAAGAACTTCCTATCTCGATTAATTAATTTTAAAGAGATTAACTAACAATATCCCAATGCCTCGCTTCCAATATAGTCGCAAATGTAAAATTTGGAACAAATGTCAACAGCAACTTAAATAAATTAAGGTATTCTGATTTTGAGAAACCAATTTTTAGGGATCGAAACGGGATCAAACGTTCGAAATGCAGAATGTATGCCAGTGGGTTTTGATTGCAAAAATGTACATGTTAAAATTTCGTAGCGAAGCAAGGGTATTCGGCAGTTTCGGCTTGGGTTACCTATGGGAGCGGTGGACCAACATTCGAGAGGACGACTTACCCCTTCTCACACCAAGCTTATAGCCATGTTTACTTTTCGGGGGGGGGGGGGCGTCCCTGTCCCACACTAATGAATAAACTCACTCATTTTGCATGAACCGCTGCGGCATCACCTTTAATTAGGACTACCAGTGATACCGCAATGTGGCACATTACCAGACGTATAGAAATTATCAGAATTGAGAGAAAGACTTTTGTTTTTATGTATAAAACTTCAAGTTACAATACAAAACACAAATTGCACATAATGATGATTAAGAAAGATACATAAAACGATTTAGTGTTCACTATTACTAGGCTATTTTAAAAAGGCAACTAGTCGCCTCATTTCAAAGCTGTCTTCACACAACCTTTTTATGATAGCTTCGCTATTGACTAAATTAAGATTATCCTTCTCAGTGGCCATCACTACAAAAGCTTCTAGATGTTCATCAATTAATTGGTCCCGAAGACGAGTTTATTTGTAAAACAAATAAATGTATCAGAAATAAACGAACATGTAAACTTAATTTTATTTAATTACACCCAAAAACTTTAAGGTGTGACGTCATTTTTACAATGAATATAAATTTGTATAATTTCAGTTTTTAGTTTAGTTTAAATGGCAACAATGATTTATTGTTCTGTTGTTCTTTTTTAACTGTTTTTAGAATAAGCCATTTTTTAGTTGCCTTTGTGAGAGTTGGATTAATAGAAATGTCGAATATTAAACTCGTTAATTATTTTTCTTAATTGAGTCTGATCTTGATCTTGACATAACAGACTACGACACAGAAGTAGTGAAAATTAGTCGGAATTTGCGACAAATGCATTTATACAGTTTTACCCATAATTTTACTCCATTGCATCTTAAAGTTATAAGTCCTAACTATGACATCCACTTTTATTTAATGAACCTTGAGTTTTGCCAATCGCTTTGTCAAGCTGATTTTACTTTTTATTTTACTTTAATTGTAAGTCGTAGTTTTTAAACCTAATATAGGTTATTTTACTTTGACACTTTATCTTTGTCATTTTGCTGTTTTACGTCTTTCGTTGTTATTTTCATATTTAAACCTCTGATTTTAATGTTTATCATAAAATTTAAATATTTATATTTACATGGCTTTAATTATTTTGTATTATTATTCAACTTTAAATTGAGGAAATTTATTTTGAAGTTTAATTCAGTGCAAAAATAAATCGTAAAAGAAAATTGCAGTTAAAATTAGTGAAAAACTAAATTATACAAAGTGAATGTTACTTCAAACATTACAACAGAATAATTTAGATTAACGTATTGTTTACGCTTTATGCTCAGCATTTCAATCAGTATCTCAACATTAAATTATTACAGATTTTTTCCTTTTAAGGGCATATAATTTAAACTAATAAAATAATTTTTTAAACAGACAAACCCAAGGACGGCGATTAAGGAGATAAAGGGAACAATCAACCTCCCATTCTTTCCGTCATACTTTTTTGAAGCATTTAATGATTTATTGTTCAAGAGATCTGCATTATTTTACAAAATTTAAAGACGAGATAAATGTAACTATCGTAAAAGAAAATTTAAATGTTTTCATGTAAAAAACATTCCTTTTATTTGGGCGAGTCCTTCTTAGGACTTTAAGCAATAATAATTTGTCAAACAATTGACTTACTTGCTCATAATATGATCTGCATGAAAATTCGATCCATATAATTTACGTGCTTGAAAAGCAACGACTGAATAATTTTGCAGATTAAGAAAGAGTTTGCTACACGTTTTCTTCAGTAAAATCCAAATAATTTTGTCAAGAAGCCGAAGAGCATTGATCATTTAATTAGTTTATTTTTTATTTTTTCGGTCTTGGTCAAGCAGTTTCCTTAACCAATAAAAGTAGCTCCCTCCCTCTCTCCAAATAGAACTCATACGATGACTCTTTGCCTTTTATTGTATCCCCCCTCCACCGAACAAGGAAAAAAAAAATGAAAATGGGCAAGTTTTACCAGTCTAGTCAATAACAAGAAAAGAAAGCACTACTATAGTGGCTAGAAGGGGTAGTGTGCCGTTCCTTATGGGAGCGAGGAGAAAAATACGTCGCGAATCAGGAGAATTCCCCTAGAGGCGCTGCGATCACCTTCGCAGTGTTGTTTACAAACAACTTTTGCATCTGTCGGATTCTATCGCTTGAAATTAACTATATTTTCGGAGTTTTTTTTGTACTTAATATAATTTAAAATCATTTTTTCATTTCAAGGAATACTTCTTAAAGGCTATGGAGGCCGATGAATCGGTTGAAAGAGACTCAAATTCTAAGAAATGAAAATCTAATAGAAGTTGTTTCGTTCCGAAGTGTACAACTGGTTACAAGAGCAATACCGAAAAAAATTCGCTTTTCAATGTTCCAAAAGATGTTGAACTACTTCAAAAATGGATGAATATGATTCCAAGGAAGGATAAAGAGCTTGGGGTGTATGATGTGGTGTGCGAGAAGCATTTTAAAGAAGAATGTATAGAACGCTTTTACAGGCATGTGATAAATGGAGCGGAAGTTTTAATTCCAAGAGGTAAGCCAAAATTGATTGACGGTGCCATTCCTACAGAATATCCACAACTCCCCAGCTACTACACAAAGAAATTACCAGAAAAACGAAATCCAAAATGTCGGGAGCCTGACACCGAGAAGACCAGAATCGATGAAAGCAATGTTATACTGGATGAAAAAATTGCCTTTTCTCTGATCCAAATCTGCCCTCCGAATATTGGACAAAAATTATTTTTCAAAACCAAAGAAATGTTTACGCTTTTGCTCTATGGACATATATTGATACAAATGGACCTGTTGATTTAATTTTAAAACCCGAGAGGCTTATTATTGTAAAAGAACTTGAAGATGAAACTGTTCTTTGTTCTATTTACATTAATGCCCGCACAACAGTAAAAGACAAAATTCTCTTGACTGTGGATGATCTACAAAAGTTGTTGATTGATGTGAATGCTTATACATTGTGTAAAGGGGCAGGATTTCTAAATGAATTTTCTGGAGTGTAAGTTCATCGAAATGACTTTCACATTCAGGATAATGTCTTACGACACAAGTCATGCAAGGGTATTGTGGATCGCACTTCTTTAAGCATATGTTTATTATGTAAATGTGCGCATAAACAATTACTTGACAAACGTTCCAAAAGTAAGAGAAAGAAACCAGCTAAACGTTTAAAAATGTGTACAAAATACAGCTCTAATCGTAGACGTAACAATGCGTTGAAGTTAAAGGTTAAAAATCTTAAAGGGTGCATTTCACATATAAAATGTCAAATGAAACAAGTTGCTGAGCATGGATTAGATGAAAAACTTAAGTTATTGCCTCATAAACAAGCACTGGCATGCTGCTTGGAAAATATTTTTACTGAAAGTCTCAGCACAACTAGCCTACACAGGGACATGACATTTGATGTTATCGAATCTTTTCACAAAATAAATTTGTCATTTGTAGGATGTAAAGAACATAAATATGAATTGACGAAAAGAATTGTTCAATTCTATGTTCTTACAAGGATGCATTTTTATTTGAAGAGTAACAATAAGTTTGAAGAACAAAAAAGGAAACGTATGAAATTACTCAAGT
Source organism: Linyphia triangularis (assembly GCA_963978545.1). Taxonomy (NCBI): domain Eukaryota; kingdom Metazoa; phylum Arthropoda; class Arachnida; order Araneae; family Linyphiidae; genus Linyphia; species Linyphia triangularis. The sequence goes on along the minus strand of OZ021730.1, from coordinate 28,945,767 downwards.
TGAGGAGAACAGTATAAATTAATTTTTATTGTATTATACAATTATTTAATGAATATTTACTTCAATGTGTATCTTTCAAAATTTGTCGATGAATGTCTCGTAAATTTTCACTTTCTAATTCCTTAAATTGATGTGTGCGCGTGAAAAATTCACTATAAATAAACAAGATTCCTCCTTTCTAATTAAAATCTGGTGGGAAAGTTTCATATGAAATTTTAATATCTTCATTTATTTGTCTTTTATTTAGTTTTAATTAGATAGTATGCTACTTTTTTTTATATATAAAAAGAAGTTTGGTGAGATTAACTATTGAACTGCAAAATGGAGTATTGAATTCATGTGTGTGTGTGTGAAAAATTCACAATAAAGAAAGAAGATTCTTCCTTTCTTATTAAAATCAGGTAAGAAAGTTCCGTATGAATTTTCTATACTTTTATTTACTTTTAATTAGATGGTATGCAATTTTTTTTAATTGAATTCATGTGTCGGTGAAAAATTCACAATAAAGAAAATTAGATTTTTCCTTTCTAATTAAAATCAGATGAGAAAATTCCTCATGAAATTTCCATACTTTATTTCTCTTTTATTTAGTTTTTATTAGATTGTATGCTACTTTTTTATATAAAAATTTAATATAGAGTGAGTATTTGAGTGGATGGAGTATTTGAATTTATGTGCATGTGTGAAAAATTCACAATAAATAAAGAAGATTCGTCCTTTCTAATTAAAATCATCTGGGAAAGATAAGTTTGACTAGATTAACTATAGAACTGCACAATACAATTCTTTCGCAAAGGAAATCGGGACCGTGTAATTGTGTACCACGCAGACAAATTTTAAATGATTCCTTCTGCATCTTATTGCATAAATTTATCATTTTTTGCCTTTGATAACTGCTTCAATTTAATTAAGAAAAAGAAAAGTTCAAAAAAGCTGAAATGTACACTCTAGAAATATTCTGTAAGTAATTCAATGCATGAATTTAATTCTGGTGGCTGATTTCTCTCGATGATTTATTCTGCTTTCGCTATAGTTTCGCTCTTCCATGCAGCGGAAGCGATTACAGCGCCACGGTGCGGATTTCGTCAGCTCCGGGGAAGAATCGCTATCATAGGAACGGCACACTACCCCTTCTAGACACTATAGCACTACGAGAGTTTTGTTTCGCGAGTTTCCACGGCGGGACGGTTGCGTCGCCCTTGGCAATCGCCCGTGAGAGATGTTGCTTACGGGCCTAACTCGTCTCCCAGCTCACACATGAAACCACAACTATATAGTTGTGGTTTCATGATAACCGTGTTTGTGTAGTTTAAAATAAATAAATCGTATTAGTTATTGCCCTTGGCAATCGCCCGTGAGAGATGTTGCTTACGGGCCTAACTCGTCTCCCAGCTCACACATGAAACCACTACTATATAGTTGTGGTTTCATGATAACCGTGTTTGTCTAGTTTAGAATAAATAAATCGTATTAGTTATTCCATCTTCAAAGAAACAGATTAACTCACTTTAAAATCAAAACTTAATTATTTAAACTTAAAATCTATATTAATTTGAAATTTTTCCAACTGTTCTCGGAGGGCGTCGTGCCAAGGTTCTGGAGAGGGCGCAGCGGGATATGTCCGGTATCAAGGTGGGCCAAGCCGAGCCCGGTATTCAGCTAGTTTAACATAGGTGAAAGAATCGCCCATTAAGAGAAAAAACTATGGATGTGGAACATCGCACAACTTTCAATTACACTATGATACTGATATCAATTTGTGCCATTTACCGTTTTTATATTTTCATCGCTGGCCAAAAGCGGCCAGATTGGCGATATTTTTAACCATAATTCTTGTATGGGTATTAAAAAAATGACTTCGCTTATTAGATGATTTGGCGATATACTTTTCAGCTCTTTTATTATCCCTTCTTATAAGTGAAACTGAGGAAATGAGAAAAAATGATCGTTGATGAGGTATGTTCAAGGAAATAGAGCTGTGTGTTGAAAGCATTCGTTTTTCAACTTTTCACACCATTAAAGCATTTTTAAGGGAATTTCGGAGGTGGGGCTGTTTAGAACACCTTAAGAGGCATTACCACAGTGATTTTGGACAAAATCGTTGGAGCCGTTTCTTATCAATTACTGAAAAACGTGATTTTTTTTTAAATTTCAGCTACTTTATGCGCATGCTCGATTTTGACGAAAATTTTAATAGTAAGTCTCTGTGCCATCACCAACCCGCACATCAAATTTGAACATTGTAGGTCAATTTTCTCGGGAGTTATGCTGACCATAGACAAATACCCAGACATACATTTTTTCTAGATCACTTTTTTGAAATCAGGATGTCCCAAAACGTGAAAAAATGGGGAAGGGGGGGGGGGGGAAGAAAAAAAAATTTGACCGAATACTATACTTTCATTACCCAATCTGGGTAATTAAAAGTAAAAACAAGGCTGTATGAATTTATATGAAATAAGTATGAAGCTATTTTTCCATGCATTGAGTCGTCAAGTGAATATCTGATATGTAAACAGGATTCCCACTCAAATCACAGAATGACAATCAATGACTTTTAAGGACCTTAAAAAATTTGTTTTCAGGCATCATGTCTGCATAAATTTTTTTATAAAGTATATTCTACCAAAACAGTTACAAGTTGGCGCATGTGTATTACAAATATGTCGGAAAATTCCGATATAATGAGGATAAGTGGCGGACACGCGGAGATAGCAAGTCAAAGTTGCATTTTTGTAAATTTTGAAGTTGGGTCAACATACACAAAAATTAAGGACTTTTAAGGACCTCTAAGCATTTTCAAGGACTTTTAAGCACCTCTAAGCATTTTCAAGTACTTTCAAGGCCTTGAAAACAGGTTCAAAAATATTAAGCAATTTTAATGACTTTCTATGACCGTGGGAACCGTGGTAAATGAATGAATTATTGTTAAGTTCATTTCCTTTTAGTGGTATGGAACAACATCGCCCAACTTTCAGTTCAACTGTAAATTTACCGTTGATCATGCTTAAAAATGTGAAATGGTTTAGAGCAATTTAGTGTTTAAATCTTCATAATTAAAAAATAATATTACCCATAAAAACAGAGTTTAAAAAAATCATGTATATACGTTGACAATTTTTATATTCATCAACACAGCACCGATATCAAAAACTTTTCTACCGGCAAAATTTGCAGCTAACTACTTTTCAAAATTTATTTATTAAAAATGAACGTGAATTTATGCTCTCACATCACATATCATTTATTTATTCTGATTAAAGTAATTTGATTATTTATTTATTTATTTATTTATTAAAACAAACGTGGAAGGAGGAAGAGTTTCAACAACGATCGGTTGGGGTCAATGCTATTTTAACGCGATTGGACGACGGCAAGTTTGTTTATTAGTATTCCGTAAAAGCAACCTTTTAGTGAAAGTAACAGCCCCAAAATTTCATTGAATGCATTGTCTTCGACATCGAACCTATCTGCCAAGTTTCAGGTCGTTTGGATGACGGCAAGTGGGTTAATTAGACCTCCACAGATTCCACTCCTATCGACAAACATACAAAATGGAAGTTAATATAAAGACTTTAAAAACAAATATCTTTTTGCCATAATTATTGTTAAAAATCTCGCCAACTTAACGAGATTTACGACCAAAAACTTGTCAATTCTATCTTTGCATGAGAGAATTTTCCGCGAACATAAATAAGCACTTGGCCCTTTGTTTAAGCTTGTGGAAGTCTACTGTTGCTATGAACTTTTTTGTAAATTGCGTTAAAATATTGAGTAATTAGATTTAGTTTTATTTAATTATTTAAATCTAGTATATAACACAAATACCATTATGCAAATAAAACTAACAATACCTGAACAAGCAGTTGATTTTAAAATGAAAAATTTCGCCATCATCGCCAAATCCCGCTACAAGCTGATCTTTACATTCCTTTGATTGGACACATCGCACATATCTGCAAAATTTATAGTTAGGCATTGGCGGATCCAGAGAGGGGATTCATGGACCACTCAAGTTTTAACGTGCGCTGCTCTCAGGCTTTGGATGAAATCAATCAAGATTTTATAAAACCGCATGGAACATTTTTAATATAAATGTTCTCATCCCAAAAAATAGAGATGAAAGAGCCGTAGACGAAACAAGACTACAAAGCCAATTATAGTTTGAAAATGTTCAATGTGCATATGTATGCGTTGTTAGATTGTTCGGTCTATCATAGTTAACAATAATTTATCCTGAATCAAATAGTTGTAGACAGTGGCGGCTCGTGGGTATTAAAAGTGAGGGGGCCCAAATTAACAATTGCATGTCATGGGGGGAAGGAAACATGCAAATATCAAGACACATGAATTTCATGTAATTTTGTAAATGTTACTTAAATATATATGGGAAAAGACAACAATATTAAACAGTTAAATTATCTAAGCATACTGATATCTGATGAAGTAAATATTTCAATAAAAGGAATTATTATTACGAAAACGACGCGATGTTTCGTTTGAGAATGGACGACGTCAGGACGTGAATGTACTTGCACCTTTTGCTTTTGAAAATTAAAAATGAAGCGAAGAATTCCTAGGCAAAAAAGTAAAGTACAGGCCTCAAATTATTCAATTGAACGTAAAATTACGGCATATCTATTTATAAATTGTTCCGTAAGAAATCCGATACTCATTCAAGATTGAAAATTCCTGATTTGAAGCTGTAGCCGCTTTGCACCCTTTTGTATGCGATCTGCACCCCCTTGCCACTGTCTATGCGTTTGAGGGTTTAAATTTTTTATTTATGGAGATTATTTTAAGGATCTTCTGGTCTTCCGGGAAGCCTACCAAGAGCTGGACGCCATCTCAATGACCAGTGATCAGTGATTAGGAACAGCCATAAGTACAATATTATCGGGACTCACTGTAAGATTAAAAAAAAAAAAAAAAAAAAAGTGTTAAAGTTTACCTTTTTGCTCCCCCCCCCCTCCCCCCCCCCGTTAAATATAAATAGTTACTCCTAATCATATAATGAAAAGCATGTTATAATTAATAATTTTATTAAATTAAGAATAGAGAACACATTAAAATGAACTCATGTCGATTGGACGAAGTGTAAAAGCTAAACAGCTTTGAAGATAAAACTTTTTTAATATAAGAAAAGTTACCAATATTTTCAACAGTATAAAACATTTTATGTACAATACAGGTGGCTGGATTAGAAGAGTGTAGGAAGCAAAAGCTTTTTTATTTTGTTTGACATAATAATTAATTAAAATACTAATCACAAAAAAATAAGTTAAAGTATGAAAACCGATGTCACTCAATTTCTATTCTGTATTTAAGAAAAAGAAAACAAAGAGTTAGGGAAGAGTTATAAAAAAAATAAAGTCAAAACCGTGGTTAAAAATTCTGTAGAAATCTCAGGGGAAAATTTTTCATCAAATATTACATGAATCATAGAAAAAAGAAACAAGAAAGAAAAAAATGCCGACAGCAACAATTTCACTTTTCGTAACTTTAGAGTAAATACTTAAATAAATAATTTTATAATATTTTAAAATAATTTAAATAAATCCTTTTAAAGACATCGGTATTGCTCCTAATATTCAAGTAAATGATATTTTATGAATCAATTCATGCAAAATAATTTTGGCTTAACATTAGAACTAATGAAAAATGCCATTAACTTAGAATGGGCAATATTTATAAATTTGCAACCAAAGTCAAAGGTATTGTTATATTGACCAGTTCAACAGTTTTAATTTAAATTCATGAGGATGAATAATTACTTGAAAAATGCATTGCATATGCATCTCAAATTTGAGATGTCTACTTATATTGAAACCAACCTGCAAAACATCCGATGGGGCTCGATTCGACGACATTTCACATTCGAATTGAATATATTGCCTCTGGTCAATGAGTTTTGACATAGCGATAGTTGAAAATAGGTATTTTACTATGATTCTTTATATTTTGAAAAGAAATTGAGCAAACATGGAACTCGCTTCAAATTTTAATATTTTATTTAATTCAAAATTTATTTTGAGAATTGGATCCTACCTGAGTTAAGAATAAACATCGTTTCTTCAATTTTAAGAATGCCCAAATTTTATTTGACAATTTCAAATTGCTTGTACCATTTTGCTTTTTAAAGGTTCATTGTAGGTTTATGACTCAGATTCTTTACTAAACGCTCATGAAATTTTTTTCTGGTAACAGTAACTATACTAAACTTCAACTTAACTAGACATCACTTAGACGATAGATCGTCACAGTGCTCATAGGTATTTAATCCATTTTGGCGGCGTGAAGACATATTTCTCGCCAAACCTTAGAGCCTTTTGTTCTCTACAGGGTGTTGTGGTTTGGCGAACATTATGCTTTCACGCAGCCAAAATGGATTAAATACCTATGAGCACTGTCACGATCTACCGTCTAAGTGATGTCTAGTTAAGTTGAAGTTTAGTATAGGTATTATTTGGGACATTATACATATTATTTGGGAGAGAGGAAGAGGGGGAGGGGAGTTTTGAAAATTCTGTAACTGTGACGTTTATCTTTTAACTTTAACATAGCATTATACGATGGCTTAGTTCTAGTGGAGCCACTTATTTAGAGAAGAACATTTTTTATTCTCTGTATAGAAATTCTTCCGTTGATGGCATCGGATTGTAAGTTACGTTAATAGTTTAATAGGATATCAAATATTAATGTGAGACAAATCACTTCTTCCGATCATATGGACGACATTTAAATACTCAAACATTTTTCGGGAAAAAATTAAATTTCTAAATAAAAACAATTTGCGGAGAAAATCTTACTCTTACATTTTGAAAAACAAAGTGCGAAAATGAATGCAATGGATATTTATTGTAGCCACTTTTTTCGCACCGTCATACTAGAAGACCAACGTGCAATCGCCGTCTCTACAAAAAATGGCAATTCCTTTACAGAGATGTCCACCCAGAGCAGAGTTATCAGGGATGTTTTAGAAATTTTGTATTTATGCTTTGGCAAAACAGGATGTCACGTGAAAGTTGCAATCTTATATGCCCTATCGGTTTCAAATTCAAGGTCGTCCGAAGAAGGGGTCATTTTGTCCCCAGGAAAACTAGCATCTTTATGTCTTTAAGAGAAGGGTCGCTTTTTTGTAGTAATGATTGTGATTGATTAACATTTTTTCGGGTTTATTGCAAGAGCTCGCCCTGCTCTCTTCACAATAGTTAATGTCTAATGACAGAATAAATAAGTTTAAAGCTTTTTTTTTTAAATATTAAAAAAATCCCACAACAAAACAATATTAACAAGCATATATGTAAGTGGGACCAGGGTCCAAAAAAGTGAGGGGGCCCAGGCCCCCCCTGGCCCCCTGCACCAGCCGCCACTGGTTGTAGACAACTCTAAATTATTGTCGTAAACTCCCACGTAGCCAGCCATTGTATCTGCATCGCATATGTTTTTGAAACTTTTTACCTCTTTGTAACATATTCTGTATAATCAAAGTTAAGTTATCCCATGGTATAGTAATGCAACTTAAGAGCAACAGAATTTACTTATACCTAAGCTATTCAACAGTCACAGCCCCCTTCGTAATAAAACTCTGGATCCACCCTAGTAGTTAGGTCTCTAAATGAACTCAACCAGACAGTCATAACACTTTTGTATAAGCTTCTCATTCATTAGTTAAACTTAAAAACTAAAAAAGTCCCTGAACCAATTTTTTCCCCTAATGATAACATTCTTTAGCTATAGTTATAGTAAGACATGGTAAAGTTCTATATTAGAACAAATGTATATAAAATCTTGATATGTTACAGTAACATTCTTAACATACTGCCTTTAATGTATGAAGTATAGGCATTATTTAGAATGTGTATATAATCTCCCAAAAAACAACTAAACATTGCACACAAAAAAAATACCCGCTAAGTAAAATGGTCAGCCAGAAAAATTTGTGAAATCTAATGTTTACCGCCAAGCGGCCGCTTTTAGTTTCTTTGGAGTACTTGCACACAATGAAGTAAACTGGGATTATTGCAAGAAAGCCCCCTTGGCAATCAGTACTTGACAGGCCAGAGTTATACCGGAATAATCTGATGATGATCCAAAGCTGCCGTGATGATTGTGTGACAGTCGTGTATCAGAAGGCGTCGTTAGATGGCAGCATGCTTCAGTTGTCCGGTAATCACAAATGTAGCGATGTGCGCTAACGAGAGTCGAAACAGAACCAGGGACTCCTAGATCCGTAGACAGATACTCTACCGTTAGCAAAAGTAATCACTAGAGCCTAATAGGCGTTGTATCTGTCTTTTGTGCACGAGACCACCCACAGATTTCTACAAAATTCCTTGATTTTATGGCACACTTTTTTTCAAATTTTCCCAACTTTTCCAGATGTGTAGACACCCTGATCAAATAGAACATGCAAGTTAAAGAGATAATATGCTTGTTTATTAAAATTAGCTTTGGCGGTAATGAAAAGCTTAAATTATTTCGCAACATTAAATTTCCAATGATTACCACCACAATTTTCTGGATAAATGGTGCCAAAATATGGATGAGCGCGAAAATGTGCCTTTAGACCAATGAAAATTTCCTTGATTTTTGAGAAATTTAAAAAAAAATTCCTGATTTTTTCCAGAATTAGAAAGTACCCTGATATTTCCCCGATTTCCAGGTTCTATGGCCACACAGTAGTAAAAAAAATCAAATGCAGCTCATTAAATATACATTATATAAAATATTGAAGATATACATAACTCAATATCACTTTAAGTTGTTTTAAATAAAGTATTTACAATATATTTTGATTTACCCACTGTATATGAATTTTGTGTGAAAACTTTATAAATATTAACAATGTTTCAATGCATACAAAGAAACCTTTTCCTGAGGAACCTATTAGGTTCATCATATACGTCATATATGATGAAGCTTCATCATATCTTATTTTTTAAAAATTTGTTATGTGGTGGTCTCGTGTACAAAAGACAGATACAACTCTTAGGCACTAGTGATTACTTTTGCCTAGATGTTAGCATGCCCCGTTTCGGAGCTGGGAGTAAGCGGTTCGATCCCCGTCTCTCCAACTTCCACCACATTGGTTTACCCGAACAACTGAATAATGCTGCCATCTGTCGGCTCCTTCTGAAACGAAATCTGCCCAACTACACAATCATTACGGCATCTTTGGCGATCCACTGTCAAACTCAATGCTCAATCGTTGGTCTCTTCGCGACTCACTGGGAAGGGACTAAGTGGTGGTTTCGTGTATAAAAGACAGATACAACTCCTAGGCACGAGTGATTACTTTTGCTAGTTGTTTCCACGCCTCATTTCGGAGCTGGGGGTAAGCGGTTCGACTTCCCGCCCCTCTAATAGCTTCTGCCACAATTATTCTTTCTCAAAAAATGAGACAAATGAAGAAACAGAAGAAATCTGTAAAAGACTATTCATCATATCATTTTATATTTAGCACTTAAATATTTTAGACATTTTAGATTCAAATAAACCTGAAATTAAATATATATACTTGAATATATTTAAAAATGTTTTAAGCACTTCTTGACTAACTGGGGAAATTATTTTTTTTCCCTTCGATTCCTCAATTTATGTAGCAGCTATAAAGATATTTGACAAGTTTACTCGGCTGACGGTATTGGATCGTAATCAACAAAAAGTACCATTAAGAACTTAGTCGATTTACAACTGTTTATTTGGAGGTAAAATAATTTGTAAATACTGGTTGTTGCCATAAAACTGGAAGGTTATGAACTACAAAATTGAATTGAAACACTTTTGTGGCATATAACTTTAGTGTTGAATATAAAAATTACAAAAAAAAAAAAAAAAAAAAAAAAGTATAATTTTCTTGTACAACGATGAAAATTTGATATTCCTGATTGGAATGAACATTTCTTTTTTAGAAGTAGTTTATAAGCTCTGCTTATAAAGTCTTCACTTTCCGACATTCATAAGAGGATACAAATTGCAACATATGATTATAGATATCGTCAAATTCATCACATATTTGACACACATTCATACATGAATTATTGGTTTGGGAATTCAAGGCCATACCCTTCAGTTTAGGTACAAAAACATACAAAAGTATCAAACTTTGCATTGGGAGAGATGTCAATCCCAACAGAGCTTACCAATAAAAACAAAAAATATTTGGAACTATTTTTTTTTTCTTTTCTTTTTCCATTACATTGGTGATCATGCTTAAAGAAATTTGAATTTAAGTGATTATCACTCAGGAGTGATTAAATTGAACTTTAAAAAAGCTGGGGAAAAAAGCACAGCAAATACTTGTCAGAATGACCTAAATTTTTATCTAAATATTATGCAACAAAGGGGGAGAGTACGGTTTTTCTGATAACTCTTACAGTTTCCATCTTTGAATATATGTAGGTCAAATTTCAGGTCATTCTGACCCTTTTTTTTATAGCTTTTTAAAGCTGAACTCTAATTTTAAACACCCTGTACATTGGTACAGATAAACTTTTTGAATCTGGTATTGTTTATCGTTAAGTTGGAACTTTTAACAACAATATTATTCCTACGATAACAGCTAAAGCATAGTGCTTTTTGCTATCATTGGGGATCCAGTGGCAGCCTGTGGTCGAAAATGTTAGTGCAGTAGCTAATATGTGACTTACCAACAACCCCTCACCACACCACAACCTCACTTTCCACAATCACACACTTTTTTTGGACTTAAAAGTACATAACTAGCAGTGGTGTTTAAATAAAAAAAATTCAGTTTTATTCAAAAATTAATTAACTAATTATCATTTAACTCATTATAATTAGCATATTTTTTAACAGTGATTACTCGAATTTCATGGGTCCAAGAAAAGAAATTATGGTTGGAAATCGTTCATGATATCATTCTTAACCTCTATCTAGTTTCTAGAATATATAGTTCTTGAAAAGAATTTTTATAATATTGAAATTAGCAAAATTGCAATTTTTCTAAAAACTTTTGCATAAAAATCTAGCAAAAATCATTTTTTCCCCAATCAATTTGACTGAGGTTCAAAACATCTAATAGTTAATACAGATTTGAATTCTCAAATAATTTTTCCAAAAGATTGTATCAAACTTCAGTTATCACTGTTTATATGAAGTGTCACGTGCTAAAAAAACGATTTTTTAGATAATGGGTTTAAACTATTCAAATTTATTTTAGAACAAAATAGTACTTCAAATTAATAAAATAACTTTCTAGTCTTCAGCTGATACCATTATCTTGAAAAAATTCCATCTAGAGATTATTTTAAAACGGAAATTTTCAAGGGAAGCTGAAGTCAGAAAATTGTTGATGCGTCTACCTCGCTACACATTACGTGGACAAAAGGATCTATTGTATTCCATTGGTTACCATGGCAACGTCGGAGCCAAAACAAGTTTCAGAAACACATGGCTGTCATTCGAAGGAGGATCATTTTGACTGGAAACTTCCCCCCCCCCCCCGCGTGAATTGTGTATTGAGGCAAGAAGTTTGCTGTTTATTGGATTTTTTAAAACTTACAGTAGAAATTAGACCTTTATTTTAGAAAATTGTAAATATTTCATTTTAGTTTTGAACTAATAAACTTAGATGCAGCCCGGCTGCAGGGTACGAGATGCCACTGAGGGGATCGATCGCGAGATCTTTTCTTTAGTTTCTCAGCTAAGTACCCTATCCACCAAACAAAAGAGATATCTGCTGTCTCATGCTGAAGTAACATTGACCAAGTCACTATAATAGTTAAGAGGGCAAATAATTACACAGTTGTATTTTTAATATCAAATATTTATAATATAATTTATTAAATACTTGAATAAAATATAATACAAAACTATTTGGCAACCATTGTATCAAATAAAATACAAGAATCAAAATGTAATTATCTTCAGAAATACAAGTTACGATCATTCCCAAAACTGAATACAAAATACATTGAATGATAATCTTTGGCTATGGAAATCAAACTTGTCACAATGAACTGTCTGTGAAGAGGTGTAGTATAATAAAGGAAATAATAAACACCAAAACGGTCAGAAGTCGAAACAGAAAACGATGCTCGTTATACCCCAGATAGCATTTTAACCTTTTCAAAACCTTGTGTAAACCCTATAAACGAAAAGGTTTCACCCTTGTCGCAAGCTTGTCACGACAAGGGTATAACCTTTTCACAAGCCTAAAAAAAGGGTCCTAGTTTACACCTGAAAAGCTTGTCGTAACCTTGTCGCGACCAAGCTTGCGACAAGGTTTTCATTGTAAACCTTTTCGTAGCCTTGTCGCGACAAGCTTGCGACAAGGTTTCACAGTAACCTTTTCGTAGCCTTGTCGTAACAAGCTTGCGACAAGGTTTTCATGTAAAGGGTACGAAAACCTTTTCGTTATAAGGTTGCTATAAGGTTTACAGTTAAAGGGTGTGTAAACCTTTTCATTTTAAGGTTGTTTCAAGGTAGATAGAGGAAAGATTGAATTTCCTTCATAAAGTAATACTGAAAACATTCCGAGTTTTTCGGGTCAAAGAGAAGCATTTTATTGCGAGAGTTGCAATATTGTCTGGAAAATGGATTAACACTGCATTATTGAAATTTGGTGGCTGTTTAAACTTATTCTTGGTACAGTTGTAGTATAGGGCACTTTTTTCCAAATAAGTGCTGTTTCTGCCAACGGTTTTTACTTTAATTTGTTATTTATATTTTAATTCAGTTCCTGCATTTTTAATTCTTGTGAATTTTCTAAATGCCAAGTGAAAAAATTTGCCAAATGTCTTATGCTATATCTGTTCCTTATTCTTTAATGGCATCAATAATAACTCAGTTTGTAATTTAGAAATTAAATGTAAAATTGCAAATGATTCATATTTTACTAGATGGAACCTATTAAAATTGTAAATATAGCAGTCTTTTTTCCTAGAATATTTTAAATATATACAAGTTTGAGAACATTTTGGAAAAAACAAATTTCAATGAATTTGCAATTTCCAAAGTATACTGGCATTGTAAGAAATTTAAAGCTTTTGATGTCTAAAATATTTTATAAAAAATAAAGTATCAACACATACCATGCTGAATTTCTTTCCTAGAAATGATGGAAACACCCTTTTTTAGAAAAAAATTTCAAGTTTATGACAGGGAATATTAACCATGTAAAGAATCATTTTTCGTGCTATCAAATGGTTTTTGTTGAAACATGCAAGCCTAGGTGAAAAATAAACTCTGCAGGGTTTTAGTTAGCTATGGATACAAATCTTTTTAAGCACTAAGATGGCCCTTGTAGACTTGCCTACTGGAAGATATGTGGCAATACACCTACATGGATACTGTGTTTCTTGATGCAATACAAATACTTAGTGTCACAATAAGCACCGATGGGATATGTCGTAAATTTTTTTCTTCCTTTCAACTTTGATGCTTTTTATTCTGTTATATGAATAGAAATATTTAACGTACTGCATTTACACTTTCAAATCGACTTTTAAACAGATCTATGCACGAAATACATAACAATAAATGGCCCATAACTTGCACAAATACCAGCAAAAAATAGTAATGTATTACAAGGAATTACTATAAACTATTAAAAATACATATTTATTGAAAAAAAAAATTACATAATTCATTATTTTAAAGTAAACAGAGAGATAAAAAAAAAAAAAGATAAAAAAAAAACCTTTTTTTATTTTATACAAAAAACATAACTTAAAAATGATTTTCAATGTGTTACAAATATTTCTTAACTAATCTGCTGTATCTGACAAGAAACTTCTGGAGACAGATTCTTGAGGAAAACTAAAGGGAATCACATTCATTTCTCTCTGAAAAAAGAAACAATTTAAAATTCAATAACAATTTGATATTTCATAAGTAAGCTTTCCTATTAATAAAAAGCAATAGCTTCACTTCAGAAGGGAACAATTTTAAGGCTTACTACATTCAGTTTCTAGAATACAAGACATTTGTCCATTAAGAATATACACCTTATTTGAATGATCCATTATATTGGATGGAGAGTATTTTCTTTCTTGTAGTCCAAGCATAAATTTAAATATGCCCATTGAAACGCTTCCAATAAAAAGCCTACTTTTAACGATTAGAAATAATCTTCACTCTTTAGATGTTGGAACAATGTTCCTGCAAATTTCTTTCTTAAGCGCATAATACACCTAGCAACTTAGTAGACGATTCCTCAGAGAGTAACAATGAATAGTTGGTTTTGCCAATTTTTTCAAGCTCTCATGAAATTTTGGCAATTTGAAATTCGTCAATAAACGGTGTTTATGTTATATCATTACAGTAACATAAGCATTTTAGTTTAATCTAGTAAATATTTAGTTAAAGCTGCAAAAACTGTTTTCATGACAAGAAAACATAAATTTTAAAGTACAAACTAGCATTGAATTTTTAACATTTTATTTCTAACGTTTATATTACACGTGTTTACATTGATTTTATATAACACCCGTGCATATGATGTTTTAATAACACAGGCTATAGCTTAAAAGGATGGTTGGTTGGTTAGTTTCAGATTATCTGGCGCCGTCAGCAACACGAGGGCTATAATGCGCCGAAACATTTGTCATTAGACAAGCCAACATTCATTTACAAACACCCATGCCAACACGGGACTCGAACACGCAACCTCGCGGTCTAGAAGCTAGCAAGCTAACCACTATACCGTTTGGTCAGCCTTAAAAAGGATGGAAGGTCATGATTAGAATGTCGGCAAAACGTGGCATTTTAAATTTCATTCCAATTTGTTAAAAAATGGATATGTTTAGTTTATAACTAGTTTTTTCTTTCATATTAGTCGCCCAACCCTATCGCTATGATCAAATAATTAGTTTTCAGTTTGGCTGTACATGTATATGATGAGAGTGAACAAAAGTCTACATTTTTTCAAAACATACATTGTAAAAATATAAATTGTGAATAATAACGCTACTGAAGTGCAGTACTAATCCGCCAATTACAAAATGTAAAAAACAAAAAACTATGAAATGATGTAATAAAATTTTAGGAAAGAAAATGGTACTCTTCTGGTAGACGGGTACCATAAGTTGCCAAGTTTGAAAGTTGGCGCAATTATCGTGAAACTGAAATGTTTTTCTCATGAGGTTGCTATAAATGATCAGAAGATTATTAATTTGAATGAGTTATCTCTGTAATTTGGTACCCATCTCCTAAAAGAGTTTTAAAAAAAAAAAAATACTTTGAATGTGTTACTCAAAAATATTGTGATATATAAACAGTGGAAAAAATTATTAAATGATAAAATAAACGTTAGAAGAATAAATTCAATTCAGAATAACGATAAGAAACCACTCCGAAAAGTTTAAAAATGAACACAATTTTTTTAATGAATATCAAGCCGAGAGTATAAAATGTTAAAATAGGGATAAGTCAATCAAGCCAAGTTATCAGAAAACCGAGAAACAGGCGAAATAAATTGCTAAAGAGTTGTCGATGAATAATGCGATAGGTGCGATATGTGCTTTATGCTACAAAAGATGTAAGCACATTTTAGGTGAAAGTAGGTGCCTTTGATCAGTGAATTTTTTTTTTAAGTATGCAAACTTACAAAAGTTAAAATAAGAAGCTTACCTAAAACTTCAGCAGATAGCTCTCAGTTGTGTAGTAGTATCTTGCAGTCATAGAATGCTGAGTCATAGAATGCAGAGATTTCTAAAAAAATATTAGAAAACGTACTTAAACAAAATTTGAAAAGAATATTTGCTATAAATTAAACTGAAATTGTATTCGAGAAGATAAACAAATATACATTTAGTTTAGTTTTTTAATAAGTTATTGATTCTCTTATTGTATATATATATTTAAAAATATCTTACACCTTATAGTTTTGAATTCCAAGTAGATAACGAGATATCAACAACCGAACTATCAGCATTCTACGCCAACATAAGTTCATTGCGGTCTCAAAAAGTTTAACATGCTGCAGCTTCCATTATTCCTTTAAGTGTTTGATATAGTTTTAGGCTCAAACTAGTGAAACTAGAGCTATGAGTTTGCCTTTTGTTATTCAAATTACCAAGGTCAAATTCACTCCTTGCTAGTGTCCCCCAAATCTAATTTGGGCAATCCACATGCACCAAATTTGGAATGCCTAAACTGACTACACCATTTATTAAATGATAGCTATAATATTAAATAGTTTTAAAATATTTAATTAAAATTAATTGATATATCAAATTAAATTGAATCATTCAGGTGTAATTTCAAGACCAAAACTATCAGTTTTTTACATAGAGAAATATTCTATCTCTATATATATACATATAATTTTTTTTTCTTTAGTATCCTCCATTTTTACTAAACATACAATTTGTAATCAGAAAATATATTTTTAGCACACTGGAAAACATAATTTTTTTTTAATTCAATATCAATTTCATATGGTAGTTGTAATTTTTCTACATTTGGTGACAATCAGGGTCACTATAATGGAATTGTACCAAATATGATAAAATATTATTCACTTCCAACTTTTGAAATACATGTTACTTGGCTAATTTCTTTTAATTTGGAGAATATCCAAATAACACGTATTATAACGAAGCAAGTATTATTTATAAAACATTATCGTTGCACTTTCCAAACCGAGGGTGGCAAGTCTTTCACACAGACCTTATTAGAAAATATTTCTAGCAAAATTATATTTAATATGAAACATTTTTTCTTTACAAGTTTCTTTTGGATCCTATAAAACCTTTTTTCGAAAAAATGTGAGCTGCTTATCTTCCAAAAAATTATATTGACAGAGGAAGAAGAGGGTTGCTATACATTAGGGTTCTTAAAAGTGGATCGTAATGTTAAAAGTTGGAGAACCCCTGCTTTAGCCCATTCAGTTTTTATTATTATATCCTACCTTCCCTTCCGCTTTGTTAGGAAGGAGTCTAGTCTATGAGGTTAAGAAGTAAATTAAATAAAAATCATCATACAAAAGATTAATTTAATTTTCCAAAAAATATTAGTGTTATTGATTGAAAATGAGCTTAAATTATAATTTTAGTACTTTTCTGTTAAAGGGCACCATTGACCATTTGCCTATTATATGTTTGGTGTTTGATTTTTAAAAAAAAAATTATGGTACTTTTCAATGAAAATTTTTAAACATTTTTGTGATAAAACTTTTAAAATGGTTAATTTTTGTTTGAATTTGTTTTTGAAATGGTTAAATTTTTTAACCCAAATCAAACACCAAACACAAAATAGACAAATGGCCAACAGCTCCCTTTAACGGAAAAGTACCATAATTTTTAAACAAACTAATGGACCAAATGATATTCTCTAATTTACTTACAATTTTTCACAAGCTGGCAGTTTCCTTATTGAACATTCTAAAAAAGTAAAAATGATGAGCAACACAAAATAAATTTGGCCTTCCTTTAACTATGTACCAGTTGGCGCTAAGCCCAAATGTTTACATGTTTAAATGATGTGTAAATGTATTGCAAGCAATGTTAACAGTTTGTTATAGGGTTGCAAACCCTATAATGATTTTTAACAGGAATGATAAATTATCTGAAGGTTGTTTGGATGAGTTAGAGCTTCAATTCGCCAGTTTTTATCTGGAAATAGTACCCAAATTTTGTCAACACACTTTTTAGGTACAAATATAGCTCTTAACAATTGAAAGTGGATACGCAAAAAGCAGCTCAAGAATAGCAATAAATAGAAAAGGAAAAAGGATGCAAAATGGGAAATTTATGGACGTGCTATATATATAGTTGGCAACAAAGGTTAAGTACAATAAATTAAAGCACAAGACATTGTTTACTTATTTAAAATCCCCGAACTCAAAACCTTGACATACAATCACATCTCGGAGACGTCATTCATTTCATGTGCCATTGTAGAATTTCACGTCTCCGAGATGTCAAGAACTGGCTTTGATGAACATTGGGCATTATATTAATAGATTATCTGTTTCTGTCATGCATCGATGCTGTTTTGTTTAGACTGTTGAAGATGCTTTCTCCCTCTCAATAGTACCGATAAAAAAATCGTATCAGCAAACAAGTAAACAGAAAGAAGCGCAATGAAAGCGGTAGTCAGTATAGCAGTGATTTCTGAAACCATCCACATTTATTTGTAAGCGCATTTTATTTGTATGTCAAGGGGTTAATACACATGCCATATATTTTGGTGATAAATTGGGGGTAACAGCCTAGATTCCAGCCAGAGGCAACATTTTGTGATTTTGAAAACTTTTGTAGTCTCCCAACTCAATATACATGATTTTTCCATAAAAAGATTTTGTTGTATACGAACATTTTTGATATTGGGATTGCAATATACAGCCTAATATATGTTATTTACTTAATGATGAGGACAAAAACTCCCACAAAAACAATTTGCCAAATGTTTGAGTTCAAAAACAAGCTTTTCCAATTTGATTTCAACGGTGGTTACTGTTATTTACAAGGCAAAGATCTTGGTTCGAGCTACTGGTGTCCTCAAACATCGGCCGCACATTAATATTTTAATTAAACAAAAAAATTTAGGAAACTTGTGCCACGCGCAATTAGCGATTAGGGAATTACAGCAAACCATTATACAGAATGAGAAAAAGGAATTCATTTTTTGAAAAACTAATAAGAAAATTCTTTCAGAAATAATTCCCATGACAAATTCTACAGCTCCCCCCCCCCCCCCCCCCAAAACCACAAAAGTGATAATTTAGTTGCCGCTTTTTAGATTGCGTACTAAGTATAAATAACAGATTAAGCCTATTTTCTTACGAATATGATACATTGATAAAACATTTCGTTTTAATTTTAATAATATTATAGTAGTAATATATAAAAAAATCAATACCACTACGAAATAACACACTTACTGACTCGTACAACGAGTAAAAGGCGAAAAGAGATCCCTCTCAATCGAAGAAATGGAGGCTTGTTTTTAAAAACTTGTTGCCAGACACGTCTTAGCAATTTTGGGTTTACTTTGAAAGCCTTTTAAAAACCTTTCACTGCCAACCTTTACAAAAGCTTTTCATAATAGGTTAAAAAGAAAGCTTTTCTCTTTATCCTTTTCAAATCCTTGTCATAGGGGATACCCTGCAACCTTGTCATGACAAGTATATGAAAAGGTTTTCGTTTGCTTGCAATGTTAGGTTAACGTCAAGGTTGTCGCTGACAAGTATATGAAAAGGTTTTCATAAGCTTGCCGTTGGGTTACATTGTAACCTTATCACGAAAGTCTAATGACAAGTATATGACAAGGTTTTCGTAAGCTTGCGATGTTAGGTTACCGTCAACGTTGTCGCTGACAAGTATATGAAAAGGTTTTCATAAGCTTGCCGTTGGGTTACATTGTAACCTTATCACGAAAGTCTAATGACAAGTATATGACAAGGTTTTCGTAACCTTGCATGCTATCTGGGACTTGTGATCCAGATACACGCCCCAACTGGATATGTGATTTATGGCTTGAATTTTGGAAGAATTGTAGTGTGTACTTTCGAAGAAACTAACAGCATTGTTGTCAGAAATGGCAATTTCACAAAACAAAAGCATCAGGTATATATAAATCCTTCTTTTCAAGCAACGACCTTGGAATGATAAAGTCGAGTTCGTGGTCATTACTATTAAAACCAAACCAACCACAGTGCAAGAAGTGGTGCTTCTTAAGAGCATCTACGAGTTGGATTTTATACTTGATAGCAAGTGGCGTTGGATGTTGCGGATCAAGTTTGAGAAACTTCAATTGGAGTTTGTGTCCCAAAGTTGTAATGGTTAGCTTACATAACTCGCAAATGAGTTTTGGATTACTACTTCCAGCAGAATATAAATGAAAACTCTCAATTAAGCTCCTTGAATAAGCACTCTTATAGCTAAAGCATTCTAAAGGAAAGTAAAAGTTCCTTTCTTCACAATGGATCACAGTACGAGTTGAGCAGAATACTGGATAGAGACTCGCAGTCTGAAAGAACTCCTCGTCTTTCTGCCACAGGTGGTACTCTATTAAAACGTCTTTGGAGAGACGTTGGTCCACCTTGTCAGCCAACTTGGAAATGTTAATGATTTCTGGCCTTATGGAAAAGGAATTCTTTCTAAACGTTTGAACCTTCACTGAGTAGGAGGAGCCTAAAGATAAGGAATAGAAAATCCTGATATTTTCTGGGCCACTGTCTGTTCTGTGAAGAAAGCACATGGCGGACTTGTTGTTTTCTGCATTAGGCACTAATTTCAGGTACCACTCAGTACTGTCCAGGAAAGGCACGGTGAACTTGGGACTGACGAGTTCTTTTCCCTCAAGGACTTCAAACATGTGCACATTTACGACTGTCCATTGGAATGTGAATTTATTTTCTTTGCCCGAGTATAAATCCTCTGCATGGGTCATGGCCACTAAAATATTTCTTAATTGGTTGCGTACTGGGAAACACGACTGGTACCAATTAATCAGTACAAACGGACGCTTAGTAGAAAGGAAACGGGGATCACATCAGTGCTTAAAAATAGCTATGTGTGGTAGAGTTCAAGGTTTACAAACAATGATTCCTTAACTGTGTTCGTTTATTTATTTCATTATAAGTAGGGATGGGAAACAAAAGAACAGTCTGCTATTTTGAGCCTGTTCCTTAAAAAGAGCCGGAACACCCTGTTCTCTGATCACACCAAAACCCTGTTCTTTAATATTCTTCGACGATACTTTTCCCACTCGGAGGCAGGTGCTTAGTCACAAAGTCCTTCCTTTCCACCCTCTGCTCGGGGGTTCAACCAACCAACCATTTCCCACTCCGATTCTATGCGTCACACCTCTGACGTTGCACTTGAGGAAGTAGGTTTTGTTTCCCCCTCCCACTCCTCACACACGTATCCATGTTGTGTGTTCTCCTAACAGCAGGGCTGTGTTGCGCAGGCGCAGAGTAGATGGCAGGTTTGTTTCAAAGAGCCAGTTCTTTTCAACCAGCTCTGTTCAGAACAGATTAGTTGAGTAGCTCTTTCCGAACGGCTCAGTTTGAACTGTTCCGTAGAGTAGTTCATTTTGAGCTAATCCCGCTCACTTGCTCTCTGCTCCCGCTCTGTGTCGGAGCGGGATCTATGGGAAAGAACCAGTTCCTTTTTTCTCGAATATACTGTTGCTTTCAAATGAAAGTGGAAGCTATCGTAAGTAATTTTGGACAATGTTCGTGCCGGGGGGGGGGGGGGATCTTTTAAATTGATTTCAGCAGATATAATGCTTATATGTTTTTGTTTGTTTTTTATTTTATTTTGAGTATAAATAATAATAATAAGGAAATTATTTGATTTCTCGTTCTATATTCAAACTTTCAATGCATTGGAATGAAACCGAGTTTTTCTTATATTATGATGTGTTTGTTACAAGTGTGTTTTTAAATTAGGCTAACTTAATTTTTGGTAAATTTGGAAAAAGGAAACATAATTTATGATAACACAACGTAGTGGAATTTTTATTTTCCAAAAATATATATATATTTTTTAAATTTATTAGGTTAATGTTTCATTGGTCCGGTAAATCCCATCCGCTAAATAAAAAGTTCGAGCTGTTATGTATTTACTCATATGTATATATACATAGGGTAATGAAAGTATATAGCATACGGTCAAAAAAAAAAACTATATTTTTTGGCATTTCTCCACGTTTTGAAAATCCTGATTTCAAAAAAGTTATCTAGAAAAAATGTATGTCTGTGTGTGTATGTGTGTGTGCGTGCGTGTCTGTGGTCAGCATAACTCCCGAACAAATTGACCTACTATGTTCAAATTTGGTATGCGAGTTGCTGGTGGCCATGGGACCTACCATTAAGGTTTTCGTCAAAATCGCGTATGGTCATAAGGTAGCTGCCATTAAAAAAATCATGTTTTTCAATGATTGCTAAAAAACGGCTCCAACGATTTTGATCAAAATCGCTGTGGTAATGCCTAGTAAGGAAAGATGTACTAAACGTCGCCACCTCCGAAATTCCAATAAAAGTGCTTTAATTGCGTAAAAAGTTAAAAAAGAATGCCTTCAACACAGAGTTCTCTTTCCTTGATCATACCTCATCAACGATCGTTTTTTCTTTCCATTCAGTTTCGCTTATAATAAAGGATAATATAAGGATTATCGGAAAGTATATCGCCAAAATCACCATTTTGGCGAAGGTTTTTTTTTCTTTTTCTTCTTCTTTCCCCTCAGTTTCACTTATAATAAAGGATAATATAAGGATTATCGGAAAGTATATCGCCAAAATCACCATTTTGGCGAAGTTTTTTTTTCTTTTTCTTCTTCTTTCCCCTCAGTTTCACTTATAATAAAGGATAATATAAGGATTATCGGAAAGTATATCGCCAAAATCACCATTTTGGCGAAGTTTTTTTTTTCTTTTTAGACCCACACAAGAAGTATCGCCAAACTGGCCATTTATTCTAAATGAAGGATATAAACATATAAACGGTAAATGGCACAAATCCACGACAGTATTATAGTGTAATTGAAAGTTGTGTAATGTTCCACACCCCTAGTTTTAATTTTACCTCGATTTAAATTGAAATTGTGAGATTTTTTTAATTACATGTGTATGTAACAAATAAAAGTTCATTTTGAAACAATTGCAAAAATAAATTTGCGGAGTTTGTAATAAATTTGTAAAGAACATGTTCTTTCATAGAATCCTCGGCATATGAGGACTTGCAAACAGTTCCGACTTTCTTTACTTACGTAATATACGCAAAGCATAATAGGTCTTTAATATATCCGTTTTATTCTCGTAGCTCTCAAATGAAATGTAATAATGTTCGTTTTAAAACTCAATTAAAGAACTCGGTGGATTGTAAAATCTCGATTTATTAAATAAGTGCGGTTCCACAAAATGACCGCTTAGCGAATTCTTCTCGTATCGAACCAAACGACTATCTCAAACAAAAAACTACATCATAAATCTACATATTGCACATGAACACAAGATATTTCATCATCTCTTTTCCAATTATAAAAAAGGGGATAATCCCTTTTTGAAAAGACCTTGGAGGAATTATGGAACAGGGCCCCCACATTGGCGAGATATAGCGCAAGCTGCGGAATTTAGAATAAATCGAAACGGCGAATGAATTCTGCATATTCGGTTTTGCAATTGTGTATTTAACAAATTCATTATTTTATTTTTGTCTAAACCAACCCTGCTGGATCATAAGCCTCTTGTTGTGCTTCAAATTAGTATTAATATAGGTAAGAAAGGAAGTGTAGTATTTTGTTTAAGGCAATTCCAAAGGTTGCTTATCATATTCTAAAGGTGCTAGGTTCGAATCCTTGACAGGCTGAGTCATTCGTTGTGTTTCGAAATCCACTGTAATGAAGGTTGTATTTTTTTATACAGTGTGCAATAAAACTAGTGAGTCCAATAATTGCGTCTATTGTGAAATATTATTTTGGTAAAAGGAACTCGGCTGTCTCTAAAATTTTTGTTTCAAGTTAATCTTTTCTACACTACATTATCACCGTGAGAATCTTTCACAAATTACTCATTCTCTATCGCCCCATCGGGCCAATGTAATTTCTACTATCTAGAAACGAGTAGACACGACAGTGATTGTAACAAATTATCTCTCACTAATTGTGAAGTGTTTTTTTTTTCTCTCCAGTATAATAAGTGTTCTATAGAGAGAGATAGTTATAATACTATAAGAATTTTGTCTTCAGAAACGAGTATGCTCAAAAATAATTTAAATTTTTGAGTTACTTATATAAAGTTATAACTTTCTAGAAATTAAAAAAGAAAAACTAAAACGTTGTTCAAATGGCACCGATTAAATACTTGTTTTTAGCATAGTTTACCATTGAAATGAAAACTAAGGGTGTGGAACATCGCACAACTTTCAATTACATACTGACGTGGATTTGTGTCATTTACCGTTTTTATATATTATCCTTTATTATAAGTGAAACAGAAGGGAGAAGAAAAAACGATCGTTGATGAGGTATACTCAAGGAAAGAGAACTTTTGTTGAAGGCATTCGTTTTTCAACTTTTTACGCCATTAAAGTATTTTTATGGGAATTTCGGAGGTGGATATATCTAGAAAACCTTAAGAGGCATTTCCACAGTGATTTTGATGAGAATCATTAGAGCCGGTTTTTTAGCAATAATTGAAAAATATGATTTTTTCAATGGCAGTTACCTTGTGCGCATGCGCGATTTTGACGAAAACCTAAATGGCACCCATGGTCACCACATACCCACATACTAAATTTGAACATCGTTGGTCAACTTTTTTGGGAGTTATGCTGACCACAGACAGATATTTTTCCTAGATAACTTTTTTGAAAGCCAGATGTTTCAAAACGTGGAGAAGTTTTAAAACAAAATCAATTTTTAATGACCGAATGCTATACTTTCATTATCCTATATATACATATGGGTAATTCAAGCGTTTATCCAGAAGGGATACGGGGATATATCCCTTCCCGAAATTTTTAGGTTTGCCGTTAAAACACAAAAATCAATTGATATTTTGTTTAAAATATTAAATTTATTTAAAACTAGCTGAATACCCATGCTTCGCTACGAAATTTTCACATGTGCAATATTTCAGCTAGCTGTGAGGCCTTGCGTTGCGGAAATCTGTCATTCGTGTATAGGACACAGTTTTTGGCGCTTCGCTCGTAGGAAGGTTCATCGCTACGCAAAATCGAGCTCGCTTCATAAGGTTCATCGCTACGCAAAATAGAGCTCGCTTCGTAAGGTTCATCGCTACGCAAAATCAAGCTCGCTTCGTTGGCTGAAAAGTTCATTGACGCATAAACACGGGTTTACTTCACCCGTTGAAAGGTTCATAGCAATGCAAGCATAGGCTCGTTTCGCTGGCTGAAAGGTTCATTGCTGAGTAAGCATAAGCTCACTTCACTCACTAAAATCTAATTGCTACGTAAAACCTTAATATTGGAAGCCTCTCCTTTGTCGGAAAAAAAAATGTCCCTTTAATAAAATAATACAACACCCCTTTAAGATTATTTTAACATGTGTTTGTGGAAAGCAGAATTAGAGGCCAAAACTACTTATATTGAAACTTTCAGAGCTCTATGCCTATTCGAAGTCGCTTTTTGTGAAAAAATTAATTAAAAAACAAATTAAAATTTTAACATTCTTTTTGCCAGTCCAATTGGAAAGCCAAAACTACTTGTGTTGAAAATTTCAGAAATGTAGCCTTGTTTGAAAATGTTTTGTAAAATATATATTAATTATTCAAAAAATTAATTAAAAAGAAACTGAATAAAAATTTAAAATTCTGTTTTTCAAAAATCCAATAGAAGGCCACAACTATATTTATGTTGAAAATTTGAAAGCTGTAGTCCTATTTGAAATAATTAATTAATAACGAACTGAACAAAAATTTTAAATTCTGTTTTTCTAAAATCCAATTAGAAGGTCAAAACTACTTGCGTTGAAAATTTTAGAGCTGTAGCCCTATTAGAAATCGTTTTGTAAAATTTTAATTATTTAATTAAAAAAATAACTAAATAAAAATTTAAAACTCTTTTTTCAAAAGTCCAATTAGAAGGCCGAAACTGCTTATGTTGAAAATTTCAGAGCTGAAGCCGCATTAATAATCGTTTTGTAAAATGTTTATTAATTAATTAAAAAAATTAATTAAAAAAGAACAAAATAAAAATTTAAAATTCTGTTTTTTAAAAGTCCAATTAAAAGGCCAAAACTACTTATGTTGAAAATATCAGAGCTGTATCTCTATTTGAAATCACTTTGTAAAAAAAAAAAATTAAAAAAGAACTAATTAAAATGTTAACATTCTCTTTGACATATATGTACAATTAGAAGGCCAAAACTTTTTATGCTGAAAATTTCAGAGCTATATTCCTATTTTAAGTAGGTTTCTGTAGATCCACCGACAGACAGACAGACACACAGCTTATTTTATTATTATAGATGTTTTTGAATATCTAAGGATACAAAAAAAAAAAAAAAAAAAAAAAAAAAAAAAACCTATTATCTTGATTAATACATGCGGCATTGATAAAGAGGATTGTATGATTTATTGACATGATTTCATATCCCTTCCAGAATTTTTTTTTTCTGGCTACGTCCTTGAGGTAAATGAAAGTAAAAATAATAATAATTTCTTGTTTGTCGGAAAAAAATTATACAAAATTCAATATCGTTTGTGATTTTGTATACCTACATTAATTTCTAATTTAGAGTTCTAATTCATTTATTCATCTCTTTTAATAAATTATATACTAAAATGCAATAATATTTATTTGTATTTGTCCATTGAGGTTTTGAACATTCTTTATAGTCCCATTGTTTTGGAAACTTTAGATATTAAAAACTCCATTCATTTAAAATTCCTACCTTATAAATGCTAATATTCAGCCTAAAATTATATGTAGAGCTTAAAATTTAAGGAGTGTGACTGTCACAATCATATTTTCGAAAATATAAAAAAGTCTCTTTTAATTTGTATTTGTTATTCTGACGCAGTCATTTGAAAACCACACAAAAACTTAGTAATTTTCCTCTCATTCTCTAAAACGCCACGTCATCAGAGCAGAGCAGTGTGGAGAAAGATTCGTCCTTGACCCTAGTGACCTACCCCAGAGACCGACCGAAGATGCACTCAAGGGCTATGATTTCGGCAATTGAAAAAAAAAAAAAGAACTAGTTCTTCAAAAGAACGGGTTAATGAGTAGTTCATTTTAAAAGAACGGGAGCAGAGAACACCTGTTCAGTAAAAAGAACGTAAATATCACATCTCTAATTATAAGCTTAGGCTTCTTCTGGTGAGCAGCGTTTATGTTTTTTACTTTAGAAATGTGTAAAGATGAACTTTAAACAATACGTCATAAACAACTTCTTTTCAATATAATTTTAAAGTGATATCATGATTAGCTGAATTGACAGGAGTTGAGCAGCCAAACGATACAACCTTTAGCTCTTTGTAGCATAAGATACGAGAAGCTTTTTATCGTTGCAAGTTGCAATGGATGAACTTTAAACAATACGTCAAGGTTCAAGAAAAATTACAAATTTACAAAATTACCATTTACAAAACAAAAGCTTTTACAAGTGTTTTATATTGGTGGTTGAAAATGGTGACTAATTTCTTATTCTAGAATTAAATATTTGTGCTTTTTTATACCATCGCAGCAGTTTATATGTATGAATATAATATCTTGTTTATATTTATGAGAAGTTATTTTTGAAGAAAGAGTTAATTTTTTAGAATATTTTAACAAATTTCTGTAGAAAATTACGTCATCAACTAAACGGATACAGTTAAAAAGAATGACATTTACTTTTCACTTCAGTTCCATATTTTGCTTCAATATTTTTTATTTTTATAGGAAGTAGAAAGTCACTCAATCACATATCTACGGGCTGTTCATATTTAATCTTCAATGAAACTATTTTATTTTGTTCACTATTCAAATAGGTTTTGGATTATATAGGTGTCTAGCACATATGTCTCAACAATTCAGGCAAGTTTTGCGTTTGAAATTTCTATCGAATCTTGTTTTGGTGTAAAATATACTGATCGAACTAAAGTGTAAATAATACGTAATATTTCATGTTTAGGATTCCTTGTTCTTCTTTTGTTTCATCGATTTTAACGACTTGAAAGGTTTTTCTAAGGCGTTAGAGGTTTAAAAATGAAACCATATTCTGTATATATACGAAAAAACTTATTTTGATTGTCTGCCAGATGTTTGGACATTTTACATGCTTAACTGGTAATAGCCATATCAAACCGATTCTGAGCTATTGCTAGTGTAATCAATTATTGTTTTTAAAGTTATAACAAAGAAATATTCTTTTACAAAAGTGGATGTTCATTGGGATGACCCTGCAGTGAAATGGTTTATAAAATCAGGTAATGTGATGATTGTATGAGGTTGAAATTTTCAACCAAAACTACAAATTTTACCATTGGTGGGTTTCCTACCTTTAAATATTCTCCCACCAACATTTGTGCTTCTCAAGAACTATTGCCCTTCTAGCGGAAAAGTACCAAAACAAACCTATGTTGTTTAATGCATCTATTCTATTACAATTTTGTATCTTCTATATTACATCTAGGTTAAGATTTACTGTACGGTCCCCCTTGGTGACTTTGAAAAAAAATCGCCAAATTGAAAATGACGTCAAAAGGTTGTGTCGCCAAATCCAAAATAGCGTCAAAATATGCTGTGTTGCCAAATCCAAACAACCACTAGGGTTATCGAAAATTCTTGACACGGGTTGCCACATTCGGCGCTGAATCTCCCAACTTTCAAAAAGTTGCCAAGGGACCATACAGTAAATCTTTACCTACAACTATATTATAAACTTTGTAGTGTGAGTATTTTGTTACTAAATGTGGCTAACTTTTGTGAACTTCTATCACTGCAACAACATAATGAACAATTTCTCTTGTATCTAAAGTGACTGATAAGTGCCTCTTAAGGCTCATTTACATGTTGCTTGTCGGCATTCTAGTTTGAGTTGCCAGTTATGTGACGTCACCGTAGCTACTGCTGCGACGCCTGTCGGTGGGTATAAGAGAGTGTAGGTGATTGGATGATAGGAATCGTCAGCACCAGTAAATAGAAAATGTTTTATTTACTGCCCAGTAGCAGAAACTTTTCTGCCAGTCTGCAACATTAATTTTTGTATTAGAAAATAATCTGTAGCGTAATTATTTTTTTTTAAGTTTGCATCAAATACATAAGCTCCATGTTCGTCAATTTTATCAAAAATTCCTGTTTTACATAAACATAGAAATTTGGCAAAATAATTAAATATTAAATGAAAATAAAATTATTGTATCTTAATTTCTAATTCTAATCATTCTGTATAAATTAAAACTAAACAGCAAAAGCTATCTTCACACTAATTACGGACATAACTGCTGTCACATCAGCACAAGCCTAGGCGAGTGCCACCAAAACGGCATCGCAATTCTTGCCAATAGCTGCTATTAAAAGGCCTTAAACTTAGGCTACTACTCCAAAGCAAATGTCGTCCATCTTATTGGCACATATCTCGGCTATTACTTTAAAGTAACAATCTGCAAAAATGACCATTATACCAACTTAAATATCGGCATTAGAGCCCAATATATCGGTAGAAATCTAGAAATTTATGCAATAGAGACAATTACACTATCGATGTAACACTCTAACAAAATTGACTATCACAACCACGTAAATCTCGGCGATGGTGCAACTATTGAGGCACAAATCTTTGAAATAGTGGTTATTATATTGGCGTAACACTCACCTAAAAGGAACATCGCAACCACTTAAATATCGCCAATATCTCCTGTCTTAGCAGCACAATTTTCGGCACTAGCTGTCTTTACATCAACGTAATTTTTAGTGAAGCTAATAACTACACACAAACTCGCGAAAGCAAATAGAATTCATTATGTTTCTATACAATCTCCTTGAAATCGCGCAGAGAGAGCATCACGATTCCGATTCCTCTTTCATGAAATGAAGTACCACGCTCGTGGGTTAGCTCAACTCAGTCAACTTAAAAATCGGACTAATTTTTTTTCTTAAGTCAGATTTGTAAAATGATCTGCAGGCTGCTGAAAAGTCTGCGACGTCCATCTCCCGTCTCACATTTTCTGTTACCGGTTTCTACTGGATCCAGCAGCCAGGTAATGTCACAGACTGGCAATCTCAACTGGTAGCGTGTAAATGAGCTTTTAGTGATAGTGACTGTCACTATCCAATTTTTTTAGCAATAAGACTATTGATTAATACCACACCTAGCAAGGGCTCGCTTGATGGCTGTGGGGTTAAGGCCAGAAGGCTTTCTGGCCTTGCATGCTAAAGGTGCTGAGTTCGAATCCTGGTGTAGGCATGGATGTTTGGAATCCACATTAAGCTATAGGTCCCAGCTTGATTAGCCGTTATATTACAAACCAAGCCAACCAACCTTGCACAGGGATCGAATTTAAATTTTTTATCCGAGTGCGAATTATTTACTTTGAGTGCAATGGGTGATAACCTTTTAAAACTTATTTTTTAAGAAACATGCGCATTAAAAGTCAGCGATGTTCATGTACCTGGTTGCCACTCAACATCGCTTCACTCGCAAAGTAATGCCAAAAATCAATTGCAATAGCTAATGCCTGGGGTACTTGCAGTTACTTCTTATGCCAAATTTACTGATTCAAATGGTTCTGATGCAGGTTTTTGTAGTTAGGTTAAAATAAATAAAGGTTTGTTTCCTGTAACAGCACAAAAATATTAAGGTAGGTAGGTGGGTAGGAAAAAGTTTTTTTTGCTTAATATTTTTAACAAATATGTAAAAAGAACTATTATCGGAGTGTTAATTTAAGATTTAAAATTTATCAATGATGTAAAATTATTGGGTATATTTTTGTGGGTCAATATCCTGGGTATATTTTCCATTATTTACAAAAATTGGGTATTAATAATTTTTCTTCAGGTTTAACTGCTCCTTACGTGATTGTTGTGACATCTTAATTATTTGCTTTAACACAAATTTTTTATGTAATTAACTTATTTCTTAGAAAGTCTTTTTAGACCCATTGCCCCATTTTAATTTTAAGGTTGGTCAGCTCACAGAAAACAAACCATTTTTCTTTCTTTGGCCTTATAATAAATTAGCATCAATCCCCCCCGCAAAGCACAGTTATAAGCTGATTACAGTAAATTATTTAAAAAAAAAAAAAAAATGTGAAAATTATTAGTTCCACATAACTTCTGTCATTTTTGAAATTGAAAACAGGCAGAACTAGAGTGTAAACTGTGCACTTCATTGCTCAGTTCAGGGCCTGAAAAATCTCAAAAATTTTACAAGTTCTGTCGGGCATGTTAGTCTAGAAAATACATGCCCGAACTTTTCATTCATATTCAAATATCTAATACTGACCTGTCGAAAAAGACTTACCTATTGTTAACATATATATTCATTGACATTGATCTATACTTACACTAAAATGAAATAAGCAAAGTATTTATATATTAACATACTATATTAAAATTATTTTCACATTACACAAGATCACTGATTTTATTGTGATCCAAATCAGAAAATTCTGAATTAGTTGCGATCTGAACTGCTCTGCTCATTTAGTTCGAAACAAATGAATCATTAATTATATTTTGTTTAAATTCTTTTTCGTTTTAATTTTTTGTTTTTAATAACACAAGAATAATTTACTTGAGATGGATTTCATGAATGATTTGTTTTTATAGGCCAGCTGTTGGCAACCAGCCAACAATGACAGGCCGAATGATGTCTCCTAACTGTCCAACAAACCACCTCCCTGGAGTTTTGCCTGTTCTTCCAAATCCCTATGCTTTGGTCACTGCCCATCCTCAATATATCTCTCATCCTCCATTTGCTCATAACATACAAGTAAGAACTATTTTTCTTGAAATATTCTGAGTGATCCTTATAATCCGAGAGGCGACTGCAATATTTGGACCTCATCGAACATCATTCTGAATTTTTTATAGAAATTGGAGAAAAGTGAGTAGATTACGAATCCACTGGTCAGCCGTGGCAAAAATAGTCGAAACTGATCAAAAATCGACTTGGAATGAGTTGAACTAAAATCCGATTGCCAAATATGTCATAACTTGCCAAAAAGAGAACAAACTTTTTCGTCTGGCAACCTACTGCATTTTGATTTTCAATGAGAAAAAGCGCAAACGATTTCTGATCTCTGGCTAGGAAAACTTGTATCTTTTAAAAGTAAGCCAAATTGGCGACATCAGTTACGTCATCAGTGGCGTAATGTTTATTGCCAATTTGGCTCATTTGTGAAAGATGCAAGAAAGCCATCGCCACACATGCGAATCGTCTGCAACCTTCTTAATTGATAATTAAAGAGTGAGGGATACCAAATAAAAAAAAATGCTAATTATTTGGCAAGTTATGGCGCATTTGGCAATTGGATTTAGTTCAACTTATTAAAAGTCGATTTTTGACCAGTTTCGGCCATTTTTGCCACGGCAGACCAGTGGATTTGTAATCTATTCACTTTTCTCCAATTTCTATAAAAAATTCAGAATGATGTTCGATGGGGTCCGAAAATTGCAGTCGTCTCTCAGTCTATTAGGAAATTTATTGGACTGGAGATTTGCCTACAATCTGACCAGAGGAGGAGATGAAATTTGGTACACAGGTGGTTCAAAAACATCTTATGGCATTGGTTCAGATGTCTTCTATCCTTACCGAAAAATAAAGCTATCTTTCTCACTGGGTAAGATGGGGACTGTATTTTAGGCTGAGGTTCCAGCGATCACTGCCTGTGCCTACACCTGCCTCGATAGGGGGGTTATTAAGAGAGTCGTAAAGATTTTCTCTGATGCCAAGCTACCCTAAAGGCTTTACAGAGTCACTGCTTTTCCTCAAACCAGTGTGGGAATACTACAATGCACTTTGAGATCTGGCCGAAAGAAAAAAGGTGTCTCTTCTCTGAGTCCCTGGTCACTGTGACATTGAGGGTAATGAAATGGCAGACCAATTAGCAAAACATGGTTCTGAAGGGTCTTTTGTCAGACCAGAGCCAGTTTTGGGTCTGCCTCATAATGCGATCAGGAAAACTGTTAAAGGTTTATTAATGGCCGAATCCTACCAAGCTTGGCTTCAATCTAAAGATCAAAGACAAGCCAAAGAGCTCAATCAACAGTCACCCTAAGCTAGATCGAGGGAACTACTAAAATTGAGCAGAAGAGAAATAAAGGTTGCTGTAGGCCTTTTAGTGTTGTAGATTACCCACTATGTAGAGGTTGTCATATGAAAGAGGAGAGCTCTATGCATGTTTTGTGTAAATGTGACTGCTACTCTGCCCAATGCTTTGAACATCTGGGATACCACTGTATCGATCCCTGGGAACTGTCAATTGTTCCAATCAGGTCTATATTGAAATTTATTTCGGCAACTGATCTTCGTTAGATTAGATAGGTAGTTTCAGTACAATAGACTTTAGTTGGGGTGCTGGCACTCGGTAGAGTCACTCCCATTCATAAGTCATAGG
The DNA here is from genome assembly GCA_963978545.1 of Linyphia triangularis. NCBI lineage: Eukaryota > Metazoa > Arthropoda > Arachnida > Araneae > Linyphiidae > Linyphia > Linyphia triangularis. The sequence goes on along the minus strand of OZ021730.1, from coordinate 28,912,784 downwards.
AAGTTTATCGTTGTTGGAAAGGTATTGGAAGGTAAAAAGGTTGGAAAGGTAAACTGTCAATTGTTCCAATCAGGTCTATATTGAAATTTATTTCGGCAACTGATCTTTGTTAAATTAGATAGGTAGTTTCAGTACAATAGACTTTAGTTGGGGTGCTGGTACTCGGTAGAGTCACTCCCATTCATAAGTCATAGGAAGTTTATCGTTGTTGGAAAGGTATTGGAAGGTAAAAAGGTTGGAAAGGTAAACTGTCAATTGTTCCAATCAGGTCTATATTGAAATTTATTTCGGCAACTGATCTTTGTTAAATTAGATAGGTAGTTTCAGTACAATAGACTTTAGTTGGGGTGCTGGCACTCGGTAGAGTCACTCCCATTCGTAAGTCATAGGAAGTTTATCTTTGTTGGAAAGGTATTGGAAGGTAAAAAGGTTGGAAAGGTAAACTGTCAATTGTTCCAATCAGGTCTATATTGAAATTTATTTCGGCAACTGATCTTTGTTAAATTAGATAGGTAGTTTCAGTACAATAGACTTTAGTTGGGGTGCTGGCACTCGGTAGAGTCACTCCCATTCGTAAGTCATAGGAAGTTTATCTTTGTTGGAAAGGTATTGGAAGGTAAAAAGGTTGGAAAGGTAAACTGTCAATTGTTCCAATCAGGTCTATATTGAAATTTATTTCGGCAACCGATCTTTAGATTAGATAGGTAGTTTCAGTACAATAGACTTTAGTTGGGGTGCTGGTACTCGGTAGAGTCACTCCCATTCATAAGTCATAGGAAGTTTTCGTTGTTGGAAAGGTATTCACAATGAGAGTTACTTTCCGTGTAATAATGATTTAATTTATCACTATAAAGAAACTATATTTCAAGGGGAAACAAATAGCCTGAAACTATGGATATAGCAACATGTACTTGGACATATGAAAGGAAATAATGTGCTGCTAGAATATAGTGCAATTGCAGAGTTCATACACCTCAAGGAGAGCAGGGAAAACTCAAGGAAAATAAATCAGCCTTAAAATCTCGGAGAAAAAAGACCCCTCCCCCCAAAACCTGGAAAAAGTCGTTACTCTGAAAAAAAACAACTTGCTCCTTGGTGCTATTTGCTTAACCCTAACTCCAGGAATTGAAGTTACAGAATTATTTGATATTATTGACTTGCAGAAAGGTATTCTTAAAGAAAAAAGACTTTTCGAGTTATCAGAAGAATTTGTGTAATCGAGGTTTGACTATATTTGTGTGGCTAAAAATAATTCCGCAATGGAAAACGCGACTCTGAAAATCTCAGGGAATTTTTTTTCTGAAATTGGGTATGAACCCTGAATTGTATTCTAATTGTACTTTTCTATTAGAGATTAAAAACTATTTTTATAACTTTACATGTAATTAAAATAACGGGTACTCTTCCTTTAGACGGTACCAGTTGGCACCAAAGTCTAAATGCTTAAATGAGCATAAATGTTTATGGTTTGTTATAGGGTTGCTATATCAACTCTATATAATGCTTTGTTATAGGAATTATACATGATTTGAGGGTTATTAGTTTAAACGAGTTATCTAAAAAATTTGGCAGTTTTTATCTGGTATCTGTCTAACGGAAGAGTACCAAAAAATGTATACATAACAAATACAATGTGATTAGCACAAAGTATTAAAAATATTCTTTCTGGTAGATATGATTGGGAAATATCATGTACAATGTAATGTATTTATCTTTAATTTTTTTTTTTTGTCAGACTGCTTGTTTTTCATGTGAGTGTGTTACTCTTTTTAAATATATCCATAATTGTAACTTGTGAACATAGAAATATTACAAAGAAAATAGGATTATCAAGTATTTAAAATGAAATGAATATTATCAGAAAATTACATAGATAATGAAGTTGTAAATTTTTCCAAAGTGCTTGTTTATCACAATAAATCTGAAGAAAAGCATTTGCAACGCTGCTTTATTATTAAGAATGCTTAGTTCTAAATTGCCATATTGTTAGTTCTAAATTTTCTAAGTAAAGTTTTATAAATAACCATGTGTACAGTATTTATTTAATGCGGCACAGTATTTAGTAAATTCTTGTGTTTTATGTATTTAGTTAGGTATGCCAGAAATGTCTTTTTTAATTACCTTGTTTTTATGTTTTCACTATATCGTGCAAGTTTTTTTTTTAATCCTCGTCCATAGAAAACATAAAATCATAGTTTCACTATTTTTTTAAAAATTAAGGTTCATAGAAGTCATTTTCAGTTGAAATAGTAGATTGAATAAATTTCTATTTGAAAGAAATAAAATTGTCAAACTTTTACGGCACTTGGAACTTCTTGGGTAAAATTTTAGTCCTTAAAAATGTAGAAAAACATGATTGGAATTAGTTTAAGAAAATGTATGAATCCTGTATTTTAGTTATTCTTTTATTATATCAGTATAATCAAATTCATTTTTGTTTCTAAATGACAATTAAAATTTGACTTATATTTTTAGAATATACCAACTAATCAAATGCCAGTACTTACTGCAGTCCGAGGACCAATACATGGAATGTATGTGCCTGTTACACCATTAAATACTGGAATTGGGTGAGAAAACCAGTCTTTCTTTTTTATAAGTAGTGAATCTATTTTGTTTATTGTAAGGAATGTGGTTGTTTATACAGTTCTAAATATAGTTTGTTTTTATTGTTGGGGAATATATTAGTTTATGAGGACCAATTAGTATTTAGTATGTTGTGATTACAGAGATGCTAACTTTTCTACGGACTTTCCGTAGTTGTTTTTAGATTTTTACTTTTTATGGTTTACCCATGGACAGTACTCTTATATTACGGTGAATGAATATGAGATACTCTAGTGACCATTACATCTGTGCAACACTCAGTGAAAACGTTGCAAATATTAACAATAGCAAAGATGGTGAATTTCAAGAGTTGGCCAATGATTGAGGAGAGATATTTTGCGTTTGCCTTTTTCATAGGTTTCCAAGAATGTCAGTAAAAATCTGCAAGAACGACAGAAAATCTGTTGAAAAGTTGGCGTCTGTGATTATTTAGTATTTTAAGTATAAGTCATGAATTAGTACTTTTAGTATAAGCAGTGCATACAGTAGTTATACAGTCAAGCCCCTTTAATGTAAAGTCGATGGGACTTCTGAAATTGTTCGCTTTAACCGAATTTTATATTAAATTAATAAATTAACGTTAAGTTTTATGTATGGAGAACTGCATTTATGTCGTGTTAAACCTGATTTCATGTTAAGCGATTTCACGTTAATGGAGTTTGACTGTAATTCATTCAACGGTTTTTAAGATCAGGGATTATAGTACTTAATACAGTAGTGTGGATATAGTTAGTTTAAAGAACAGTGATAGTAGTTTCAAAAATACTCTTCAATTACAGTATTGTCTTTCTTTAATACACTTGCTTCCCTGTGTAGAAATTACTTGAATAGCATGTATATGTGACAAATACAATGCTGTATTTGACATCTTGCTGTAGCCATGCAAAAAAAAGCATTTCATAATCAATAATATGTAGAGTGACATAGGCTTATCTCTAGTTTACAACTGGTATTGTTATAATTGAATAAATTTTTAACTATCTTGTCTAGCTCTATGAATGTTGATCCTGCAAAATTATTAGAAGAGCAACGGAAGTTAGAAAAGGAACGAAATTTTCAGCTTCAGCAACAAAGGTTAAAACAGTTCACTGTAGCTGGTAAAAAAGGAAGCTTAAATGCTGAAAACCTTATTGACAGCATGTTTGGAAAAGCACAACCTAAGCAGAGCTCTGGACCATCCAGCTCATTTGGGGAGTTTCTTGGTAAGTTGTTTAATCCTAGATTAACCAAAGAAATCCAATTGCGCACACTTTTCAACTAAATATGCGTGTCGTTGCCTGGCTTATGAATGAGTGTTGCCCAATACCGAAAGTTGCATACAAATACATTTTTAAACAGTCACTTGTTCATGGTCACTGCTGTGTTGTAAAGCAAGTGTGCTGCAAAGTTCATCTTAGAAATGAAAAAGGGCAGGGTGCTATTTTCCAAAAAAGAGCAACTCCTGTTTCCGAGGGCACTTTTAAGGCAAATTGCAGAAATTTGTAAAAATATGGATGGATATTTATCTTTTATGCCATAATTTCTGTATTGTTTTACTTTTCCACCACAATAAAGTTTTAAATAATTGATTTTTCAAAAACGTTAATAATGCTTAAAAGACCACGAATCAAAAACTTGCCCAGAAACTCAAACTATATCAAAATACAGTCCTACTTCTGCAGGAATGTGACTGACAAAATTAGTTAAAAAAAAAAAAAAAAAAAAATCTGCACAGTAAAATTTTTATAAAATATTTATTTTTATAAAAATATCAATTTATAACACTGTAAAATTGATATGATGAATGAGGAGATTTTATATATAATGAATGTTAATATAAGAACTTATCACAACCTACCCCTCTCCCCTTGCAAAATTTTCTAAAATTTGAATGAATCGAGTTTAAACTTGATTTTTTAGACTTTACATTGTCAGACAGAAAATAGTGTTTCTCAAAATTTAACATTATTCATTGTGGGAGTATCATGTAGAGTTTTCTGACTATAAAACTTATTCTATTTCCTAAAATTTGTGCATTTTTTTATTTTTCAAATCGGATCAAATTCTGCGTCAAAAAGGTGATTTTTTGCCAAACATTTAGCACAGCAAACACACAAAAAACAACCTACTATTAAGCCTATAATAGAAAGTTATTTTTTTTTTTTAAAGCGGAAATAATCCGGGATTTTTAATGCATTATTGTAATATTTCATTTTAAATATAAAACTGCAGTTTTAAAACAGGTTAATTAAAAAAAAAATTCCCCCTAAATTTAATAAGAAAACATCTCGATTTCGTGTGTCGGAACAGAAATATCCTTTTTAAATGCTTAGTGAAAACATTTGATGGTTATCCACCTTTAATTAGCTTAATCAATCCTTTCAAATTCCTTTCTTCTCTGTTCTGAGGAAGAATGCCTGGTAAATATCTGGCGAAATACACTTAATGCAAACATACTTAATCAGTACATACGAAATGGTCATCTGTGCTGATTCAGAGATGTGCTGTACTCAGAAATTTAAAGATGGCCCCTTACAAACCATCTACTAATGACGCTCGTTATATCGGCATCCATTCAATGTTTTCAGTTCCTGGTCTGTGCGTTGCGCATTTGAACTTGAATGCACATGTGTGACAGTTGATTCCAGTAGGGGTTATCCACATATTGTGTACTGTTAAGGGAAAAAAACCTAAAGTTTTGCAAATTCGGTCGGGATTTCATTTCTTCTCAAAAAGTAAAGAAAGACGCTATTTTCTACGGAAGATTGTAGGAAGGGCACTATTTTTAAAGAAAAAGGGCAAGCAAGGTGTGCCCCTCCCACCACTCCGAAAATGCCTAGGATGAATTTTAATTGTATTCTTAAATCTTTAATAAAAATAACTTTAAAAAATACCTATCTACTTCCTTATGTCTTTACTAATTTGTAACCTTACATAAATCAACACTATGACATTATAATAGTTCTCCATAATAAATAGTGGATTGTAATTAAATATTTAGTAATAAATATTCTTAACCTATTTTGGCTGTGCCAGATGTGCATTGCTGGTAATTTCCTTAAAAAAAAATTTGGTGGTTACTGGGCCAGATAGTGGAGACCGATCTTGGATGTTCAAATCTTTCTTGAGTTGACTTTTTAAATTTTGCTTCTAATTGTTAATTTGCAAAATTTATTATTTTTACAATACTTTACATAAATCCAATTAATTTCAACATAATGTGTTTTTGTTTTCACCATTTTATTACAGTGTTTAAGCTGCAGTGTAAAATTTTATTAGTAAAAGAGCTATCCCAATTTTCTTTTCAGCAAAATGTTAAAATAGTTCTGAGTTTTATTATTCTTGATTTTTTTGTCTAAAATAATTAAAAACTTTTTAGTATAAATTCCTTATTAACTATAAATATAACATTATATTTTATCAAATATTCTGGAACAATAACTCTTCAACCTTCAACTTGTTGGTTCTTTTAAATCTGTGACTAATTTTCACATAACAAAAATGGTGATTTTGCAAATTTTGTTAAGTGTTTTAGCAAAAGAGCTAAATCAAGAGCCCTAATTTTAGCATGTAAGGAAATAATTCAGCATTTTGTTTAGAAAGCACCCTTGGCTTAATCTCTGCTTTATTATACCTTATTCAAGTGTACTGCTAATAATTATATACTGTGGATTCAAACTGGATAATATCATAAATGAATAATTTGCAAATTATTAATTATAAGATCCAACTTCAATAGCAGATGAATAGTGTATTTTATCTTAATATCTTAAATTTACTGATAGATAGCACCAGATTGTTAAAAGGTTGTGAGTTTCACTAACTTTTAAGTACTGTCATATTTGCAGGGATGTGGTACTTCCCGCCAAACCGCAGATTTCCGCTTTTTTTTAATCTTTCATATATTTCGCTTTTTTTTTTAATCTATCATATTTTATCCTTTTTTTTAACAAATTTTAAAGAAAATTTGCATTTTTCTACAATTTTTCATTGATCTGAGAGATTAAGAGTATTTTCTCCTTCCCTCGGAAGTTTTCTTTCTTACTTCAAACATGGTTGAATTCAGAAGAATTCATTTTTTTTGCGAAATTTTTTATCATGCCTGAGATCGATGCAAATTCGGATTGAAATTCATTGACAACGTCGGAACCCGCATACGTTCTAACCTTCCCAAACCCACTGATAAATTGGCTACATTTTCCACGTATTTTTCTCTAGTACTATTTCCTCTATCGACATTATTTATATTGATATGTGATGACCATTTTGCTAAGTGTTGAAAGTGATGAAATGGCTGCTATTCCCGTGATTATGGCAAGCGCAATCACCGAGAATTGCGTGATGCTAATTTTCGTCGAATGTTACTCTGATTTAACAATCACTAACGCTATTGCAGAGATTTTTACCTGTTATTACACAGTACAGTTTGGCTAAAACACAAATTTAGGCCTTTTTTTGTCTAAAATTTTTATAATTTCTGAGATCGATACAAATCAGCATTAAGATTTTATTATGCTTGCTTGCAAGTCTGACAAACACAGAACCTGCGTACGTTTAGACTTCCCCGATGACCACTTTTCTTGCAGATTGCCAGCCTCTATCATTATTTTTTTGCGTTTGTGTGCGGTGATTAATTTTGCTGATGCAAAGGCTGCTCTTGCTGAGATTTGCTCTGTTACGGCGGGAACTATCGCCAAGATTTACGTTTTTGTAATGTTAATTTTCTACGAGTGTTATGCCAATATAATAACACTATTCTGAAGATTTGGCGTCACTATGTTGTTGCTATCGCCGAGATTTACGTACTAGTGAAAGTCAATTTTGTAGAGTGTTACACCAATATAATCGCCTCTATTACAGAGATTTCCATCAACATATTGGGTGCTAATGCTGATATTTTGAGCTGGTGGGATGGACACTTTTGCCAATTATTGTTTCAATGTAATTGCCGAGATTTGCGCCAGTATGGTGGCCGCTATTCTCGATACTTGCGTTGGAGTAATGGTAATTTTCACCTAGGTCTAAACCGTTTTAATAACAGCTATTGCCAAGATTTGCCCCTCCGTTTTCAGCTAATGAAAGTAGCTGCTATGCTCGTGATCAATGTGTGTGTGTGAGGATTGGTTTCGATTGAATCAGTGAAGAATAATTAAAATTTTAATTCAATTTTGTGCAAGAAATTAGTCCCGATTTTACTATATATTTTTAATTAAAATTTGAATTTTACCTGCTAGTAAAATTGTTTATTTTAGCTTAAAAAACACTTTTACATATTAGCCTTAGATATAAGTGATAGTTTAAAAGAAAAATAATTTTTTTACATAATTATTTCAAATAAGTCGACTGGTCCAATTTTGCTACTTGCAGCGCCCTTTCCCTTAGTTCTTAGCAAAAAAATGTTTGTGACAAGTATAATCAAGTGTTTCAAAAGAAACTGAAATAGGAAATCTGTAGAAGCTATTAAATTGTAAAAAAAAAAATATTCATCTGAAAGAGAAAGAGAGATATCCTAGATTTTTAAACTATCCCTTAACATCCGTTTCTTATTCACAAAATTCAGTTGCTTTGTTCTAGAATGATGCTTAAAGCAAACTATTAAATTGCTATCGAGTCATGTTAAGAAAAGATCTGTAAGAAACATTAGGCTAGTAATGTGTCCGAGATATACTGCGAAGGTGCTTTAAAAGTTAAAGAAGTGTTTAAAAAAGAATGTTTGTATGGTATATTTACAATACAGTACTTCTACCTCATATTTGCTATGTTATATATATTGAAAGTTATACTTGACAATATACTTTACAAAAGTGTTTTTGAAAATCATGATTTAGTGATTTCCTACTAATATAAATGTTTTGAAATAAATATGCAACCCATTTGGGCTGAAATTTTGATAATTTTTTCAACTATTTAATTTATATTTTTTGTATAATTTTTCTTTGCACATTCTTTCGTGTTGAATTTTTGGATTTCCTCTTTTTTGCCTTTTTGGTCAATCACATCCCTGTGTTTGGCCATATAACACATAATTTATCTAATTAATTTATGTTTATACACACTTGCATTTGGTTGCACTTGCATATCTATCCCCAAAAACAGTTTATTCATCTGCCATTGAACTGATGAGTAAATTTTTTCCTCCTGAAAAAAATAATTTAAGCAAAAAATTAGAATATTTTATGAACAAACTAAGTTTTTTAGTTAAAAATTTTCTTTGTTTTACTGCAGGTGAAGAAGTTCACTACACTACAAACTGTACTGTAATTAATTAAAGTTTATTTAATGAATATATTTAATTTTTAAAATCATGTTTTCGTAACTGTGCAGTGTACATCTGATATGATCTTTATTTTAAATAAAAATATTTATTCTTCTTTTATCATGGTAGTCAATATTATTTTGTTAACATGATTGCTATATTTTGAGTTATGTTTGTTGGTTAATTTTCTGTCTTTAATCTTTTATCAACATTTAAAAATTTAACATCCATTTTAGAATCAGAATCGAAAGAGTCTTTTTTGACACCTACACCTACTTTTGAATCTGCTCAATCTCATCTACTTCAAGCTGCTGCAATCAATCAAGAAGTCCAAAGAAATGTTCCTCAAAAACCAGTGAAAAAAGATAAAAAAGGTTAAAAAAAATTTTAAATTTATTATGATAATTCTCTTATTTTCTTTTTATTACGATCAGTATGATGCCATTACAATTTTGTTATAGAAAGTAACAAACCTCCTGCTGAAAGGACCTAAAGGAATGACCTTAAATTTAATTTAAATGTTTATCATTCGAGATTATGATTTGTGTGTTTGTATGATTAATTTAGTATGAATATATGGTTGTTGTAAAGTTGGAACCTGTGTGTGATCTGTAAGTTACACTAGCTTTTCTTTGCAGAATTTGTAATTAAAACAATGTTCAGAAATTTTTGTTAAAGATATCTTAAATATTGACTCTCTCTTGAGAAATATTTAAAAATGTTTTTAAGATTAGCTGATGTAATATGATAATACCCAGAACAATGAAAAGATATGAAGTCGCCTGCTGTTAATATTTGTCCCTCTGCACTTCTGCTTTCAAATGTTAATTTCTTGACCCGATTGCCATTACGAGGAGTTTGTACCCTCTGTACTGGTAATGTTAATCTGGTATATTTCATGTACCTTTTTCTCAGACAGTAATTGACATAAAAGCCTAATTTTTTTTTCAGTGTACTTATCAGACACTTGTTATTCTACTGAAGTTAGCTTTTAATTTTAATTCATTTAACTTTTTTTAAATAAATTATTGTGAAAGTCACTCAAATTTGTTAAAAATCACAAGTTTTTTTTTTTGTCGAAATAAGGCCAAACAAAAAATATTCTTTAAATAACAAAATCTCACTTCAGTATATACAGATACATAAAAAGAATATGTGGTAAAAATTTTAGTAAGATAGTGTGTGCAGTTTCTGAGAAAAAGGTACATAAATAATGAGGTTTTCAAAAAACTGCATTTTAAAGAAAACTTTATTTATGCTAACAGTTACCAATTTTGTCATAAAAAAATTATTAAAAATACTTCTAGTTGAGGTATTGTTACAAATGAGGTACCTTTTTAAAGGGGATAATTTAAATTTTGATAAACAACAATAAACTCAAAATCGATTATTTTTAAATTTTACAGTACCAACTCCTCTTAATATTGTTCAAAAAGTTTAATATAGTTGATAAGAATTATGTTGACATAAATTAGTAAAAATAAATTGTAACTTGATTTAAAATATTCTTAAAAATATTCTATTTTCTGGTAGAAATTTGTTTTTTTAATGCGTTTGATTTTATTGCAAGTATCAAAATGACTTGCCTGAAACTTATCGACTATATATTTATTTTTTCAGAAATGTTAGTAAGCTAACAAATTAATATCTTTACATTATATCAGTTTAAATTACACTTTAAAAAGTTATTCATACTAAATAATTTAAATGCATTATTTCTCAAATCAGATAAATTTAATATAATTATTTTGATTATTCTAAAATTAACTTTATCTAAACTTACAAACACCAGGCTTTCTATTATAATTGGTTTTATCAGTCTGGAATCAGTAGTAAAAGCAAAAATTTCTCTGCTTGTATAATTTTTTTTTATTTATTAAAACCTGGTTGTCTGTAAAAGGTTGCAACAAGCTTTATTTGTGGATTTAAGTAAAAACGCAATCGCAAAAATATCCCATGAATAAAGAGAAAACATAGTAGCAAAAATTAATGCAAGATCATTTTTCCTTTTAAGCTTTATTAATTTTATTTTGGTCATCCCAAATAATCAAGTTGATTTTTTTTTTCTGACGATGTTTTACTGTTTAACATAAGACATTATTATACTTATTATATTTGAATAAGAATATACATAGATATATACATCATTATAAGGAATAATTATTTTTTAATAAAAAAGAAAATGCATTACTTTATTTTGAGCCCATCTGATAGCTGTGTGTTTAGTGCTCTGGCCTCACATGCCAAAGGTGCTTGGTTCAAATCCCAGATTAGACATGGATGTTTGTTGTGGTTCGGAATCCAAGTTAAGCTGTAGATCCCAGCCTGATTAGCCGTTATTGTGCATAAAAATAGGTCGTTGAGCATATAAACCAACTAATCAACTTTATTTTGAATAAAACAACTATGCTTTTTATTAAATTTTAAGTAATAAATAAACTCCCATATATTAAATAAAGTTTTCAATGGCAAATTACTGGGACTTATTACCAATATTGTAAATTATAATTATATTAATAAATTAATTTTTACTGGAAATTTCTCACTGGTTCTACAGTAATTTTTAGTCTTTAGTAGTTTTAATTTATAGTTGGGATAGAGTATTTTTATAAGTTTCTTTTTAATTATATTTTAGTAGTTCTTAAAAAGTGACATTTTATATTTAACTAGCTTTTTTGGTAAAATAATTTTTTTATATAGTATCTTTTAACTGTTCTAAAAGGAAGAGTATAGCTAAAGAATCTTTTGCAATTAATACAAATTGCTATTATTTATGCCTTTTCCTTCTTAATCTTAGAACTTGATGCTATGATGCAAGAATGTTCTGACTTAAAAAGTGGACCACAAAAAGCCCACACCTTTACCAAACCTGCTGTTCGGGAGCTTGCTCCTGCAACTCAGCAAAGATCAACATTTACAGCAAGTAATAAAGCAAGAGATTGGAAAAATCTTCAAGGATTTGAAGAAGTATTTGTTGCAAATAAACCTCGTATGTATTGTTATTTTAATTGAAAGTTTTACTTGGTTTTTATTTAAATATATTTTTTTTAAAAATAATTAGTGTACTGTATACTCAAACACAAATACAGTTGTCCTTATAATTTTGTCCATATCACATGGCTTTTTAAATCCATAGTAAATTTCATGAAAATAAATTTTCCATTTATTTCCATTAAAAAAAACAACTGCTCCATTTATCTTTGGTTTCCAGTCATAAAATTTGCATAATTTTTCGGCCAACTGTAGCTAAGATTTTCCCTTTTCCTTATAATTTTGCCTACCACTGTATAAACGAGTAAAATGAAGGAATTTAATGATTGAATGCACATAAATACATGTTATTTAATATCTTTTTTGAAATTTCACAGAAAATATTTTCAATAATGTAAACTTAACACACAATATAGCTATACATTTTGTTGTTTCCTATGATTATTTACTGCTACTTTGATTGAAATATATATATATTTTAATAGGTTTCCCAGAATGGTGTAAAAAGGAAAGTGTCCCTGAACTTTACAGACAGATTGAAGCTTTTGTTACCAGTAATGGGGCTAATGCCCCTGATACCAAATTACTTTTTCCCATCCTCATATCTTCTGGGCTTTCCCATCAGACTTTGGGGCAAATATGGGAATTAGTGAACCAATCTGCTCCTGGATATTTGACTGCTGAAGAAATGTATGCAGCTTTGGCTCTTATAGCAGTCACACAGGTAGGTTTTTTTAAAAAGCACTTTGCTTCTGTTTGTATCCAAACTATAAAACAAAAGTGTAGTTTCTCCTTGTTTGTCATTATTTCATGAACCCGTTTTGTGACATTTACGGAGTGATATATTTTATCAATTCTTAGGCCACTATCTTCCATCATTCTTTTTTATTTTCAATTACCCATATGTATACATAGAGTAATGAAAGTATAGCATTTGGTCAAAATAAAAAATTCTAGTTTTTTTTTTTATTATTTCTCCACTTTTTGAAACATCCTGATTTCAAAAAAGTGATCTAGAAAAAATGTCTGTCTGTGTATGTACGTGGTCAGCATAACTCCTGAACAAATTGATCTACAATGTTCAAATTTGGTGTGCTGATTGGTTGTGGCTCAAGGACCTACCATTAAGCAGGGTTCCCACGGTCATTGAAAGTCATTAAAAGTGCTTAATATTTTTTAACCTGTTTTCAAGGGCTTGAAAGTCCTTGAAAATGCTTAGAGGTCCTTAAAAGTCCTTAATTTTTACAGATATTGTCCAACTGCAAAATTCATAAAAATAGAACTCGGGCTTGCTATTCCCTCGTGACCGCCACTTATCTGCACCTTATAGGAATTTTCCGACATATCTGTATTATTATCCACCAATTTGTAACTTTTGGTAGAATATACTTTATTTAAAATTTAAATACAGACATGATGCCTGAAAACAAATTTTCATAGGTCCTTAAAAACATTAATTAGGTCCTTAAAAGTCATTGATTTTCATTCTGTGATATGAGTGGGAACCCTGATTAAGGTTTTCGTCAAAATCGTGCATAACCATTGAAAAAATTAGGTTTTTCAATGATTGCTAAAAAACGGCTCTAACGATTTTTATCAAAATTGCTGTGGCAATGCCTCTTAAGGTGTTCTAATCATCCCCACCAGCGAAATTTCCCCAAAAAATGCTTTAATGCTTTAATGGCGTAAAAAGTTGAAAAACGAATGCCTTCAACACAGAGTTCTCTTTGTTTGAACATAGCTTATCAACAAGCATTTTTTCCCCCTCTTCTCAGTTTCACTTATAAGAAAGGATAATATGAGAATTATCGAAAAGTATATCGCCAAAATACCCATTTTGGTAAAGGTTTTTTTTTTTAAGACCCATATTACAATTATTGCAAAAAATAAAGCCTAACTGGCCAGTTTTTCTAAACAAGTGGTGGAAATATAAAAACGGTAAATGACACAAATCAACATCAGTAATATAGTGTAATTGAAAGTTATACGATGTTCCACACCCCTAGTTTATATAGTTATGAGTTAATTAACTTAAAAAATGAAGAAAGGATTACAATGTAACAAATTTTAAATATATTTTTAGCTCTGGGTATTTTCCAGATATTAGTTACTTTCTAATGTTGATGTATTTATTTTTTTGGTTTATCCGGCATTGGTTATTTGATTCAGATAAATAGCTTAAACCATAGTTCAAAATACAAAACAAACCCTTCTAAAACATAACCTTATACATTACAGGCGGGCCATCCAGTAAAAACTGTCGATATACTGCACCAGCTACCTGCATGTCCCATTCCACAACTGCAGTGTTTTGCACCTCAACCCACCAGTGATGGTCAACCTACCAACTCCTCACAACAAGCAGCGACCAATGAAACGGTTCAAGTAGATGCTGCCAATAAAGACGCAAGGACTCATCAAGTGCTTCGACCATCTGCCATCTCGCTTAAGCCAAATACTTCTGCGGCTAGTGGAAATATGGCTTCAACTAATGCTGGTTAGAATTATTCGTTGATATTAAATGAGTTGATATTAAAATTCGTTGATATTAATATTAACAAGCATAAATAGTGTTAACTTAAACACGTTTAATGTTAACTTGTTTTCAATGAGCATTGTTTCAGTTGCTTTCTTCAAAGAGGCTAGGAATTATATAAGACATGGGTTTGCCTAACATAAAATTTGCTTAAAATACCAGTCAGCTTTGGAACTTTTTTTTATTATTATTATTATTTTTTAACTGACTTGCAATTTTTTTTGCACTTAACAAGTGTTAAAAAAACTAACAGTGTAAAAACTAAAATTTTAAAGAATATAACTTGAAGACTTTTACAAAGATAATTTTTAAGAATACAAACAAAATATAATTTTGTTTTTGTATTATATTTTAATATTCCTTCAAGTTGATTTTGCTTACAAAAATGTTCAAGTAAAAAAAAAGGCACTTTCCTTTAAAGGGTGCCGTTGGTACTTCCAAATACAGTACAGACTCTGCGCCAAGAATTGTTTACATAAAACCACCCCAAATTACGGCAATCATGGACAGTTCATTTGTTATTGTAAACAAATGAACTGCAATTTGTTATTATAAAATAGTGGCTGCTGTCAATTATTGGCTAAAATCATTTTGGTCCAGAATCTGTACCGTACTTGGAAATTTTATCCATACAGGGTTTCTGCGCATATGGAAAGTCAGGAAATGCCATGGAAAGTCAGGAATTTGGATATTGGATAAATTTTATCATGGAAAGTCATGATTTTGAGCAAAAAAATAGCCATAAGGCATTACAACGCAGTGAATTTCATGGATTTCTAAACATTTTAAGTAAAATTACGTAACTGTGACGTCATAAACGCCATCTATGTTTTTATTTACGTTTTGACAGAAACAACGGTCACATTTAAAAACCACAGCCAATGAAAACATTTATGAACTCCAAATTTGTGACATCACATGAGTAAGGTCTCCTTTAGAAGTTACTGAAACAAGAATTTTTTACTTAACTTAAAAAAAAAATTATAAAAATCATTTTATGGTAGATTGATTTACTTAATATGTTCTTGTTAAAAAAATTCATATAGGTTATTAATATTTTTTTTTGTGATTTGATTTCTTGAGTCATGGAAAATTATTTGCTTCAGTCTTGGAAAGTTACAAAAAGCCATGGATTTGTGACATTTTATTTTAGCAGAAACCCTGTCCATATTTTATGTATTACCAACCTTAATTACCTTTAATGAAAAAAGTACCAAAAAAATTCAGTTAAAAGTATTTTTTGAGAAATGAGATTGAAAAACAAGTAAAGAATTGCAAGTTATTAAAACACACACACAAACACATCACTCATATATATAGCATAATAAGTTAAAATAATTTTGTAGTTATTTGGTCTGTGTTTATAAAAGAATGCAAGCTAAAGTATTATTTTTACTCCTTATTATTTACGTTACAGTAGAAATACTTTTAATAAGGGGGCAAATCAATATAATTTTAAATAACACAGCTTCTTTGTAGTGAAAAAATTAAAACATTTCTATTTTAAGTGATTGATATTCCTTGTAATTTTAATTACATTTTATTTAATATTTTTTTCCTTTTACATTTTCATTTAGGTTCTGGTTTTATAAGTTCCCCAGATGACGATTTTGACGACTTCAAATCCGCCACTCCAACTGCAGTTAATTTCTCCATGAACACACCCTCTTCTGTCTGGACCCAGGGCAGTGACGATTTTGACGACTTCCAACAGGCTCCTCCCACATTCCCCTCTGCCAATCAACACATTGAGACAGTGACTACTAATGTACACTTTGGGTCAAACTTGACCGAAAACAAATTTTCGAAGCCAATTTTTTCTGAAAATAAAGCTCTTGTGCCACCTCTGTCCGATCATAAAATCTCAATACCGTCTTTATCTGAAAATAAGATTCCAGTGCCATCTTTGCCTGAAAATAAATTTCCGTCACTGGTTGTGACGGGGAAAAAATGTTCGGTGCCAGTTTTGTCTGAAAATAAAAATACAGCGCCAACTGGGCAGCTAGCTACACCGATACCACCAATCGGCCAAGATCTTATGTCTCCAGAGGAAGATAAATATAGTGTGTTTCGTTCCTTGCAACAGACTGAAGAGTTGGACGAGTGGGGGGACTTTTCCTCTGTCACCTCTGACATGTGCAGCGTAAAACAAACCGACATGGATGAATCTAGTCAAAGCAATACACCTACATTCCCTTCTGAGTTTTTAAGCAACCCTGCAACAATGTCCAACGTCCAAACAGGAAGCACAGATTTCTTCAGGAACATGACTGGAACTAATGTTATTGAGAACAACCTTTTTGGCATAGATCAATCCAACGATGCAAAAGAAAACGATGACTTTGGTGACTTCCTACATGCAGAAGCCACCCCAACCAACGTCGAAGGTGTGACTCGCAAACTGGAACGGATGTCTACCAACTTTGCCGATTTTTCTAACTTTAAAGAGCCAGCTGTTCTTTCGACTTTCCCAACGCAAGTCGATGACGAATTTGGAGATTTTGCTAGTAGTGTGCCTGCCAAATCTGAATTGGGGCATGAGTTTGTCTTCCAGCATGTGAAAGATAACATATCGTTGGCCGAGAGTCAGTCAGTGTCAAGTCTTGAACTTGGGACCTTTGATGGTGGTGGCCACAGTGGGGAGTCTAAGTCTTCATTGAGCAGGCAGGGTTCTATTCCGAGTTTAGATTTGAAGAATGGCGGTGTTGAGGTGGCAGATGGAGAGGAATTTGGAGAGTTTCAGTCTCCTTCTTTTGCTAGGGCTTCCAAAACACCTTCTCCTGCTAAAGACTTGAGGGTGAATGGTTCAAGTAAGTTTTGGATTGGCGTTTCTTGAAGTTTTCTATTTATCAAGAATTAAGTTTTGTCTCCAAAGTATGTATATCTATGTGGAATGCAATAATCAAGTTTTTAAAAGTATCTAAACATTTTCAATCACCAGGGATGAGAGTTTTCCTCCTTTTGTAGGATTTCCTCCTAATTTTTATTTTTTATGTAGCATTTCCCTTCTCTTTGTCCGTGTTTCAAGGATTCACATTTTCTGTACCAGGTTTTCCTGCAAAAAGTCGACTTCTCCTCATGTCTAAACAAAAGATTTTCCTCCTCATGTCTGAACAAAAGATTTTCCTCCTCATGTCTAAACAAAAGATTTTCCCTCTTAGCTCCCTTTTCCTCACAGACTACGTCATAAGCTCTTGATATTTGAAATGTAATTATTATATAGTATGAGAAATTTCATTGTGTCTTTAAAATTATTGAATCATCCTTCCTGCATACTTTTTAAAAAAATTTTGTGTATTCCTTCTTCAAGAGTTTTTGACGAAACTTTTGGGTATCGTCCCTTCCGCTTGCTTTTTTTGACGAATTTTTGGATTTCCTCCTTTTTGCACTCTGATCACTCTCATCCCTGAATCACTAATTAGTTTTAACTTTAACATTATTATTTTGCTTTGCAGATAATACATCTGGCAATTCCTTAAGCTTATCTTTTCAAAACACAAGAAATGCCCCTCTCATTGATAAATACAGTGTCATACGTTCTGAAGAGGTAAACATTTACTCATTTATAAACTATTGTTATGTAAATTTATTTAACTAGTTTGTTGTATCGTGTAATATATATTGGAAATGACAGAGTGGCCATAGAGGCTGGAAATCGGGGAAATGTCGGGGAGCTATCAGATTCGGGAAAAATCAGAGAAATGTCGGGGAGTTTTTTAAAATTTAATGAAAATCATCAAAATTTTCTATTGTTTTGAAGATATATATTCCCTGCTCATTTGTATTTTGACGCCATTTACCCAAAGAATTATGGTGATAATCATTAGAAGTTTAATATTACGGAATAATTTTAACTTTTCATTAGCGCCAAAACTATTTGAAAAAAAAAATTTGCTTAATATCTCTATAGTATACATTTTCTATTTGATCAAGGTACCTACACTGCTAGAAAAGTTGAGGAAATTTGAAAAAAAAAGTTTGCCATAAAATCAGGGATTTTTGTAGAAATCTATCTGGATTATAAGGGTACTTTTTTCTCTGAATTTTGTGGCCAATTTGAAGGAGTTTCCTAATTGCTTACATTATGCTTAAATTGTGACTTTGTTTACTGCAGAATATAGTAGATAAGATAGTTATGCGAGTTGTACTTATTTTACAAGTGGTACTTTAGGCTTTGTCACTGCACAATTTCTCTGAAATTTTGTTTTAATTTTTATGTAGAGAAAGGATGAAGATCAACATATCAGTTGCTGGATTCGTTGTCTGCAGAGTTCTGTAAATATCCTGCAAAATACAAAGAAAATATTGAACCAAATGAGTTGTAGCTCTGTATGCAACGAAGTACTAAAGTCAGAAGAAGGTGAAAACTATATAAAAGGTTTGTGGGATTTTTTTAATATTCCAAAAGGCATCTGTAATAGAAGCTCAGCTGTGAGGGGTCGAAAACAGGCCTAAGCTCGGTCAGCATAATATACACTTGCATGTCTGCCACTTTGACACTGAACTAGGCGGAGAAACACTGCTGCGTTCTTAGTTTTAATAAATTCAGGACAATCAAAATGTGGCTTTTCCTGTATAGTTCTAAATTTATATATCAGAAATATACTTTCTAGTGAACGCTTTTGAATAAATTATTAAAATGTAAAAGTTTAACCTGAATTGAAACATACTTTGAAAGCAAAAAGGAAAATTTTATTAACCCATAAAGACTTTTTCTTTTGAGTTGTTCAAATTCAATATGACAAATAATTTTAATTAAAAGTGAAAAAAAACAAAACATGAACCATGAACTCTGTAAATTTAAGTTAAAACCATCTATTCGAATTAAAATTTTATTATGTTTCAGTTTGCTTTTCTCACTGTAGTTTTAATGTTTTTGACTTTCAAACCTTGTGGAAAAAGAGTTATTTAGGCTTTTGCCATGATATATACAGAAAAATTCTCGTATTTTGGCGTCGATTATAGTAGTCATCCCCCGAGGAAGTTACTATAATTGACAAATAAGCCTTTTTTCCAGTTTTCTTTTTGTTATTTATGAATTCTTTGCTTTAATTTCAAAATCAATATTCATAGTCAGAATAAGAATCTAGCTCTCTATAGGCACGCATATTGGCTATACAATTTCTGATAAGACATAACTATAATTGCAATATTGCTTAGCTTAGATTGTCAAGTTGTCTGGTTTGAATTTTTCCATTAAAACTCAATTAAAAAGCAATTTCCTCTTGGAAAAATCTTTTGGAAGTATTCCTTCCCTTGACATTTGGACTATCCTCATTAGTCCAGGTGTTGTAACAATGTTTTGATGTTGTACTCTCGGTGCACTGATGCCGGATTCCCACGCTCATTAAAAGTGCTTACTATTTTAAAACTTGTTTTCCAGGTTTTAAAATAACTTGAAAATGCTTAAAGGTTCTTAAAAGTACTTGAAAATGCTTGGAGGTCCTTAAAAGCCCTTAATTTGTGTCACTTATCTGTGCTGCATCAAAATTTTTTGGAATATTTATATTACGCATACATCAACTTGTACATTGTTTGGTCTGTATTTACTAATTGGTGGAGTAGAATTTGAATGGTTTTGGTTTCACGCTGTACTTTGTGAGACGAACACGTGAGATAAGTGTTCATGTTTTGCAAGCCATAAGATCAATCATCGTCAAAGTCTGTTTGTAAGGCGAAATGCAGATTGGGCATGAAAGATTTTGATACTATCGTTCTGATCAAAGCAGCTGGAAAGTTACACATTAACCCTCTTGCTGTGTAATCACTCAAAACGTTTCCTGCCATACATCTTTGAGCTTCGAAAAGAGCGTGCATAATGCTGCAAAAAATGCTTGTATATTTTGCAGAAATGTGGACATCTAGCGCCATCTGTGAAAACAGATTTGAATAATTAATTAAACATCACCGAAAAGCTAAAATGAAACCATGAACAGGGAAAGAGCGAGTTGCACAGTTAAATAGATGGCAAAAAGGCATCCCTGCAGAAATTGCTTGCTGTGCAAATTTTGCTATTTCTACGTTGCTCGCAGAAATCGCGGGATGCACAACGGGAGGGTTAAGATTCTGATGAATAAAAACAAGTTTTTGAAGGTCCTTAAAAATATTACTTAGGTCCTTACAAATCTTTGAAAATTCATTGATTTTCATTCCATGATTTCGGTGGGAAATCTGAAATTGTTGCGTATGCTTCGTAGTATAACCCTCATCTTGTTCTTGAATGATGCAATTCTTAAGCAACTAACTTTTATATGGAGTTTCTGGGTGGTTAAATTTCCATAAATAATTAATTTCTTTTTTGAAAAATGTGTGTTATTTATTACATTAAAAATCATGTTTTTAATATAATGTGCACAATAATTGTTTTTTGTAGATGTTATTGAAGTGTACAAAGTAATTACTCGTATTGCTGTGGCATCAAAAGCAGCTGGCAAGCAGACTATACCAATGCTGGATTTACTGAATGAAGCTGATCAGTCATGGAACACTATTAGTGGATTTTTTGCTGGTTCAACCCTTATGGTATAGTTTAAAGATGTTTTGACTAATATTTTTGTTGTTCTAGAATTAATTGCATTGTACAGACATGGTACAGTTCAGCAGAAAAACTTATTACAGCTTTTTTTGTCCAAAATTTAGTCGTTTTGTTCGACCAAATAAACTCAGTAGGTTCAATTACAGAAATTTTGTTTCAATCTTAATAAATTAAAAACTGGGTGTTTGTCGTTATAGTATAATTGTGTGAAGGGTGTTTGACCTTTGATGATTTGTGTGTTTTTTTTACTTGTTTTCACCGCTTTTGTATAAAGTTAAGCTTTTTTGCTCGTGAAGCTGTATCGTGTTTGAATATTGGCATAAAATTAAATTTGGAAATATTTTTGGTGAATTTTGGAATCTGAAATTTTTTTATTTTCAATTTAAAGCAATAATATTTTTAATACTTAGCATTACGTTTAAAAATAATTTCCAGCAAAATGGTTGTCAATATTTATTTGAAATTTTTTTGTACAAAATGCATATTTAAATTATAAAATTCAATATATTGAATTTTAAATTATAAAATTAAAATTTGAAACACTTTTCCAATGGTTACTCTTGAAGATTTCATGAATGTGGTGGTTTCGTTGTAACTCGTTCCATAACATCGTGTTTGGGAAAATATCCTGTTTCGAAAGTCTGTGAAATCATGTTGTTTACTCATCTCTGAACAACAAAACATTGGTACCAATAACTGAGCTTTTCTTTTTTTTTATAGATTTATTCTCTGAAACAAAGTGTGATGCCATTGCTAATTTGCATAAAACTGTGATGCTTACGTGATAAATTGTACACTCAGTGTATTAACTTGTGTTTTTTAGCCAGAAGAATCTTCACTGGAGTTTTCAAATGCAGTTTTAAGTTCCAATTGTGAGGACAACACACAAGCATGTGGATTATGCCTTTTAAACATTGATATTAAAAGTAAATCAAGGGGTAAAGAAGAAAGTTTAAAACTCTCTTATGGTGGCAGAAACTATCATAGCACTTGCGCGAATTTGTGGGTAAACTGTGTTGATCGTTTGTTACCAGCATTACCTCTACCTCAGTTGCTATAATGTATGCCATATATATATTAGAATTAAACAAGCATTTATTTTCTTCCAAAATTATCTGAATGATTTTATATATTTCTGTGGTATATTCATTTGAAATTTATGAAACACGAGTTATTTAATGTAATAATTTTATATACATACATGTTGATCTATTATATCGCAAGTTTTTGACCTCGAATTGTTTCTGACTTTCAAAAATAATTTTTTAAATGTATATCTGTTGACTTTTATTTAAAAATATAGTGTGATTTTTTTCACGTTCCATATTTTATCTTGTATTATGTATGAAAAAAGAAGTATATAGTGTATCTATGATATGCCATTTATTTATGTGTTATTTAAAGAAAAATATTTCTTTAAATTACTAATTTGTATTGTGTTTCAAAGTAGCTTATTCACTGTGAATGAAATTTCAAGTTATAACTGACTTTTCTTAAATTATATAGTAAAGCCATCATAGTGACATAAACTGATTCTAAAACATTTTCATAAACTTTCAAAGAAACTCTTTACAACTGAATATTATTTTTTATTAATTTAAAGGGACAAAATTGTCAAGTTGTGTTTTTACCAGTTTTGCCAAGTATATGCTCTTGAGACCAAGCTTCCATTTAAATGGACACACTTTTGAATTTTTTGCACAGTAAGTTTTTTTTTTTTTTTTTTTTTTTTTTTTTTTTTTTTTTTTTTTTTTTTAAGGCCAATATTTTTATGTTATCCCCAAAAAATGGAAAAAACACACACAAAAAAAAGTGAAAAAAAAAATCTCCTTTCAAGCTCAGGTCTTTAGAGGTTATATTTAGATGGTAGTTTTATCATTTCTACCTCATTTCAGAACCCACAATTATTAACCCGTTGGGTACGGATTTATTTGGGAAAATTCTTGCGTTTTGAACGGTTGGTTCAAAACAATAAAGGAACTTTAAAGGAATACAGCCAAACAAATGATTTTTTTAAAGTAAAGGTAAACCAACCGATGTTTGACTTAACCAATCATGGCTCTTGTGACATTAAAATCTATCCAATCAAACTAGTTTGAATGACGAATTAGGTTCGTCATTATTAACAGGCAAAACAAGTGCATGATGAATCTCAGCCGTCAAATGTACCCAAAGGATTTTTGGTTTGACGTCTTAGACACGTCATCCTCTCCTAGGCGAAAAAAGTGAATGACGTGTCTCAGACGTCAAATGTACCCAAGGGGTTAAATAATGAGTTTAAAAATTTCAATGGGAAACAAATACTGGATAGCCATATCTGTAAGTCCTAATTAAAGTTTCCTAATTACTGATTATTCCAAAATAATTTTTTTGAATTTAGCTTTACTTTTTCATTCTTTTGATTAAACAATCAGCAGCTCATGTATTCTTTTATAAAGTATGTTAATCACAAATGTTACATCGGCAATCAGTGTTTTGTGTGCTATTGAATTGTTTATTTCAGAAACCATGTTTCTTAGGAACAACTTTGGGAATTTAAAGAAGAAAAAAAAAACTGTGATCCTTATAAATAGGGTTTCTTAAATATGCATGCTTTTAATTACTCTTTTCTGTGTAAAATGTTCTGATTTTATTAAGTTGTTTTTTAAACTTTGATTATACCCTATAGTAGTACCTCATTCCTGAAAACTCCATTGTGACAAAATATGATTTATGGAGTTCCTGAAATAAGCTATTTAACTTTGCTGTTCCCTCTACGAAAATAGGTTTCATGACACTGAAAAAAATAAACTTGAAATGGAAGATACAGGTTAAGTTTGAATTTTGATAAAATTAAATTCGATCTACTTCACATAGTTTTGAACTCTATTTATTAATAATATATTAGAGAGCAACGTTAAATTAATATTTTTTAAAAAGGGTTAGTGGGTCAAATAATTGAGCTTTAACTATATTGAAATTTTTTTTTATTAAACTATAAACTAGAAAAGTAAACACAATATGTAAAATAGTATGCTCATGATGATAAAGTGAATTTATCGAAAACAACTGTCATGTTTAGATTTGGAGTCCATTAGTATTACTTTTTGCAACTAATTTATGCAAAATTAAAAGAACCAGTAAATTAATTAACTTTTTAATCAGCCAATGAGGCTCAACTATTCATTGTTAATGAATACCTTACATTTGATAAATTTAAGTTTAATTCATTGTAATAAGTTAAGCTATTAAAATACCTAAAATAGAGGTTTCAAAAAGTAGAAATATATATGCAACGTAAGTTATTGTTAGGTAAATGTTTTATTTTAAAATAAACAAGTTTTCAAATAAAATAACGAACTTCAAAATGTTTAATAATGTATATATATTTTAAATATTCTGCATAATACAGAACAGAAACATAATCAAAAGTTTAGCTTTACCATTAATTGAAATGTGTATATAACTTTTGCTTTTTTGATACTCTACTAATAATCAAAACTAAATAAACATTTAACAAAAGGTACTGTTCAATGGTCTATTGCTTTTCATCAAAATGCTTAGTTGCCAGGTGTTTTGCATAATTAATTTATTAATTAATTTCTCTTTGAAAACTCGATTTTTACTCTACAAATTAAATGAAGTAAGAAAGTAAAAAAATATAAAAACCCAGTCTAATTGTTCTGTTAATGACCTGAACCAATTAACTGATAACATGTTTCCTTATATTACAATAATTTTCAAGACTAAAGGAAAGAAAAAATCAAAAATATTATAAATTGTAATTTCGAGTATGTTTTTAATCAATTCTCTTCCATTTTATAATTTTCTTTCTTTCCTTTTAAGTTTTCAGATGCAGTTCTATTTATATTTGAAAAATTACTTTTTCTCTCAAATGTTTTAATTATAAATTGTGTAATATTTCCTTCTATTGAGATCATCAATATAGATAAACAACTGGATAGACTGCTCCATTGTCAATGCAAAGAGATAAACGTGCCGGGGATTGGGAAAATTAACCAATCACAGTTCACTTTTAAAGTTGGATGGAAATGCGAAAAACCTTGTAAAATGTTAGAGTATATATTTTTTTGTACGTTATTGCTAATTAAGGTCTACTATTGATATTTCTGCTGTGTACAACCTAAAATTTTATTTTCAATCCTCGGCAACCCGTATTTTTTATCCCACCAACGGCATCTGGCAACGGCTTCATTTTCCCAGCATTAAGCAGTCTATCCAGTTGTTTATTTATATCAATGATTGAGATACATTTATTTGATAGCTATTTAATTTAAATATGAAATAAACATTAATTTATGTTCAAGGAAGTTATAGTAGAACATTTTCAATCCTATTTTCATTGTGTTGAAGCCTCCCCAATATTAGTCTGGATTAAGTTTCTGGGTTGTGATTTTTGTTTATTCAAAATCGATTTAGTTCCTAATGCATAGTAGATACTAAGTGGAAGCATGCTTTTATATTTTTGAGCTATTACGTATTATTTACCTATCTTTTATAAGCAATTTAACAGAAAGACTTTTTAAACCATTTAGAAAGATGTGCAACAGTCTTTTCAATGTAGACTAAAATTTTGGCTCCTATTTTTTCTTCTCTTCATTGAAATAATAATAAAAACCGTAGTAAGTTATCTAATTAAATTGTATTTTGTCTTTTCCTTTATGGTGGAATATTTTTGTACTATAAAAATATGCACTGTGCTAATAGTGAATTACTAAATAGTTCTACACTCTGAAGCAGAATCCTGGCAACATTGTCGTTGCGACTAAAAGGTTTTTGCAGTAAGAATTGCCTTTTTTAATCTTAAAAACTTAACTTCTAAAAGAAAGAAAAAGAAAGAATTCCCAAACAAACTGCACTGTAAAACAAATTGCTGTCAGTTTTAAGAGTGGATTTTTATTTTATCAAATCTTTTCCCAAATTATGATGCCTTTTAAAGCTTCGAGTATAAAGTAAATATATTTTATTCTTTAATAAAATATCGTTAAATATCGTTCTTTTGAAATAAATATTTAGATGCATTAATTTTCATTCAATTAATAAATTTTTTTGTGCGTAACCTACTGAATTTGAATTGATTCAAGAATTCAATGAAAACCATTTACTAATCCTTCAGTAAGGTTTTGGTGTTTAAAAACTTGTTGCAGTAAACTCAAAAATATTCTGCTACAGAGGTGCTTTTGGAATACTAAGTCATCTTATTTTAGCCATTTGTATGTTTTTAAATGGTTATAATATCAAAATAGATTAAATCTTGAATGTTAGAAAAGTATTTTTATCTATGTTAGATCTATTATATTGTGATACTGGTGTTGTTTTCTGTGGATATTTAATAGATTTTTTTTGTGACAATATTGAAATGGTGATATTTTATGAACATAAATAAATTTAAGCCATTCAGAAATGCATTTAGTGTTTTACTAATTTTTAACATCCTATTTATGATGGACATATATATTTATATAGTTTTAAAATATATTGTGGATATTACAAAATATTGACCTTTTCCTCACACTCTTTGCATATTGGATTTTGAGGCATTATAAAAATTCGTATTTGAAGAAGTATCCCAATTTCCAGTGTAGTGATAAGTGGCTGAACACTCTTGAGTTATAGCATGTATCAGAACAAAAGTTGGACCCACCTGATGACTGTGGGGGTTAGCACTTTGGCTTCGCCTGCCAAAGGTGCTGGGTTAGGCATGAATGTTCCTAGTGGTTCGGAATCTACGTTGAACTGTCGCTCCCGGCCTGATTAGCTGTTACTGTGCATAAAAATAGGTCGTTGAGCGTACAAACCAACTAAACTTAAGTGGGAAATGCCAGTTTGTCGCTATCCAATAGACAGAATCTATTTTTTCAGCCACAGTTTCTACCATAGTATTACTTTGAAGGATATGACATTTTATAATAGGCATATCAGTGTTAAAAGTTTGTAATTAAACTTGAATGCAAAATAACTAGTTTTTTTAATTAATTTTTTGAGTAATTATAAGCTTGCTTATAAAATCTTTTTAATTGTAATAATAATTTATTTTTCCCTTCAAATTTTTCTAATGAGTTTTTATTACTGATAAGGCTGTTATAAAATTTCAAATCTGTACTCTGAAAAAATAAATAAAAAATACATGAATAGGTGTTTAATGATGCATGAACTTAGATGATGGTATTGTAATTAAGCGGTACAACTTTTTTTTACTGTTTCTATAAGATAATCTTCGCCTTTCAACTATAAATTTTATTAAGTGATCTCTTAGTTTAAAATTCATGAGCCTTTAAATGCTAGTTTTTTTACCCTTAAGGTAAAGTGAAATAGTAGGTTATAATGCTCAGATGCAAATATTGAGGCATTTATAATTTAAATATTATAAAGATATACTGTAATTCTTTAGAGATAAACATTAAATGAAAGACTTAAGTTTATTATTTGGTTTTAATTGGTAATTAATATAATTGGAGCCTTTGCTGCTGAGCAACAGGGAGTTGACAGGGTAACCACAAAATTCAGGAAAAAATGGTGTAGTTTTCAAAAAATAGTTTTTAAAAAATTCCTTGATTTTACAGCAATTTTTTCAAATTTCTCCAACTTTTCCAGATGCAAGATCAAATAGAACATGTATGCTAAAGAGATAATATGCCAAATTTTTTTAAATAGTTTTGGTGGTAATGAAAACTTTAAATTATTCCTTAACATTAAACTTTTAATGATTACCACTACAATTCTTTGGTGCCAAAATACGGATGAATGGGGAAATGTACCTTCAGAACAAAGAATATTTCCTTGATTTTCATGACATTTAAAAAAATTCTCCGACGTTTCCCTGATTTTTTTCCAGAATCAGAAAGGTCCCTGACATTTGCCTGATTTCCAGGTTTTGGGACCATTCTGCAACAGTCATTAAAAGTGCTTAAAATATATTCACTTGTTTTTCAAGCCTTGAAAATTCTTAGAGGCCCTTGAAAGTCCTTAAATTTTGTTGTATGCCTAACTGCAATATTCATAAAAATTCAACACTGATTTGTTTATCCCCGGGGGACCACCACTTATCCACTCTGCATTAGAATTTTCTGGTATATTTGTATTGCCAAAATAATTTACGACCAGCCAGTGCTGTTTTTTTATTTAATTAGAAGCAAATTGCAAACACTATGACCGAAAAGTGCACATTTAATGTGCTGTTATGGCTAAAGCACATTGCATATGAAAAATTAGTTGCCACATGATCAATGCCTGTTGATAAGGCAAAATGCAAATTGTGTATGAAAGTTTTTGATGGTAATGCTATGGCCGAAGTGCAGCTGTAAAAACGCACATTGAAGGCATAATGCCTGAAAATAAATTTTCGAAGGTCCTTAAAAATAGTATTTGGGTCGTTAAAAGTCATTTGATTTTCATTCAGTGATTTCAAACTAAAAGTTCTCAATAAACATGTGTCTATTGAAATTAATTTATATTTATGAAGAATTTCTTAATGATTCCAAATATTTAAACAAAAGTTCTTTAAAAAAATTAGTTATTTAAATATTAAGAAAAGAAAATATCCAAAACCGAGCCAAAACCAGCCAAACCACTCAACAAAATCTGTGACGTCAAGAACTCCTTCTTTTTCTATGGTTATCATGCAGTTTCTGCCAAATTGTTTGCGTTGATTTGGTAGACCAATGCCATATCCTGTACCGGTTGGCACGATTTGCGGGAAACTTGTAAAACTGGTTTCTTCTGCTGCATTTCAAGCCAAGATGTTTGGATCGCTTGATGTCGCATTCAATTCGAGCCGAATGAATCGTTTTCTCGCCAACGTCTAACAGAGGAACTTTGATCGCAAATTTAAAAAAAAAAAGAAAAAGCACATTGAGCAGAAATTTTTGTGTTTATGGCCTTTTCGAAACATTTAAAATTGAATAATTAATTTTTTTTAAATGCGGGAATGTCCATTGTGATGTTGAGAAATTCAATAAAGAGACAACAAATAAGTGGATGTTTTACATTTATGGCCACTGAAACCGCATGCACTTACAAATGCCCCCAACACACAGCAAGTAACTGTTGCTCTGGCATGACACATTTATGTACATGGTAGGAACCATTAACAGTAAAGAAAACTGTACAGTCTCTGTGGTTAGAGAGAGCTTCAAAATATTACATATATACATGAACATATTCATCAAAAGGACTCCAAAAGAATAGATTAAAAAACATTACATTCATCGATAAGACACAAAGGCTAACTTTGACAGTAGATTTTAAGGATACAAAGCAATTCTTTTTTTTTTTAAATCCCAGGGTAAGGCTATTTCAAAGTAGCACAATACACATACAATATTACATTCATACATTCAAGCATCACAAAAATACATTGGGAGTTGCGTAAATGTGTTTGAAAAGGGAAAAAATATGAAAATAATAATTTATATGTACAATTTGGACATAAGTGATGTACTAGTGCTAACATGGAAGCAAATTTTGGGATATCGTACTTATGCATATAAGCAATGGATTTAGTAAATTAGTTAGTTGACAACTTTTTTTTTTATATAAGAATTTGGTTAGGCTTTGAAAAAATTACAAAATTTCTAAAAAAGATTAGTTTATATTGAATCTACTCTTTTCATTAATAAATGCAATTGTTTTAAACATGTTACAGCAGTTGATTGATGTGCTAGTGTATTAGAAAAAATTGACTTAGAAATTGAGCTTCATAGTATGAGACTTTCTGCAAGGTTAACCATTAGTATCGCTTATCTAAAAAATAGCACTGTTATATCTCTTTATTGTATTTAATATTAATAATACTTATATATATTAAAATTTTCTCTTCTGTTACTATTTTGTATAAATTAAAATACTTATAAGGAGCATATAGTTAAAATTTGAGAGCAAATTAAATATAAGCATGATATACCAGGTTAATTTATATCCAATGAAATATATTTTTAATATATTGGATTAAATACTTTAAAAATGTGTTTATGTTTGCATATTATAGACATTTTGATTGTTTTAGTTATTAGTTACTACATTTAACAATTTTAATTAATACATGTAAAATCCTTTTATATTTAAATAACTTATACTTTAGATATGTTATATACGTATACATTTCCAATTTTATGGCTGTTTACAATATAATTTTAATTTTTTACATTCTACTATGTTCAAGTAATTATATACACAGTCCTATGAAGAGATAAGGGTTTTCAATTTAACTTTTCGAATTCAAATGTCATTAACCGTATATACACAATATATTTACCAAGTTCTTGAATTAACTTATCTAAATAAGCAAAGTACAGTTAGTACATTTGATTGTTCACAAATAAGGCAAGACAACTCTAGCACCATCTCCCACTCAAAGTATCAGAAACGGAAATCAAAAACAGTACTTCTGACAAAAGTTAATGACATTTTTTTCTGAACACACACTAAAAATTAATAAATTAAATTTAACTAGATTTAGTGATTTTCAGTAAATATGTGGCTCTATATACATCTTTTTTTTATATATTTTAATTTTGTACCTCATTAACCATTGCCAATAATTCAATATATCATATAAAGCTCATTTATTGATATGAATTAAATATTTTAATTAGCGCATTATTGCTTTTTAGAACCACTTTTTTTTATATCTACATTGAAATGTTATTTTTAATGCTTGTTTCATCATGCATATATAATCAGGATCCACTTTTACTAAGAATCGGTTTTATTACATTCCCATTTCTTGACATAATTTAGACTACTGAATTGGGTTTTATAATGAAAAAAAAAAATTAAAAAAAATTAAGTTAACAGTAGAATAAGTTGCATGCTAGTTATCAAAGCAAATTAAAAAAAAAAAAAAATTAGGGATGTTTCAGTACACGTTCATCATCTTAGTAAAAATGACTTATCATAACTTTGTCGTTCTTTACACTAAAATATTTCACATTTAAAAGTCTTCCTTTCTCCTTCAAAAGCGTTTCCTTCTTTCCTATTGTTGTGTTAAGAAATGAGACACTCTTTAAAAATCAAAGATCTAATTTCAATAAATACAGCAAGTTTGAAATTGTCGGGATGTTAATAGAATTAAGTTTCATGGGCATTGATCTTGCAGCGAGTCAAACTTTAATCTAAATTGAAATTATTGCTGCAAAGACATAATGCTTCGTTTTTTGGACCAAAGTATTAGTCGTAGTATTGATGGTTTAAAACATGAATTTTTATATTATTGAATTTTTTTTATTGATTTATTGAAAGGTTTTATAAACTTAGGAGTACAAGACTGCTTTAGAACGTTATATGAATTTTTTTTTTTAAACCTAGTTATTTTCATTACAAATTTTTTTAATGAAATTTAATATCTGATATTATACCTGGGTTTAAAAATTCGTTTGGAAGCAATATTTCGTTAGATATTGTGACCAAAGGAAAAACGGAAGCATTAAGCCTATTGGACAGATTAGATAATCCATTTAAAAATCTGAATCTTTCAACAATTATGCAACACCACAAGTTTTCATTTAAAAAATATATACTCATTTGGTTATGGAAAGTTATGTTGGCTTTTGATTGAGTTTTGAAATTGAGTTTCAATATTAGGAGACTGATGCAAGAGCAATTTTAAAAACCAAAAATGCATGAATAGGCACTTAGTTGTTTAGAGATAAGTATTTAATTAATTGGAATAAGTACTTAAATGGTTAAAAATAATCATTTAACTGTTTCTAAGTAGTCTATTGCTTAAAATAAGTATATATATTGTTAGTATTTTACAAATTAAAAGAAGAGGTGGTTGTACAATAAAAATAAATTTAATACAACCTTCATTCATTTAAAAGTATGTTTGACTATTTTAATATTAGGAGACTGGTTTGAGATCAATTTCAGAAAACAAAAATGCATGAATTTATTTAATGCATATAGTTATAAATGCAAATATCAGCAATCATTCGATGCAATTAATAATCTCTTATTTACAATATTTTGATGCAATTTGAGAGCACACCAGTACACATACAATACATTTCTAAATCTATCTTTTTTTCAGGAAGGTATAAACTGCAGTAGGAGAAAACACACAAATATTTTTGATGAAATAAATAAAGTGACTAGGATCAAAGTACAAATGCAGCCATGTTCACCAAAAACCACTTTGGGGAACACGTTCTGCAATAAAGTTCCGATTTCCACATCATACAGTGAGAAAATTACAGTTTATCACAGCATTTTTCAAAAATGCAACATTTTAGTCTTTGAAATATGAAAAAGTTCTTCTAAATTTTTTTATAATGCAAGTTTACTAAATATTATATAGAATGGCATACACTAGGTATACATTAATCGATTAAGCATTTTATGCCTTATGATTCGTACAAGTTGATATAGTTTTAAAATGTATGCTTTGACACTTAGCTCTAAGCTGATATGAAAATGTATAATATGACTAAATGCTGGAACTTTCGTTGTCATAGTCAATACCTATTTACTATAATGGAATCTTTATCAGGCAAATTATTTATCCACTCAGGATTTCACTATATTCATTATCATTCTTATCAATATCGTTCGAGGAAGGTTCGAAAAATATAAGGATCAGGCATAAAAAAAGGATTTGATTTAAAAGAAATTCAAAATAGAAATTTTGACTTCATATCAGTCAGAACAAAAGAGTGTGTATTGTAAAATATTTTAAAAATGCAACACGTCACAGGTATTTGTACTACAAATGCAATTGAAAAACTTATACAATAAACAAACGTTCATATGAAGTCGTACTGAGAGCAGTGAATAGGCCATAGGCAGTTGCCCCTATTTTTGACATCCAATCGCTGCCACTGTCATAAAGGTAACATAGTAGCATGCCACACTTTTGGTCACATTAACCAGGTAAAAACTCGCTTATTGTAAACTAGAAAAACTTGGTAAAGAAAGCTTGGCTTTCAATAGATTGTTCCCTGATGTTAAAAGGAAATATGTAATTAGCAGCTGAAAATGGCCGATGAAGACAGATTTTTGAATCTACTATTGAAATGAATTGCGCTCATTTTGGATGAATGTATGAGATGGTGATTTTGGCTCATATTAGGCCGTACAGTGCACCAAAAGAGGCTAGCACTGTTATTTGATTCAATCTATTTTATTTAAAGCATTTATTATAAATTTTAAATGAAAACGATAGCATAAAGTCTATTTTTGTATCCAATCCGCTTGATACTGGAAGTTTTAGAGGTAACTGAAATTCGATACAATATTGAATTTGAAGATTATTTTTTTTTACGTTCAACCAATATCTTTTGCATAGTAGCTGCTAAATCTGCAGTAACTTGCGTCTCAATACAGATTCTAAACAACAGTATCTATCAGAGGAACTGAACTTAAGAGTTAAATATGTTGAAGAAAATATCTAAAACTACTAAGGAACAAAATATCTGTAACAGTAAAAATGTGGCTTGGCACTATGTTGCTTGATGCTCACAATTGATATTTAAAAGTAAAAAGTCATTAAATGGTTGTCTTTCCCTGTTAGCATTTTCATATATCTAAATAAGAAGAAAATAGTTGACAAACTATAAATATATTTAACAAATTACTTTACAAAAAAAACAGAATTTTTTAAAAAGTATTTTAAAAGAAATCCAATTGATAATTATGAAATGCAGAAAAAATATTAAAAATGAACAAAATTTAAATTAATTGGTATGTATAGGTCTTAATACAGTGTGTTCTGCAAAAGACTCCCTGACTTTAAAATCAAATGAATCAAAAACAAAGATTGATAGAAGAATGAAGCAAAA
Organism: Linyphia triangularis; assembly: GCA_963978545.1. Lineage (NCBI taxonomy): Eukaryota > Metazoa > Arthropoda > Arachnida > Araneae > Linyphiidae > Linyphia > Linyphia triangularis. The sequence continues at coordinate 28,879,104 of OZ021730.1, read as the reverse complement.
GTATAGTTATTATTAAAGCTATAAAAATCTGAAAAAGAAGTTTCAAAATTAGTTACAAATGTTGCCAACTGATGGAGCTATAGTTGCAAAATTCTAGAAATATGGTATAAATTTGTCCACTGCAAATCAATCTTTGCAATCACGCTAACTTCCTTTCACTTTTGAACACTGGAACTGTCCAAAAATTGATGGTTTGAGCTTCAAAGCATTCTTTATTCACAAGAACTAAGTGTACAGCGCCACCTGTTAATAACATTTGTAACTAAATTTGAAAATTTAGTCTAATTTTTTTACAACTTTCAAAATAACTATACTTTTTTCATTATTCTATCAATCTTTGTTTTTGAGTTATTTAATTTTAAAATCCCAGAGTCCTTCGCTGGACACCCAGTAAATGAATCTTTGATTAAGTGAATAGCATTGTTACATCAGGAATTGTAATTGACAAGGATTCTTAAAAAGTTAAAAAATACTGTAAAGCTGTCACTCACTTATGCGCACAATTCATCACTGGAGCTGCTCCTTTCATTTAATAAAGTGCTTTATAGTTCAAATTTCATAACTATATTTACAGTTTATATATACGATATCAACTCCTGCTTAATTCAAGTCGCATTGCCATGACGCTGAAAGTCACAACTGTAATTTTAAAGGATGTACCTAAAAGTCAGGCCGCAGAAGATATTTTATGATGCAGAAGTTTCTCAGAAATTCAAGGACTAAAAAATACATACCTGCCCCTTACATTTTAAATCAACTCTTCATACAGAATGCAAAATAATCTCCTTCTACATTCTCTTTGAGCATTGTCAATTCTAGAACTGAACTAAGTTTTCATTTCAAAAGGCACAAAGTTTCAACACTATGTAAGAAGGAGGATACGTTCTATTTACATCTACCCCACTTGTTCTGTCAGGTACAAAGTAAGCTAACTTTAAGAATCGGTTGAACTTTTAAATTTTTTTTAAAACAGAGTTTAAGTTATAGGAGATAAATGGGTATTGTGTAGTATTGCTCGGACAATACCAAAAAATGTTTGTTAAGTGTGATTTGAAAAATCAATCTTGTATGTTGATTAAATAATCGCAATACAAAACAAAATCGCAAAGTATTGCCACTGATCCAAGTAGAGTTAAAAATTTATTTTTACTTTTCAGAGAGATAACGAACCAATTTCATAGCTCATTTTTTATCAACTAAAGGGTATTAGTTTTATAGTCCAATGAACAGCTGTAATACCCTTTCAAAGAAGTTCAAAAGCCATTTTCTTATAGCTTTTATGAAATTAGTTCATTTGAACTATGTACTCTTTATTTATATAATATAAATAACCTCATAAGGGTTTAAAAAAAAAAGATGACATGATGAAATAATATACGTGGGATTGTATCAGTTAAATTGTTTTTAGCTGTAAAATAAGATTTTTATGCAAACAGTTTTTTTTTAATGTATATTGTAATAAGAATTTTTTTAAGTTACGGATAAAGATAATTATAGATGGTATAGTAAGAGTAGTATAAAATTTAAGCTAAAGTAATAGTACAGTTTGAATTGATTCATTTTTAAAATTATATCCACATAAAATTATTTTTGTTTCTTGGACCGATAGCATTTTGTAGCAGAACTAATTTGCACTAAACGCATGAATCATAAGACAGTTCAGGATTTAATCACCAATATTTGAGTTAACACCTATCGTCACATAATACTTGCTTGATTCATGAAATAAAAACAATCAATTTAAATGTGTTGCTTATTTCCCTCTACTGAAACAAAAGCATTCATTCCATACTTAGATAAGATATCCCTTTAAATCACTAGTTGGCTGATGCAACAATAGGTAATAAACCATATCCATAACAAAAGATTAACATTTTCTGTCACTATTATTGATTATGAAAACATTAAATTTCATTCCCAATTTTGAAGGCTTGGTGAACCCTTATATAACATTTAAAGCACTGGAAACTGGAAATAGTAAAGTAAATTGTTAATGAAAAATATGCAATGTGGAGTTGGGGAAATTTTGACATTCAATTTGGGTATTCAGTGACAGGGACAAAATAATTTATATCAAATAGAAATAAATGTCTTATTTAGGAATGCATTATTGAAAATGTACACACATACAAAGCACAGTTTAAGATAGAAAATCATATATTTTGATTTAAGGGGACTTGGTGCCCCTTGTTTTCACAAAAAGTAAGAAATATATAAATTATGCATTTTTTTAGTGTTTATAATCTTCGAAACCTTCTTATTCTGGCAAATTTTTGAGCTGATCCGATAAATGTAATTGAAGAAAGTCTATACTTTTATGGAGAATCTAGCATTGCTGCAATAGCTCCTTTGATGTTTCGAATGCATTTTTCTCAGTTTGTGATTTATGAAATTCCAACCTTACTCAAAACGCTAAAACTTCCAACAAATATGAATAAAATGACTTGAAATTTTTTTTTGTACAAATTTGAATGTTGAAAAATACCCGTTATTTACGCTTTTTTTACGCATAGGTACAGCAATTATCGTTTTTCTTGAAAACTGTTTTACTTATTCTAAATACGAAGCCTACAAAGTCAAACTATATTACTAGAAACATTTAAAAAAAAATATATGTATATATTAAAAAATGAAAAAGAAGATAAAATTCAAAATTTGATGAATTTTTAAAAAAATTTAAAATACTTAGAACAGTATGTGAACTTTTTTGAAATAAAATTTAGTTTTTACTTAGTAATACATCCAAATATGTAAAAATTATAATTTTAAAGGCTTGAATAAAAAAAAAAAATGTTTGAAGCGTACCAAGTCCCCTTAAACCCCAAGTGTGATAAACACATGTTGCTGAAACAGGCCGCCATGTAGACAGACCTGACAACTTTTGATTAATTAAAAATTGATTTCATTTCAGAAAACGAGTAGTTACACGACTATTATATCATGTATGTTATTTCAGAAACCCATGCATCACAAAGCAATATTAAACTTGAGACATACACAAATGAACAACAACCCAAGCAGCAGACTAGAGGCAGGTATATACCATTCATAAACGATTAGAAAATATCAACATTCATAAACATCTCAGGAAGCAGCATTATTATGAAAGATTGATGAACAAAAACTTAAATGGCAGTGAGCAACATTATCCAATCCTAGCAAGAAGACAAACAACATCAGGTTTAAGTTCTAGTACATCAATCTTTGACACGATATGATTTCAATAACATACAACAGTCCCTGGGGTAGCCTTCCGTACACTTCTTTAGCCAGAACAGAATGCTTTGGGAAGCAGCTTTGGCATAAGATATATGGGCAAGGAACATCTCAGTGTTACAAGTTAGCGACAGATATACATTTTTCTAAACCTGATATAACAGTGGTAAACTTAAATGTTATTTTGCTAATGAGTGACTTGTTTCCACTGAGTATCCTAATTTTTAAAGTAGATAGCATTTTGATGAATTTTTTTTCCCAGAATAGAATATATTTTAGAAGGGATTTAGTTTCTTGGTAATTGTAAATAATTCATTATAATTTTATCCTATGTATTGATGATTTTATTTGAAAAAAGGGAAATTGAAAAAGTAGTAAAGCAAACAGGGTTCCCACACTTAAAAAAAAAAAAAATAATAATAATAATAATAAATAAAAAAAATAATAATAATAATAATAAAAAAAAAAAAAAACAGGGACCTTTTGAAGAAAATTTAAGGACCTTTTTAGGAAAATTCAAGGATTATAAAATTGCATACTTTCGACACAAAAATACGAAATGAAGATTATCGGTGGTCACTTAAAAATTCAAGGACCTTATAAATTTTTCAAGGATCAAATTTCATAAAAAAAAATTCAAGGACTTTCGTCGACTTGCAAGGACCGTGGGAACCCTGGCAAATATTTGATTGAGAGATATCAGCAATAATTTGAGTCTTTAAAAAAAAAAAATTAAGTTTAAAAGTTACCAATATTTGTTTCACGAGAAGAAAATCACCCACCTTGTTTTAAGACAACATTGAAATAAGCACAAGAAGAAAGTAAATTGGATTTTAAATCTAGAATATTCTCCTCAACAGCAACAATTGTTTATTTTTTTCTAAATCTTTTATATTAACTTCAATTTTGTTTCTGTCAGGTGGGGGCTAATTAACCCACTTACCGTCATCCAGTCAAACTTTAACTTGGATGTCAACTTGGAAATTTTTTTTTGGGGAAAAATGTAAGTTAATGGCACAGAATGCAAATTTTCACTATAAAAACACTATGATGACTATGGAAACACTATGAAAACTCGATTCGAGCTCAAAATCGCATAAATAAATTTCAAATGCACTTGTTAGCAATACTGCTATAAAGGATTTATAGTAAAAACTTTTTTTATGGGTTAGTTTTATTTAAGTGGTTTTAAAGTGAGTATTCTGGATTATAACTATTGATTATTCTGTATTGTTTCACCTTTGCAATGCTCAACTTCTTATTTTATTTGAAACTTTTTTGTAAAGCTTCATTACTGATTTACAATAAAAAAATTAAGAAATACAAGGCATAATTTGTATCTCATACTTTAAGAATTACATTCTCTTATGTCTCAACTTTTGTACCCAATTTTTCATTTTATTTTAAACTCTTTTAAAAAAACAAAATTACTGAGGTGAAAGTTTTTAAAGTTATGGCACAACTTACAATTCAAATTTTAACCACCAGCACTTCCTCTACAACGAGAAAAAAATTGTTTAATTGATGGAATCACAGAGATGATCCATGCCCCCAAGCCAAAACCCAACCTCCATGATCATCATACATTGAAGCACTGATAACACAGCAAAGGCGGAAGAACAAGGTTGTATATAAATACACTCGCAGTTGATTCCATGGATCTACGAATCTGGCTCACTCCCGTATAATAACAAGTCCAGTACAAACACAGGAAAAAACATGATCTCTAAAGTGTCTAATTTTGCTTCCATTATTTAATTGCAACAGAATTAACTTCCATTGTTTCCAATTGAATTTCTTAATTCTTGAGCTCAGAAAAAAACTGATTTGAATTTCTTCCGATATTTCATGGCCAGCCATGATATTAGAAGAATTTCAATTAAAACAAAAAATCTTTAATTTATACAACTTATTGGACAAAGATTAATTTGTAAATATTTAAAATGTAAACTAATAGATTAAACAAATAAAACAAAAAATCAAGTTATTCCTCAAAATTTTATCAAAAGAATGATGAAGCTTTTTTCAATGGAAGAGAAATAACATGATTGGGGAAATGCTATTTCTTGCTCTTGTTGCAATACTTTTCCAGGGTTCCCACTCAAATCACAGAATGAAAATCAATGACTTTTAAGGACCTAATTAATGTTTTTAAGGACCTATGAAAATTCATTTTTAGACATCATGTCTATATTTAAATTTTTGATAAAGTATATTCTACCAAAAAAGTTACAAGTTGGTGGATGCGTAATACAAATTTGTCGGAAAATTCTGATAGTGGTGGTCACGCGGGGATAGCAAGTCTGAGTTGTATTTTTATAAATTTTGCAGTTGGCAGTATCTGTAAAAATTAAGGACTTTTAAGCACCTCTAAACATTTTCAAGCACTTTCAAGGCCTTGAAAACAAGTTAAAAAATATTAAGCACTTTTAATGACTTTCAATGACCGTGGGAACCCTGTTTTCTAGTGTTTTAACTTTTGAATCGAACAAAAATTTCCCGATTTATTGAAATGTTTTCAGAAATTCACTAATTTATTGAAAAATTCTTTGATGTTTTAAAAATTCTGTAAATAAACAACCTATCAATATAAACTCTGAGGATGATTTGTAAGATTTCAAAAAATATTATCTAACTTTCGAAATAAACGCAAGAATGGGAAACAAAACTCACTGTACCATAAAATGGTTGCTGAAATAGTAGAGAGAGGGCCAATACTCCAGGATACAATGCATCCATCAATTAAGTGAATAGAAATGAGCCAGATTCCTATATCTATGGTTGATTCCCTGGCTTTATTTTATATAAAGAGAGTTCTGGATTCTTGCTACCAGTGCTGTCCTGGTCTCCCTGAGCTATTGTACTGGCCCCTGTCTGACGATCCCCTGTCTCTATCTGACGTTCTTTCGTATCCTCGTTCTCCGCTCTGTCTATCCGAGTATCTGCCTTTGTCAGGATGTTCTTTGGAAGTTCGTTGGGGGTAGTGGGGGTTTCCGGCTCCCCTGTACTGTGAGCTGTCTCGGTGTTCTGGAAAGGTGGTAGGAAACAGTTAGAAAAGAAACATGTTTCTTTTTAAAGCTGGATTACTTGTAAATAAGTCATACAAAAAAATTTGCTTGTTGTAAACCAAACTAAACAAAAAAATTAATGAAAACTATATATGTATAACTGTTTGCAACGTAACTTATGATTATTAATATCAAGTAATAGTTTGATGAAACTTATGAGCATTAATTTAAGTAATATAGTTGAATATATATTAAAACATAACTAAGGGTAGCCACAAAATTCAGGAAAAAAAATCCTCGATAGATTCCTAAAAAAAAATTCCCTGATTTTTTGGCAACGTTTTTTCAAATTTCCCAAACTTTTTAAGATGTGTAGATGCCCTGATCAAATAAAAAATGTATGTTAAAGAGATAATATGGCAATTTTTTTAAAACAGTTTTAGCAGTAATGAAAAATTTGAATTATTCTGTAACATTAAATTTCTAATGATTAACCACCACAATTCTTCAGGTAAATGGCAACAAAATATGGATGAGCAAGGAAACATATTTCCCTGATTTTTTGTGAAATTTTAAAAAATTTCCAGACAATTCCCAAATTTACAAATTTTGTGACCACTCTGTTGTTCAATAGAATTCTGCAACAGATATTTAGTTTTTCATTTGGTAATGAATAATAATAAAAAAAAGTAGGAAAGTGCTGCATTTATACAAGTGATTAATTTGCACGATTTATGAGGCCATACATACTACGAAGGAAAGTTATAGGTATCTAAAGCAAAAAAAAAAAGGCATTTTTCTAAACAGGAAAAAACCTTATTTTTGAATTAAGACTTGTTGTATAGTATTTGAGCAGGATCATCAGCCAGTCTTTTTTTCACTACAATATCCGTCAAATTGTTGTTTTAAAATATGTGAATTTTTAAATATTGAATAACAACAATAATAAAAGATCATAAACTAAAGTTTGTAGGAAAAATATCACAGTGTTTTCATATTACACTTTAAGAAGTTTTTATAAGCTAGCATATAAAAATTAAAAAAAAAAATCTATACATACCATCAATAAAAAACTCACTAGTTATTTGCTCTTCAAATTTTGCTAATGACATTTCATTACTGTTATTGTAACTGGTACAAAAATTCACAAAAAAACATAATAATAATATAATTAAAGCAATAATTCATCAGATATTGTGGTAAAAAAATGAAGCATTAGGGCAATGAGAGAAGGATAGGTAGCCAATCCCTCTTTCATAAATTCTAAAGGATCCAGAAAAAAAAGGGTAAATAGTTCAAAATCTTCCTACTACTATTGTGGATGTGAATCTCTTATTTTATTGAGAGTTGTTTAACACATACCTTTAGGATAGTTCCCACCACTTCTATTCTGTTGCGCCGCCCTTGGGTCTCTGAAATCCCCTGGTGCCTCAGTAAGGAAATTAGAAGGGACCAAACCTCTCTCTCCGTTCAGCTCACCCATGTAGAAACCGTCTTCGTCTGCATCCCCATACACGTAGATCACATCGCCCGTACGGAAAGCCAATTCCATCTGAGCACAGATGTTCAACATTTGTTATTACATTAAATTAAAAGAGTTCAGGTGAACAATAAAAGAGTTATGAGTTTCTAAGGAGTTCTTAAGAACCTAAAAAGCACATTTTTAAGGATTTTGAAAGGACTTATAAAAAGATCTATGCTAGTTTGTGAATTTGAGTTTTTTTTATTAAAGATAAACACAATTTATCTATTTGAATATAATTTTTTTAAATTGGGTTTGAAAAATACTTTAATAATTTTATCACTTGACCAATATTTCGATTGATCAGTATTGGGATAAGCTATGATTTACTGTAGTCATAAAGTAGGGACTGCGAAACAGGGTGGATTGGTCGGAGAATAGCTTACTTATGTTGTGGTGTTATTTCACAACATGTGCCATCAGTTCTTAACTTTTGCTATAGGTGGTTTATGTGTAATAACTGCTCTATTTCTATAAAAACTTCATTTAAATTAATTCTTTAACTGATTCAAGTCTTGTTGTTATTAAATTATATCTTAAGCCGTTAACGGAAATTGTAAAAATGGCACTGGGTCATTGAGAAAGCGAAATGACGAATTCCTTATTAGTATATAACCCCCATTTTCTAGTATTTTATTTGGAATTTCTCCCTGGTACACGGAATGTTGGGACCAGATTTCAAATGTAGACGCTGCTTTTTAGAAGCTTTCATGTAGGTACGATAAAATGTATTGGTTGCCCTTCCACGTGGTCGCCTGTGATTAGTTGACCCGACCGAAAGCTCCGAAGTGAGCGCGTTTTTCAAAGGGATTCTGGCTTCCGCTGCGTTTGAGTAAAGACGTGTCGAGAAGGTCCGTGAGGATGTGCCGGGACGCCAAGAAAACCGTTACAAGTCCGCGGTGGAGCAGAATGCGCGGGAAGCCACCTGACAATGTGGAGGCTTAACCACCCTAGATATCCTCGAGAGGAATAGGCTCGAGTGGATGGACATCCTGGATTTTTCAATTATTAATATTTAATGCCACCCTTTCTGCTTGTGGAGCGCCGTGCCAGATCTGAAGGATTGAATGCCGACGCTGCTACTTCTCTTGTCATCCCCGGAGTTGGATCGTGTCGAGCCCTGGCTTGCTGAGAAGAGGGGCCATTCGTCTCTTTCCCCTTGGTCACCCATTCCCACCTGTTCACCTCGTCGGCGTTTCCGTCCCAGAGCTTGGACGTCTACTTCCGAGTACAACGACTTCGCTGTGGAGCGATGTCCCGACTTAATTTTATAACTCTCACCAACTCGTGAACTTACTTCTGATCCTTATTCATCTTAAAGAACATTTATGTAATCCTGGACGTTCCACCCACTCGCCCCTTTGCTGTTGCCTAGAGCCTTCCTCTCAAACACTGTTGACGGAGATGTCAACCCCAGGTTCCCTTCCCTTAAGTTTAACTACTGTAAACAGTTTAATTCCCGTTCCCTATTTTTGAATTTTTAGTTGATCGAGTTCTCATCCCCCTTAAGTTGTTTTTTTATTGGGAAGTTTTTTCCTTTTGATTTAGTTTTTCATTTCATCGAGTAGGATCTTATTTTTGTTCTTAATGATTCCGTGCCATTTAGGTAAATTGATAGATTTGTTAAATTGAGGTATTTTGGGTAGAAATTGTTTATTTAATTTGGCTCGGATGAGAGCTGTTATTCTTGATTTGTGCAAGTCTTGTTATTTAAAGTTATTCCTTTTTTTCTAATTAAGCTGGTTGTTTCGGAACTTGTAGTTTGTTTCAGTTCTTTCACTTGGGGTGATTATTTTGTTTGTTGTAATGCTTTTACAGGTTTAATTTTTAGGACTGTGGAGTATTTTGTATGGATAAGCCAAACGACTTTAATTTAGTGTCGGTGTATAGCAAATTAAAGATGTGATTTTAGAGGGAGAGTTAAAAAAAAAAAAGGACACAACGCAATCTGTTTATTTCAGTGTCGTGTAAGAAAAAAAAAAGAAAAACCAACGCGACACTTAAAACTGAATCTTAAAAAAGTATATTATATTTGATAATAGAATGTTTAAACTGATAAAATGTCATTATCAAAATTTTCAAGAAAGCAACTTTTTAGGAAAAATGCCTCTTTTCTATTGTTACTCATTTGAAGAAGTGATCCAGTCTTGTGACTCTAAGATGAAATTAATAAAAAACAGTTATATGTATCAAATGTAAATAGAAATACATCTTACAATTTTAGGAGTTATTTTTAACCTGTTTTTTTGTTTGAACCTCAATTTAACCAACCAACTTTTTTAATATTTACATTGCCTTTGTGAGTAGTACTAAGTGTATAGACACATTTAAGATTTTAAATATTGGTCAGAAACATTTAGCAACTTAAATTGAATTTGGCTAAAATACTTTATCTTATATTATATCATCAGTATTTTGATACCTTTCTAATTATCTAATTTTAATACACAACCTCGGAAATCAAGTATCAAGTTAAAGATTTAATTATATCCTACATGCAATTATCTAAATTTTTGTTTGAAACATACAATTTAAAACACAGAAATCAACGTGATTTCCAAAGATTAACATATTTGAAAAACACATAAATAAAATAAACATATTCACCTGCTATAAATACATTTTTCCAATTAAAAAATCATCCATGGTAAAGCAAGTAAAAAAAAGAAAAGAACATTTTCATTTATTCTCTTTATTAAATGCATGGGAGCTTGGATATAGAAAATTTCAAAGGGGAAAAAACATACAACCAAGAACAGATGAACATACAACTAAGCTATATATGGATTAAACAGAGAATATAGTTAGTACAAAATAAGGATAAAAAAATAGAGAAATGTTATAAGAGAAAAAGTTCTCTTAAAAACAAGGGGAGAATAATGAAAAATACAGAAAAGTTATTCACACAGTAGAAAGAAGCTAAGAAATGCTAACTTATGTGTTCATAAATGTGAATTACATTCAAAGTTAAAGCAATATGCATAAAAAAAAATACTCAAATTCTGAAAAGTTTGACAAGAAATAAAGAATGATAAGAAAAAAAAATCATAATGACAATTACATATGACACAACAAAAGTGTCAAACACAAAATACTATTGTTCATAAAAAAAAAAAAAAAAAAATCATCCACATTAAAAGAATTAAGTATAGCCAGGAATTTATACAAATACAGCTAATCTTTACAAAATGATGGCTTATAGTGCTTGAAATAGGAACAGTAATACTTGAAATAAGGAAATTTACAAACAAAAGATACAAAATTACACATGGAATAAGAAAGTTTTGTACAGAACAAATATATTTTAGAATAAAAATAAGCCATTTTAATACGAAAACAAGAGTTAAAATGGCAAAATTTGTAGTTACCTCTGCATCCACGTTAGGCGAAAGTTCTTGTGGATCGTAATCATAAAGAGCAACTAATTTTTTTACTGGATATGCAGACCATGGATCGCCCGGAGCACCACCTATCATAAAAATACCCAATCCAGTTAACATTTGTAGGTAAGAAAAATCAAAATTTAATGATGCATTTGTTTTTAAAATGTTGGTCTTGCTCAGATTTGACAGACTTTGTTTTGCAAAGAAAAACCACTCCCAATTTATGTCACAAATGGGTGAAAACCTAGAATACTCGCACCAATCAGTTTAACAATTGAGGACTAAAAATGAAAAACGACTTAAGTACCAAAAAAATTGAAAAATCTTTTTTTTTTTATGGAAAAATGTCTAAGCTATACAAAGTGGAGAATGCCCAAAGTGCGAACTCCAGTAGCAATAATTCAAATCCAATCTGAAGTATGTATTTAACCAGTGACTTAAGTACCAGATCAGGGGTCTCACTCAAATCACAGAACGAAAATCAATGACTTTTCAATGATTTTTAAGGACCTAATTAATATTTTTAAGGACCTTCGAAAATTTGTTTTCAGGCATTATGTCTATATATAAATTTAAAAAAAAGTAAATTCTACCATAAAAGTTACAAGTTGGTGGTTGCGTAATACAAATATGTCGGAAAATTACGATGTGGTGCAGATAAGTGGCGGTCACGCGTGGATAGCAAGTCTGAGATGTATTTTTAAAAATTATGCAGTTGGGCACACATCTGTAAAAATTAAGGACTTTTAAGGACCTCTAAGCATTTTCAAGGACTTTTAAGCACCTCTAAGCATTTTCAAGCACTTTCAAGGCCTTGAAAACAAGTTCAAAAATATTAAGCACTTTTAATGACTTTCAATGACCGTGGGAACCCTGCAGATGGGATCATTTTTCTGCTCACCCTAAAAATTTTCTTTTTTGGACTGGTCATTCACCATTTCTAGTCCTCAAATGAATCATGTCATCTCAATTTTGAAATCAGATTAAAAATTGCCCATGCTGGGAATAGAATAAGTATCTGTGCATATAGACTACATATTCTGTATCTAAATTATGATATCAGCCAATGCTTCAAGGGGAATGAGCAACTTCTGTCATTGGGATACTTAAACGATAATGGTGTCAATTCAGCACCAGACAATGCTGTCTAGATTGTTACATGATTACGAGAATTTTGACTTTGAATTTTTTTTGAAAAATATAAATGTCTTTAATTCTTAAAGTAGAACATTCTTGAAGTTCAATAATAAAGTCTAATAGAAAGGTTTGAAATATTTATATGCATTTATTCGCTTCTATTAAAAATGTTTTATTTTACGATTGCTTGTTTACAAATTTAAAGTTTCGTTTTTTTCAGTAACTCAATCAATAGTATAAGAAATATTTTGTACAATGTAATTAGTGTACCAAGAACAATGTTTTTGTTACTTTAAATCCGTTTATTTCAAAATGTTTTTTTCTGTGTCTGATGTACCTTTTCTTAGAAATTTCTATGTATTTTAATCTAAAATTTTTTATTCAAGTTCCATACATATCTAGGTATTTACTGAAAAAAGCATTTAAAGCTTTTGAAAACAACTCGTATATCTATTTATAAAATTTTTTTTGTTTTATTAAATTCCAACATTTGAAAAAATTGAAGTGAATAATAGGGAAATTAATATAAATATATATATATATATAAATATATATAGATTAAAATACATGGAAGTTTCAGAGAAAAGGTACATCAAACACAGATAAAACATATTTTGAGATAAATAGATTTAAAGTAACAAAAACATAGATCCAATTACACTAATTCAGTTATAGAAAAAAGATTTTTTTTTATACATCAAATTAGTTACATAAAAAGCTAATATATTATTCGAAAGGGAATTAATTGGAGATTCAAATTATGTAAAAATCTCAAAATTAGTATTTAAAATTTTTTTTGGTTCCAACTCCAATTCATTGCTAAAGTTTCAGATACTGCTCTGATGATTCATTACATTGAGTTAATTGTAATATGAGTAAAAGTGTAAACAATATTTATTATTCTTTAACCGTTGAATTTTTTTCTTTGACTTGTGTTGAAGAATAAAAACCCAACTTCAAAAAGCAAAACTATCTTCTCACTTAATCTATCTATAAGAAAGTGTGTAGAAGTGACATAGAAATTATCAGTGTTCTGATCAGATCTGGTCGTGAGCAATTACAGGTAGGTATAGAATGGGTATGAGATTGTAAAGTTTGGCAGGAATACCTGAATGGTGGTGCCGAGGCGGTCCACTTTCGTTCATTAAATGCCTAGCTGTTTCTTCTTCGTCCATTGGGATTTCTGTAACCATTTTGTAGGGGACGTAACCCACTCGACCATTCATTTCTCCATAGAAATAGCCATCACTGTCCTTTTCTCCATAAACCTACAAGGCATAAAAAAGGGTATTAATATAAATATGGTAAGTATTTTTTAAACTTTAGTATATCAGGGAGTGCAGTGAGTTTTTAAAAATTAGATAAGAATTTTAGGGATAATTCAAAAAATTTCAGGAACATTTTAGGGATAATTCCAAACCATTTAGGGATAATTCTAAAAAATTTAGGGATAATTCTAAAAAATTTAGGGATAATTATTTTAAAAGCTGACATCGGCTTCTAACATAAACATTCTTTTCAAAGCATGTTTCAATGCCGGCAGAAAGCTGGCAATTTTCAAAAAATTGAATAATTAAAATTTCAGAAAAAACTTTCGCCTCTGGAGGAAAATGCAGGAATTTTTGAGGTTTTTAATTTTTTTTAAGGAATTATCAAAAAATTTAAAAACAATTTTAGGAATTTTATGGAGAAATAAAAATTTGAGGAATTTTAGGGCAAATGCCGTATATTTGAAATAAGTGCATAAAATAAAAACTTGATAAAGTTATTATTAATTACTAATATATTACATACTTAAAAATAATATCTTTATGAAGTAAGATATATTTGTACTTAAATTGGAATCAAAGGCATGATAAATTTATGAAGTATCTAAGGCTAATTTAAAATATATTATAAGCGAATTAAGTGTCAATATTAATATTTAACTAAGAAAAGTAATTTGTTAGCTGTTTCTAATTAATACTTTCATAAATTTTACATGAGAAACAAAATGTATATTATATTGTCCTTAAAAAGAAAAGTGTTAAGAAAGATGTAGAAATGATATTGGATGAGGAAAACAGATGTTTTTAAAGTGTTTTGCCAGATGTGAATGACTTTTTCTGATGGGTGCCATTTACCTACATAACTATTCTGAAAAACAAGTTCTGTTAACTTGGACTTAATGGATTGGCACTTGGATTTGAAGACTTCATCTTGGGCATGGATCCGAGGCATTAGATTTTGTAGAACCCATTTGCAACTTTATGTCGACTTGTAAATAAACTTTTAATTAGTACATTAAACTGTTATCAAATTAAAGCTCTGATTTAGCTTCTATTTGACTATACAATAATTTCTAGAATCTTAGCAAAAATTTTATCTTAGATGTCCATTGTATCAAAAGTAGCATGAGTATTTTTTGCAACACTCTCCATAAAATTATCATAGAAATTACCACATCTCTAAGGTGTTAAAAAGAATATTAATGATTTAAATATAGAATTCTAAAGTCTAAATGGAAAATGAATCCACACTAAATCATGCATAACTCATTTGTAGACACCCCAGTAACACAGTAAAATTCTTTGGAAAACCACTTGCATATTCAGATGAGGTTAAGTATTTAGGGGTTATCTTTGACAAAACCTTGACATGGAAGCCTCATCTCCAATACAGCACCAGCAAAGCCAAACAAGTGTTCTGGGCCTCCAGACATGCCACTGGAAATAATTGGGGCTTGTCACCAAAAATGGTGCTCTGGATATATACTGGAGTGATTACTCCAATGATATCTTATGGGGCCATTGCCTGGGGAAATAGAACCCATAATGAAACAGTGAAAAAAGAACTCACTAGTTTACAAAGAATGGCAACCATTGCAATTACAAGTGCAACGAGAACTACTCCCTCACAGAGTCTAGAAATACTCCTAGATTTTCTACCACTACATAAACAAGTGGAACTATAGGCTGTTTTGTGCTCACGACGCCTAAAACTCATGGGTTTATGGAAATCATCCCCTATGTTTAAAAATATTCAGTCACAGGTAAAAGAATATCATTGTCTAACAATGAGATCTGACTGGATGTTAAAGCAATATTGCTTCAGAGCCAAATACAATATTATCTTTCCAACCAGAGAGGACTGGAGATTTTCCTCCAATCTGACCAGGAGAGGAGATGAAATTTGGTACACAAATGGTTCCAAGACATCGTATGGCACTGGTTCAGGTGTCTTCTGTCCTAACAGAAAAATAAAGCTATCTTTCTCTCTGGGCAAGTTGGCTACTGTATTTCAGGCTGAGGTTCTTGCAATCACTGTCTGTGCCTACAACTGTCTAGATAGGGGGGGTTGTTAAGAGGGTCGTACAGATTTTCTCTGACGCCAAGCTACCCTAAGGGCCTTAAAGAGTCACTGCTTTACCTCTAAAGCAGTGTGGGAATGCCACAATGCACTTGAAGACCTGGCTGAGGGAAACAAGGTGTCTCTTCTCTGGGTCCCTGGTCACTGTGACATTGAGGGTAATGAAATGGCAGACCAATTAGCTCCAACAAGGATCTGAAATATTCTTTGTCGGACCAGAACCTGTTTTGGGTCTGCCCCACAAAGCGGTTAGGAAAACTATCAAAAGCTTTTTAATGACTGAATCCTATCCAGCATGGCTTCAATCTAAAGATCAAAGACAAGCCAAAGAGCTCAATCAACAGTCACCCTGGACTAGATCGAGGGAGCTACTAAAATTGAGCAGAAGAGAAATAAAGGTTGCTGTAGGCCTTTTAACTGGACATTGCACCTTAAATAGACATCTTAATCTGCTAGGTGTTGTAGATGACCCACTATGCAGGGGCTGTCGTATGACAGAGGAGAGCTCTACACATGTGTTATGTAAATGTGACTACTACTCTGCCCAACGATATGAACATTTGGGATACCATTGTATCGACCCCTGGGAACTGTCAAATGTTCCAATCAGGTCTATACTAAAATTTATTTCGGCAACCGGTCTTCTTTAGATCAAATAGGGGTTTTTAGTACAATAGACTTCAGTCCCAGTGCTGGTACTCGGTAGAGTCACCCCCATTCATAA
This sequence comes from Linyphia triangularis, assembly GCA_963978545.1. NCBI lineage: Eukaryota > Metazoa > Arthropoda > Arachnida > Araneae > Linyphiidae > Linyphia > Linyphia triangularis. The sequence continues at coordinate 28,862,766 of OZ021730.1, read as the reverse complement.
GTCATATGTCAATCGCATTGTCAAGTTGAAAAAAAAAAATTTGCTTCTTTTTTAGACTTTGATTTACTAACAATGAAAACTATTATTTTTCTTTTATTATTTGGGGGGAAAAGAATCAATTTTAAATTGTAATTTTATTAAGATACATTTTTTCTTCTTTTTTCCAGTTTTTAGAAATGCTATATATTATTAAATCGATAATAATTAAAGACACATATTTTGGTATATTCGGCTTGCAAAAAGTTCCAACATAAGTCATACGGCCTCTAAAAGTAAGTGGCGAACGCTACAATAAAATAATTAATATCTTAAGCATCATAACTATTAAGAATTTGAGATTTATAATTTGTTAAAAAAATTTACAAAAGATAACAAGAAAAGGAAGTTGGTATTTATATTTTAACCTCGAAAAGGAAAATTACTTAGGTGACAAAAAAGTTAAAAATACATGGGTATTCCTAGTCTAAAAGAATCTACTCAAACTAATTAGATTAAAAAAATATTAACAAATTGACTGTCTAAATTCAATATTGCTAGAATATACTAATATTAAATTGTTGCAAGATAATTGAGTTATGGAATATTTGGTTTCCAGGTAGGGTTTAAAATACAAGTATAAAAAGAAAATTAACAAATAACTCAAATCCACAGACCTTGATAATTTGTCCTTCCTGGAACGACAACTCCTCGTTGGAAGTGGCAGGATTAGGTGACATTGTCATGGGATCGTAGTCGTAAACCGCCATGAACATTCGAGACTTCTCCGTACCACTCCGATGACTGGACCGGCTGCGGTACTCGCTACCATGGTAATCGTCCCTAGATGACCTTGTGTTCCCTCTATGGCCATAGTAGCTGTTATCTGGAGGGGGATTCCTAGCATATCGGCCAACTGGTGTCGTGGCAGGTTCATGGTGCGAACGGACTTGGTCGCCGGGATAGAACTGGGAGGAGGGGTTTTTGTGAGAGTCAGGTGGATATTGGCTACGGCGACCACCTCGCATGTATTCGTCATGGGAACCCAATTCGCTATCTCTTGTGATTTCTAGGGAGAGATGGAAAGTTGCAAAGTATCATAAAAAAAGTGTTAAAAGCAAATACAGTCTAACTCCATTAACGTGAAGTCAATGGGGCCGCTGAAATTTGTGTGCATTAACCAAATCTAGCGTTAACCATCTAAAAACTTTCTCATCTTATTAATACAGATTTAAATTACTGCTTATATTTAACAAGATATACAATAGGGGAAAAAAATAAGTGTATTTACGAGTAACTTATTATTTCAAGAAGACTGTTATTGATTTTTGATTGAAGTTTTTAATAAAATCTTTTTTTAAAAAATGTGTCTACCTCTTCTAAATTATTTAAAGCATATGAGGCAATGTGCTGCTGCATTAGGAAATGTTGCAAGGTTTCATGGAACAAAAAAAGTGGTTTAAAGGACACATTTTTTTTGTGTCTTAAGCAGGATTTCCTTATGTGACATTTTATATTAACGAATAAATTAACGTTAAGTTTAAGCTTCTTCGTACAGAAAACTTCTTTTATTTTGCGTTAAACGGGATTTCGTGTTGAGCGATTTCCAGTTAATGGAGTTGGACTGTAATAACATGCTGATTGTATCTTACCTAAACACAGTGCATGTGAGCACTTCCACTAGATATTTTTTTTGAATAACTTTTGTTGGCATTTCATGAACAAGTTTTTAAGTTAAACTATTGCAATTAGAGACAATTAAGTTGGTTGGTTTGTATGCTCAATGACCTATTTTTATGCACAATGTTGGCTAATCAGGCCGGGACTTACAGCTTAACCTGGATTTCGAATAACAATGGACATCCATGCCTAACCTGGCACCTTTGGCATGTGAGGCCAGAGACCTAACCACACAGCTCTCAGGTGGGCTTATGGACTATTCGGATACATGATTTTTTTTATCAGTGATTAGTTTATAAAGAAATCACTAAATAAGGTTTCTATAGAAAGGAATCGATACTTTATTTGCTTTTCAATATAATTTTCAAACATATTTAGGGTCCATACAACTTTTAAAAAGTAAAAAACAAGTAGTTTTTAAGGACTTTTTAATGACCTTTTACATTTACTAATGATCTCTTATGAATTTGCAGCAACAAAAAGTTTTCTTAGACATAAATTCAAAACATTATGAATTAAAATAAACAAATAAAAAATTTAAATAGGGATTTGTTTATAATTTGGGCCAATTTTTTTCAATGTGTAACAAAAGTCCACCCACATCTGAAATAAAAAGAAGGGAAGAGTGGTTCTGGAAATCAGCAATTCTAAGCAACATGGAAGACAAATATACTCTACTAATTAAGATGATCCAAACCAGTAGAAGAGGGAAATAAAATAATAAAATTTGAACAAGCTAAAAAAAGAATTAAGAAAAAAAATTGCGATTGAAAATTAATGACTCAAAATGAAAAATAAGGACTTTAAAGGCCCTTATATACGGACCTACAAAAAAATTAACAGTTTGCAAGGACTTTTAAGAACCATAATATTTGAAGTTAAAAAAAATCTACATCGGAAAATTAAGGATAAGTTAAATGATGCCACTGTCGAAAATGAAAGAAGTTGGATTTTAGCTCCTTCCGATTGAACAGTAATTCGATGCTCTACCAACTTAGTCAGCCATGAAGAAACCCATGAAGAAAGGTAATAAACAGCTAATTTTTAGACTGTAGCCATTTATAGAGAGCTTAAATATTAAACATTATATGCATTAAATGTTATGAGCATTAATAAAAATGTTTTACGACACCTATATATATAAAGATCAAATCATAAAAAAACTTCTGGTATTTAATTATGCATATTAAATTCTCTCGATAATAACAGGAAATTACTAATGATTTTTCTTTGTAAAATAGTATATGATTATTGAAAGCTTAAATTTTAAAAAAATGTAGTTCAGAATTTTTTTTTTGTAAGCATACAAAAAAAAAAAAAAAAAAAGAGATTATGAAGGGTATTCCAAGAGAAATCTACTATTAAGAAAAATTAATATTTAAAAAATTGTTACTCACAATGGATTAAAGCTACTTTTATGACTATTTATTCATGAATTGGTCTTATTTATGGACCCCCCCCCCCTCAAAGAAATAACATTGACTTTTTTTCAGATGTTTCTTGCTAATTGTTTTTAGCAAATATACAAAAGAAAGTATAATATGAGTGTTAATATTAGATTTAAATTGATAATGAAAAAAATTTGGGTTTATATATTTTTGCAGATCAATAACCTGGGTACATAGCCAAATTGGGTACTTAAGTGGGTATTTATATTTTTCTTCAGGTTTAGTTGCTTATTAAGCGATAGCAGAGACATCGTAATTAATAAATGAATTATTTTAATGAATGAGTTTTTATTTTTTCTATTATAATAGGATTTTTTAAAAAGTTTTAAAAAAAATATATAATTTACAAGTGAGTGGGAATTTTTGTATTGTAATTTTAGGTTAGGTCGGGTTACAGGAAACAAAATTTTTTCCCTGGCCTGATTACAAAGCATTCATACAATCATAAATAACAATTAAAACTTCTCAATCAACTGGAATCTTCACTGACCTATAGCAGGAATAACATGCTGTGATTGCGGATAGATCTCCTTGTCGCTGAGGTTCTCTTCTGGCTCAATGATCACTTGTCCAGCAGAGTTCCTTCTCTCTACGTCTAGATTGTTGTGCCTTCGACTGTCATACGAACGACCTCTAGAGTCCCTATGTACATTAGGAGGGGAGTTGCGACCGTGGTGACGATCATGGGATCGAGGGTCTTTTGTGCGTGAGAGGTCGGATTCGTGGGGGCGGTCGTAGCGGCCATCCATTATCCTCTTGTCGTCCCTTCTGGGATGGTCGTCGTACCTGTTTAATTAAAAATCAGAACTTAAATATAATATAACCCATAAAAATAATGTTTTAATATAAATATTTTAAACACATTTCCAATTATTATATTTATTAACATAGTGCTGTTTCTGTAGTCAGCTTGTGCTTAGTGTTTACATCTAATTTTCAATATTAAAAATATCTCTATCAGCAAAACATTTGGTAAATTACTTTTCCAAATCTCTTCATTAAAATGAATGTGAATTTTTGCATTGATATCCAAATATCTTTTATTTTGATTAAAACAATTTTATTATTTATTTACTAAAACAATTTTGGCAACAGGAAAGAGTTTTTTCAATGATTGGTTAAATACTATTTCAGCATGATTGGCTGATGGCAAATTGGTTTATTAGTATTTTGTAAAAGTGACCGTTTAGTGATAGCCCCTAAAATTTGATAGAATGCATTGTCATTGACATCGAATCAAACTGCCAAATTTCAGCCCAATTAGATGATGGCAATCGGGTTAATTAGGTCTCAGCAGATTTGTCCGCCATCAATATATACACCCACACACAAACAAAATCGAAGTTAATATAAAGGATTTAACAAAGTTACTCGCAAAATTAACGTAATGAAGTTAATTGTGGTGAATCGAATTTCTAAACTAATTGATTATTAATCTAATTTTTTGTTTAGACTGTCTAAACTGTTATTTCAATTGGATTTTGTTAAATTATTAATATATTATTAACTGAATTACTTTTTATGAACACCTTGCATATCTGTAAGTATGTCTATGTGGGTTGTATTTTTAATAAAATATAGTGTAAAGTCTTATTTCCATGTTTTCTGGATCACACTTTCCTATGCATTTAGAAAGTAAAAGTCTAGTTAAAAAGTTGTAAGATATTAGACATTTTATAATGAAATTCATTTATTTTTGTTATTTGGCAATGGGAAAAGGACATCACTGGTAAAACACAACCATGGAAAATAAACATAAAATAGTATTGTTTACATCCAAAAGACCAGATTTTTTTATTGCTATTGTATACAATTTTCTTATGCACAATCACAGCTGATTAGACCAAAACTTTTGATTAAACGAGGATTCTAAACCGCAACGAATATCTATGCTGATCCAGAATTTGAATCTGGTACCTTTAATTAAAGCTATAGCGCTAACCCTGCAGCCATCAGATGAACTTCAAAGGCCAAAGCTAGTAAATTGTTTCATGTTCTAGTGAGATTGTTATTAAAGGATATTTTGATTTTGAACTTGAGAAAGAGATATTAAATTATGTAAGAAACTAACAGTACCTGTCATCTCTGTAGTCTCGGTCGCGCCTGTCATCACGTCTGTCATCTAACCTGTTGGGAATACAGTTATTGAGTTACAATGCATCACCTTTAAGAATAATCTTATTCATATTAAAAATATCTAAGCATCTTATTTCAATATTTGTTACTGTAAGAAAGAATATTTGTAAGCAGCATATTAAACAGACCAATTACTACTTTATTTTTTGTTTAGACAGTGACCTAGAAGTTTTTAGGTGAAAGCATTTTTCCTATTGCCTATGTTCATTGTACTAAATTTCATCAAATTGTAAATCTTAAGGTATTGGTAAATAAAATAAAATTTAAAAAAAACTGGACCTAGTCTATTCAGAATATTACAGCCATCAAATTTTGAAAGAACATGAAATGTTTATCGCATCAAAAATATAGGTATATATCATAGACAGTTTTTGAGATAATAAACCTTTGTTGTTGTTGCTTATCAACCATGCCCGACGGAGTCAGACGAGATCCATGAATCCGTTGACTCTAAGAAAGTCGAGTACAAGGACAGGATCTTGACAGATATCATCCTTTGAAAGGTTCAAACAGTCCATCAAATGCTCAGGTGAAGATTGGTGAAATGGATGGTGGAAGACTGCTTTAAATTTTTTTTTTTTTGCTTTTAATTACCCATAGATATACATAGAGTAATGAAAGTATAGTATTCGGTCAAAATATGTTTTTTGATTTTTTGCATTTCTCCACACTTTGGAACATCCTGATTTTGAAAGTTACCTAGAAAAAATGTCTGTCTGTGTGTACGTAGTAAGCATAACTTCCGAAAAAATTGACCTACGATGTTCAAATTTGATGTGTGGGTTGGTGATAATTGGTGTAAGATTGTGATGGCACAGGAACCTACCTAAGGTTTTCGTCAAAATTGTGCATGTGCATAAGATAGCTGCCATTGGAAAAATTATGTTTTTCAGTAATTGCTAAAAAACGGTTCTAACAATTTTGTTCCAAATTGCTGTGGTAATGCCACTTACGGTGTTTTAAATATGCCCACCTCCGAAATTCCTGTAAAAATGCTTTAACAGCATAAAGAGTTGAAAAACAAATGCCTCTAACATAGAGTTCTCTTTCCTTGAGCATAACTCATCAACGATCGTCTTTTCTTCTCCTTTCAGTTTCATTTATAAGAAAGGATAATATAAAAATTATCGAAAAGTATATTGTTAAAATCATCATTTTGGCATAGTTTTTTTTTAAAGACCCATAGAAGAATTATCACAAAAAATATTGCCAAACTGCCCATTTTCGCTAAATGAATGATGAAAATAATATTAAAACGGTAAATGACACAAATCCACGCAAGTATTATAATGTATAGTTGTGCAATGTTCCACACCCCTAGTTTTTTTAATTTTCGGAACCTCTGGGGTAAAAAAAATTCCTGAGGCTATTTAAGATTTTTCAAAAGAGAAGGGATTACTGTTAAAATATGGCAGATTGTATAATAATAAATATCTACTGTGTTTATTTTACTATTAAACAGATAGTTCAACCTATCTCTCCTTTCATCCATTCTGTCCCTGTCCCGCCTATCGTCTAATCTGTCCCGACGGTCATCCCTCCTGTCTGTTTGGCGGTCATAACGATCGCCTCTCCGGTCATATTCACGTGGAGATCTGCTGTCTCGAGGAGATTTGTTGTCTCGAGAGTGATGTTGGCCTTTTCTATCTTTGCGCTGGAATAGAAGGATAGGGATTAGGCTGAGTTTAGACAAAGGTATGATAATATTAGTTTTAACCTAGTGTTAAGCAGGTTGACTTGGCTTTGTTAAGCTAGGGTGGTAACAAAATCTGGGAAAATCAATTCCTTGATTTTTAAGACAAATTCTCCTAATTCAACAATTAAGTTATTATTTGGAATATTAAAATATCAAGGCCTAATATAATTTGGCTAATTCTGAAGTAGTTTTGCAAATAGAAAAAAAAAAAATTACCCGTAAATTGTTTTGATATTTAAGAAAATCCCGTGACTTTTGCTTGACATTTTCAGACTAAAGTCAAACCCCTATCAAAATTCAATAAAAAAAAAAATAGAAGAATGCTAACCAAGATAAACCTTAGACAAGGAAAGTAATGAACTTGAATTTGAAATGACGATACTATTGTTATGAGTTTTTAGTTAATACAAAGTATTTTATTTATTAAACACCTTCATGGTAGATGCCAGAAAAGAATGAAGATTTATGTATATTATTTTAGTAATTCTCAAATGTAAATATTGTTTAAGGAATATTTTACTAAAAAAGATCTAAAAAATTTGTTTCCTTTTTTGAATTAGAATTTTATAAACTATATGAAACAATGAAAAAGTTCTAACCTATAAATAACTCTACATTTAAAAATAAGCTTATAATAGACGAATAAGAACTGATAAGAATGCCATGAAAGAATCTATAAATGAGTATAAATAAGTTGCATTATCATAGTCACTATCAATAAAAGGTTGCTTTTACACAAGTTTATTTTGAAATATATTAGGTCTAGACAACATAAACATATGCATTTAATGACTGAAATCTAGTCACGTTAAGGCTGAAAACATATGATAACAAAACCCTTTTTAATTGGAATTTTTCATAAACAAAGTTGGCAACGAACATATCGAGAATTTTTTTTACTCAGTATTCAAGTTCTTAACCCATACTTCAGTTTTAAATCAAAATGTATACTTTTCATATCATTAATATGGAGGCAGTTTCAAACTTTAACCCTCTGGTTGAATTTTATGCAGTCCTATTAATTTTATAAAAACTTCAAACTGAAATATGATGCATTTCTGTAGCATAAGAAATTGCAAATTCACTTCCTGTTGCAATTTCTAATTGAGTATTGGTATGAGAACTTGTATTGATGAGGCCTTTTATTTGATATATATCACACATCTGAAGCATTTGTAGTTTTGTCTAGGAATGTTGAATTTAGACAATAGAATTTTAATAATCTTCTCACTTCTACTAGAGTAGTGTAGAAGTTAAAAAGGATATTTTGAATATAATCATTATCACCAAGACACCAGGCTTTTTAACACGCAAGTATTTAAGAAATATAATAATATAACACATACATTTTTTTTAATATAAATCCTTTCTATGCATTGCTAATTTTTAAATTCATTAACAAAGCACAGTTTCTGTTACCAGCATGTGCTTTGAGTTCGCATCTAATTTTAAAAATTAAAAACATCTCTACTAGAAAAATATAAGGTAAACTACTTTCCAAAATTTATACATTAAAAATGAATGTAAGTTTATGCACTCATATCCAAGTATCTTTTATTTATTCCGATTAAAACAATTTTATTATTTATTTATTAAAACAATTTTGGCAACAGGAAAAAGTTTCTTCAGTGATCGATTAAATGTTATATCAGCGCGAATGGATGACAGGAAGTTGGTTTATTAGTATTGCGTAAAAACGACCTTTTAGTGCTAGTGACAGCCTTCAAAATTTGATGGAATGCATTGTGATCGACATCGCATCTATTTAGCAAATATCAGACAGTTGGATGACAGCAAAGAGGTTAATTAAGCCTCCACTGATTTGCATGCCATCAACTGACCGAACCACACACACTCAAAATCAAAGTTAATATAAAAGATTTAATAATATAACCCCTAAAAACATAATTTTTAAAAAATCCTTTATATGCATTGTCAATTTTTATATTCATTAACACAGCGTCGATATTAAGAAAATTTCTACCAGAAAATGTGTGGCAAACTATGTTTCAAAATTTATTTATTAAAAATGAATGTGAATTTATGCTTCGACATCCAAATATCATTTTTGTTTTTGATTTGTATGCTCAATGACCTATTTTTGTGAACAATAACGGTTAATCAGACCAGGACCTACAGCTTAAAGTGGATTCCAAACCACAACAAACATCCATGCCTAATCCAGGATTCGAACCCGGCACCTTTGGTGTGCGAGGCCTGATAGCTAACCAAACATCATTTATTTATTCCGAATAAAGTAATTTTACTATTTATTTATTAGAAAAAAAATTGGCAACCGGAAAGAGTTTCAACAATGATTGGTTATACAATATTTTAACGCGATTTTAAGTGTATTTCGTATAAGTGACTTTTTAGTGACAGTAACAGCCCCAAAATTTAATAGAATGCATTGTCATCATCATCGAACCTATCTGCCAAGTTTCATTCCGATTGGATTACGGCAAAGGGGTTAATTAGGCTTCTGCAGATTCTGCCCCCATCAACAAAAGTGAAGTTAATATAAAGGATTTAAAAATAGCTTACATCCCCGTGCATCATATCTTCTTCTGGCTCTTCAGCGATATCTGACAATTCGGATCTAATGCCTTCTTCAACCAAATCTTCAACTCTTGCCCCCTAAAAAAAGAAATACATTCATTAAATTTACAAGTACATCTGGGGTCATATCGTAACAGTTAGCAACATCCATAAGCAGTGGAGACCACGACCAGATAGAAAGTAGAGGTAACACCGATGCAGTTGGGGTTAAATACATAGAATTAAAAGTCAACATTCAGATTAATAAGAAAGAGGAAAGGAGAGAGGATGGAGTTGCACATCAAAACCACTGAAAATCCAAAAGTTTTAAGTTCTATTAAACACCGATTGTTGGATGTACACTGAAATGTAAAAAAAATTTATATAAAAATGCAATGAGAGCTTTTTTGAGGCGAACACCAATGCATGTAAAATGAATACACCAATATTAGTTAAAAACATACAATAATGGGGTTAGAAAATGTCATTCCAAAACATCTGGATAAGAGAAAGGGAGAGATTTAGGTGAAAGGATTGGGAAAGGATAGCCATTCTGCAGCAATATAAAAGATAACCAGACTCTTGTGCCCAAACAAATAGTACTTTTGGTCGAACTAATATGAAGTATGCAGGAATGGTATATTCTGTATTTATATTCAGTGTATTCATTCCTGCTCAACTAAACCTTATGAGTCGATTATTGGTTTCTTAAATTTCTCATTTATAAGCAAGTCTTTGTAGAGGATTCCCCACAGAGAAGGGATTATTTAGTTTGTATGTTTAATTATGGCTTTAATATAACAACTGATGAGCAAGCATTATGCTTTGGTTAGTACCCTCAACAGTACCTAATTTTCGTTGGACTTAAAAGTATCTGCCTAGGGTCTTTTTCTTTGAGGCCGACTTTTAGTTATTACACATAAAATTATTATGTTAGAAAGTAAGTAGCCACAAAATTCAGGAAAAAAGTTACCTGATAATTCTTTGATTTACCTGATAGATTTCAACAAAATTCCCTGATTTTATTGCAAACTTTTTTTTAAATTCCCCAAAATTTTGGAGATGTGTAGAACAAATAGAACATTTATGCCAAAGAGATAATACGGCAATTTTTTAAAAAATAGTTTCGGTAGTAATGAAAATTTTTAAATTATACTGTAAAATGAAACGATACGACAACAATTTAACGATAACAATTTAACGATAACGACATTTCTCTAGGAAAATGGCGCCAAAATACAGATGGACCGGGAAATGTATTTTCAAAACAATAGAAAAATTCCTGATTTTTTCCAGAATCAGTAAGCTCCCTGATTTCCAAGTTTTCCAGGATCTGAGGCCACTATGTTCTAGCTTTTCAAAATTTCTTTTTGAGAAGAGTTTTAAATTTTTGAACGAAGAAGCAATTAAATTTTCTAGTTTGATGTAAGCTTAAAAAATTCCTCGATAAATCCCGACACTTCCAGAACAGCCTGCTTTCCCAACGGGCACAAGAGGGCAGAATGACAGCATGGGAAGAACACCGTAACAAGCAGCCCAAACAACCAGCCAAAGAAGACCTTTCCACCAGCCAACTTCACCTGTTGCCCAGCGGCTACTTCACTAGCCGCAGATGGATCGAACTCTGCTGTCCTGCGAGCAACGTGCTTCAGCAATTCAGCGAGTTCGGTATCCGACTCTGAATCGGAGCTGCCAGTCGAACGTCTTCGCTGAGGCCTTGTTTGCGATTCCTTCTCACTTGCGTCTTCTGTGTGGGCTGCCTCGTCGGTTTGGTGAAGCTTGAAAAGGAGGGAAAGAAGACATTCTAAAGGATACTGTTATGGGGACAGACACTAAGGGGTGATTTTGTGATTAAGTCACATAAAATGGAACGTGGCTTGGCAATCTGAAAGGCAATATTCACATAGGAAATCTTTTATATTTGAAGAGCAGAGAATATGGACAAATGACCATCTTGTTAAGTTTTTCTAAAACAGTTGAGTTCCTCATAGGCAAACTTTATCAAGTTTCTTTTGATAATTATATGAATGGAATACTTTTATTATATTTTTGAATTATGATAAAGCTTATCAAGCTGTATATCCTATGATACTGATAACTAGAAAAACTATATTTTAGCAGCATTTTCAGTTCATTATTTGAGCATGTGATAGGGGGTGGTAATAATATTCAGTAAAAGAATTATAACGTTTACCCAATTTCCCAGACAAATTTGCAAGATTTTTGGATATACTTCTCTGAATTCAGGTTCAGTTATTCTTTCAACAAATAAATCAACAAGTAGGAAGTTTTAGACAGTGATGATTGCAGCATCGGGAAAAATAAAATAAAAAAATCATGACGTTTGGGAGATTTTCTCTGACCATGACCTAATATTACCAGAATAAAAGATTTTCACTGCAAAATCCAAATTATAATATATTGCAAGTTGGGTTACAATTCTGCAAAAGAGATTATCTCATATTTATCCATTATAAAAATAATTGAGTGTTAGTAAGCAATGTTCTTCGGATGATCTATTTTCTTCTTATGTATATCACTTTGTCTATATTGTGTACAACCAGAAAGAGTACATTATTAATTGAAAGCAAATCATCATATCTTTTGAAAAATATCAGTTTGTTCCAACAACTAACCGATAATTCCTTGGGTTTTAGTCATCAGTTTAAATCCCACCTGTTGCCCATTGCAACAAAAAGAATCTATTTGAAACTCTGATACATCCTATTTTGTTATATGGAAGCAAATCCAGACAGTTTTCAAGGAGACACAAGTTAAAATGGAAATATTTAAAAGAAAATACTTAAAGAAATATTTTAGTCTGCCTTACATGACCTGGCACATAAGTTAAAATTAATTTTTTTTTAAGAATAAGAGCATTGTGCAAGTAATCAAAGCACCAAGAATTTAATGGCTAGTGCACATTTTGAAAGTTCACTCTAAACCCTCAAAATATGTTTTAAAAAGTGAAAATATAAAATTCAAAACAATTCTGAGAAAAAAGCTTATATGAAGTATACTGTACACAATGTAAGTAATTTATACACCAAATTTGTGTCTGGTATCTATAAAATCATTCCAACGAGAACCTTAACTATTTAAGCTCATTAAAATTTGAATAATTCAGAGGATAATGTTATCTTTTCTCTTCAAGGGTACTGAATACTAAATACAGCAGACATCAGTTAAAACTCTGGTTTGATTAAAAAAAAAATTCCTTCATTGTAAAGTTAACTTTAAAACATTACATAAATATAATAAAAATTGAATAAGTAGTGAATATATGAAAAGCATACAAGATTTAATACTGAAAACCAAATACATAATGCCTTTTTTAAGTATAAAAAACATTTATAAGGTTAGATATGAAAATAAGACTTGAAATTTTGCTCATAATGTATTTTTTTAATTGAATAGTAATAAAATATTAAAAGAATGATTATATAAGATCAAAATATAAAATGAGGTTATTCAAACATTTTAAACTCACCAAAGTGGCAGCAACGCCTTTCAACAACTCTACTGGAATGAGGCATGGCATGGAATCAATGGACAAATTGTCCCCTGACTTCGTTTTGACCGTAACTGCCCGTTTTTTGAGGGGCGCCAAGTTCATCATATCCAGCAGAGCATGATCACCTAAGGAATGAATGAAATAAAATTTTACAAAGAAATTGGACTGACAATTCAATGAATAAGGATTCATGTTGGTAAAGTAAAGATGATTTTTTTTTTAGGTGCATAGAAATGTTATGTAAGGATGTTTTTATATGGATTCAAAACTATGCCTTATGCTTTCATTTAAAAAGAGAACCATTAGTAATGATTTTCAAGGTGTTTCTGAAAGCTGGAAATCCTTAACCCCTTCCACAACTTTTATCTTCTATTCTTCTATGATTTTCATTCTCTTTTGTTCTTCTGCGCTCCTGGTGGGCATAGCATAGTGGCAAACACTGCTCTATACATAATAGAAGTTTAAAATTTGTGTGCACTATTGAAGTAGATCTGCTAGCACTCTTTAATTCTTAACATTTAGTTTCTTAACATTAAATTCTTTAAAGTCGTTCTGAACTAAAAATTTATAAGGTAGTATACCTCTTGCCCTTGTTTCAGATGTCAGATGGATACTATTTACAGAATTGCTTTATTGAATTATTCTCATGTACCACTCAGCCCCCAATGGAATAAAAAATGTTTTCAAATTGTGGTTAGTTGAATACAGCTAGAAGCAAACTTTTTACAAAGAAGAAGTTTTAGTGCAAAATTATTCACAAAATAGTGCTAAAAATTCAACAAATCTAAGCAGTGACAGATGCAAGTAGAAAAGGTATCATTATTAATTGAAAATTGAACTCTGTAGTTTGTGATATAGGTTCCACAAAAGAGTCAAAAATTGAAAAAAAAAATTAATTAAAACAGGTTACTGTTGTATTTATTTAAGGTTTAAAACTCTGTAAAGAGGATTTAAGAAATGAAGTGTAAAAAAAACCCCATACAATACTTTAAAAACTTAACAGATATATATATATATATATATATGATAGATATAAGCTCCATAACAGAAAATCACAGTGATGTACAACATATATCAGAGATAAATTATTGAGAACTGCACTTTTTTTTGAGGATCAACTATCTTTTTCCCACATTTAAGTATCACAATTCTGAACCGCAACACATTTTTCAGTTTAATAAGAAATATAAATTAAACAGGATTTAAAAAAAAACCACTGATAATTACTCTTACCTCAGACTAAGCAAGTAAAGTAAATTAAGGTACTACTTTTTAGATCTTCTGTATGAGATACTGCTAATTCCAGCAGTAGTCAGCATTGCAGTTTGCAAACCAATTAAGTATGAAATAGCGACCATCCTGAGAGTTTGGTATATAGCGATTTATTGTCAAGAGACATAAAAAAGAATGCAGAATTCTAGAAAACAACTTTGTTCTGGTTCCAGAAATGTGTGTCCAAACAGCAGAATGTTGGACATTTTTGGACCATACTACCACAAAACTGTTGTAAACTATATTACAGCTTTTTTGGGGAAAAAAAATAGCATTTGTTAAGACATTTTTAATGACCTTTTAATTTTTTTTAAGGATCTCATAAATTTGAAGCAACAAAAGTTACTGTTTTCTTACACATAAATTCAAAATGTATTACATTATAAGAATCAAAACTGGCGAAAATTTCAATAACATTTAAACGGAATTTTACTTATACCTTGGGCAACTTTTTTGTATTAATAGAAGTTTATCTACACTTGAAGTTAAAAGAAGCAAAGTGTTGCTGGAAATCAACAATTTCAAACAACTTGGTAAAGAAAACTGCTTCACCAATAAAAGATGGACTAAAACTGTAGAAGGGGGAAATAAGAAAATCAAATTTTGAATATCTAAAAAAAAAAACTTACAATAAAAAATTAAGGATTTAAAGTGAAAAATAAGGACGTTAAAGGCCCTTATACAAAGATCGATAAAAAATAAGTAGTTCTTAAGAACTTTTAAGGACTGTGCAAAATTTTAAAGTATTTTTGCACTTTTCGAATACAAGTGAACATTTTCAAAAGGGAGTGTTAGGTAGAAAATCTTTAAGAGCAAAATTATTCTGTAAGTAGAAGAGAGAGCAGGGCCAACTGAATAGACATGAGTACTTTAGTTTATTAGTTTCAAAGATAAAGCAGTGTAGATTGCTATTCAAAATTTATGCTGCAGACAAATTTTACCTCCCAAAATCATGTCGTAGATGAGTCAGTTACTTTTTTCTACTGAAGGTATAAATAATTTTTTTTTTTAAGTACTACTGAGCCATCAATGTATAAGAAATGTTATTTGTTAAGATGGTTGTTGAGTTTACCTGTTGGACTGTCGATTTCGCTGACTTTACGATCGCCTGTGTAAACTGCATAGCCTGTGACTGGAGCACCATTTGATGTTCCCCGATTGTTGATAGTAACGGGAAGCCACGTTACCAGTAATGTACCATCCTGTGGTCCAGGTTCAATTTGAACATCAAGAGGGGGTTCAGGAAGACCTAGGGGAATTGGAATAAATATTAGATTGCATATCTTATTAAATGCAATGATATGGGTTGTTTATATTAAAATAGGCGTTGCGGTTTAATTTTTGGAAATTTATTTTTATATCCCT
Source organism: Linyphia triangularis (assembly GCA_963978545.1). Lineage (NCBI taxonomy): Eukaryota > Metazoa > Arthropoda > Arachnida > Araneae > Linyphiidae > Linyphia > Linyphia triangularis. The sequence goes on along the minus strand of OZ021730.1, from coordinate 28,847,141 downwards.
ATTAAAAAGGGACATACATTTGTATATATCTTGACATATCTTATTAAATGCAATGATATGCGTTGTTTATATTAAAATAGGCGTTGCTGTCTAGTAAAATATTTTGGAAATTTATTTTTATATCCCTATTAAAAAGGGACATACATTTGAATAAGCTCCAAGAGCTACAAATGTTTTAAAGAAAGTTACCAAGCACCAATTGTTGTCAATTAATCGTTTCTACAAAAGTTTAAATTAAAGATATCATAAATTATTTTAATCATAATAAAAATCAATTTTTAAAAAGTGAAAAGTTAAAATATCAATAAATATAATTGAACAAGTATTAAAATTAGGATATTTTCCCAAGATTGATTAACATAAAAAAATCAGTTCACTCTTTGAGCTAATCAAGGTTAATTTGTAAAGGAATGACTAAACATGTAAGATTTTTTTCATTACTTATTATACTTATTACATTACTTATTATTAATATTTAATAGTAAATTGTTCTGATGAAATTTTTTAAAGTGCTACTAATATTAAATAGGAATTTTTATTAAAACTTATTTCAAAGTTGAAATAAGCTAAAATACACTGAAAAAACAACAGTTTTATATTAATTTATTTAGATTAAATGATAAATTAGGATATTAAAAAAATTTGACACAAATGTTTACATGAACATTGAAAGTTATTGCACATTTAGCTTGTTTCATGCAACACTGACACATTGATCTTTATTAAATGCTCAGGAAAACAACATTACAATACACAGATACAGCGCATATTAATAATTAATTGATTAGCAAAGTTTGAAAAATTAGACTGAGTTAGAATGTTTGCATGACACACATTATTAATTAAAATTTGACATGATTTTTGTACAGTTTTTTCAAATTTTGTGATCACATACTTTTAATAAACGCATATATGTGAAAAACTCTGAAATATACACAAATAATTTAAAAGAAAAAATCCTATGTAAATCTTCAATTTTGAATGGAAATCTTAATTTTTTAATTTTGAAATGTTTTTCTTGTTGTAAAAAGTATTAAAAAATATGTTCAAAAAATAAACTCAATTTCTACTTCTGTTTTAATTACCAAGTACATTTCTTCTAAACAGGATTTTAACTTAAATTCGCCGAATAGTATGTGTTTACAGTATTAGTCACACATTAATTAATTTAATTGTTTGCTTTTAAATTCCCAACTGTTAGACCAGAATATATATTTGTGTTATCCAATTTTACATATGATATAAAATTACAATAAAGTAACTTTATTTGAATTTTTATGTTAATTGTCAATTGCAAAAATAGAAGAAATATATTTATTTAAATAAATAAGTCCAAACTTGCTTAGTTTAAAATTGTTGCACAGAAATCGAAACAACTTATAAATTTATACTGTACTTCAGAGCATGAGTTTATTTTACTTTTTATTTTCTTGAAAGTACACTTGTTAAGAAAAGTTTGCAGAATAGAGAACCACAAACTTGATTATCCTCGTATTTGCAATGGAGATTCCCTTTGCAAATACTATTTGAGCTAGGTTTTACCAATAGCTTACCTAGTTACATTTCCGAAAAGTTTATCAAAACATCATAAAGAAAACAATATATAAATTGCCTACCTTCATCACATTTAGCCTAGGCAATTATCGCAATAACTGTTTAATTTAACATGGTGGCCACAAAATTCAAGAAAAAAAGTTCTATAATAATTCCTGATGGATTTTGAAAAAATTCCCTGATTTTAGGGCAAACTTTTTTTTAAATTTCATCAATTTTTCCAGATGTGTAGATCAAATAGAACATTTATGCTAAAAAGAAAATATTAAATTTTTTAAAAATAGTTTGGCAGGAGAAAAGTTTAAATTATACCGTAAATTGACACTTCTAACGATTACCACAATTCTTC